>CM070712.1:41366460-42014917 GCA_036346275.1 Otatea glauca | reverse complement strand
CATCGGTATGTAGCGCGCGTTCTTTAGGCGAGCGGCATTATAGCGTGCGAGCGAGGCGAGCAGCGTGATGAAGGAAGTCGCGAGTGGTCGGACTCCTTGATGCTATCTGGTGGTAGCCCGGTAGGCATCAAAAAGGAAGAGACTCGCACCCAGCGGTGGAGTCGGCGACTTGGTCGATCGGGGCAAGAAAGCGGGTCCTTGGGACACGCTTTGTTGAGACTTGTGTAGTCAACACATTCTCCATTACCTATTTTCTTTTTACAAGTCTGAGGTTGGCGGCCACTCGGGTGGCGGACCTCTTATAAACCCTGCGCCAAAAGCTTGGCGATCTCTCCCTATGATCCTGCGCCTCTCCTCGTCGAGCAGCGCGGCGTTGAGCGGCCGGCTTTGAGCACAGTCGGATGCTCAAGAAGTGCTCGGCGACTTCCCAGGTTTCTGGCATGTCGGAGGTCCTCCATGCGAAGACGTCATTGTTGGCGCGGAGGAAGTCGACGAGCGCGCTTTCCTATTTGGCGGGGAGCGTGGCTCCGACCCGAACGGTCTTGGTCGGATCGCAGGGATCGACCGCGACCTTCTTCGTGTCCTCGGCGGACTTGAAGGATCCCGCCCCCGACTTGCTGGACTCGGGGGCGGACTCGGAGGCTTCCCTCCTGAGGTTGTCGAGCTCGGCAGACGCGATGACTGCCGAGGCGAGCTCGCAACTGCTGCGCTCACAGTTGTAGGCAAGCTGGAAAGATGATGCCACGGTGATGACTCCTCGTGGCCCGGGCATCTTCAGTTTGAGGTAGGCGTGTTGGGAGGCGCCATGAACTTGGCGTAGCATGGGCGCCCAAGATGGCGTGATAGGGCGCGAAATCCGCAACCTCGAAAGTGAGGTCTCGGTGCGGAAGTTCCTGGTTCCCCAAAGGTGGACGGGCGGTCGATCTCGCGGCGGATGGGCTGTTGGCGAGGATGACCCGTGGAAAGGAGCCTTGCTCGGTCGGAGACTCAAGCGAGAATCCCCATGGCGTCGAGCGTCTCCACGTAAAGGATGTTGAGGCATTGCCGCCATCCATGAGCGCCTTGGTGGCGCTTCTTCCCACGATGGGGTTGACCATCGCGGGTATCTTCATTTGGGGGCGTGGTCGGGGTGATCACCGATCAAAGGTGACCGGAATTCGACCACCGGAGGTATTGAGGGCGGCCGGTGAAGCGGTGTGGACCTCACGGTAGGCGGTTGAGCCGCGGCTTGTCGGCGAGCACGCCGTCGCCTAAAGATCATGGCGGCCGTCGGGTTTGGGAACTCGTCGTCGCCTTCTTCTCCACGCGGCGTGGGGCGTGGTTGCTCTTTCCTTTGCCCCGTGGCATCGTGGGGCGCGAGGAAAGGAAGTGCCTCAGACCGCGATCCGGTACTTATGTTTGACGGGAACCCGTGGTTCGCACAGGCTGTCCATCAATTTCGAAGTGGTCGGTAGCGGCGGTCGGTCGCGCGCTGCGCTGAGGCGGTCGGCGATGGCGACCACAGGGCTCGCGGACTGCTTTTCCATGTCGCTTAAGCTTGTCGGAGCGGTCGGAAGGGATCCGATCGGACGCGGGCTCTTGCTAGGCCTTTCCTCGCCGAAGATAGCCCCGGCCTCCTCGGCTGGGGCGTGGTTGAGTGGCGATGTCGAGGAGTTCCTTGAGTGGTCTGGGCTTGAGACGGCCCGTTTGTGCACCGAGGCCTTGCGGGAGGTACCGTAGATGAATGCTCCCACGACATGGGCGTCGGAGATGTCGGGAGCTCGTTGCCTGGCGGAAAACCGCGGATATAATCCGGAGGGTTTCACCGGCTCTTGCTTGCAGCCTTCAGTCCCAAGAGTTGCGGGCGCTTGTAAGTGCCACGAAGTTGCCGACGAAGAGGTCTTCAAGTCGGCCCGATTCTGATAGTTACGGCGGGCAAGTACTCAAGCCAAGCTTGGGCCGAGTCCGCAAGGTAGATGGGGAAGTCTTGGATGATGAAGAGATCATCCGTCGCTCTCCGCCGCAACATCGAGCCGGTAGTCTTCATGCGGACACACGGGTTCGTGGCCCCGATGTACTTGGCGATGTTAGTGGGCGCCGGAATCTGGCGGAAATCGCTGTCGGATCTCGGCGAGAAAGCCCATGGTCGGGACCATCGGGGCTTGAGGCTGCGGCGGTGGCGCCGCCGTCCACTATCGTGAGTGGGCGGCCTCCTCGCGACCTTTCTTCGCGCCGAGGGTGGCGCGAGCGTCGTGGCGCCCCGCGGGCGGCGGCGAGTCTTGGCGCGCTGAGGCGGCTCGTGGTGTGGCGCGACCTTCGCCGGACCTGCCGGCCGGCGGTGCGGGCCGGTGGCGAGGTGGCGCCGGGCGATAGGAGCCGGAGGCTCGCACGTGTTACCGGCGCGCGCTCTACCACCCGGAGGTTACGGTATGTAGCCTTGGCCTCGGTCGACCGGTTCGGAAGGCCTCGAAGCGACATCGCGGCCGCGCCACGCGTTACGCTTGCATGGGGAAGAATCGAGGGCCGCTTGATTCTTCCGCCGGCTTGTGGTGTGCTCGACAGGCGTCGCAAGCGTCGCCGGGCACTTTGGTCGCGGGCTCATCCTGCTCTGAGTTAGCACGAGTTGGTCGAGCTCGACCCTTTGCCTATCCGGCTCTTGGCGTTGTCGCTGGAGTTCGCTTGTGGCGGCTTGAGCGCGTTCAAGACGATCGCGCGGTGTTCCCCCTCCTGCGCATCGGTCTGCGGCGGATGGGGCCCCGTGAATCATGAGGTTATGATTAAATCGGCCGTGCCCGCCATGTTGCACTCGCGAGTGCCATCCATGGCGTGGTACTCCGTATCGAGCTGGAGTCGTGGTGGAAGAGTCTTCCAACATTTCGTGGATAGAGGCCGCATGTAGCCGGCCATAGCCACAAGTCGCGAGCTGCGCGGGGTGACACGGTCACTGTCCAGCCGCGGAGCTTCGCCAGACGTGGCGGGCGCTCCTCGAACTCGGCTCTGCAGGACTGCAGGCGCCCAGCCGGAGCTTGGCGGTCGTCGGAGATGGCGCCGGGCTTCGGTGGGCACCGGAACTCCGGTGGCGGCGGGGATGGCGTAAGCCTCCCGCCGAGGTGACGGCAGTTGAGGGAGCCGGCGGATCCGGCTTCCCAAGCGACCACGCCGTCACAGTGGAAGATGCCATCGAGGAGGCAAGCGGAATCCGGAGATGGTGATGAAGACGCACGAAGACCCCTACAGCGCGCCAACCGCCGGCGTTTGAGCACCGCAAGTAAATTTGTAAGTCTAAGGGGGTCGTTCCACTCCTGAATGGTTAGACTCGAAGTCCAAGATGTATCTTGGTTGGCCAAGGTCCCTACTCGATTCGTGTGATGGTGTTGTATTCTCTTAAGTATGATGATCGCACAAAGTTTATGTTTAGAGTGCCAATGACTTAGCGAGATGGGTTCGATGGCGCTCCCTCCTCTCTTATCGTCTCTCCTCTTTAAGGGAGTTCCTGCCTCCTTTTATACGAAAGGAAGGGGCAGGTTACATCGAGAATTGGGAGAGGACGAGACGACCTACCCTAGGAGCTTCGGTCCTTCGTTCTGCTGACTGATCATCGCTCAGTCTTGCCCATGCTGGGTCGGTAGCTTAGTCGATCAGGGCGATTAGGTATTTCTCCGGGAAACGGCGTACCTGCCCTCTGCGAACGCACGGTGTTGACGTTAGTGCGCTCGGCGTGGGTCTTTGCCTCGGGAGAGGCGTGCCTCGCATCAGATGTATCATGACCGGTGATGGGATCGGGAGCATGACTTGATCGACCATTTAAATCCTGCGGGAAGGAGCCACCGCCCTTGTATAGTCACTTTGATTGACCCGCTCAGGGGTGCGTGGCGGTTGTCGGTAGAGGCCGACACGCGCCCTTGGCGGGGTAGTCTTGGCACGATCGGAGTCGGGATTCCGACCGCTGAGGGTCGGGAGCCTCGCTGGTCGGAGCCGGGGCCGTCTCACGAGGAGGTCGGGAGCTTAGCTCGGTCGGAGACATTCCTTTGGCCGGTCGGAAAGGAAGTCCGTGTGGCTTCGCAGTGCTTGGTCGGTGAGTGGGTCGGAAGCGGCTGCTGGGCTTGAGTCAGTGCTTGAGGTCACCGGGTGGTCACCTTGGGTCGTTAGGGTACCTCGTTATAAGTATTCGTCACTATGATACTTGTCTTGGCGTGTCCGGCTTATGTATTCATGTAACCGTGCATGTTTTTCCATGTTTGTAGGTATGAACATCCGCTCGAGTGACCAAGAATACATGGGTATGCCTCCATGGTGCTTCTGCAGACCGGGTTGAAGCTCGAATTTGTAATCTGATGCTCCAAACGGAGCAAGAATCGCTGGCTTAGATGAACAAGGTTTTAGCAATCAGAAGGCATTGAGTTCAGGTACCTATTAAAATCTACCATTGTTTTTGTCCGGCCAATTGCAGCCAGTTTATCATGTTTGGCTCCTGATTTTACTACTACCCTAATTATTGAATTTCAAGGTCTCCACATCAGGCTGCGCAGAGCTATAGACGAATGGATAGACAGAATGGTGGCGATCCTAACGTTCACTGGGTAATTACTGCATGGATGATTCAGAAGAAGAGTGATGCTGTTGATCCATGTCTAGCTAGATCACAAAGACATACGAGGGAAATTTCATGTAGAGCTCTTTTACAGTGGATTAAAATCAATATAAGCTGTTTATTTCTTTGAATCTAATGGTTGAAATCAATTTAGATCTAGTTATACTACCACGTATAGTATTGGTAGTAAAATTCAAAGAGGGGTAAAAATTCTGTTATACTATTTGTCCTCTACAGTAAATCACGTTCTGTGATCCTGATGAATGACAGATGAATGGATAAGAAGCCTCTGAAGATCAGTAGGTATTCGGTGAATCCAAAATTGTGAACTAATTAGAAAAAGTCTAAAATACCCCTGATGAATAGATAGGAAAAGTCCAAAATACCCTTAAGGAATGGATAAGATGTTCTTAGTTTGCGTTTGTAAAAAAGTGTGGGCAATTTGTATGCTTCATAGTTCATACAATGAAATGATTTGAACATTCAATAATTGCACATTCAAGTGAATAGTATGATTCATTAGTACACATTGCATAGAAAATTTTCGATGCAAAATATGTTTCGGTTGCAACGCACAAGCATCTTACTACACACACATACATATACATACACATACACATATATACATATAGAGGAAGTATACAGTGAAAGTGGACATATAGTGAAATCATGAAAATAGTCAAACAGAGGCGTTGGATCAAACTTGAATGGTTCAGATCTAGGGGGTTATGTGTAAAACGTGTTTAAGTGAGGAGGTGAGATTCCACCTAGATCTGAACCATTTAAGTTCAATCCAACGTCTCTGTTTACCTACTTTCATGATTTCACCATATACTTCCCCATACATATATACATATAGACATATATACATATATATATATATATATATATATATATATATATATATATATATAGACACACACGTATGTACATGTGTATATATATGTATGTGTGTATGTGTATATATTTCATATGTAAAATAGGTATATACACAAATTATGCTATAAAAAGTGGATATTGATGAATTTTTTATGAAACTCACTTCGGGGTATTTTATAATCAGTATTAGAATACGCTCAAAAGGATAAAGAGGTATTTTTTTTGTTTAAGCGGTTTATGTAAGGTAAGAGTACGGAACAATGTGTGTGTGTATATATATATATGAAAATGATTCCATACTCCTGGGTGTACATACTCCCACCTCCGGTATACTGTTTAAATGATGTTGTTATACCTCTTTATCCTTTTGAGTATACTCTAATACTGATTATAAGATACTTCAAAGTGAGTTCTATGAAAAATTTCATTAAAGTCCACCATTTATAGTATGATTTGTTTATATATTCGTTTTACATATGGAAAAGGGTACGTAGCAAAAAAAAAAAAGTGCTCTGATGAAATTTTTTCAACCATGTCGCATTGGAGTATATTAGAATTATTATTGAAGTATACCGAAAGTGATAAAGGTGTATAAAACATTCATTTAGGTGGTATATTAGAGGTGGGAGTATGTACTCCTCGGAGTACGAAAAAGACTTCCTATGTGTATATATATATATATATATATATTCCATAATCCTGGGAGGCTGGGACTACGTGTGCGCGCGCGCGCAACTGATATCATCAGGGCTTGCGAAATCCAAGAATGTAATGAACTAATGCAGAGAAATATTATACCTGGATATGCTTATGGCCCGGTCCAAAAATAAGGTAGTTCTCGTACAAAATTCCGAACGGATTCCACTTTGGGCTAATTGATCTCTAGTTTCTCGTTTTTATTTTCTTTCTTTTTTTGCGGGGAGTTCCTGGTTTTCGATATCGGTCCAGTGTTAAAGCATGGAGCCCATGGGTTGGCCGCTGGCCCATGCAACCTTTAACTGTTTCCAGCCATGCAAAAACTGGTGGAACCTAGCAGAAAATCAATTCTACATTTCTACGTGTACATAGATTTACATGCATCAATCCATCCGTCCATGTGCATCAAGAGTCGTGCTACTCCTTCCCAGCTTTCCTCCCTCTCTCTCTCCTAAGCAGAGTTTGCCGGACACCGAAGCCGCTGCTGATCGGATGAGCCGCCAAGCCGGAAACCCCACGCCGCCGCCACAGCTCTCTGCCGGAAACCTCGCGCCGCCACGTACCAAAAACATTGCGGGGTTTACGGCACGTGGCAGCGCGAGGTTTCCAGCTGAGCAGGGTCTCCGGCACGCGGCGGCGGTGTTTATGGCGGCAACGGCAGCTAGGAAGATGTTTTCGGCGGAGTAGGGTCTCCAGCAGCGTGGGGTTCTGGCAGTGGCGTGGCTCGCCGGAGCTAGCCGAGAGGGAGAGGTTTCCAGGGGACCGAGGTCTCCGGCGGCGGCGAGGCTCGTCGGAGCTAGCCGGGTGGGAGAAGTTTCCGGCGGAGTATGGTCTCTCCGATGGGCGGCTACAGGGTTTCCGTAGGCGGCGTGGCTCACCGGAGCTAGCCGGAAGGGAGAGTGGAGAGAGAGGAGCACGAATCTCGGAGTACAATCAAACGGCGCGTGAAGTTACATGCAGACGTGGGAAAGCCTCTGTCCGAAACTAGCTTAGAATCACACTAGCCATCTTCGACACGGCATGCCACGCCGCGGGTGTCGCCTTCCACACGAGAAAGTTGAGTTTTTTTTTTCGGGAAAAAGGCTTAAACTTAATGGTAAAAAAAAGCGGGAAGAAATATATATTTTTTTTCGGAAAGAAGGATCCGTACGTTTTTTTTCCTGACGGAAAAGGACCTAACCGTATTTTTGATTCTGTGAAAAAGGACCCGAGCGCAAGCATTAAAAACGCATAAAGGACTTAAGTGTGATATATATTTTTTTAGAAAAAAGGACCTATTCGTAACGTAAAAAGACTTAAACGTAAATTATTTTTTGTGGAAAAGGACCCGAGCGCAAGCCTTAAAAACGCATAAAGGGCCAAATCGTAATATATATTCTTTTTCGGAAGAAGGACCTGTTTGTAATTTTTTTACGGACAAGGATCCGATTGTAATTTTTTTTTGTTAAAAAAGATCTATCCGTAAATATTTTTCGGCTCGGCTCGCGGCTCGAGCCGAGCCGCGAGCCGAGCCGGCTCCGGCGACACGTGGATGCTCTCCCCATCCAGGGTTCTTCCAGATATAGTAGGGTTATAATTCCATTAAAACAAGAGAGAGATTAGAATTACACTAGGTCTTGCTTGCTAAACAGTGCGTTTTGGTGATGTATAAAACAAGTCCTAATCGGCCCAAAAACTTTTGAATTGATCGTTATTTTCTCATGGAAAAGTTCCATTCCATCCCCCACTTGAGAAGCGCCATTTGCGAAATGGAATGCTGGCTAGTCATCTAGTCAGTCAGTCCTGCGGTTCTCCTATGAGCAAGGGAAGAAAATACCAGTCTTCCACTGAGACTTGTCGCCTGTACTACCATTCTTCGGGCATGTATCCTGCTGGATCAGTTCTAGTCTCCTCTCCAGATCGAGAAACATGCATCCCGAAGCATGAATTGCAAGTGACCAATCTGAACTCGATATACCGCTCATGATACTGAAACGAAAAATATACTGCTACTACCACGTTAGTTTTACACCGTGCCGCCTCTCTAGTCACCACCCACAGTTTCCCTTTCACACCGTATGATACGTGTAAAACACTTGCGAATTGCCTTTTGCCTTGCCATGCATCGTTGGACAACTTAACTAAATTATTACAGGCAGGAGAGTGAATTAAACAGAGGACTAAGGAGAGATGAATAGGGAAGGTAGTATAGTATGATCTACCTGTCCTCTCGGACCAGAGAAACTTCATGTTCATGTTGCAGTCCAAGTGAGGTGATTGGGGTTTCGTTTCAAAGTTTGCGTCGGCTTAATATCTTTTGGCAGTTAGGTTTGCTACCTGCTGACCCCAAGGACCAGAGTTTGGACGACCTTGGTTTTGTGCGTGCTTATCTTCATCTTATCGCCACAATATTGTTTGTGGCTGTGCCCCGCTGTTTCGTTTCAAGAATATTTGTTTTGTACTACTGATTTAGAGAGAGGTCAGATACTTTGATTACACGTGGCACCAGTTTACCTGCACGCACGTCAGACTGTCAAGAGTTTCATACGTGCTACAAGGATTCTGAACTTGTGGTTCTGCTTTTCTTTAATTTATAAGGGAGTCTGAGCTTGGGCGGTTGGGAATTTGAGATTGTAGATTGTGTACTAACGCGAACACGTGGTCGTCATGGATGCTTCTTTCTTTATTTTCTATGTAAATTTTATAAAACTAAAGGTAGAAATTATTAGAAAACTGCAAGTTTTAGTTTTTATTTTATAAAATTACAGATTTTAGGAGAATTTATAACCCAAAATTATATATTGTAAAATTGACTGTTTCTTGTAACAGGTCTGATGATGTGGGACTACATGATTAATTGTAAAACATATAGTTTTGTAATATAAATTATTCTAAAATCTATAGTTTGTAAAATAGAAGCTACAAACTATACTTTTTTAATAACTTGTATAAAAAAATGTAATTTTACGAAACTTACTTTTATTTCCTTGGTTACTTGAAAGCCACAACTGTGAAACCGTAAATGCGAAATGGACGTAAAATACTGTACTTGTACTCGTGCACCAAACAACGCCATGTAACAAGACGTAGCGCTGCGTAGACCAAAGAGATGGACCATCTTGGAATAGTACTAGAACGCAGACAGAGCAATTAAGTTTGTGACGTTACAACATCCAACACGTAGAAAGATGATTCAGCAAGCATTATGATAGTTGTCACTTGTCACACAATTACACAGCAGTTGAAACCGTTCGCACCTTTATATACTCTCCGTTAAGAATTATAAAACCTATAATTTAAATGATTTTATTTAGAAATATAAAATTTATAGGTAGGTTTAAGGAGGTTTTTTTTCATTGTACCTCTATTTATTCTCTCTCAACTATATGCATTTATTCATAACCACGGTACACAAAATATTATCTCTTATCTTTAAGACAATTAAGTAGGGGTATCTAAGTCATTTTCACTTACACCTTTCTTAATTTCATCTTAATCTTAATCTTTATGCAAAATCAAAATACGTCTTATATTTCTTAACGTAGGAGTAGCACACAGAGGTTAAAATGTCAATATTCACCGCTGTGGGTCAAGGTTAATGCCTCCTGAAAAAGCGCGGCTTCAATTCCAGCTATAATATAATTTTCCCTTAGAAAAAAAATTTGGGTGTCACCGATCAAAGATCGCTCCATATAGTAGCAGTTGTCGTTTTGATCATTCCATGTGAAGAACACCTGGTCTTGTGAAAAAAAAATGGCAACAAGGGTAGGTATGTAACTCCCAACAAATAAATTTGCTTGGTACTTAGCATATGACATGTTTTGGTGAGGTGAAAGAGAGAGGGAAGAAAAAGAAAAAACTTTACGCTCATACAAGTACGAAGCACTTTTAGAAAATCAATAAATTAGTGAGAACATCTTCTTCCAAACTCGTCATTCTCTCTAATGTAAATATAAACTTTAGTCAAACTATAATATCAACCTATCAAATGGTTGTATCTAAAATATCATTTAATTTAACCATTCCCTCTCTCGTCTAGTACTTGCTCTGACGGGACAACGATGTCACGAATACAGCCAAGGAGCCCGATAGCTAGCTCCACAGCATGCGAAAACACTTCTCGTTCCTTCTCGTTTCCAACGCCTTAGCCGGCCTCATCAGCCATCGGCGACGGCGACGGCGACGAATCCAAGGGATGGTGCCCGAAGCCCCTAACAGCGTCACAGCGACGAAGAAAAGGAACCGGAAACTACTGGCGAGTGGCGACCAACCGATCGACCCATCATTCATTGCGCACTCAAACCTCCTCCTGCCGCAAAACACGTTTCACGTCCGGACGTGTCAGCAATACACCACTTTTGTTGTGTAACGAAATTCTGCGAATCTTTCTTGTTTGTTTCGTGCTACACCACTACCTTCTGAGCTCTGACCAACCGATGGGTAGATACGCAGGTCACTGACGACACTGAGAGATGGGGGAAATCATGTGAAAAGGGTAGCGTTTTCCGAGGCAGCAGCAGGTGCATGGCCGCGATCGAGCCGAGTACTGCCAAGCGGCGGAGGGAGAGGCGTGAAATCGAGCGTCGGCGTGCGCCACACACGAGCGCGACGCCCGTGAACTGTGACACCGATCGAACGAGAGGCCCAGCGGGGCTGTTTATAACTAACCACGCACGAACAAAACGAATGGTCCCCCAGCGCAGTTACGTGATGCATGTCACCCGTTCGTAAATTTATACTCCCTCCGTTAATAAATATAAGATGTATTTTAACTTTACATAAAGATTAAGGTTATGATAAAATTGAGAAAAGCATGAGAGGAAATGACTTACATATCCCTCTTAATTGTTTTGGAAGATGAGAGATAATGAATAAATGCATATGGTTGAGAGAGAATAAATAAGGGTATAAGTGGAAAAGCTCATTAAATCTACATGCACGCCTTATATTTTTTAAGAAGACTATTCGAACTATAGGCCTTATATTTATCAACGGATGGAGTACTATATAGTATTTTAGGTAAAAAGAATGGGAAAGAAAATTATTGTCTACTACTCCCTCCGTTGATAAATATAAGGCATATTTTGACTTTGCACAAGGATTAAGGTTGTGGTGAAATTGAGAAAGGTGTGAGAGGAAATAACTTACATATCCCTCTTAATTGTCTTGGAAGATGAGGTATAATGAATAAATGCATATGGTTAAGAGACAATAAATAGGGGTATAATAAGTGGAAAGGCTCATTAAATCTACATGCACACCTTATACTCCCTCCGTTGATAAATATAAGGCGTATTTTGACTTTGCACAAGGATTAAGGTTGTGGTGAAATTGAGAAAGACATGAGAGGAAATGACTTACATATCCCTCTTAATTGTCTTGGAAGATGAGAGATAATGAATAAATGCATATGGTAGAGAGAGAATAAATAGGAGTATAAGTGGAAAGGCTCATTAAATCTACATGCACGCCTTATATTTTTCAACAAGACCATTCAAACTATAGACCTTATATTTATCAACGGAGGGAGTATTTTTCAACAAGACTATTCAAACTATAGGCCTTATATTTATCAACCGAGAGAGTATTTAACATACTGTCGGCGTTTTCGAGCGCCGGCAAGTAAATTTGTAAGTCTAAGGGGTCGCGCGTTCCACTCCCTGAATGGTTAGACTCGTGAGTCCAAGATGTATCTTGGTTGGTGAAAGTCCCTACTCCGATTCGGATGGCGATTGTATTGCTTTTGCACTATGTTTCTGACGAGGCTCTAAATGACTTAGTCTCCTCGTGTTCTTATGTGTCCCCTTTGAATCGCTTAGTCCGCCTCCTTTTATACTGAAGGAAGGGGCGAGTTACATCGAGAGTTGGGAGGAAGAGCGAGGTGACCTATGTTAGAGTTCAGGTCCTTCGTCCCGTGGATCTGGTCGCCACCCGTCTTGCCCATCTTGGGTTGGTAGCCTTGGTGGTCGGGAGGTTAGGTATTCCCGGGAAATAGTGTACTTGCCCTCTGTGACCCTTGCGAATCGGCGTTGCGGTGCGTGGCGTTGGTCTTTGCCTCGGGAGGAGCGTGCGTCAGATCTTGTGACGTGATCGGGTTGATGGGCCGGAAGCTTTGTCTTCGCGATCACGGATCTTCTTGGGAAGGAGCCACCGCCTTGTATAGTCACTCCGATTGACCTCATTCGGAGTGCGTGTGATAGGTCGATGAGGACGACACGCGACCCTCGGCGTCCGTCACCTGGTTCGGTCGAGTCGGAGATCCGCCCGCCAAGAGGGTCGGGGCCGTCCGATCGGAGTCGGGGATCCCGCCCGCCAAGAGGGGTCTGGGGCGCTTGTCGGTCGGATTCGCTTCGCCTGGCGGTCGGAGCGGATGTCTTGTGCGGTCTCGCAGCGGTCGGTCGGTGGCGGGCGCGCGGCTGTTGGGTCGAGATATGCTTGAGGGCCGGCTCGTCGCCGGGCTGTTAGGGTACCTCGTTATTAGTATTCGTCAAGAGCCCCGAACTCCCGGCGATTACGGCGGTCGGTTGGGGTTGAACTTGGACGAAAGTGGTGGCTAGGCCTCGGTCGGTCGGTCCGGTCGATCCGGTTAGCGATTCCGTCCGGTGTGCCTCGTTGGATCCGACGTACGCCTGGAGTTTGGCGGGGCATTTGAACCGCGGAGGCTTTTACTCGCCTCGTTGCGCATGCCGAGTATAGTTTGGCGCGCCTACTTTGCTAGTCTTCTTGATCGCCGGGTTACAGTGAAGGGCGCCGTTTTTGGCACCGCATTTACTCGAGAGGCGCTTAGCCTCCCTTCGTCCGGTATATATATATGTCTTGTAGCTTGCTTGAAGGAGATGAGAGCTCTTTCTTACGTTCTTTCAAATGGCTTGAGACACCCTCTAGTCTTTAGCCGGCGATGGCGTCGCGGTGGAAGAATAAGATCCTCCGCCGAGCTTTGGGTGAGTTCGACCAGCGATGGCCGAGCTTAGGGAGGAAGAAGATTGCGCCTGTGTGACGCCGCTTCGTTGACGCCACGCCGCCGAGGCCGTTCCGAGGCTCGAGGTGGTGGGGGCCTTCGAGGCGATGGCGCAAGGCGCCGACCGTAGTTGGTGCGGCCGCGTCGATGTCGCTGAGCAGCAGCGGAGGCATCGGCGTGTTACCAGCGGCGCGGCCGGTATCCCGCCGATCGAGCAAGGGCCTACCAAAGATGCCGTCGGTGCCACCGATGCCGCACGGATGTTTGATAGGTTCTAGGCGTGGGTAGAGTCCTGCCGTGGTGCAGCGTGGCCACTCTTGTATCTGTCGGTTCCTGTGTGTAAAGTCGTGTAAAGTCTGAGCCTGTTGGCCTATAATGAAATTTTCTTTTTCTTTATGAAAATGTCTTCGCGATGAGTTTGCTTTAATTTTAATCGTTGTGGACGGCGCCTTGGTCGGCAGGGCGACCGGATGCCTCTGTGAGGTTCGGGTGTCCGAGTGCTCGTTTAACGTCGTAGCTAAACGGTGCCTTGGTGGCGAGGGACGACGGATGCCTCTGTGAGGTTCGGTGTCCGATCGCCTTGGTCGGCGGGACGGCCGGATGCCTCTGTGAGGTTCGGGTGTCCGAGTGCCTTGGTCGGCGGGACGGCCGGATGCCTGTGAGGTTCGGGTGTCCGAGTGCTCGCTTAACGTCGTAGCTAGACGGTGCCTTGGTCGGCGGGACGGCCGGATGCCTCTGTGAGGTTACGGTGTCCGCGCCTTGGTCGGCGGGACGACCGGATGCCTCTGTGAGGTTCGGTGTCCGAGTGCTCGTTAACGTCGTAGCTAGAACGGTGCCTTGGTCGGCGTGGACGACCGGATGGCTCTGTGAGGTTACGGTGTCCGATCGCCTTGGTCGGCGGGACGGCCGGATGCCTCTGTGAGGTTCTCGTGTCCGATCGCCTTGGTGGCGGGACGGCCGGATGCCTCGTGAGGTTCGGTGTCAAGTGCTCGCTTAACGTCGTAGCTAGGCGGTGCCTTGGTGGCAGGGACGACCGGATGCCTCTGTGAGGTTACGGTGTCCGAGCGCCTTGGTCGGCGGGACGACCGGATGCCTCTGTGAGGTTCGGTGTCCGCGCCTTGGTCGGCGGGACGGCCGGATGCCTCTGTGAGGTTCGAGTGTCCGGCGCCTTGGTGGCGGGGCGACCGGATGCCTCTGTGAGGTTCTGGTGTCCGAGTGCTCGTTTGACGTCGTAGCTAGAGCGGTGCCTTGGTCGGCAGGGACGGCCGGATGCCTCTGTGAGGTTCTCGGTGTCCGAGCGCCTTGGTCGGCGAGACGACCGGATGCCTCTGTGAGGTTCGGTGTCCGACTGCCTTGGTCGACAGGACGACCGGATGCCTCTGTGAGGTTCTGGTGTCCGAGTGCTCGTTTAACGTCGTAGCTAGACGTGAGTGCTCGTTTACCGTCGTAGCTGGACGTAAGTGAAAGTGCATCTAGGCACTTATGTTATTTTGGTGATTAATGAATGTTATTTTGGTGATTAATGACAAACACTCATAATGACAATCTATGCAATTAAGTAAATGCTTAACTTAGTGCTTAGCAAATGACAAACCTCTAATATGATTATATTGCTATGAGACTAACTTGTTATTGCCTAGTTGAGTATCAGTCTCATCTATTTAGAGGAAAATCAAATAGGAAGGTTAAGCAAAGATAAGGTATGCAATTTTGGTATCTATTCTATATTTGTTATTGCATTCCTTTCGTGCAAATGCATAGTGAACTCCAAGTAACATGTTGATTATATATATGCACATTGGTTCATGTCATATTTATTTGTGCATATATATTCATTTGAGTTCATTATAGTATGCATGTATTAACTAGAGTTAAACTTCATATTGCTATAGATTGACTTGGTGCATGCATGTTTTATTTGTATATCTTCTCATGCAATTCTCTTAGTGAAGGTTATCTAGTGTTGGATCACATATTTACTCTTACTCTAAATATTATTTGCACATGTACAATTCGTGTATATTCTATCATGTGCTTCATTTAAGTAAAGTCTGTGATCCTTGCCATGATTTAATTGATTCATCATATTGGCAATTATCTCTCTAGTGCATATAGATCAATTACATATTCATCATGATGTACTTAGTAGAGAACATTTCTTATGTCAAGTGTTTCTATTTTGTGTTGTGCTTCTTTATATGAAACACTTGTTGTAATCAACTGCTCACAAATATCAACTCTATTCATATCTATTGAGCCTTTGGGACTAATGTCTTTCATGAGTAGTTTGGAAAGAATTAGGTCCCGTATGTGTATGATGACCAAGGTATCTTGGAGGATGATCATTAAGTCGAGGTCAACAAGACGACGGTGTCACCAAGAGCTGAGGACTAAGTCAAGAGCAACTTGGCGTGGAGATCGTCAGAGAGGATGATCAAGTCAAGGTTGATAGGACGAGAGTCTCATGAGGTGAATCGAGTCGAGTTGGACAAGGCGAAGATGTCATCAATTATATGGTGAAGGTCTTCATGCATCGACATCAAGAAAGAAGACGGCAAGTGACTAGTTCTAGACTTATATTATCTTTGATTTAATTTGAGTCTAAGGATTGCCGTACTATTAAGAGGGATGCGATGTCGAATGACTTTTAGATGTGTCAAGTGCTCAAGTGATCCATCCTTGTGAATCTTAGAAAGAGAGTGGTGTTGGTAGTGCAGGAAGAGGGTTGTAGGTCTCTCTTGATTTCTTTGTGAAATCTGTGGTTATCCTTTGAGTTTTGGGTAGTGAGACCTTGTTATTTGTGTAGCCCTCGTTCTTAGCTTTCGGGAGAGTCCAAAATCTCTGAAATCGAGTCCGAGTCAAAAGTTATGCTCGTTTTGTCGAGTCTGCTCGGTCTTGATTCGGACTATCCGGAGTTAGTCCGGACTATCCGGATCATCCGAGTATCCGGATATTCATCCGACTCTCGGATTGAGTCTCTCTGTTAGCCTTTCTCAGTCAATCCGAGTATCCGGATTGAAATCCGAGTCTCCGATTGTGCGCACCAGCCCCAACGGCTAGTTTTTGGGAGTTCTATATATAGCCCTTCCTCCTCTTTTGAGAGAGCTTTTGGTGAGGCTTTTGGTGTGGATTTTGAGGGTGTGTGAGGGGCTTTGAGGAGCTTTTACCCTTAGATCTAAGTGATCCCCTTGTGAGAAGGGTTGGGAAGAGTTTGTTGAGTGAGATTTGAGTTGGTTGAGCACTTGATTTCATCTCCAAGCTTGTTCTTCGTGAGCATTTGTTACTCTTGGAGGTTGAGGACTCCTAGACGGCTAGGAGGTCGCCACGAGCCACCGGAGCTTTGTGTGGTTGGCCGTGGGAAGTTTGTGAAGGCCGGTTCCGCCTCCGTAAGGAAGGAATCAAAGGAGTGAAGACCGCGAGTGCATTTGTGCAACAGGGAGGAAGAGGGTTGAAAGAGACCCGGCTCAAGTGTGACCGAGCCGCCTCAACGGAGACGTAGGATCCCCTCAAGGATCCGAACGGGTGAAAAATCATCGTCTCCAAGTTTGCTTCTTTCTCTTGCTTTAGTATTTGGTTTTGAATCTTGGGAGCCCGATCTACTCTTTTGTTGTGTTTGGCTCCGGATCTTCTATACCCTCGTACACGACATCATTAAGATCTTTTGTATTCAAGTAGATTGTTGAAAAATTGCAGGATTTAAAATCTCTCTCGAGATCCTCAATCCGAGTATCAGAATCCTCGAACCGGACAGTCGGATAATCCGAGTATCCGGATTGAATACCGGACACTCGGGTTAGGACCTCGGGATTGGACTATCCGAGTATCCGGATTGAATACCGGACATCCGGATAATCCGAGTATCCGGATTGAATAACCGGACACTCGGGTTAGGACCCTCGGGATCGGACTATCCGGAGTATCCGGATTGAATATCCGGACACTCCGGATTGTTCAGGGAACTCGGGAGATTTTATTTAGCTGCGATATTTTTATTCCGCTGCATTTAAGTTACAAAGTTTTTAATCCGCCTATTCACCCCCCCTCTAGGCGACATCCCCTGTCCTTTCAATTGGTATCAGAGCAAGGTCTCTCTTTTTATTAGACTTAACCGTCTAAAGAGTAAAGGATGTCGACTAGAGGATTAGAACACTCACATAATCCACTTGTGCTAGATGGCACAAATTATGCTTCATGGAAATTAATTATGACTTCTCATTTTAAATCCATGAGCCCCCAAATATGGTGGATCGTAGATGTCGGCTTTTCCTCTCCATTGAATGAAGTTGCTCCAACTGAAGGAGAAAGGAAATGCCTACATCTCGACGCTCAAGCTACTAATGTTTTATTTTGTGTTGTGAGCGATGAAATTTTTGATAGAATATGCAATCTCAAGAGCGCTCATGAAATGTGGATAAAGCTTCAAGAACTATTTGAATCATCCACTTCTATTGAGGATTGCACTAAGGAAGAGATGTCGGGAGATGAAACATCAAGCTCCACCTCAAGCTCAAGTGATGAAGAATCGACATCTCCATCAACCTCAACCTCCGCCTCAAGTGACGATGAAGATGCTCTTCCATCACAAATCCGTTGCTTCATGGCGAAAGGTAAGAATGAGGTAAGTGATGATAATGATGATGATGAGCTCACTTATGATGAACTTATGAATTTGCTAGAGGAGCTCAATAAATGTCTTGGAAAGGAGAAAAAGAAATATAAAATTTTGAAGCTTGAACATTAATCACTTCAAAATGATTATAACATGCTTCAAGAAAATCATGAATCCCTCCTTTCCAAAGAAATTCATAAGCCTAAGGTGGATAAAGGAATCTCATGTGATCTAATTGATGAAATGTCTTGCTTAAATGTTAATCCTAATATTTCATCAAAATTTGACACATCCACCTCTTGCAATGATTTACCTTGTTGCTCAAATTCAAATGTTTCCACTTCCTCTATGCATGTTGAGACTAATCTTGTAGATGAAAACAATGAGCTCAAGGCCCAAGTCATTAGATTAGAAAATGACTTGAAGAAGTGCATAAAGGGAAAAGCCGTTCTCGACGAGATCTTGAGCAAGCCAAGGGCGCCTCAAGATAAGCGAGGACTCGGCTACATCTCCAAGAGGGAGACTAGCAAGACAAGGCACAACGAAAGACTCTCGAAGATCATCAAGTGCTTTGCTTGCAACAAGAAGGACACTTCGCCTCCGTGTGCCCTAATAAAGTGGAGATCAAGCCACAACCATCAACAATGAGGCAAACCGACAAAGAGCAAGTCAAGAAGAAGAAGAGACGCCAAAGCCTACTTGCTACAATTGTCGGAAAAAGGGACACATCGGTAAGGATTGTCCCAAAGGTATTACTCCTAAGCCAATTATTGTCAATGATCATTATTTGCTTAGGAAAGACAAAATGGCAATGTGTTTGCCAAGTTTGTCGATTCTCCCAAGTATTTGCAAAATTATGATATTCAATTGCTTAGAGAGATGAATCTAGAAATGTGTTTGCTCAAAATGCTAGACTTCCTAAGACCAAGAAAAATCATGTTGATCATGTGCTTAGGAAAAATAACAATAGCAAACCATTTGCTAGATTTGCTAGATCTTCTAAGCCCTTGCATTGTAATGATTATTATGTGCTTAGAAAGGATCAAACTAGAAATGGATTTGCTAAAAATGCTAAAACTCCTAAGCCTCCTCAATTCAATTCCAATAATTCGCTTAGGAGTAATAACAATCGCAAATCCATTGCTAGTCATGTTAGTTCACCTAAGACTATTAATGTTAGGGCCATTTGGGTTCCTAAATCTATTGTGACTAATATTTTGGACCCAACAAAATTGGGTACCAACAAGTGCCTAGAAGTTTATTAGGTGCTTGGAGATGCATTGGAAAGCTTTGGCTCAATCAAGAGGATGATTTCATCATATGAAAAAGAAGCCAAGCTTGAAGACATTCACTTCAATCATAAACCAATGCCATCTCGGGTAACAAGTATTTAAATTGATTCTTATAGCTTATAGCCTTGTGTAGGTTATATTGCATTATTCATGAAAATCAATTTAGATTGCTTGATTATATGCTTGCTCATGCTTATTAATTGTTTTGATTGCAATCTTGAGCAAGTTTGGGTAAGTGGCACATTAAGGGGGAGTGCTAAATCATAACCATGTATATCACATCCCTACATGTGCCCATATTTATATAAGTGCAAATATATATTTTCAAAATCAAGCCATTTAGCCAAAAGTCAAAATTTTGTATATCATTAGTATTCTTGTGAAAAACTAGTTGCAAAATGTATACAAATATATTTGAAATGTTTTTCAAAGGTTTTGGCTTCACAAAATCCATTTTGAAAAGAAAATGAGTTTCATGATCAAAATCTAGATAGTAGTATCTTGTTTTGGATTTAAACTTATAATTTTCATAGTATTAAATGTAAAATGAATTTGAAAGTAATTCCAAAACGAAAATCCTAGAGTTGGTCATTCTTAACAATTCTTGTGTTCAAAAGACTTTCAAAAGACCAACCTAGTGAAAGTTATTTGATTTTGAAACTCACTAGAAAAACTATATTTGACCCATAATTGTCATATTATTGCACTTAGTGAGTTTCTCCGTTTGGACCGGATCTTGTGTAGTATCTTGGTTCAAAATGGTATCTTAGACTCATACACAAAATTCAAATCTCAATATCTCATCTTATTCTTCATTTGAATCTTGTGTTGAAATATTTGACTTTGTTTTACAAATAGCTATTTCAAAAGGACCATTTTGGTCAAAAGTCAAATCTTATGTTTAAAAGGCCCAAAATTGTGAAAAGCTTTGTAAAAGTATTCTAATATGTATTTCAAATATTTTACAAGCTTTCAAAATGAAAATTCTATATTGAAATCAATTTTAGCCCGAAAAGTTTTTGGTTTGAACTAAAATAGCTTATTTAAGCATATTGCTCAAATCTTAGCATTCAAGTTGGATTTCATTATAAATGTTGGCTAGAAACCATCTTGATAATCAATTCTAAGCCATGGAAATTGAAATTGCATGAAATCCAAATTGAGTTGTATTTTAAGGCTTTTTATGAAAAACTATTTCCTATTTAACTTGCTTCAAAAAGGGTTAAAAGCAAAATATTTGTTTGAAATGCAAAATCTTATGAAAATAGTCTTCTAAAATGTTTTCAAATGCATTTCAAATGTTTTCAAGTATCTAACCCTTGGCTAGAAGCTAAAAGTCAAACTTTGGCCTAAAAGGATCTTTGTGATCTTGCTTTTGCATTTAACTTCAAATTTTTCTAAAGCAAAATCTATTTGGAGTTTGAAAAAGTGGTCAATACAAAACTCATAGGGTTGGTCATTTTAAGCATTTCTCTAGTTCAAAGTTTTTCCAAATGACCAACCGTTCAAAAGTTATAGCCATTTGAATTTGGCCAAAATTCTTCATTTGACCCAAAATGACCCGTTATTGCATTTTGTGGATTTCGCTATTTGAATTGGATTTCTTTGTATATCTTGGATTGAAATAGTATTTCTTACTCATACAAAGCTATGAAAGTTCAAATCTCCATAAATTTCAATCCGGAATGCATTTTGAATATTTGGCGAAAATTCAATTTCTTTTCAAACCTACAAAGCGCATTTTGTCATATCTTTTGAACGAAAATTTCTTTTAATGAAATTCTTATTGGGAAACCTTCTAAATAGTCCAATGTTTATTTCTGGAAAGGTTCAAATCATTTGGACTCAATTTGAAAAAGTTTTGACTTTTCTTCTCTTTGAGTAAAAAATCATGCCTACAAAGCAAAATTTGGCATATCTTTTGATTGGAGACTCCTTTTTGGAAAATTCTTTTTGGAAAAGTTTCTTGGGAGTCTAAATAATGTTTATGCCTAATTTCAAATAATTTCAACTTAATTTGAAATAGTTATGCCTTTTTCTCTCTTTCGATCTTATTTGGCATACTCTTGCATTAAGTTGGATTTTACGATTTGAATGGATTTGATTATGCAAATAGGCTTATAATCATCTCTCTAAATCATATGAAGCCATATAAGTGCATATTACCATTCAAAACTCATTTGGTTCCATTTTGAGGATTTGGTGAAAATCTTGATCTTTTGTGTGTTTCATATGCATCTTTCATCATATTTCTCAAATGAAATTTATTTATTGAAAATCCTTGTTGGAAAACCTTCTCTCACATATGGAGTTCATATCTGAAAATTCTCAAATTTATTTGAACTCATTTGCAAGATTGTTGACTTTATTTGACTTAGTGTCAAAACTAAACCTCCAATGCTTCTTTTGATCTAATTTTTATTGGAGGGTGATATTTGAGAAAATCCTTTTGGAAAAAGTCTCTTGGATGTTCATGGATCATTTCGCAAAATCTTATGGCTATTGGACTTCATTTGATCAAGATTTGATCCAAATTCAAAATGTTGATTTTAGGGATGAAGTGAACAACCCGAGTATCCGGGTAATATATCCGAGTATCCGGATTATTCTGACACTCGGATCAAAAACACCGAGTATCCGGGTTGTACCGCCGCCCAAATTCTGAAATTGCTATCTATACTTTCTTGCAATATCTTGTTCATCCTATTTTTGGGTTTCTCCTTTGCTCAAATCAATATTCGTCTTCATAGCCCTCAAGAGGATTTTAGCCTGATCATTCGCGTTGATGATTTTTGTATTTGAGCAATAGTTTAAAAGTTATAATCGACTTTGTGCTGCTATTTGCATCTTTTTGAGATTTTAAGAGTTTTAAATTGGCATCTTGGCAAGCCTTTCAAGATGAAAACTAAGTGAACTTATTCATTGCTCCAAGCTTCTAAGTGGAGCATATCTATTTAAGTTTTCATTCCAATGAAAGTGCATCTTTTGGCTAAGTTCTTTTGGAAATTGGATTTAATTGTAACTTAGCCTCAAAATGTTTCTCTCTTGCATAACTTCGAGTTTATTATGGAAAGGAGAAAATTTCCCTTGTAAGCTCAAGAGTGAGTTTGAATGTGTTTTACTCATTGTCTCTCTTACAAGTGGGTGTCAAGATTAAATTTGAATGAGTTTCAAATATTTTCATTATAAAGTGGTGTAATAAAATCTTCAATTGATATCTTCAAATTGTTTTAAATTGCATGCAAAGAGTATTGTCTTGTATATCATATATATCATGCATGTTGTACTTAGACATTATCAAACTAACTTGGGTCAAATTAAAAGATATTTGTTCCGAAAATCGTGTGCTTGTCTATTGATGTTCAAGGTATTGGAAAAGGGTCATCTTCGACGGTGGGATGAAGGAAATGGAGAGGAGCTCCATAGTACGAGGGATCTAAGACCGGGCGCGGTGATCATGACCAATTCGAACATGCGGTGGACAAGAATCGACAAAGGGACGTGTTTCTTTTCTGACCATATTCAATAATGTCTGTGCACACCATTATGCTAAATTGTGTTATTCTAAATGGTGTTGTATTTTTCAATTGATATGATTAATTGGTATCTTTCAAGAGGTATCCTCTAATCCTAAATTGTTTTGAAGTGTCATCTAACTTGCATTTGGAGTTATCAAGAACTAAAAAGTACATATGGGTGACACATTGCAAAGAGGTATGCCCTTGATAAGTTTATGAAATTCTTGATCATGAAAGTGCATCTTACTTATACAACCTTGATTCATGATCTTGTATACATCTTGTGATCATATAAGCAATTCCTACTTGTGTAATCTTCTTTATATGATCTTGATGTTTAAAGAATATGTGAAATCATATTCGTGTGTCATGTTTAAGCATCACTTATATCCTAAGAATCATGACTTCTTTAATTTGGTATAACTAGAAAAATCTATTACCTAAATCTTGGAAATAATTGGTATCATATCTTGCCTAGATTTAGGGGGAGCTTAATATTATTGTCATATTACTAGCTCCTTATCTTTATTTTATTTCTCCCTAATCTTTTTATTGAGTGTGCAATCAAGGGGAGAACAGATTTTATTGAATAAACAATAAGAATCTTTAAGCACCTTTTGGGATTAATGACAAAAGGGGGAGAATTTATGGAATTATCAATTGTCCCCTAATCGATTGACAAAAAGGGATGATTTGTAAGTATGATCTCTTATTGTATCTTTATGCTTGTTTTAATGTTAAAATATCTTAATATTGTCATTTGGTGCAATTGATAATAGGTTTGTCATAAATCACCAAAAAGGGGGAGATTGAAAGTGCATCTAGGCACTTATGTTATTTTGGTGATTAATGAATGTTATTTTGGTGATTAATGACAAACACTCATAATGACAATCTATGCAATTAAGTAAATGCTTAACTTAGTGCTTAGCAAATGACAAACCTCTAATATGATTATATTGCTATGAGACTAACTTGTTATTGCCTAGTTGAGTATCAGTCTCATCTATTTAGAGGAAAATCAAATAGGAAGGTTAAGCAAAGATAAGGTATGCAATTTTGGTATCTATTCTATATTTGTTATTGCATTCCTTTCGTGCAAATGCATAGTGAACTCCAAGTAGCATGTTGATTATATATATGCACATTGGTTCATGTCATATTTATTTGTGCATATATATTCATTTGAGTTCATTATAGTATGCATGTATTAACTAGAGTTAAACTTCATATTGCTATAGATTGACTTGGTGCATGCATGTTTTATTTGTATATCTTCTCATGCAATTCTCTTAGTGAAGTTTATCTAGTGTTGGATCACATATTTACTCTTACTCCAAATATTATTTGCACATGTACAATTCGTGTATATTCTATCATGTGCTTCATTTAAGTAAAGTCTGTGATCCTTGCCATGATTTAATTGATTCATCATATTGGCAATTATCTCTCTAGTGCATATAGATCAATTACATATTCATCATGATGTACTTAGTAGAGAACATTTCTTATGTCAAGTGTTTCTATTTTGTGTTGTGCTTCTTTATATGAAACACTTGTTGTAATCAACTGCTCACAAATATCAACTCTATTCATATCTATTGAGCCTTTGGGACTAATGTCTTTCATGAGTAGTTTGGAAAGAATTAGGTCCCGTATGTGTATGATGACCAAGGTATCTTGGAGGATGATCATTAAGCTGAGGTCAACAAGACGACGGTGTCACCAAGAGCTGAGGACTAAGTCAAGAGCAACTTGGCGTGGAGATCGTCAGAGAGGATGATCAAGTCAAGGTTGATAGGACGAGAGTCTCATGAGGTGAATCGAGTCGAGTTGGACAAGGCGAAGATGTCATCAATTATATGGTGAAGGTCTTCATGCATCGACATCAAGAAAGAAGACGGCAAGTGACTAGTTCTAGACTTATATTATCTTTGATTTAATTTGAGTCTAAGGATTGCTGTACTATTAAGAGGGATGCGATGTCGAATGACTTTTAGATGTGTCAAGTGCTCAAGTGATCCATCCTTGTGAATCTTAGAAAGAGAGTGGTGTTGGTAGTGCAGGAAGAGGGTTGTAGGTCTCTCTTGATTTCTTTGTGAAATCTGTGGTTATCCTTTGAGTTTTGGGTAGTGAGACCTTGTTATTTGTGTAGCCCTCGTTCTTAGCTTTCGGAGAGTCCAAAATCTCTGAAATCGAGTCCGAGTCAAAAGTTATGCTCGTTTGCCGAGTGCTCAAAGGCTGATTCGGACTATCCGGAGTTAGTCCGGACTATCCGGATCATCCGAGTATCCGGATATTCATCCGGACTCTCGGATTGAGTCTCTCTGTTAGTTTTCTCAGTCAATCCGAGTATCCGGATTGAAATCCGAGTCTCCGGATTGTGCGCAACAGCCCCCAACGGCTAGTTTTTGGGAGTTCTATATATAGCCCTTCCTCCTCTTTTGAGAGAGCTTTTGGTGAGGCTTTTGGTGTGGATTTTGAGGGGCTGTGTGAGGGGCTTTGAGGAGCTTTTACCCTTAGATCTAAGTGATCCCCTTGTGAGAAGGGTTGGGAAGAGTTTGTTGAGTGAGATTTGAGTTGGTTGAGCACTTGATTTCATCTCCAAGCTTGTTCTTCGTGAGCATTTGTTACTCTTGGAGGTTGAGGACTCCTAGACGGCTAGGAGGTCGCCTACGAGCCACCGGAGCTTTGTGTGGTTGGCCGTGGGAAGTTTGTGAAGGCGGTTCCGCCTCCGTAAGGGAAGGAATCAAAGGAGTGAAGACCGCGAGTGCATTTGTGCAACACCGGGAGGAAGAGGGTTGAAAGAGACCCCGGCTCAAGTGTGACCGAGCCGCCTCAACGGAGACGTAGGATCCCCTCAAGGATCCGAACTTCGGGTGAAAAATCATCGTCTCCAAGTTTGCTTCTTTCTCTTGCTTTAGTATTTGGTTTTGAATCTTTGGGAGCCCCGATCTACTCTTTTGTTGTGTTTGGCTCCAGATCTTCTATACCCTCAGGTACCTGACATCATTAAGATCTTTTGTATTCAAGTAGATTGTTGAAAAATTGCAGGGATTTAAAATCTCTCTTCGAGATCCTCAATCCGGAGTATCCGAATCCCTGAACCCGGACAGTCCGGATAATCCGGAGTATCCGGATTGAATACCCCGGACACTCCGGGTTAGGACCCTCGGGATTGGACTATCCGGAGTATCCGGATTGAATACCCCGGACAGTCCGGATAATCCGGAGTATCCGGATTGAATAACCCGGACACTCCGGGTTAGGACCCTCGGGATCGGACTATCCGGAGTATCCGGATTGAATATCCGGACACTCCGGATTGTTCAGAAACTCGAGATTTTATTTAGTTGCAATATTTTTATTCCATTGCATTTAAGTTACAAAGTTTTTAATCCGCCTATTCACCCCCTCTAGGCGACATCCCTCGTCCTTTCGGTGAGTGCTCGTTTACCGTCGTAGCCTGGACGTGAGTGCTCGCTACCGTCGTAGCTGGACGCGGGGCATCCTTCTCGAGTCCTCGTCGGGCGAGGGTAGTCATGCGAGAGGAATGGCCACCGTCTATCCCACATGTATACCCCATCCGCGGTGTGGGACTGGAGGGATGAGCGACGCGCGTGTTTACTGCGCTGGTTTGAACACCGTGCTCGTGGAGCTAATAGCGGGTAGTCCGAGTGGGTCCTGGGAGGTCCGCCAAGGGGGACCCTTCCGAGCGGACGGTCCCAGAGTAGGTGTCTGGCCCCGCTGTGGGGCGACCCATAAAAACCTTTCTACTCAATTCAGATGGACTCGGGTCGTCCCCGACCCAGAGCACACTGGCCGTCGCCATTGATGAGCTCCGGGAGAGTGTGAAGTATGGTCTCGGACGCGAGTAGAGGTGATTAGGCCGTCACCGACCTAACCGAGGGCCCACCGTGGCTCACCTCATACCGCCCCTTGCTCAAGTTTTCTTTGGGCGGCCTTATACTCATCCGTGGGGTAGGCCTTTTTGAACCCCTGACTCCTCATTTGGGCCTGGCGCAAACCACAAAGCTTTTTGCCGCCTTGGGGCGCGCATGGCCCGATGGGCTTCTCGCGCGCCCGAGCAACTGCTAGGCCTAAAGGCGAGACCAAGAGGTTACGGACACGTTGTTCGGGCGGCGTCTTTATGGCCCTTGTCACCGACATGACAGGATTAAAAGCGGAGTGGTATTGGAAACCGGAGTTACCAGTGGCGCAATGGGCGAGGGTGAACGCGACGCCGCTTGACGGGTGCCCGCTGGCCGACGCTCACTTGTCCTCTATAAATACGCCTGCTGGGTGCTTGGGTAGTCACGCTTTCTTGCCTTCTCGTCTCGCCTCAAACAAGAAAAGCACCAGAGAGCTAAGGAAAGAAAACCCCGGCCTTTCTTTCTCACCTTCCATGCCTCCCAGTGAAGATGTCGTGGCGGAGTGCTCGCGCAAGACACCGTGCGCTTCGGTTTGGTGAAGAAGGGCTTCCTCATGCCGCAGACCTTTCGGTGGAGGTGCCGATCGGGGCCGTCACCCGCTGGCGCGGGCGACGAGGTCGTGGTGCCCGCCTCTTTCTTCGAAAGGCTTTGGCTCGCCACGCACCCATTCGCCCGTGGGGCTGCTTTGTCTCACTACAAGGTGGAGGTGCATCATCTCAACCCCAATGGGGTCCTCCACATCGCCATCTTCATCACGCGCGGCGAGGCCTTCCCGGGATCGAGCCGACTGGCGTTGTGGAGGCACTTCTTCCGTGCAAGGCTCGAAAGACAGCCGCCGGACGCCGTGGCGCCTGGGTGGCTCGCCTCCAGCCTTCGCCCGGCCGAGCACGGAGTACTGGAGGTAAACCGCCTCGCCCAACAAGGGTGGCGTTCAATGGCTCTACGCTCAAACGTCGGCGGCAGCGCCGCTTTCACCGGGCGAGCTTCCCATGGTGGAGGAGCGGTGGAACTGGGCGCCGAGAAGAGGGAGAAGAACAAGCCGCCCCGATCGTGGAGCGGATCGGGGCTCAAAGGAGGCGGGGCTCACCGGGACGTGGGTGTGGCGCGCTTTATGGGGATGCGCGTGCAACCACTTGTGCACAGCCGCACTTCGCCTCGGTTCGCGGGCCGTCCGACCGGCGAGGATGGCGAACCCGAGCTGGCCGCGCTCGAGGTGGAGGCCAGGTGGCGGCCGTTACGGGCGGAGCGCCACGGTGGCGCGGATGGCCACCCGAACCATTCTCGCGCTTTCCGCCAACCGTAAGGTGAAATTCCTTCGCTTCTCTTTTCTTTGTCCTCAAGACTTGGTCCGACCGGCATTCCTGCATCCTCTTAGGGGCTCATGGGGATGTCTTCCCGGGTGCCGCTCCCGGGGGATAAGGAAGCACGGGCGGCCGCCCGGGCGAAGACCGCAGAGGCAGACTCCTCCCGCAAGAAGCGGAAGGAGGAAAGGAGGAGGAAGAAGCATAAGGAACGGCGGCGGCAAGGCGGGCGAGGATGTGTCGGAGACCACCGCCGTGGGGACAACCTCCATCGACAACGGCGGGGAGCGCCCGCCACCCCTATGGTGGGTTTTTCCGACCGCCGATCGGCGGCGGCGAAGCGTGGACTCGGCCGAGGCGGCATCACGGGCCCCGTGGCCACGGATCCCGTGCGAGGTGATCTTGCGCTCGCGATCGTCGCAGCTGCCTCGACCGGAGGTGGCCGGGAAGCGACCACCGACTGACTTTGGCGGGTAAGCAAAGAGGCGCGCGTGCCACACACCCGCCGGCCTTGTAAGTGTTTCTTTTATTGGAGCATTTTTTTTTGGCAAAGCCGCCAAGCGACTCTTGAATCTTTGCAACGCGGCGCCTATACTCGGGTGACTCTTGATCTTGAATCGGCCCGCAAGTAACGGGCCGGTGATTTCGGTGACCCGATCGGTCGGTGGAGGTCGCGGCGTCGGCCCGAGGGCGCGGCCGCCGAGGACGGGCCTCACCCGAGGTCGTGGCCAAGAAGAACTTCCGCGCGCCCGGCGGGACCCCACCGACGACGTGATCGCTGCTTGGAGGATGAGACGATGGAGCCGCAGTGATCGCGCCGGCCGTGGCGGCCGTGACGGAGGTGCTCGACCCTCGTCCCGTGGGAGGTGCCGACCGATGCTCCTCGGGTGCAGTCGCCGAGGGGCTTCGAAGGGTTGACTCGCCACCCTTGCCCATGGTGCTTTGGACGGCGACGCCCCGCCCGAACGGCGAGCGAGAGGCGCGCCGGTGTAATCCCGGTCGGGCGCCATGGGTCGGCGGAGGAGCGAGTGGGGCCGCCTTCGGCAAGGCGCTACCGGACGCCGGCCGAGATAGGCGATCCGTGAAGGTCCGCTCTTGCTCAAGTCTTCCACCTGTGGCTGGATACGATGGTCGGGAGTCCACCATCGCCTGTAGGTCACCAAAAGTTCGACTCGCTGCACATTTTTGATAGTTCTTCCGCGCGACTAACGGAGTGTCCACGTTTTGCAAAGACTTGCGGGCTCGCCAGGCGCCGAGTTGAGCTCTGCAGCAGCCCGACACCGATCGGTGGTGGCAGTGGAGGAGTGCGATGGCCGCGCTTGAGCCGCGCCTAGCCCCGAGGCCCCGGACATTAGGCGGTCGGAGGCGGTGGAGATCCGCCAGGATTTGAAGAGGCCACAAAGGCCCTTTATGATGAGCGCCAGAGCCAAGGCCTTGAGGGCGAAAGTGGCGAATCGAGTCCTCTCGACGGAGGTCACCGAGGCCAAGGATGCCGCCGTTGCCGCGGAGGGGATCAGCGCAGACGCAGCAACACGCTGCGCGACCGAGCGAAACAAGGCTCGGGGACGCCGCCGAGTTCGCTTCGAAGCGAGCGATCGCCGTATGAATCGCCGAGCCAAGACTTCATACGAGGCGCCAAGTCGGAAGCCGCAATCACCAACTCGCGGCGGTAAGTGTCTCAATTCTTCAATTAAGTTTGGGGGTGCGACCACGTGGCGAACTTATCCAAAATCTCCGCACCGCAGAGGCGCAGAAGAATCGGCGCCGCCGTGGAGGCACGAGAACGGCCGGATGCTCGCGACGTGGCGATCGTGGCGGGACGAGGCCCGGCGGCGTTGAAGGTTGCGGAGGACGGTCGGGCCGAGATGAGCGCCGAATCGAGGCCTCCGCAAGGGTCGGCCGAAGTTCGCGATCGCATCCTGAGTCGGGCAGCCCGAGTGCCCTTGCCCCCGCCGCCGGAGTGCCGAACCGTAGAAGAGGCGGTGGTCACCGGCGCCGCGCTTGAGCTTCGTCGCGTGGTCAACACCATCTCGCATTACGACGGCATCGACCTCGCGGTGGTGGGCAGCGGCGTGGTGGGAACCGGATCGACGAGGAGATCGACCGGTTCGAGCTCCCGGTCGAGCCGCGACGCCGAGATCGCCACCGCATCCCGCCGCAGCCGCCTCCAGAAGCGAGGCGCCAACTCTCCGTCTCGCCACCGGCCGCCGCCAAGAAGAATAAAAATATAGTTAGCTTTATCTTTTTAGATTGTAAAGACCGCTATTTAAACAATCTTGAATTTATCAAGTTCCGAATCGCCCTCGTATTTTTCGTATTTAGGATGAGCGCTTGACCGACCATAGCCTTAAGGACCATAGGGTCACTTATGCGTAGGTCGGTCGTTTGGGAGGAGCGAGGTGGATTGGAGACTTGGCTATGCAGCAGATTAGGCGCACTTGTGAGGGATAGGAGTGTTCTAGACCGGCCAGGATCTTTCCACTCGGGCACTTCCTTCTTCCGAAGTGCTACTTAGCAACCATAGCCGCCGGGCGAGGTCGTAACACTTGGGTTGAGAGGGTTACCGCTCGGGATAGACATCATGACCACCGGGTCACACGACCCTCATATGCGCGTGGGACACCGAGTTCGTGCGGAGGAGGAGTGTTCCTGCCGACCCAAAGGTCACTCCACTCGGTACTTCCTTCTTCCGCAAAGTGTTAGCAACCATAGCCGCCGGGCGTAAGTCAGAGCACTTGGGTCAAGGGGTTACCGCCGGGAAGGACCTTGTGGTCGGTTGGGTCATCAACCCGCGCAAGCTACCGACCGAGTAGCTTTTAAACGGGCGCGAAGGGCAGCCCTCGAGTCGTCGCATGGCGACTGTGTGCTCGGAAGGAAGAAAGTAAAGAGCATGCTAAGAAGAGGAAAAGAGTTTAGGATAGAATCGCCTTAACTTTTCTATATTCCATGCATTTGGAAGGATGCGCCGTCGGCGCCCTTGAGCCGAAGGTGCCAGCCGGAGGATCCGCACGACGGTGAAGGGCCTTCCTGTGGGGCGATACCTTGTGCTTATCCTTGCCGGTCCGACCCGACGCAGACCTGTGTCGCCAAGATCGAAAGACCGCCTCGAACTCGGGCGGCCGTGATAACGCCGCAGAGCTTGTTGATACCGGCCGATTGCGGGGCGGCCACGTCATGCGCCTCGCCGATCCGGTCGACGAGTCTTGTTGTGCGGCGAGCCCCGAGCCTCCTCGGCTTGCGCCTTGGGGCGCCATACTCTGTGTTCGGCAAGAAGACGGCCAAAGACCGTATACCATGAAGAACGGTGTGAACCCGGCCGCCGGGTCGGCGTGGTCCGTAGACTCAGAGGACGGAGGGTAGCTCGGCCACCCAATACCGCAAGTGCTTGAGCCGATCAAGATCCGCGCTTGAGCCCTTGAAGGATCATGCCGCTTTGCGCGCCGACCGGCCGTTGGTCCGCGGATGGGCCACGGCCGCCCAATCGACGCGATGTTGAAGTCATCGCAGAACTCGAGGAATTCCTTCTCCGTGAACTGCGTTCGCTGTCGGTGATGATGGAGTTTGGGACTCGAATCGAAAGACTATGTCGCGGAAGAAGATGGCCGCTTGTGCCGACGTGACGCCACGACCGCTTGGCCTCTATCCACTTGGTGAACTTGTCCACCGCGACGAGCAAATGGGTAAAGCCCCGGCGCTTTCTTGAAAGGCCCGACCGGATCGAGCCCCAAACCGCAAAAGGCCACGTGATGGGGATTGTGCGCAAGGCCCGAGTGGCGGATGTGTCCGCTCGCAAAGAATTGGCATCCTTCGCAGTGCGTGCGGTGCTCTGCGTCGGACACGGCGGTCGGCCAATAGAAACCTTGCCGAAAGGCCTTTCCCACCAGAGATCGGGGCGCAGCGTGGTGACCGCAAATTCCGCTATGTATGTCGTCCAGCAGTTGTTTTCCTTGGTCGGCCAGAATGCACTTTTGGAGGACCCCGGAGGGGCTCCTTTTGTAAAGGTCTGGACCGACCAGGACGAAAGACTTTGCTCGCCGGGCGAGGCGCCGGGCCTCGGTCGGGTCGGGAGGAAGCGACCCGTCCGTCAAACGATCTATGAATGGCTTTTTCTAGTCGGACTCGGTTGCTAGCACGCCGCGGCTCGACCCGGCCAAGTCTACGCCCGACCGCGCGGCGGTCGGGGTGACCGTGCTAGGTAGGTCGGGGACCGCTCGCCACCGCCCGGTGGATGGAAGGTCGCAGGAGGTCGCAGACGAAGATCCGGCGGGACCGGTCACTGGAGGCCAGATTGGCCAGGTAGTCGGCGTCACTATTGTAGCGTCGGTAGCTATGGTGAAGCTCGAAGCCCTTGAACCGCATTTCGAGCCCGCGCACTTCTCGACAATACGCGGCCATATGGGCGTCTCGGGGCTCCACGGCCTTCTTGACTTGGTCGACGACAAGCTTGGAGTCCCCGTGGACGTAGAGTCGGCGAGCACCGAGGTCGGCAGCCGATCCGAGACCGTTGACGAGGGCCTCGTGACTCGGCAACGTTGTTGGTGGCGTCAGCGCACACGATGGCGATCGAGCTTGTTCCCAAGTGGGAGATGATGATAACTCCAGCTACCGCGCCATTCTTGTTGTAAGACCCATCGAAGTACATTGTCCAAGACGGGTCTTCGATCACCGGTGGTGCTTGGTTTCGTCCACTCAATGACGAAGTCGGCTAGGGCTCGCGATTTGATCGCCGTCCGAGGGACGATGTGATGTCGTGGCGGCCGAGCTCGAGTGCTCACTCGGCTATCCTTCCCGAGGCGTCGCGGTTGCGGGACGATCTCGCTTAACGGGACGTGGTCACCACGGTGATGTTGTGCCGATCAAGTAGTGGACGAGCTTTCTTCGCAATGAGCACCGCGTAGAGTAGCTTCGCACTGTGGGTACCGAGTCTTGACTCGGAAAGGACCTCGCTAATGAAGTAAACCGCCGTTGTACCTTAAGTTCGCGGCCTTCTTCCGCCGCTCCACCACGAGGGCCGCACGACGACTTGGGTAGTGGCGGCGATGTAGAGAATACGGCCTCTCGTGCCGGCGATCAGGATCGAGGCGAGGACAGAAGGCCTTCAGCGTGTGAGGGCCTCCGAGCACGGGGTCCGGCTAAAGCGGTCGGATCTCTTGAGTAGCGTAGAGTGGCATTCGCGCTCGCCGAGGCGAGACACGAAAGCGACTCAAAGTCGCTAGGCATCCGGCCTCTGGACCCCTTTGAGGTTGCCGATTGGGCCCATCCTTGCGATTGCCAATATCTTCTCTGGTTGGCCTCGATGCCTCGCCGAGACAATGAAGCCAAGGAGCTTCCTTTGGGGACCCCAAAACGCATTTCGTGATTGAGCTTTATGCGCGAATCGCGAAGGTTCGCAAAGGTCTCTTCCAGTCGGGGATAAGGTCGCCGGCCTTCTTGGTTTTACGACAATATCGCCGACGACACCTCAACGCGTTACGGCCGATCCGTTATTGAAGCACGTTTGCATACATCGTTGGTATGTAGCGCCCGCGTTTTTAGGCCGAACGGCATCGTAACATAGCGTAATGAGCCGAACGGGTGATGAAGGAAGTCGTGAGTGGTCGGACTCCTTAGCGCAATCGGTGGTAGCCCGAGTAGGCATCCGAGAAAGAGAGGGACTCGCACCGCGGTGGAGTCGATGACTTGGTCGATGCGGGCAAAGGAACGGATCCTTGGGACATGCTTTGTTGAGACTCGATAATCAACGCACATCCTCCATTGCCCATTTTTCTTTTTACAAGTACAGGTTGGCTAGCCACTCGGGGTGGCGCACCTCTTTACGAACCCCGCGCCGTAAGTTTGGCGATCTCCTCCTATGATCCCGCGCTTCTCCTCGTCGGCGGCGCGGCGTTGGGCGACCGGCTTTGAGCCCGGCCTGATGCTCAAGGAGTGCTCGGCGACTTCCCTTGATTCCTGCATGTCGGAGGACCTCCATGCGAAGACGCCTTTGTTGGTGCGGAGGAGTCGACGAGCGCGCTTCCTATTTGGCGGGAACGTGGGTTCGATCCGCACGGTCTTGGTCGGATCACGTGGATCGACCGCGACTTCTTCGTGTCCTCGGCGGACTTGAAGGATCCCGCCCGACTTGCCGGACTCGGGGCGGATTCGAGGCTTCCCTCCCGAGGTTGTCGAGCTCGGCAGACGCGATGATCGCCGAGGCAAGCTCACAACCGCCGCCTCGCAGCTTGTAGGCAAGCCGAAAGACGATGCCACGGTGATGACTCCCGTGGCCCTCGCATCTTCGCCTTGAGGTAGGCGTAGCCGGGACCGCCATGAACTTGGCGTAACATGGCCTTCCCAGATGGCATGGTAAGAACCGGGAAATCCACGACCTCAAAAGCGAGGGTGTTGGCGCCAAAACTTGATGTAGGGTTTCGACAACAAGACACCGCATTTAACACCGTTCGAGCGTGCGGTCGATTTGACTCGAATCGACAAGGTAAAAACAATAAAATTCACTCAAGCCGATCGTTAAGATCAATCGCTTATACTCAATCACTTGAAGCCGATCAAGATCAAAGTAACAAGGTAAGTCTAATTAGCCGATTAAAGCTAATCAAAGGATAAAGGCGATCGATTTCAAGAAGGCGATGCGCAACAAAATCGTAATAAATCGAACTCGGGCGAATTGACGAAGATCAACAATCGGCGATGCGCAACTTTATTGATCAAGATCGATTACAAAGGCTAAATTACAAGAACTACTCCTAGTCGATGGAAAAATAGATGAAAAGTAAAGCCGATTGTTTGTATGTGTTGTTGATTCCTTTCGCAGTTTGCTTGGCTCTTCTTTTATACCCTTCTACCGATCGTATCCTATTCCAACACGCTTCAAGGTCCGTATCCAGATCGGCTTTATCTTTAGAGGTTGTTTCCTTAAAAATCTTAGTTTTACCAAACATCTCGGACTCTTTCCAAACTTCTATTAGCTCCCGATCTTTAATTTGTATTTGCTCGATTTAGACTAACTTGCCAATTTTGGTGTAAACATATGCCCCCATTTTGAGAGATGACTTGTCATCCGTCAAAAATCACAATTATCGGCTTGTGCAATCGGCTATCGCTTGATCTTCACCCATTAATCGCCGCTTTATTCGCTACCAGTAAATCTCGACATGCGGGTAGTGCGTTTTTAACCGCTCACGCCTTTTGAAATTCACTTCCCGCCTTTTCAAATTTTCACTATCCTATAAAATGCGGCCCCCACCTCATTCATTCCTCACACGCACAAGCTCTCGAATCACCTTCAATCGGCTTGAACTTTCCGCTTAAAGTACTCTTGAGGCAATTCAACTCATTGACTTCCTTCATCGGCTACAATGGATCCTAGTCGTACTTATTCGATTCCGCACAAAGAATGACCAATATTTTTGGGTCCTTTGGGAAATCTAGACGCCCATACCAGTAACAAACCAAGAAGTCCCTCGATTACCTCTGTCCGCTTCTGGTCATAACATAGAGGGGTGGAATAAGAGTTTCAGGGCTTGGCCGACAGCTCTCAAAGGATGGAGAAATTGGTTTATCAGGGTAGCAGCCCAAAAGAGGAGTGAATGGGAAAGAATGGGCATAGCTGAGTGTATTTCACTTTCTTTAGCCGACCCTGAAGCCAATGAGCCCTTAGTGGCCACGGCCTGTTATTTTTGGTCGGACTGTTTTAATGCTTTCTTATTCCGCACCGGTCCCATCGGCCCAACTCTTTTAGATGTTGCTCATTTGTGTTGTCTTCGGCCAGATGGAGATCAAATATCAGCTTTTAGTGGAAAACCAAAATATAGGCTCATCCGATCCAAGGGAGAGGGTTGGGCCAAATATATTGGAAATAATAACAAGGTCAATGGCTTAGTATCTGACGAGGAACATGTGGCTTTTCCAATCTTTGGCTAGACCGTTTTCTATTACGTGGTGCATCTCTTGGACCAACTCAAGTATATCAAATGATAGCAGAGCAACTTGTTGAGGGTCGTCGGTGGCTTTAGGAAAAATTTTCTTGGGTCTTGTGTACCAAATGCTTTACATAATAAGGAGTCGGCTTTATACGGTTTTGGAAAATTCACCGTTGGTAATGTAGGTGGCCCAATGTGGTTTGTGCAAATATGGTTGTACTTGCTTATTCAAATTGTTCTTTTAATTTGGATTTAGCCGATGATACTCCTTTTCCAAGGGAAGATATACGAAGGGCACCTATTCAATTTAGAGAATGCCGATCCTTTGGTGAAAGATTTATGATGTGCTCCGTAAATGAGACAAGGGCCTTTCCCGACAAATGTAGAAGGTTTGTCATTTTTCTTGCAATTGGACACCGAAAGTTTCAAGCAGCAAGATTTCTTTAGCTACGGTGCTGCAGCCGATTTTCTTTGGCCTTCTTTTCTTCATCCGAAGCCGATAGCTCTCGATGCCTCAGAGACTCGGACTTGTATAGAATTTTATTTCTCCATGCATATTCCATGTCGGCCTTCATACTCGAATCGGACTTTCCGGCCTTCATACGAAGTTTTATCACCCTTCAAGATATGCAAGGCGGCTCGGCTTTGGCCAAGTGATACCAAGTCTGCCACTTCTAGATCGGCTTCAACCAAGAGCCAGGGTCCGCAATGCCACATCCGCGAGGCTAGTTCTGGAGTTAGCCGACGAACTCCAATCGCAGATCTCCTCACTTCCATCTCAATGCTCGCGCAGGGGTTTCACGACATGGTGGTCGGCTATCGCAAAGATGTTTGTATATGGAGAAGACCCTTCGACTATTGTCAAAGAATTTTTTCCAAATCGCCAGAGACATCCTTAGTATCTAACAAATAATCTAGCAATGAAGCTAGCTCGTCGGATTATACTAACTCAAGCTTAGTAGATAAGGTATCGGCTTTGAATAATCTTGCCTCATGTATCGCCTTAATTCAATGCATTTTATAATCACACTTCCTATATATTTGCAGGCTAAGGATGTCGGCAAGAAGATCTGCATTTCTAGCCAATGGGAATGAGCAAGGCAAGAGAGCTCATCCATCGACCGGCCTTACAGTTACACCTCCCAGACTGGGAGTGCATAGTCCTTCTTTGTCTGATATCGAGAAAAAAACCAAGTAAGCATAAATTAGCTTTGACATTTCCTCTTCCTCCTTGATTTAACCTTTATCCGATTTAAATTTCCAGAAAAGAAGAAGGCAAAATATACCAAGGCTCCAACAAAGAAAGGACCCAAACCTAAAGAGCAAAGCGGCGAGAGTTCGCCTCATGTATCGGCTATTGGAAAGGTAGGTCACAACACTTTGTGCAATAACTTTTATACTCCAATGCATTGGCTTATCTTTTATTTTTCTTTAGCCAATAATCTGCTCAAGTCGAGAAGATCCTTGCCGATTTTCCGAACATTTCAATCGCTCCAACTCTTGCACGAGCCAACTCCGCTTGCCATCGATTTCCGGAACCATCGATCCGACAAATCGCTTGATTTTCACCGCCGATCTTGACGACCCGAGATTATGGCTACGACGACTATGATGCGTAAATCGGAAGAATTCTTGAAGTATCGAAAAGGCATCGGCTGTGGTTACCTCCGCTCCTGCATGAAAGAGCGCCTTGACAGCTTTTCAAGCTTGTGATGCAACCACATCGAGATCCCGTTAACAATCACCGATAAGGGATGCCATGGTCGCCGTTGAAGCCGATCTTCCTCCCAAGCAATGCAAGCTCTTCTCGATGTATGTCATTTGGACGACTGAAGAAAAGAAGTTGAGGAGGCAGAGAACCGGATCAAGCGCCGTGAGGCCCAAGAGGCCGATCGGAAACTCCTGGAGGAACTGGTTGCTGATGCCAAGGCCAAAAAGCGCAAATTTGATACTGGTGCTCAGCATCTCAAATCGACCAAGGAAGCTCTCTTGAAATTGGACAAAACAAAGAAATTTCTCCAGGAAGAATTGGTCAAGCTCGAGAAACAAATCGGAAAAGGCCAACAAACCTTGGAGACCACTGCATCGGAGCTGAAGGAAGAAAAACTTAGCATTGCAGTGGCTGTTGAAAATGTGACCAAGCAATCGGCCAAGGTAAAAATGGTGCCCGGGAATGCCAAGGACGATGAACGTCTTCTGGACGAAATCCAAGGGATCATTGCAAAGGCAGCTGGTGTTTTATCGGCTTTGGGCGCGACTCTTCCAGATCCGCATCCAATAAAACTTTATTGTTCGCTTTTGGAAAACTTGTCCGAATCATCACGAATATTCTTGTAATCTGACTTGTTATGTTTATAATCGGCTTTTTAACCGATTTTATCTTGCTTACATCTCTAGTCTCAGATCCTTTCACCGATTAACAGCATCGTGTTAATCTTGGCCCTGAACATGATTTTAGTCGGCTAGGCTCCGATCCAAACGCTAGGATAATATTTCTTTAGATATTTCCCATTAATGGCTTTAGGCAGGACATGCCCTTCAAGTGTTTCCAGTAAGTACGAGTTCCCACCGACTAGTCGATTAATCTTGTATGGTCCTTCCCACGTAGGCGACCATTTCCCAAATCGGTTATCTTTGGAACCAACAGGTAGTATAGTTTTCCATACTAAATCGGCTTGATCGAAAGATTTAGGCAAGACCTTTTTGTTATACGCCTTTGCTACTCTGATCTTGTTCTTCTTAAGCCGATCAAGTGTAACCAAACGTAACCCAGCCAACTCGTCCAAGTTGTCTATCATTAAATCGTTGTAATCTTGAGCCGACAAACCATTTTGTCTGGCTATTCAGACGACTCAATGTTGATCTCCACGGGTAGAACGGCTTCTGTCCATACACCAACCGGTAGGGTGAAAGCTTCGCGTTGCCCGTGATAAGATAGCCGATAGGCCCACAATGACTCCGATAGTGTCGAGTGCCAATTCCTCGGCTTTTCATCAATCTTTCTTTTGATTAATTTAATAAGTGTTTTATTAGACGACTCGGCCTGTCCATTAGCCTGAGCGTAATACGGCGAGGAATTTAACAATTTGATCCCTAGACTCGTTGCATAACCTTGAAACTCGTTAGACATGAATACCGCCCCTTGATCGGTCGTGATTGTCTGTGGTATTCCAAACCGATGGACGATATGTTCATTCACGGCTAATCGCCTCAACGCTAGTCACCTTCTTAAGTGGTATAGCTTCAACCCATTTTGAAAAATAATCGGTTGCGCCAAAATAAATTTATGGCCTTTACTTGAAGCAGAAAAATTTGGCCGATTATGTCTATTCCCAACCTCCGAATGGCCAAGGTTTGATAATTGGATGCAAAGCCGATGTTGGTGCTAGTTGTGCGCTGCCAAACTTTTGACATGTCCGACATCCTTTGTAATATTTGAAGCAATCTTCTAGCATCGTTGGCTAAAAATAACTTTGTCCGCCTAAGCATCCATTTCATTTTATGTGCCGATTGATGAGATCCACAAATTCCTTCATGCACTTCACCCATCGCCACTCGGGCTTCTTGACCTCAAGGCATTTTAGCAACAAGCCTTCCATAGTCCGATAATACGTTGTATCGCCCATGATAACGCATTTCAATGCTTGTTGTCGTATCCTTCGCTCCGCTGGCTTAGATGGATCAACTAGATAATCTTTTATTTGCGTCCTCCAATCAAGAATATCCGTGCACATTATTGCTTTATCTACAAGTTCGGTTTCGACTTCGCCAACATCTCTATACCACGATGCTTGTTGGGCCAAAGCATTAGCTCATTGCTCAATCCTCGAGGAACATGACCAATAAAAATGATGTAAAAGAGCTTATCATCTCTAAGCATTGTTCTAAGTATTTCGTTAGTACTTCATCTCGACATTGATATTCTCCTTTTATTTGTCAGACTACCAATAGTGAATCACCATACGCTTCAACGCGCTCACTCCAATATTTTCCAACAACCGTAAGCCTTTGAGTAACGCTTCATACTCGGCTCGTTGTTTGAGCATCGGCTATTTAGCCGAAATGCAAATTCAAAGCTATGCCCTCTAGGTAAAGTGAGTACAATGCCGATACCATATCCTTCCTCGCATACTGATCCATCAAAGAACATCGCCATGGCGCGATCAAGACTAAGTTTGCCGTGTCATGTCCTCGTTATAAAATCGGCTAGGACTTGTCCCTTAACTGCTTTGGCTGATTCATATGATAAATCGAACTCGACCAAGGCGTAAGCCCATTTGCCAAGTCGACCTCGCAAAATTGGAGCCGACAATATATACTTTATAACATCGGTTTTACAGATGACTTTACAAGCCGATGCTAGTATGTAGTGCCTTAGCCTTGTGCATGAAAAGTACAAAGATAAACATAATTTTTCAATGAAAGGGTACCTGACTTCTGCATCTAGCAACCGTCGGCTTAAATAAAAGATAACCCTCTCTTTACCATGTACTTCTTGTGCCAAAACAGCTCCAATAGTATCTTCTTCAGCTGAGACATACAATCTGAAAGGAACACCTTTTTGAGGTGCAGCCAGGACTGGAGGGTTGGATAAATACCTTTTACTTCACAAATGCTTTCACGATCGGCTCCCATATAAATTCTTCATTGTCTTTTAACTTCAGTAAAGGAGTAAAAGCACGAATCCTACCAGAGAGGTTCGAGATGAACCGACGAAGATAGTTAATTTTGCCGATCAACTTTTGTAATTCGTTTTTACATGTTGGCGGTTTGGTATTGGCTATGGCTTTGACCCTTGTTTGGCTGACTTCGATTCCTCTTTCATGTACCATAAAGCCCAAAAGCATCCCGCCGACACGCCTAACGCACACTTGTAAGGATTCATCTTCAAACCATGCGCTCTTATGTTTTTGAACACCTCTCCAAATCGGCCGATGTTGAGATTTTTGCGATTTTACCACTACATCATCTATATAAATCTCAACAGTGTGGCCGATTAAATCGTGGAAAATAAGATTCATTGCCCGCTGATATGTTGCACCGGCGTTTTTCAAGCCGAAAGTCATTACAGTCCACTCGAATAAACCTATTGCACCGGACATCCAAGGTCGTCTTGGGTATATCGGCCGCCATGAGTATCCGATTATATCCCATTACCGCCCAAAAAGCTTATGATCTTATTTCGATGCAAAGATCGATAAGCATATCGGCTATTGGCATAGGGTATTCGCCTTTGGCGCCGCTTTGTTCGGATCTCTAAAATCGACACATACTCGAAGTTTTCCATTTTCTTCATTCGAACGATGTTGGAAACCCATTCAACAGATCGGCAAGGCCCGATAAACTTTGCTTCTAACAATCGTTCTATCTCTTCTTTTATGACTTGGTACAAGGTCGATTAAAACGCTCGATCTTGTTTGAACGGTCGATAGTCCGATTTAATAGGTAGCCGATGTTCCTGGTGACGGCTTAATCCGGGCATCTCGTGATATTCCCAAGCTAAACAATCTTTATAATTCCTAAGTATTTTTATTAATTTTTCCTTGTACTTTACATCTAAATTTGCACCGACAAAAGTTGGTCTTTTCTATCACCTTCACCTATATCGACTTCTTCAAGCAAGTCGGTGGACGTGAATCCTTGACCTAACTTTTCGATTTCTTCATAGTCTTCTATGACTTCGTAGCTATCGTTGTTTGCCGATAGCTTTGCATTTTGTTTTGTAGCACCTCAATGCTTTTCTTGTCCCCATCGGCGCAATACTTCATTTGCCGATCAAAAGTGCCAGCTTGACATCGATCGGCATTAGTCCGTATTTGCTCACGATATGAAGTCGCAATCGCCCGTTGCCTTGCCCGATATGCACCAGCTTCTTCGTGTTGCCAATTTGCATCGGAACTAGCCATGGCGATGTGTGCCGATGTATCTACCGTGACGATTTCAACTTCTTCTCCGCTCCATTGAACTAGTGCTTGGTGCATGGTCGATGGGATACAAAGAATTTGCATGAATCCAATCTCGACCGAGCAAAGACACTATAGTTTCCTTGGCGCCAATTACAAAGAACGCCGTCGGCAAAGTCTTACTACCGACGATTAGCTCGTGACCATGACACCTTTTGCTTCGTAGGGTCGCCTGTGAAGTCATTCGAACCATGTTAGTTTTAATTAAGTCTTCATCGACTTACCCGACTTTTACATGTCGTAAGGCATTAGATTCACCGTGGCGCTCCATCTACCAAAGATTCTTGATATCGGCTTGCCATTTATATATCCTTTTAGGTACAATGGTTTCGATGCCGATGATCGCCTTTGGGTTTCTCAAAGATGGCGTTCGTACCGGAGCATAATCGAGCAACGGCCTCATTGGCCGATTCTCTTCGACTTTGAACTCACGGCAAGGTGAACACCATGTTGACGTCCATGGAGGTGTATCGTCCCTAATCATGGGAGAGTCCAGTCATCACCGATTCAAATCTTCTTCGCTTGATCTTTTCTTCTCCACTCTTTCCCGACGATCTCATTGGACGGTTCATTAAACACTTCGTCTCTTTCTTTCGGCATCGGCTTCACGAATTTCTTGTGTCCTTAGCCTCAAGCCGTCGTCGTTGGATTTGCTCAGCCCGATGGGCACCACCGGTTTAGGTTCCACCGCTCAGATTCGACCACCAAGTCTTCTTGCGTAGAACCGTTGTGTGTGTCTTGGCTTGGCTTTGCTCTTGATTTGGTTTAGATAATCTTTCATGGACCGCCTTCGTGACTACATCTTGCTCTCGATCGCCCAGATAGCTCGTGGTCCGCCGATTGTGTTGGCCAACCGTCTCGAGGATAATGTTCCATCGGGCGGTATACGGTGATGGCAACGCTACTCTCCTCTCCCAAAGAAATTGCCAAAGGGACACCTTCTATGTGCCCTCTCCACGTTCTCGTGCGGTACAAATTATCCGACCGGCGGGTGTGGTACCGTGGTCGCTATTCATCCCTTCATATTTCTCCATTAATTGTGAGAACGTAGGACCGCCTTTTATTGGTCGCCTTAATGGAACCTTTTTCGCTTTGTACCATTTGCCTATCCGGGATTCCCTTAGGTTTAATGGTCCTTGAATTTTTCCGCCTCGATCGGCTTCTATTTGTACGAGCCGATGGTAATCTTTAGTGTCCGCCGCCGTCCGAGCTCGATTGTATATCGCCTTGTTGATCCTTCTTCGCTCATTTTGCATCGGCTCTTTTCCTTTAGCCGAGCATTGTACCACATTAATAGGAAATGGATCGACGCCCACCGCATGGTCGGCTCATCGGCGAACTTCAACCGACCATCTTCAATGGCGATTGGATCTGCTGACGGAAGATATTGCGTCATTAGTGTTATGTGAATAAGAATGATGCCACTTGCAATACTGCGTTTTTGATCTCGTCGGTTGATGGTATTACATGTCCCTCCCAAGAACCGTATTATTTTTCTTGCAAAAGTAAATCAAAAATGCGATCGCACTTGGAAACGTCAAAAGAGTATTTGGCCTCCGACTTGTTCCTAGTCGGCTTGACCAAGAATGACTAAGGATTTCTTAGACCCTCTTATCCATTCGGCTATGTTTATCGCTTCCTCATCCTCCGACGAATCACTAGGACAATACTCAACCATATTAACCTTGGCCTTATCCTTCTCTTTATTATTGCTATTATTGTTCTTAAATCTGTCTTTAAATACTTTGTGATCAAGAATCGGCTTTCTTGAGCCGATGCGGCAACAAATGGCTAAGGTCGGTGAATTCTTGTCCTCCGAATTTCTCCCTAAGTGGCGGATCAAACCTTGAAATGCTAAATCGCCAATTGGTTGTCGTAACGTGACACTAAAACACCGATTCCTAATTTCTCTAAACCTCTTGATGTAATCTCATACCGATTCCCCAAATTTTTGACGCATCAACTCAGATCCGAAATTCTAAGCTCCAGATCGCCTAAAAGAAATATTCATGGAATCGGCTTTCCAAATCGCTCCACGATGGACCGAATTCGAGGCAAACAAGTAAACCAAGTAAATGTCGCCTGCATAAAGATAACGGAAATAATCTAATTTTCAAACCGTCGGATTGGTCGCTTCACCGCATTGTGCGATAAAGCGCCCAACATGCTCCAAGGTTGTGATCGAGTCATCCCCGAGAATTTGGCGAAGTCCGGACTCTAAAATTATGAGGGTAGGGCATACGATCTATGTAATCGGGTACGGCTTTCTATAGCCGATCACTTTTCCTTTCGGTTGTATGCCAAACTGATCCCTCAAAACGGTACAGATCTGATCGGTCCAATCGGCATTATCGGCCATCGCACAAGAGCCCCCGATAATGTCGATCATAATCAGATCCCGCCCCGAGTGCAAGCTCGGGTTGCTAATTACGCCGCGCCGCTCGTGATTCGATTATACCGATCGTGCGATTATGCCTAATTGTGGTTCCGACCGGATAAACGGTTCGAATACGCACTACCTGTGGACCTGTGTTTCTGCGGAGGTAGGCTCTTGGGGATATCTCTCGGATCCAATCGGTTGTGAAACCGATTGGGGAAAAGCGTAAAAAGGAGCCGACGGCGGTAGGTTGATGGACGAATCTAACTTAGCAGCGTCGGTATAGGCGTGGTAATGACTCACCCCACTTGACCGAGGATCCTAGGCAAGATGACCGTGGGTTGTGTGGGCATCATCGTGGGAGGTGAGGTTATAGCCGATGGTTTAGGATCGATCGTGTGCTCTGCGTGTTTTGTGATACTGAAAAAACAGGATAATTTGGCAGAGCTTGTAGTGGATCTAGCAAACTTCCGACGAGGCCAACTCACGGGCTATAGTTTTGACGCTATTTGCTATCATCGGCTTGAGGGTTGTCACTAGAGCCGATGATTGATTTATCAAGGCGTGGTGTCTGATTGATTAATCATAGCCGATAATTCGCTTGGCGGTAGATATCGGCCACTTGTTCTGTTATGCCCGCATCACCTGTATGCTGACCGTCGGTAGGGCGGATTTTTGAGTAACGCCACGCCTTGTTTTCTCGATAGCAACTTAGCATCATCTCTTCAAGAGCAGACTTCCGAGCTTCAATTTCTTGGCGAAATTGCGGACAAATCGCCCATTGTTGGGACGATTATAGCTTCGAGTTGAGATCCGATGGCGGAATCGACTTCGATGAAGACATTACGGGTCCCACCGGGCGTGCTAAGAGTGTGTTGGCGCCAAAACTTGATGTAGGGTTTCGACAACAAAGACACCGCATTTAACACCGTTCAGAGCGTGCTACCGATTTGACTCGAATCGACAAGGTAAAAACAATAAAATTCACTCAAGCCGATCGTTAAGATCAATCGGCTTATACTCAATCAGCTTGAAGCCGATCAAGATCAAAGTAACAAGGTAAGTCTAATTAGCCGATTAAAGCTAATCAGAGGATAAAGGCAGATCGATTCTGAAGAAGGCGATGCGCAACAAAATCAGAATAAATCGAACCTGGGGCGTAATTGACGAAGATCAACAATCGGCGATGCGCAACTTTATTGATCAAGATCGATTACAAAGGCTAAATTACAAGAACTACTCCTAGTCGACAGGAAAAATAGATGAAAAGTAAAGCTGATTGTTTGTATGTGTTGTTGATTCCTTTTCTGCAGTTTGCTTCGGCTCTTCTTTTATACCCTTCTACGATCGTATCCTATTCCAACACGCTTCAAGGTCCGTATCCGTATCGGCTTTATCTTTAGAGGTTGTTTCCTTAAAAATCTTAGTTTTACCAAACATCTCAGACTCTTTCCAAACTTCTATTAGCTCCCGCATCTTTAATTTGTATTTGCCTGATTTAGACTAACTTGCCGAATTTTGGTGCAAACAGAGGGTTTCGGTGCGGAAGTTTCCCGGTTCCCCAAAGGTAATGGGCAGGTCGATCTGCCCGAGTGGATAGGCCTGCTGGCCAGGAATGACGCCATGGAAGGGCGCCTTGCTGGGTCGGAGGGTTGAGCGCGGGATCCCCATAGCGTCGAGCGTCTCGACGTAGAGGATGTTGAGGCCGCTGCCTCCGTCCATAAGCACCTTTGAAAGGCGCTTCTTCCCCACGACGGGGCTGACCACCAGGGGGTATCTCCCCGGCTGTGGAACGTGGTCGGGGTGGTCGGTCCGATCAAAGGTGATCGGGAACTCCGACCACCGGAGGTATTGGGGACGATGGCGCGACGGTATGGACCTCGCGATAAGCGAGCTTGAGCCGCGGCATCGGCATAACAGCCGGTCCTCCAAAGATCATGAGGCGCCGTCGGGTTCGTGGAACTCGTCGTCGCTTTTTCTCTCGGCCGCGGGGCGCGCAGCAGCTTCTTCCCTTGCCACGCGGCGTTGGGACGCCGGAGAGGTAACGCCAGACCTCGCAGCCCCCCGATTTGTGCTTGACGGAGAACCCGTGGATTGGGCACGGCCGCCCATCAACTTCGGCGGTGGCGCGACGGCCGGTCGCGACCGCCGCATGGCAGGCGGTCGGCCGATGGCGACCACTTGGGTCTCGCGGACCGCTTCCCGTGCCGCCCGCTTGTCGGAGCGGCCGAAGGGGACCCAATGCGACGCCGGGTTCGCCGGGCCTTTCCTCCTCGAAGATGGCCCCCACCTCCTCGCCGAGGCGTGGTTGGTGGCGATATCGAGGAGCTCCTTGGTAGTTCGGGCTTGAGACACCTAGTTTGTGTACCAAGGCCTTGCAGAGGTGTCAGATGAATGCTCCCACGACATCGGCCGGAGATGTCGGGAGCTCGTTGATCGGGCGGAAAACCGCGGATGTAGTCCGGAGGGTTTCCGGCTGCTGCTTGCAGCCCTTCAGTCCCAGGAGTTTCGTGGCGCTTGTAAGTGCCTCGAAGTTGCCGACGAAGAGGCCTTCAAGTCGGTCCGCCTCGATGGTTTTGGCGGCAAGTACTGAGCCAGCTCGGCCGAGTCTGCGAGGTAGATGGGAAGGTATTGATGATGAAGAGGTCATCCGTTGCTCCTCCCGCCCGGCATGCGAGCCGGTAATCTCGAGCCGACACACAGGTTTGTGGCCCGTGTATTTGGCAATGTTGGTAGCGCCGAACCGGCAGGAAGTCCGCTGGCGGATCCTCGGCGAACGCCGCGGTCCAGACCGTCGGGGCTCGGCTGCGGTGGTGGTGCCCGCCGCCCGCAACCCGTGAGTGGGCGGCCTCCTCCGCCATCTTTCTTCGCGCCTCAAGGGTAGCGCGAATGTCGTAGGCATCACCGAGGCGTTGGCGCACCGGGGCGCGCGAGGCCTGGTGTGGCTCGCGGTGCGGCGACGCTGTGTGCGGACCCAACCGGCCAGACGGGCAGAGACGGCCCGGTGGCGAGGTGGCTCCGAGCGATAGGAGCGAGGCGTGCATGTCTTTGACGCCGCGTGCTCTACCAGCCCCCGGAGGTTTTGGTAAGTGGCCTTGGCCTCCGGGTCGGTCGGCCCGGAGGCCTCGGCAAGATTGCGGCCGCGCCACGTTTTGACCGGGCGTGGGGAAGAAGTGAGGACCGCGGACCCTTCCGCTGTTGGGGTGTGCTCGACGCCGCGCGCAAGGCGCCGCCGCCAGCACATGCGGGCCTCGAGCCCTCCCCGCCCGGCTTGGCCTGGAGCCGGCCGAGCTCGGTTCTTCGTTCCTCCAACTCTTTGCGTTGTTGGAGCTCTGCGCGTGGTCGAAGCGCGCTCAAGACGCCACTGGTACTCCTCCTCCCGCGCCGAGCGCGCCGGACAGAGGCCCGCACCGCGAGGGCCACGGCAATCGACGGCGGTTCGCCATGTTGCACTTGCGAGAGTGCCGCCGCAGGGTGGTACTCCGTGCCGAGCCGGAGTCATGGCGGAAGAGTCTTCCAAAGGCCTTCGTGGATGGAGGCGGCAGTAGCCACCATCGCCACTGGGCCGCGAGCCTACGGGGTGACATGGTCACCGCCCCGCCTTACGGAGTTTTCGCCGACCGTGGCGGAGCACTCCTCGGTTCCGGCCGGGGCGCAGGGCGCCCAAGCCGAGCTTAGCGGTCGCCGAGAGGACGCCCAAGCTCACGGCGCCGTCCTCTAGAGGCGGCGGACGAAGCGTGAGCCCTCCGTCGGGTGACGGGCGAAGTCGAGGAGCCGGCGGATCCGGTTCCCGGTGCGCCATGCTGCCGCGATGGGTGGATGCCATCAGGAGATAAACTAATCCGGAGATGATGACAAAGACGCGAAAGCCCCTACCGGCGCGCCAACCGCCGGCGCTGCTGAGCGCGGCAAGTAAATTTGTAAGTCTAAGGGTCGCGCGTTCCACTTCGAATGGTTAGACTCGTGAGTCCAAGATGTATACCGTTCGGCCGAAAGTCCCTACCCGATTCGGATGGCGATTGTATTGCTTTTGCACTATGTTTTCTGACGAGGCTCCTAAATGACTTAGTCTCCTCGTGTTCTTATGTGTCCCCTTGAATCGCTTAGTCCCGCCTCCTTTTATACGTGAAGGAAGGCGGTGTTACATCGAGAGTTGGGAGGAAGAGCGAGGTGACCTATGTTAGAGCTCGGTCCTTCGTCCCGTGGATCGTCGCCACCCGCCTTGCCCATGCCGGGTTGGTAGCCTTGGTGGTCGGGAGGTCGTATTCCCGGAAATAGCGACTTGCCCTCTCTGTGACCCTTGCGAATCGCCGACGTTGCGGTGCGTGACGTTGGTGCCTCGAGGAGCGCGTGCGTCAGATCAGACGCGGATCGTTGATGGGCCGAAGCTTTGTCTTCGCAGTCACCGGATCTTCTTGGGAAGGAGCCACCGCCTTGTATAGTCACTCCGATTGACCTCATTCGGGGTACGTGGCAGAGGTCGATGAGGACGACACGCTGCCCTCGGCGTCCGTCACCCTGGTTCGGTCGAGTCGGAGATCCCGCCCGCCAAGAGGGTCGGGAGCGCCGTCCGGCCGGAGTCGGGGATCCCGCCCGCCAAGAGGGGGTCGGGCGCTGTCTCGGCCGGATTCGCTTCCCGCCGGCCGGGAGCGGATGTCTTGTGCGGTCTCGCAGCGATTCGATCGGTGGCGGGCGAGGCGCTACTGTTAATGGAGATATGCTTGAGGTCACGGCTCGCCGCTTCGGACCGTTGGGTACCTCGTTATTAGTATTAAATCACATACCGTTTTATATATGTCTTTATATTAAATGTACTATTTTATAGACAATCTATTAATTGTATAGGAGATTATTATAGACGATTATATAGACAATCTATTGTATGATTTATGTTTAGTCATATCTATATATGATATGTATATGTATTATAGATAATTATCGTCTATTCTACTGTGTATGTTCTAATCACACGCCTAAAACAACAGAACCATGCCATGCGTCTGTCAAAAAGAAAGAGGGAAAAGAATTCCTTAGATGGCACGGCAATTTGACATGAAATCACGTACCTTTTGTTTGAGCATGAGACGCTCGAACAAGTACATGTCCTTCATAATTCAGATGATTTCTACTCCATATCGTAATTAAGATGCGTCACCCTGCTAGTTTTAGGTAAAAAGAATGGGAAAGAAAATTATTGTCTACTATTTAACATACAATTTTATATATGTCTTTATATTAAATGTATTATTTTATAGACAATCTATTAATTGTATAAGAGATTATTATAGATGATTATATAGACAATCTACTGTATGGTTTATGTTTAGTCATATCTATATATGATATGTATATGTATTATAGACAATTGTCGTCTATTGTAGTGTATATGTTCTAATCACACGCCTAAAACAAAACAACATAACCATGTCATGCGTCTGTCAAAAAGAAAGAGGGAAAAGAATTCCTTAGATTGCACGGCAATTTGACATGAAATGCACGTACCTGTTGTTTGAGCATGAGATGCTCGAACAAGTACATGTCCTTCAGAATTCAGATGATTTCTACTCCATATCGTAATTAAGATGCGCCACCTAAAAATGTATCTCAGAGAAGGCGGGGATTTTGATTTCAGTCATGAAAAGCATCTAATTCATTTCATGGCTGCACTTCACTATCTAGCATCTGTTAAACGAGTTATATATCTAGACTAAAATCTCGATCCATCTACAGGGATCTCGATCGAGAATAAACCTCTCAGACAAGACCCTAATATTTTTCTCCACTGCGTGCTGTACTAGTAGTTTACCCTTCATATTATGTTTACGGAGGAAGTTTTACTAGCATCTTTCCGTTCAATTCAACTTAAAACATGTGATTGGAAAATAGTGGTAGATAGCTGAAAGCCTGAAACTATGAAACTCCCTCGTCCCGAATAGACAACGGCAAACAGCCCGGCGACGGCGAGGCGAACCTCCCTCCTGTAGAATGGGCATGGCCACCCCAAAGAGGAACCCACTCAGCCACAGCCCACAGGCCCGAGGGAGGCATCGCTGTTGTGCCCTCGCTGCTCACCACGCGACGCCTCAAGATCCGTGCGCCCGGGAATGCACTGGATGATTGCCCAATCATGCCCACCCCCCCAGGCAGCTCCATCAATGCTCGTGGGTGGTCCTCCCCGAGCTTTACTCCTGACCGACCGGTGGGGCCGTGCCACCAAGCGGCGCTGGGCTGATCCCGGCCGTCCGCTCCGCTGCGCCGACGCTCGGACGGCCGTGATGCGGTCAAAGGTCGAAGCCCGTCGTCCCTTTCCCTCGTTTGACTTCACCTACGCCCCCGCGCCCCTTGGAAAACTGGGCACCTCCCCGATTTTTTTCCCCGTCTTTGACCGGGCTATCAGCGTCGGGGTGGGCCCCACAGCCACTACAATATATCTATGACTATGCTTGCTATTGGAATTGGATATTCCTACCCTGGCCATTATCTTTGACTAATTTAAGAGGAGAGCCTTCTACAGCCGCACATTTGCATCCCAGCCCCTGAATAATTATTTGCTTTGCACCAGTCATCTATAGTACGTGGACTATATTTTTTTAATCTAGGACTGCTTATTGGAAAATTCTTCTTCACGAACTGAATTTTCCTTGCCTAATTTTCTACACAAGCTATTCCACTCTTCGTAACATGTTCCAATCAAATTTACCTTTGATTCCTTCCATCTATAACTATGACCTACATTTTATTAAGATTTTGCACATACACCCTATGAGAGTAGAAATGACATGCGTATATTGCTCCTTTCGGTCACACAAGAGTGACGTTTTTGCATAAGTGGAGTCAAATTTTATAAACTTTAGCTACGAATATTTATGTTGGATACTTGAAACTCATATGTGTATATCCTGTCTCAAAAATATTTTTATAATATTGTAAACTTATCAGATTTATAAAATATATTATGATAGAATTTTTTTATCTAAGTGTAATTTTGAAGATGGAGTCAATGTTAAAAACGCTATTCTTTTGTGATTAAAGGGAATTGCTTAGAATTATGTTTACCTGACCGGTGCCTTGGAATTCCGAAGCCAAAGAACAAATGACTGTAGATTGTAGGATCACCATCTTGTGCTCGTCGGAAACACTCGATTGTTCTCTTGCTTCTGTCGTACGGTTAGTTCCCATCATCTAGCAATGCAGAATGTACCTCAAAACTAGCAGCACTAGGCAGCCGGTCAAGCTTAATAATTGCTGCTAAAGCTCACCCTAGATCATACACCAGCGTCAATGTCGGACTAGGACCATTGGTTCAATAACTACGAACATTGAACGGCAGGAATCACCGATCTTTGAACGGCACCTCATGCTTGCTGTTCTCGTATAGGAGTTGTATACTTGTATTTTAAGAGTATTTTACTGCAGTAAGGCTCAGGTCATTTCGAACGATTTCTAGAAGAAGAATAGTGTGTTCCAAGGATTCTTTTGTTCAATTCAACAAGGAGGCAAAGCCAAAACGATAACTTCAACAAGAGATGCCGATCCTTTTCGTAGATGGCGAGGTAATCTCCTGTGTTCCATCGTCAATAGTTCAAAGTTTTTTCTTGTTTTCGTTTATGTAAAGAAGTATAAACAATGAACTGCAGATACGAAGAAGAAGAAATCAATATACTTTTGGCTGTTTTTTTTTATTCGATTTCTTTAAGAGTTTAGACGGAAGGAGACGCTAATAAGCAGTGGCTTGTCAAAACTTTCAAGGCCATCCCGAATGCATTTATCGCTTTTTTTTCCCCTCCTACCAAGCTAAAAGAAGGTAGCTAGAGAGAAATAAACTGGAGAACTACATATGTAGCCTACTCAAGTTCGAGAATTGCAACATCCTCACCAAAGTATTCCTTATTATCCTAAATAGTTTTCGGGAGAATAGCTAATTTAGTCCTTGAGTTTTTTCTTTAGGTTCACTTTCGTTCTTCAACTTTAAAAAAAAATCCTAAAATTTTATTATCTGATCAAAGAGGGAGCTCAGTCCACGCAAGGTTCAAAATCTCACCGAAATTTCGCGAGATTTCGCTCAGATCTCGGTTTCCGGACGTGGACGAAATTTGAAATGCCGGTCGGATTGAAAAAATTCAAAAAAAAAAATTGCTACAATATCTCGAAAATCTCGGCGAGATCTCGCCATTTTTGACTAAAACTTGGTGTTTGATCACCTGATTTGACCGGAAATTGACCAATAACCCTTAAGAAAGTCATCTTCTATGAAAATTTGTTGAAAACCCGAATTTTTGAGACATTTTTTAAAAACTTTAGAAACACTGTCAGGTTTTTATAAAATTGTACGTACTTTATCTTGATCTGAAAAATTTACAGTACCATCCTAAGAAGTGTAGGATCATACATAAAAAATTTAAAAATAATTTAATTTCATTTGTTATCTTTAAAAAATCAAAAATTGAATAAACATAATTGGGACAATAACATTGTCAGAATTTTATAACTTTTCTGGAGTGTGATCATGATCCACAATTTTTATGACAGCTTAATAATTGACTCAGTAGAATTATATAAATTTTTAAAAAAAAAATAAAAAATTTTGATGCTCAATCAAATCTATGTATGTATCGAACTTCACTTGTTATATTTCAAAAATCAAAAACAGAAGGAACATAAATGGTACACTGTACTTTTAAGAATTTTATAAATTCATTGGTGTGTTATCATGATTCGAAAATTTTAAAAGATCTTAATAATTTCCTTATAACCCTTATGCAACATTTTCAAAAAATTTAAATATTTTTTGGTTGCTAAAGCAAATCTATGTATTGAACATTAGACTTTTACGAGGACGTAGCACTCTCAGAATTTTTGGAACTTTTTGAAGCTTGATCATCAGATGAAAATTTTATAGACACATTAATGATAAATAAGGACCATCCAAAAAATCAAAAAAAATAATATGGTTTGTACCATTTTTCATTTGGTTGAAGTTTGCCGGCAAAGCTTTTATGAGCACAGTAGCACTGTCCAAATTTTAAAAAATTAATGAAGCTTTATAATTATCTGAAAATTTTATGGGAACATTAGTCATACATCAAAAATATTCACAAAAAATTTCAAAAATTTCTAACATGGTTTGTTTTATTTTTCATTCGGTTCAAACTTGCCGGTCAGCGTTTTATTAGGACAGTAGTAATGTTTGAATTTTTAAAAAATACTCAGATCTGATAATCATCTGAAATTTTTATGGGAATATAAATGATGTGTCAAAAACCTACGAAAAAATTTCAAAATTCTCGGTGCAATTTTGCCGAGATCTCGGCAAAACCGGCGAAATTTCGGTTTTCTCGGTAGAAAAAAAATGGATTTGAATTTTTGTTTTTGTATTTCGTCCTAAATTTATCCAAAATTATTAAATCTCGCTGAGATTTCGTTCTCCGGCCATAGACAAAATTTGGAGTGAAACCGAGAATTTGAACCCTGAGTCCACGTGCCATATCACATATGAATAAGTGGCATCCAAATGCATGGGGGCGAGTGTAAAGACAATAATGCTCCCGAACCATGATGTGAAATCATAAGGCATGGTTAGGGCATGTACAATAAGACCATGTTAGCTGGCTCTTAATTTGTACACATCAGTTTTGATATATGTGGAGGAGTGAGAAAAGAGGAAAGAGAAGAGAGCTGGCTCTTATTTAGGGCATGTACAATAAGGCCGCGTCAGCTGGCTCTTAGCTTGTACACATCAGCTTTGATCTATGTGGAGGAGTGAGAAAAGAGGAGAGAGAAGAGAGCTGACTCTTATTTAGTAGCCAGCTTTGCACGGGAGCATAAGTAGATCATTTATGTACAAGAGAGAAAAGATAGTTATTGCACAACATCTAGAGACAACATTTAGAGACAGTTATTGTACAAGTTGACTTTTAACTTACTATTAGCCAGTAGTTGGCTTTGCTATTGTACTTGCTCTTAGTAGCCTGCTTTGCACGGAAGCATAGATAGATCATTTATGTACAAGAGAGAAAAGATAGTTATTGCACAACATCTAGAGACAACATTTAGAGATAGATATTGTACAAGTTGGCTTTTAGCTTACTATTAGCCAGTAGTTGGCTTTGCTATTGTACTTGCCGCAGTAAGTTATACTACTCCTTCCTATCACAAATAGTTGTAATATATTTAAAAATCTAATAAAATTATAATATTTTGAAAGTATGTTTGGAGACGAATCTACGTATATGATTTTTATACATCCAATCTAAATATTTTAAAAAATATCAATCGTCAAATTTTCAAAATTCTGATTGCACGCATTTCAGACCGAGAAGTTTTGTTACCTCGCCTGGGTAGAAGTTTTGGCTAATTGATTGCTGTGCTAACTAGCCTAGTTCTGCGAGTTCACTGAATTCTGTCACCAGTTGCACATGCACGCGGATGATCAGGAAAATCACAAAATTGAACATGTCCGCGCGCCTCCTGCTCGTCGCCCACAGCAGCCGCTACTAGGTTCGAGCCTCCATCCTAACAATGGAATGGATGGAGTGGTAAAAGCGTCTTTTCTTGTTGGTTGAGCCACCTCTCATTTTGCACACATGGCATGCTACGTGGACTCGGATCCTTATTTCATCTAATAAGAAAAATTCGACGATCTACTTGATTTTCTTCGAAGTTAGTAGATGAGTGTGAGCATAGAGAGAAATCTCGGGAACCAAATTGGTTGTTCTCCAATCTCTCTCTTTTATTTTTGGGCAGGGGCGTGGCATAAGGTTTAAAATCTCGTTTCTCGTTGACATTTCGGAGGTGGTCGGAATCTAAAATTTCATCGAGATCTCGGAATTTTGGATAAATTTTGGACAAACTACAAACATAAAAAATCAAATTTGGATTTTTTTTTAACCGAGATTTCAGCTAAATTTCGTCCAAAATTGCCGAAATCTCAGCAAATTTCAACCGAATGAAAAATGGTTCAAACGGTATAAATTTTTTTATGGATGGTCCTGACATATCAAGAATATTCTCATAAAAATTTTAGATGATTATCAATCTTGAGGAATTTTTAAAAATTCGAGTAGTGGTATTGTCCTAATAAAAGGCTGATGGCAAATTTGAACCGAATGAAAAATAGAACAAAACACGTTATAATTTTTTTTAAAAAAAATGGATGGTCCTAATGCATCAATTATATTTTCATAAAATTTTCAAATGATTATAAAGATTTAGAAATTTTTAAAAATTATGACAATGTTACTTTCTGATAAAAGCCCTACCAACAAACTCCAACCGAATGAAAATAGTTTAAACAAAGTTAAAAAAAATTGTATGGTCCTGATACATCATAAATATTTTCATAAAATTTTTAGATAATGATTAAATATTAAGAATTTTCAAAAATTCTGACGGTGCTACGTCCTTATAAAAGCCTGATGATCAATACATAGATTTGCTTCATCAACCAAAAAAGGTTTAAATTTTTTGAAAAATTTATAGAAGGGTGCTAGGGAAATGCTTAAGTTCTCACAAAAAATTTGGATCATGATCACACTCTAGTGAATTTATAAAATTCTTACAAGAGCATTGTACCATTTATATTCTATCTGTTTTTTATATTTGAAATAATAACAAATGAAGTTCAATGCTTACATAGATTTGATTGAGCAAACAAAAAAGTTTAAATTTTTTGAAAATTTTAGAGTATGGTACGAGGTAATTCTTAAGCTCTTAAGAAAATTTTGGATCATGATCACACTCAAGCAAATTTATAAAATTTTAACAAGGTTACTATCTCAATTGTGTTAATTCTATTTTTGATTTTTTTAAAAAATAACAAATCAAGTTCAATTATTTTGAAAACAATTTTGTATAATACTACACTACTAAAGATAGTACCATAAATTTTTAGATCATGATCAAGCCTGTATAATTTTATAAAAATCTAACAATATTTTTGCCAAAATTATAAAATATCTTAAAAATTCAGTTTTTCAACAAATTTTCATGTAAGATGACTTTCTTAAGGGTTATTGGACAAAATCGGGTAAAAAAAAGGGTCAAAACTGGTAAAAAAAACTGATAATGCTGTAGGATTTTTTTTTAAAAAAATCCTTTTTTTATTCGATTGGTATTTTTTATTCTATCCCCGATCGAAATCCGAAATCTCAGACAAGATTTTTAAAACTTCGCCAAATTTTGAAACCTTGGTGGCAACCACAAACGGGCTAATTGGACATCTCATAGCAATGTTATATTAAAGCTATGGTTTGCACTAGATATGCTCCCACACAAACTATGCACCAAAAGTTAAGGTGGAAACCATTTTATAAAACATTTTAGGTTTTTTAGAACAGCTGAACCTGCAAGTTCGTGAGCAAAGCAGAGTGGAAAAAATTGTCATTTACTGCTTAGGATACTACTTATGGTAAGTGCCAAAACTCTAAAATCACACCGATCCATTTGTCATAGAGAAAGTTATATATTAAGCTGTAGCTGCATAAAACCTTTTTTTAAAAAAAAAAACTGCAGCAAATGATGATCTGATCAAAACAGCCCATTTACCTCTCATTCCGGGGGGAAATGGCTGAGGGAGAGGGACTAGTAGTAATCTAGAAAGGGCTGTTTCTAGTTTTACTATCTCCAAATTGTAAAAGACAAAAAATATAAAAAACACAAACCAGCAATTTGGAAAACATAGGCCCTTAATGGTGTGTTTATCAGTTGCAAATTCCGATGTTTAAGAAGGGGAGTTTGGAAAATGCCGCATTAACAGGGTGGAATATAAAATAACGCCTTGGAGTTGCTATTGCAATATCTCTTGGCTTTGACCAGTGCCGGCCTCTTCTTCTTACTCTCTCTAACCTCCATTTACTTTTCTTCCCTCCTCCCCTCTTTAGCTCTTATATCCTCGCCCTACCATCTGCTTTCTTCTCCCCACGCCCTCCTCCTCCTCCTCCTGTCCTAGATGCCAATCGCTTCCTGAGCAGCGAGCAAATCTCCACCATTCGCAGGTGCCGACGCAGTTCCGAGGTGAAGTGTTTGGTCCAGGTGCGATCTTGCGCTCTTGGTTCTTCCTTTTCCTCTTTCTTCTCGTGAATTATTTGCTGTTTTTAGGTGGGGTTGGTCCTGATGTGAGTTCCGCCGCTGCTTGGATCTTTCTCTCGTTTGGCTAATCGCATGCTGCTCAGTTCAGAAGTGCTTTTTTTGGGACCCTTTTTGTGCCTACCCCCCTTTCATTATAGATTTCGCGGAATGGAATGAAGGTTAGGATTGGGCATATAATCCTGGGCTTAAGCTTTACATTTCGCTCCCATCTTTGTAGTGGCAAGTAAATTGCAGCCGCTAAGGCCCAAAATGTTGGAAGAAATGAGGGGGGAAATGATGCTTTGAACATTTTGGCGGTGCTCCCATAGCAATCCTTTGTTTTCCGACCATGAAAATGCATCTGCAATTCATACGTTGTCATGTTGGTGAAGTTTTTTTTTTCGGAGAGGGGGCGCGGGGGTTCTTGGTTGGTGGGGTCAATTACGTAGTTGAGCAAGGTTGCTAATTTTAGTTGATCTCTTGACCCAAAATGTTTGTTTGGTTTGGTGATAATCCAATTATTCAACTCCACGCCCGTCTTAGTGTGGAAGCTGTTGCAGGCATGCGCAATTTCTGTGAAGTTGCATCGGAAACTAGCTAATAATGTGTTTTAAAATCGAATGTTGCGTCTGTGGACCACTGCATCAAACCAGTCGGTTCCTATAGCTTTGATCTCGCTTTGAATTTTGATAGATCAATGAATTGATTGAGAAAAGGGAGCAATTTTAGTAATTTAGGTATCTCCACTTCTCCGGTAACGGTTTGGAAGTTTGGATTGTTCAATTGAGAGGTGTTGTACTGAGCCAGAGAAATCATAGTTAAGTTGGTTGCTCATGCAAGGCTTTGGCACCTTTTGCGCCGTCTGTTGTACTGTATTTGGCTTTAACAGATGCAATACATCACCGCTTTTTTGTGTTGCCAACGACTAACTGCTGTAATGCAATGCAGGACCAGTTACTTTTGTGATATAAGCTAATTCTGCAGTCCTTTTGAAATTCTGCAGCAGCTTTTCGCGGTGTACAGATGATGGGTTGCTTCACTGTTCTAAGATCCAAGAAGAAGAGAAGCCCTCTTGTTGCAAGCAAGAAACAGGCTGATGCAAGGGAAAGTACGTCTTCTAGGCTTCCGGAGCCAGAAGCTCATGTGCCATCGTTGCAATCAGCTCCTCCTAGTTTTAGGAACAGGGCTAAAATCTGCCAGTCGGCAAATAAAGCTTTTTACAGCCGAGCGCGCGTGTTGTCTGCCCCTTCAAGCCTAATTGTGGTTGATCAGGATGGCCTTTCATATGCTGAATTTGATGATCAGGACGACCCCAGGAGTAAGGGAGGGTCAATGAAGGGACACCGTTTTTCAAATCCACTGCCCCTTCCTCTTCCCTCGCCAGAAGGAAGTTCCTTGAGGAACTTTGGTAGCTTCAAAGCCATCAATGGTAGCTTCAAAGCCATCAATGCAAGTGGACCACTTGAGACTTCAGGCCCTCTCCCACTGCCTCCAAAGAGGTGTGGTGGGCTTAAGAACTTCTCTTATGAGGAGGTTTCATCTGCTTGCCAGTGGTTTTCTGGTGATCAGCGCGTCTCAGAAACTCTCACTTCAAAATCATACAGGGCATCCTTCAGGGATGATTTTTTCGACCCAAAGACCACAGAAGCAATAGTAGCTCGATTACTTCCCTCCACTCAGGTACTGCTCTCTTTACAGTTCAATTGTGTATTTCCATAGTTTTTTGTTGTTGTTTTGGACGTAAGGCGATAGGTTTGCAAATTGCTTGCTAGAGCAATTTTAGCCATGAGATTCCCTCCACAATTTGCTAGGCTGGTCAGTTTGCCAACGCAGATGGTTGTCATTTTATAGCGCACTTCTAATTCTTTCTGGGTGGTGACTTGGCGAATTCTGCTTATCCACTTTGCAGTATTTATTGTGTTAAGAAGCTGAACTTAACAGACTGTTTTCTAGGCATGTGATCTATGCTTACTTGTATACAGTAATATTATGCTATGCTTTCTCCAGCAGAAATAACTAGCTTTCTATTTTTGAGAACTCCAATTAGGACCACAGCATAGGTGGGGTTAGGTAAACATGCTTTGAAGGCAGACCATGTGTTTGATTTTCTTTCTTCTCTTTACTGCAAGATGTTTTATGTACTCCTTCATAATCCTATCTTGGCTTTATCTCTTGTGAGCTGTTCTTTTCCCAATTGATGTTTATTTCGTATGCAATATCTCATGCTTTATATTGCATGCGGTTTAAAGAGTGTGACTCTCTCTGATGTAGACAAGTTTTGTCCAATAATCCTTGGCAATGTCCTGTTCACCTTTATTAAAAGTCGATATGTAATGAACCTCCAAAAACACTCTGGTGCTAATATGTAGCTCTGAGCCTGCAATATTGTTTAGGACTTCTTAGTGTACTCAATTGGGTATTTTTACCTTTTAGCGTAATGGCTATCTGATGTGCCACTCTTTCTTGGATCATCCTGATGTAATATTGACAATTTAATTGGTTAGGGTACTGATGCAACATGTTGTTTTGTTACTCTGCAGAGTTTGAAAGAGTTTAAAATACAAGTGAATACATTGGCATCGCTTCAGCATCCCAATTTATGTAAACTCATCGGCTTTCATGCCAGAGAAGATTCTAATGAAAGGATGTTGGTCTATGAGCGGCTCCACCATGGAAGCTTAGACAAACTACTCTTTGGAAGACTGGATGGTCGTTTCATGGACTGGTCTACACGTTTGAAGATTGCCCTGGGTGCTGCTAGAGGTCTAGCTTTCTTACATGATGAAGGACCCTTTCAGGTGATTGCTCCCCCTTAAACTCTTTTAACATGACCAAAAAAGTCATGGTTTTCATTTTACATGTTTTATTGCACCTTGATTGATAGTATGGTTTAAATTTTTATTCATAATTCTATTTTTTCACAGGCAATGTATAATGAGTTCTCAACTTCAAACATCCAAATAGACAAAGATTTCACTGCAAAGCTATCAGGATATGGATGTGTTGGCTTCAATTCTGAGGAGGAGATACCTAATGCATCTGCGGTAAGTTCCTTTTTGAAAAATATCATACAAGTTCTAGCTGTCCTTAAGAGTGGGAACACAAGTACACACAACTCATTGCTTCATTCCTTTCTATAGGTTCACGTAGTATGTTCCACTACATTTTATCTCTACTCGGTTTACATGAATTCTGCCTTGCGCGCTTTTAACTTCGATTAATATAGAACATGATATTCAGTTCTCATCTACCTAATAATATGAGATATTATTACTTCGCATCATATTCATTTAGTGATCAATATGTCATATTGTTTACTGGAGATGTTATTCTTGGTCAGGCTGCCGCAAACCTCTCAGTAGAGACACTGGAGAAAGGTGTACTGACTCCCAAGAGCAACGTATGGAGCTTTGGAGTTGTGCTACTGGAGCTAATAACAGGAAGGAAGAACCTTGACGTCCGTTCCTCAAAAGAAGAACGTAATATTGTCAAGTGGAGTAGGCCTTTCCTCACTGATGATAGTCGTCTATCCCTCATCATGGATCCCCGTATAAAAGGACGCTTTCCTACCAAGGCTGCTCGGATTGTAGCAGATATCATACTAAAATGCCTTCATAAAGATCCATCAGAAAGGCCGACCATGAGGGCCGTCGTGGAGTCCCTAGCAAGCGTCCAGGACATAAAGGTTCCGTGCCGATATCCTTTGCAAGAGCCATCTGCTGCCCCAAGGAAAGTGATGTTAAAATCTACGAGTCTCAACGGCATCGTTCCTCAGCATCCTGTCATAACCTTCTCTCCATCGCCCCCTTCGCGTAACGAACACTCGCTCTCACCAAGATCATCCACATCTGCACTACTTCCTCCAAGGACCTGTGCTTCCACTATTACTCTGGATGACCCCAGGGTAAGCTCTTTGAAGAAATCAACACCCCCTATTCTGCGGAGGTCTGGTGTTGAAGGTTTTTGATTGTCCATATTGTTGTTTTCTTTTCTTCATTTTGATTTATTTGTTTTTTTGTTAGCCTAGTGATTTTAGTGTTATCTGATATATTGCAAGACAAATGGCCTTCTGTACTACCCTTCAGTAATAACTAAAAAGGGCAGAATGAACTGTAGATAGAACCAGATTGTAGATACTTTTCGTTCTCTAATTAGATGGGACCTGCGTGTTGAGTGGGTCTTGTAACCTTATTATGCAATAAACGATACTCAGTTTTTGTTTCCCATCGAACATTTCAGCTATTTGCCTGTTGCACTGAAAAAGAGCCAATCAGTCTAACACACGTGAACGCAGAGTTTAATAAGGTTTGAGCTCTACCGGTCGATTTGATCTGAAAATCAGTGGCATAGATTGAGGTATCTGCTTAACCGAAATGATCGGCTTAAATCAAAATATAACGGAATAAATGCTCACGGTCGATTTAGAGTTGACAATTGGCAAGATAAATTTAAACAATTATTATAGGCAATCAGATAATAGTAAAGATATGTTTTCTCCGAAAAAGACGATGCACAACAAGATTGGTACGAAAACAAATTTAAGATATTTGGCATAAATCAAAGATGACCAAAATCGGCGATGCGTAACTTTATTGAGAAAAACAAATGATAGAGAAGATTCTAAGTCTAAAAGGCTATTCCTAATTGATAGAAAGAGTAAATAAAAGTAGATGCAAGGTTGATAGATTGTTGGTTTTTTTCTTCGGCTTGCCTCACGACTCTTTTTGTAGGGTACAGACCGATCGTGTCCTTCACTAACTACTCAAAATCCACAATTCGTATCAGGCTGTCTCCTAATGATAAATTCCGCTTTGAACTGATATTGACTAAAAATATCTAATTTTACATTTGATCTAATAAATCGGTTATATCTATCTAAATTTTGACGCCAACAGTGCCAAGTTGGGGGTGTTGCTTGTCGGCAAGTGCTGGTTTGTTGAATGTTCTATCCACATGCTGATACCATGTCGCAGCCGTTACAGTGATCCATTCATAATATTTGTTGCGTTAGTTAGAGCTGTTGAATTCCTGTCTGTGGAATGTTCATTTGATCGTTGCAATTGTTGACTATGACCAGCCCTGCTTCCTTGTTTATCTAAAGTTTCTCAATTGCCAGTCAAACTTATCTCTTGCTTATAGTTGCGTTCCATTCTTATTTTCTTATTTAAGAACGTTTTAGAAATGTCTGCTTTTAATCGGAACGTTTTAGTGATGTCTGATTATGTAACGGTTGGTATAATCAAATGCTACAATAATGGCAAAAAAAATTGTAGTGTTATCATTTGCCAAAATGTTGGTTTTGCTAGTTCCCACTCAGTGTCACATCCGCAGTCTGCTGTTTATTTATGAACTAGAATGCTTTGGAACCATTTTTTTAAAAAAAAATTGCGACTGGAATACTTTGGAACATTAGTTACAGTTCCAACTATTTTTTTGTTTCTCCTAACGTCAGAAAAATCGGTGCACCCAACGCCTTTTTCTTTTATGTTTCTTGTCCATCATTCGTAACCATTTGAGAGAGCCGGTAGGTAAACTGCTCTTTTTGACTAGTTCTGTTTTGGATTGGGATGTGAATGACCACAACTGTCACTCTGTGAATCTAACCTCTGACTGCCGTGAGCGCAAATGGCCTAATCCAGTGTACCGTCTGTTAAATGATGCCTTGATTTTTCAACTGAAATCCTCCACAGTTTTTTTGGCCGGATCCAGTGTCACTTTCTCTCTTTTTTGCACCAAGGTTGTAAAGGGCATGACTGCATGAGAAGGTCCCCACAATTCAATGCCATGATTGGATCCAGCCTAACCAGATCAGATATAATTGATCCAGTCGATCAGGTCAGACGTATTTACTAGATCCGCAAAGAAGAGACTTCAACCTGATATCACCGCATTACAGTGTAGATAAAATGAGTCGTACTATCTTATCAGTTAGTGTCGCATACCGTCCGTCCTCGTTCGTCAACATTACGCGTCTTACTTGTTTAGTTTCCAATGTACTCAGACTACCGGCCGGCTGCCGTTCCATGCCCGCGCCGGCGCCGTGCGTGCACCGACTCGCGGCTTCTTGCGGTCGTGCCTGCGCTTCGCGGCGCACCACCTGCCTGCCGCCATGCGCATTGCAACAGCTGCCTACTTGGGTCGGGTGCCCGCGCACGCGCGCAACGCATTGCGCTGCCGTCTGCCGCCCGCTCATCGCGTAGTGGGCCTTCCACATGCTCGTGGTAAGCTACTGCTTGCGTCTTAGCCAGTCAGCCTCACGGACCCGCGCCCCTCACGCCTAATAGCTCACTCATGCGGTCATCCCGTGCAGCCACCGCCTGACCGCCTCATCCGTCACGCAGGCGTGCATTGGCACCCCGCATCTGCACCATCCTCGGACCGAGAGGCGAGTATTTTGTACCTTTTGATCGACGGTAGGCGAGAGCCGCGAGACTATATATATATATACTGAGAGTCTAAGGGTGCTTGAATTAGATGTATTTTATTGGAATATTTTAAGATCTAGTTTAAATTTAAACTAAATCCAAAAACTCTCGAGCACTGACCATTCATCCAAACAGGACCTAATCCTAAATTTTCTACTCGTAATAACAACGGTAATAATACGGCATAGAGGTCTGACCGAAAGGAAAAATAAACCGGACGATATATCCTTCTTTTGGGCTTTCCTCCCACCACTCATTAGTAATAACTCACTGGATAGTATAGCGCGCTACGCCGCGCCGCGCAAATCTCACTCCGAAGTTTTTCGTTACAAAAATGGTAGAAGGACCTAAATGTAATTTTAAATATTTCGGGCTTAAAGAATTAGCGCCCTTGCAAAATTAGCCTACTAGAAGTCGTCGACAAAGTAGAGAAGCGCGCGATGCAGCGTCGTGCGAAAAAAATCTGATCCAAGTTTTTTTTTCGTGAAAAAAACGTAATTTCATTTTCCTTAGCAGTGTTTTTTTTAATTGGCTGGCTAGGACCCATCGGGAAATTTGCGTAACCACATTTTTTTTCTGTAAGGACCCACCCGAAATCTCATGAGTCTAAAGAACCGGGTTAAAAATTGGTTGGATAGTCTATGTTTAAAAAACCGATGTCCGTCTCGAATCTGTGGAAGAATTTTTTTTACGAAATAAACGGACCTAAATGTAATTTCGAATCTTTTGTGTCGAAAGAACCGGCGTACGTGTCGAATTTGCAAAACTACGGGTCCTTTTTGAAAAATAACCAGTGGAAGGACATGTTCGTGTTTTTTTTACGAAATAATCGGACCTAAACATAATTTCAAATCTTTCGGGTCAAAAGAACCGGTGCTCGTGTCGAATTTGTGGAACTGAGGGGACTTTTTGGCAAAATAAGCGGTGAAGGATCTGTTCGCGATTTCTGGTTCTTTCGAGGCGAAAGAACCGACGGCCGGATCGAATTTGCGGAATTACAGGGTTCTTTTTAAAAAATAACCGGTGGAAGGACCTGTTCGTGATTTTGGAATTCACGGGGTCCTTTTTGCAAAAAAAAATAGGTGGAAGGACCTTTTCACAATTTTGGATTTTTCGGAGGGTTTTTTTTCTCAAAAAACTGTACTGGAGGCCTCCCTTATGCTCCAAAATCTTCCCAGCTTAATATATATATTATTTCTCAATAAAGCTAATCTCAACATCTCCGTTCTCCATGCCATCCATCCCTCCTCATCCTTATCCTCCTCCTTCCTTGGTGACAGCTGATAACCAGAGCCATCTCTCTCTTTAAATATGGCTATGGCATTTTCTGACCAACAAGGTTCTAGAGGAGCTATGGAGGGGAACGCCAAGACGCTCGACTCGTGCATATCGGAAGGAGCTTTACAGTGGATGGCTAGCAGAGGGCTGACGATGAGCCGGACAGCTGTTGCTAGCCATGAGCCATTCATTCCTCCATCGCTCAAACTCTATTGCTTGTCGCCGGTTCGAGGTCCCCACAACCCGTCCTGGTCGAAGCTCGTTGGATATGGCCACCGAGCTCGCGCTCGAGGAGTTCATTCGCCGTGGTTAGAGCTCGTGTGGAGGTCTCCGTTCCAAAGAGCGAGTGAAGTTTCCTAGATCTAGCGAGCCCGAGGCCAGAGGAGGCGTGGACGGCGGATGACGATCGAAGGGCTGGTGATGAAACAGTAATATGGGGTGGAGTGCGGAGATGAGGCACCGGGTTAGCCGCCGTCACCACCACACACATGCCCTTCTCCTCTGATAGACATGTTGCAGATGTTTTTCTAAATTGTTGCAACACTTTTTCCTAATTGATGTATGAAGTGTTTGATTGTGTTGTAACATCTCTTCATAAATTTACCACAAGAAGCATTTGTTGCAATCTGCATTAACATTTGTTTTTTTGTTGCATTAGAGATGCTAAATTGTTGCACCGAGGAAATTGATGCATATCTTTTTTTAGTTTTGTTGCAAATGTGTTTTTGATTTGTTGGGCGGTTATTACATATTGTTGTATACCAGATCTTATATGTTGCATCATAGGAGAAGCATTTTGTTACAACAATGTTTTTTTTGTGCCTAATATTTTATTGTTGCAATGGGCTGCTATTTTGTTGCAACTTTTTGTTATATGGGTTTTTGTTGCATGACCGATGATCTAATGTTACTTTTTTTTTTTTGCACCTGACGGTTCAAATGGGCTCTTTAAGTGCGATCGAGTGGCTAAGGAGGTTGTACAATGAAAAGCACCATCGTACTCCTAAGCGCTACTAGCTCCCTAATAACAACCCAACAAATCTAATCAGTTTGTGGTAAGTTTTTTTAATTAAATTAAACTAGACATTTAATTTATTATCAGGTAAATAATAACCTTAACATAGGGTTATTACATGGTCGGGCCGGCGCACGCCTGGGCGAGGGGAGCGTGTGGCATCGCGTGATCCTCTGCATGGCACGGGGTGCGCGTGGCAACGGAAGGCGAAGGCAGCGCGTCAAGGAAGAAGCGGATTGCCAGCACTTGGCAGGGCATGCGGCGCAAGAAGGCGGCGGCACAGGGCAGAGGCGAGTGCCGCTGAGGAGAAGGCGCCCTACCGAAAAGGAGAAAGACGGCAGTTTCAAAAAAGAAAAAGGAAAATTTCCAGAAAACATGGAAAAGAGATTTACTTTGTCGAAAATTGATTTTAAGCTCAAGAAAAATGCGTGGAGCTCAGAAAAATATATGGCCAATTTTGATAAATTCAGGAAATTTTGGTGATTATTTTGATGATGAAAACTTTTCAAAACTTGGAAAAATTTTATGCTAAATTTTTGGGATGTGACAGTACACCTAGCTGCGCAAATTCACTCTTAAAAGAAGCCACCACATTCGCTCCGAGGGCCTAGAATTTACCACATTAATCCGAGTGAAATTAACAAGATCTACGTCACTAATTTTAGTGGGGCTATATTAGTCATGTATCTTACGAATATTAAAAAAAAAAGCTCCAATTCGAACGCGGCTAGAACTTGGATATTCAAATATGTATAAGGATCATAGCCTTTTATTAAATACCCACTAGAAAGAAAAGAAAATTGTCATGGCCGGCATCGGGTCGGGTGACAGGTAGCCCCTATGTCATCGAGTCTGAATCAAACCCCTCGACTCTACATTTGAAAGAAACGAACTTATCATGGTTACTGCGAGTTAATTTGGTCGGCATAGAGTCTTTAGACGCCCAAGTTTGGTGGCGGCAAAGGTGCGAGATCCTTGGGTCTGCTTCACCGGAGTGGCTTACTGAAGTATGTTTGGGACCTCTCGATAGCACCCAAGGGCCTAAAACTCCCCCTCTCAAGGCCTCTCAGATTTTGATACGGGATTTTTTCCCCCCTCTCAACTGATCCTATTTCTTCTAATCTCTGTAGTAAGGCATCTACTTCAAACATGCATTGCATACTTGCATTGTGAAATTTGATCGAGAAAACGTCGTGCTTACTACTGTTTTGATTCCAAGAATGTGAATACTGAATAGTGATATATAATCTGCCGTCTCTCTATTAAAGATACTTGAATTAAGAAGAGAGAGAGAGAGATGCGGCTGGTACGCTGGACTAAAGCATGTATTACAAATTATAGATCCAGTAATCCAAGTTCGGAAGAACAATAAAAAGGGAAAATACAAAGGCCAATCAGGCTATTGAGTTTTACAAAAATTTCACATAAAATAGTTCAACTCCTGAAATAATCGGTATTCCAAACGGGGCCTAAGTATGCACACGATAATATTTGATTTATCTTCTTTTCATGATGAGATAACTAACAAAGGGGCTTGCTTTAGGTTTGTGCTAGAATTACATTTACTAGCTCCTGCCGCGCAAATGCACGGGCTACGTACTCGGCTAGTTATCTTATTAAAGCAAAAGATAAAGAAGTCACCACATTCGCTCTCAATAGCTAAAATTCCCACGTTAATCAGAGAAAAAAGAGAAATATCTACATCATTGATCGTTAATGGTCTAGATTAAAAAAAAGAGTTCATGTCAAGTGCAGTACAAAAATAACTAAAATACAAAATGAAAAATAAAATAAAATAAGCAATTCGATTTCCATATGAATTCAAAGAAAAATCACTAAATAAATATAATTTGGAATAAAAATTTGAAAAATTAACAATTGTATTTGTATACGAATTCCAACAAGAAATAACTAAAATTTAGAATAAAGAAAAAACAACCAATTTGATTTTCACACAAATTCCTAAGTAAAAACCTTAAATAAATATAAATCATAATAAAAATTTAAACAATAACAATTAGATTTGTATGTGAATTACAACAAAAATAACTCAAATTCAAAATGAAAAATTAGCAATTTGATTTCTATACAAATCCCTAAATAAATATAGTTCAAAATAACAATTAAACAAAAATTAGTAATTGGATTTGTATACAAATTACTACAAAATTAACAAAATTATGAATAAAAAGTAAAACAAATTACAAATTTCATTTCTGTATGAATTCTAAAGAAAATCCCTAAATAAATATAATTCAGAATAAAAATAATAAAAATAAATATTTTATTTGTATATCAATTCCAACAAAAAAATATTCGGGATAAAAGAAAATAAAATTTGCAATCCGATTTCTACGTGAATTCCAAAGTAACATACCTAATAACTAAACTTCAGAATAAATTACATAAAATTAGAAATTTTATTTGTATACAAACTCTATAAAAAAATAATTGAAATTTGAATAAAATTGAAAGTTATAATATGGATAATAGGAATGGTGTTGGAGGAGATCACAAAAGAGTACAATGGCATTGATCAATTATGCAAGAAGACAAATATCCACAGGAAGCAAAAGGCCAAGGCGAAGACAGCGAAGAGGAGGACAATACCGTGTTGCTCACCAAAGCTGTTGAAGAGAAATGCCAGAGTCGAAGGAGTCAAGGGCTGCAATGATGAGTGGTGAACATTGGCATTGTTGAAGAAATCAATGGTCAAAGAAGCACGATAATAGGGAAATCCTATCAAAGAGGATATGAACCTTTGCATGGGAGACGAACCGTGAATGATACGGGGCTATTGGGTAGTTATGAGCATGCCATTATTGGTAGGGCATGTTGTACTAGCAATGACGACAAGATTCTCTATATTGTTAGACAACAACTAAAGTAGACATGTCAGCATTGGTGAGGTAGCCATAGCGTTGAAACAACCAACGTCGAAGAAGTGGAGCGACCGACATAAGAGAATTTATAACATCATACATGTGTATATGCATTGCATACATTCGTATGAATAGAAGCACAGACGTATGGAAGTAAAGGAGCAAAGAGCTTGGAGTAGAGATGGGATAGCTAGAGAGAATAAGCTCGGGGCTACCGAAGAGAGCATGACGGGTATTCCTAGTAAAGATCGACAATAGTTGCATGTGTATGCATGTTAATGTCGTAACGATCAACATTCAGTAATAGAAGTAGAAGATAATTATACGGTAAAGTATTGTATTGGAAGGGGTAGTAGCTGAGAGTAATCGATCAAGAATTGGTCTTGCCATTGGAGGTTGAAGTAGAAAAATTTTGGCGGCGAGAAAAGATTGAAGACATACGATTCGGTAAGGGCAGCCAGCGTGTGAGGAAAGATTGGTTCAATGTAGGTCGCCTATGGTTGATCGGTGTTTGCACGAGTAAGGTGTTCTAATATCACGTAAAATAGTAAGATAATTTGCCGCATATATATTCAACGTATTTCTTACTATTAAATAGAGGCACATGTACATACATATAATTTGAAAAAGAATAATTAATAGAGGAAGAGTAACGATGCGCAAAAGCTACCTTATTCATATATGATAGAGGTTGGTTACGTTTATAAAAACTCAACAATTTATTACTCTCAATGATTTTCTTTGATCAAAACTTATACTTCAATTACGTTTCTTAAATTGTATTTTACTTCTAGCTTCTATTGTAATTTTTAATGTTCATGATTTTCAAAACCTAAATAATCTAAAAATATGTAAATATACTATTAATCATTTAAGTTATATCATTTGATACATACATTTTAAAACAAACTTACGCTAGTTAAGACGATTTTGGTCGTTTACATATCACAGAAGTTAATTACGGCGCATCAGCTAGCGAAGGTCATCGAGCAACTGCACCCTTGTCGCCCGTCCCACCCGCTGCCGAGCCAGCGTAAGACGCGCTTCAGCGCCTCGAGCAACCAAAACCTACGGGCCCGCAGCCCCCCGGTCCAGCCTTCTCGCTCTCGGCACGACGAGCGGCCGGCCGGGCTTCGTCCTGCAGCTCGACGAGCCGAGACGGGCTCGGCTCGGAGTAGCTCCGGTGCAGCACGTCCCGGCTGAGCTGGGCCTCGATGGCCAGAAGCTCGTACTCGTCGAGCAGCGTGCTGCGGCGGATCACGCCGTAACCGCTCAGGTCGAGGCTGAGCCGCGCCGCGCCGACGCCTCCCTCGGCTAGCTCCGTGGCAATGCTGCCGCTGCCGGGTGGTCGCACCGGCTCCAGTGACATCGGTGGTGATTGTTAGGCAGACAGGGGGAGAGATGGTGTGGAGTTTGGGCATCCGGTGGCCATGGCGCGGCCGGGTTGAAGTGCTTTAATGCCATTCGCGTTTAAAAGTTGCGACGTACGAGTGGGAGTTTGACGTTGGGAACGGCCGAGCTTTATTAAGGTCGTTTATTGCACTAAACATCTTCTGGTACAGGTTTGTGGTTCTTGTTGAACTCTTTTACCGGCCGCAGAATTTCGAAGTTCTTTTACTGATCCATCTAATCTGTGAATAATTTTGAACTGCAAGTGTGACTAGTTTGGTGTAATGCCACTACGACTTTGAATTTAGCGTTCCAACTCCAAGAGTGTTACAGGAATGTCTTCACAACTTACGGGAACATCTAAACCTGCGTTAGATTTGATTAACGTGGTAGCCCCACATCAGAAAAGAAAAGAAAAGGCTCTTGGAAACTTCACCCACCAAAGATGATTTCACTTTATTTAGGCAAAGTGCAATCCATGACAATGTAAATCTGTATAAATAAAAATAACCGGTGATATTTAAGACATGAGAGCTACTACTGAACCCTATATCGTATAACAGGTTTCATAGGTTTCAGAAGGAGGTTTCAAAAGTTTCATAGCAGGTTTCAGAGTCAGGTTTCAGAAGTTTCATCGCACAAAAAAAGTATACCGTTTGTACGGTATACTGTACGTTAGTTTTTCTGTTAAGACATATCCTTCGTTTTAAAGGGAAAAAAACCCACAATAATTCTAAAAAAGAAAAGAACATTAGAAATTCTTGTATTAATCGAAATAAAAAGGGAAGGATCTCAACCACTTATTTTGACGGAACTAGATTGTAACGATATAGATTAATCATATATATATATATAAGTTATATACCAAATTACAATTGTATTTCAATTATAAAAATAGAGCTAGATATCAAAGATAATTATGTTGTAATATCTAGCCATACAACTACACAGGTAAATAAATAACCTAATTCAACCGCAACAGTGAAGCCCCACCGTCGCACCAATTCAAACCGACAGCACCTAACGATTCGAGGGAAATTTCCCCAAACGAAATCAGAATCGCAAAAGAGAACGCCGGCATTTATATCTGGTTTTCAAAATTCAACTGCTCCAAGCACTTTGCAGGCGCGGGTGCGCCTTTCATTTGGTCCTTCACGCCGCCTCGCTCTCCATCGCTCACACCCGAATCGAAGTTCTGCACAGCCTTCCATCCTACTTCGGATCGCGCGCCGGAACCTGCCGCCGGTGGTGCGGTCTCATTCTCTGGATTTTCCTGTGCAAATTTGGCTGAAATCGATGGCTCACTGCAAGTCTCTCGGGCTCGTCTCGCTGTTGCTTGCCCTGTTCCAACTCCCAAGCCTGCTTCGCCTAGGCATCTGCTAGATGAGAAGCCCAGCTCCCACAAGGTTTTGGTTCAGCTTTTCACCACATGGATTCTGCTAGGTTTCGCTAATTACCCTTGGGGGTTGAAGAGAACCTTAGGTCCACGGCGATCGATACGCTAGCCAACTCCGCGGCTCAAGAGACGAAGGATTCGCCGCCGCCGAATACGGCGGAGGCCAAGGAGCATGACTCTCCCCAACCCGGACCCAGCGGTGGAGGGGGAGCGAACAAGGATGCAAAGGGTGCGCAACAAACGTTGCAAACCAGTGGCAAGGGGGAGCAGAATCCGACTGATAAAATTCGGGAAGAGGCGGAGAACTGCGGCGACGGGTCGGAGACATGCCATGTTGGGGAAGTGTTGTTTGCCTGCCTCCATGATTCTCAGAATGGTAAAGCTAACTGTCTTTGCAATTGTTTAATGTTGGTTTTAGTTGTTGGAGATCGCGTTTGCAATCGCAATATTAGGTGTTCGAATATGTCTTAACCAAAATCGACACTGCAATGTTTGAGTTGTTTTGGGTAAAGGTTAGTGCATATGTCTGCAAATTGTTCCATATTTTTTGTAATGCCGGCCGCATTATGTAGTCCTAATACTTTAATTACAGGGTTTTGTGAAAGGGAACATTGGTGTAGAGGTTGACAGTTTCTACAGAACAAAAAAAAATATTTCTAACTGATAATCTTGGCTTCTGCTGCTGTAGTACATGTGTTTTTTTAACTGCTATAGCAATTCTGCTGTTGTGCAATTGTGCTACCGTGCTGGTTATATGAAAGGTGATATGAAATTATAAATTGCATTATGTAGCATGCATATACTGTGCAGTTCTATGAACCTGAAAAGGTTTGTTTTGTCGTTGCAGCTTCAATTGGATTGTTTCTTATAGTCCAGAATAAGGGGCAGTACTACATATCTGTTGATGTCGAACCATCATCTAACATAAATATTGACAAGAAGAAGCTAGAAGTTCCTCAAGGTGGCTCTAAGAAGGTATGCAAATTAGTAGATTGTTGTAATATTTTTTTTTCTACCATGTTACTAGTGTAGTCTCACATTGAAATTGATGGCGCGCATTTTACAATACTGCCGTAAGCCCAATTCACGACCATCACAGCTTTTTCTTGGATTTCTTGGTTTAGTGCAAGAGTTGCAATACGAGTTTGGTTTAGGAAATTAGTCATTATTGATTATCCCCAAGCGTGGCTCTCACTTGAGCTTGTGTGTGGTGAGTATGCAGAGCAGCAGAAGCACGTCTTTGGGTTGAGTTTTGCAGAGTGCAGAGAAATGACCACACAGGTCAGCACTAGAATTACGGGCATGCACTGAAGTCACAGGCCAGGTTCTCTGCGGTATCGGGTCTTCAAAGAGTGATTAAGATGGTGCCAAGTCCGTAAAGATCACTGTTCCTCTAGGCAGCCGTCTAGCCTATCTAGGCGCTAGGCTACATACACCCTCGGGCCTAGTTTGTTTATCCCGCCCAATCGGTGGTTAGGCACTAGACGTTGAGCGCCAAGGTGAACACTGGTAAAGATTGATTAACATGATAACCCCAGATATAATGGGACTTGATTATATATCGGAACTAGCTGGTTATAGACTTATAGTGACTTCCAAACTACACTCATAAGAAAACTTCACCAGTCTATCCAATTTGTTAATCTTCCTTTCTGGGAGTGGGCTTCAAGGTGTTGAAATATGAGTATCCTCTCAACGGCTTTGATGCCACGTTGAGTTTTATAAACAAACCAGTAAACCTAAAATGTTAAAATCTACTCACACTTCTACATAGGGGCATTACAGGTTTTTGTAGAAATTTTCCACAGAACTACTCTTTAACACATGGTGCAATTAACTTGTTGGAGGAAAAAATCCTATGAGTATGAGACCTCACCTTAAACCCTTGGTTGGGTCTCTTTTAAATCATGGTACGTGGCAAATAGCATTAGATGTAAAGAGGTGGTTAATTTATTTTGCCATGTGTCATGAGATTGAAAGGGTCCAACAGGGGTCGAAAGGTGATGAGGTCTCATAGTATTTGGCTATCGACCAATCACTATTGCTGTTTATAGTATCCAGCTTCAAGCAAAGAACTGGTTCAGGTGTAAACAACAACTATTCTACTTCGAAACATAGAGCATCACTATCTGAAGTTCAATATGGGCAATAGGATTCTAAAATTGACACCAGAAACTGCTGACATGATTTGCAATTTTGCATCTTGGATGGCATAAATATTGAACATGGGACATATTCCTCGTCTTTTTTACTCGCAGGACTTGATATTCATTTATGCAGGCTTATGAATTTATGTGGATCATATCTATCATTTTGAATTACATTGTGGCCTGTTCACTTTCTGGAACTCTCCTTCTCATTGAAGTCCCTGAAAGGAGGCTTTAGTGTTCTATTTCAAATTTTCCCTGATAACAAAAAACTTAGGTTGCCAGTGGTTTGAACTTGAAGTGTTATCTAACGAAATGGTGACCGGTGAGAATTGGAAGTCATAGATATCGTGTTGCTGGAGAAAAGCTAACAACTTGATCATGCGGATGATGGAGCTGGGTGTTACCACTTACCATATAATCTTGCGACTTACCATGATACCTTTTGTCCTGGAGCAGAAGTAGAGATTTGTCGTATCCCCTACAGTCATCCCTTACAAATGCATGATTATCTTGATTTTGTGCTTAGGTTGGTTCTTTGTTTGCTGCAGTGATCATTTGCTAGATTCTTACTCGGGTATCTGTCTGTGTTTTTAAATTTTGTGCTACCATTTTTATTTACATAGTCATACTGATTTTTTTTGTTATTGTTATGTAACATCTATTGTCATGTGAAGCTACAATTGAGCAATAAAAATACTGGGGAAGTTATTTCAAACTGTGTCCTGTGTGTTGTGCAATCGGCTCCTAATTGAAAACAACAATTTCAACAGATCACAGCCTTATGCTGCACGGCTGAATCCAATATATGCTGCCTACTTCTTTGTTTTCACTGTGGTTTTGGTGGGGACTGTGTGGGCCTGTTGCAAATTTAGAATGAGAAGGGTTGATGCTGGAGTCCTATATCAGCAGCTTGAGATGGGAGCTAAGGATCCCAGATCAATGGTGGCAGACCAGACCACATGCACAGTAGATGTCTGGGAGGACTGCTGGGATGACGATTGGGATGGTGAAGTAGTGTCGAGATCATCAGACAAAAAATTGCTCACAGTTTTAAAGCAAATGGTCTTTCTGCAAAATCTCAAAATATAGATGGTTGGGATGTAGATTGGGATGATTAGGTTTCAGCAAAATGTGGAAATCTTGTTGTTGGTTATTGTGGAATTTGAGAAACACAAGCCAGTCCTGTTGAATAATACCCTGCACAATGAGCCTTGGATTAAGCCTGACATGAAGGACAAAATTGCTTGATATTGAGAGCTGATATCCTGAAAGAGTCTATATGCTGTCGTTATCATGCGGTTTGTACAATAGCATGTTCCACTATTCATTTTGCTTCAGAACTGATACATAAACTGTTAGTGGCACAAAATCTGGTGGTGCTATTTAGTTACAAATAGTTTAATACTCCAGCGCAGTTGCTTGATGACATGTAAAAATGTAGCACTTTTTTTGGAAGTGCGTTCAATGTTTTGAAAGACAATTTTCATTTTCGATGGACTCCTGAGCTCCAGACCGCAAGGTTCTTCATGTTGTCTCTGAGGCTTTACCAAACCAGGCCATATTGCAGTGCCATTGTAAGTACACTTTCTATGTCTTGTATTAGTTCTTGATAGATCGTGACTTGTCTGTTCCTTACTGAACTGGCCAGTCAAAGAAATTACTCTGCAGTTCTATTCTGCTAAATACAAGCAGATCTCTTATGTGAGCTTGGACTTTGACCTTATTAAGCCAGACATTACGAACTCACTATTTCAAGTTACCGGATTGGTATGCTAATGGGTCCTACTTTTATAATTCTCTGTTGTAGATGTGCTCCCTGATCCCCATGTGCCCGATAAAGCTTGTGAGAGTCTGCATGATGCTGTCACTTGAGAGGTGAGGAGAAGCAATGCTGGCCCTCGCACTCTGTAGGTCACCACAGGTCCACACATTCCTTTTCCGTTTATGTCCGTTTCTCCTTTGCATGCTTCCTGCCCCTATCGTCTTGCTTTTGGGCTTTTTGTTCATGTAATCTTAGTTAAGATTGTTAGCATGAACTAGATTTATGTAATGCCAATGCTACCCGGATACTCTTCTCCACCTGATGCCCTTGGTTTTACATGTCACAATCCTCATGCACATTATTTGTCATTGTGTCATTCTGAAGTTTAGGGATTTATTGTGCAATTCACTCTAAAATTAGTGTTTGTTTAGATGAATTTTGCAATTGCATTTTTCAATAATTGTAAGAAACTAGACGTTCAACTCAGATGTGATATTTCATAAGTTCCATCACATTAATTGTCGATGCTTCTCTTTTCTATTGAACTAGCAGGTTGCGCGGGTAAATTTTTTTTAATAGTTTGTAGTATCAAATGATATAACTTATATGCTTGAGAATATATTAACGTATTTTGTAGACTATTTATATTTTTAAGACATCATAAACATTAGAAATGACAATAGAAGCTTGAAGAAAAATTCAACCTAAGGGATGTAATTGAAGTAAAAGCTTTGATGGAAGAAAATCATTGAGAATAATAAGTTGCTGGGGTTCTTAGAAACGTAACAACTCTTTATCTTGCATAGATCATATAGCTATATACCCCTGTTCTTTCTCCATTAGTAACTTTTTTTCAAAATATATGCAACACATGTATTTCTATTTAATCTCAAGTAATACGCTGATTATTTTACATGGTATTAGAGTACATTGCTCACGTATACACTGATACATCATGGGCGACTTACATTGAACGTATCTTCCTCATACGCTGGTTACCCCGCAGAACCATATATCTTATATCTCTTATTGATCGTCTCACAACTTTTCTGCTTCAACCGCCAATACTAAACCTAATTTTTTATCGATCCCTCTCAACTACTACCCTTTTAATGCAATACTCTATCGTATAACTATCTTCTATTTCTCTTCGATTATTATTTAATGCTGAATGTTACAACATCAACATGCAATGCATATATGTACAAGTATTGCTTATCCCTACCGGGGACACTCGTCATGCTCTCACCAGTTTTTTGCAACTTGTTTTGATTCAAACGAATTCATGCATGTATATACATATGCAAGATATTATACATGCTTGATTTACGATTGTCCCATATCAATCACTTCTCTTATTCGATGTTTGCCAACTCAACGATGTTACTTCCTCACTAACGCAGCGACCTCCTATCTTTTATGATGCTAGCATGTTTGTTTTAGTCGTTATCTAACAATATGGAGATTTTTCTCACCATCGTGTGTGATGTCATATCCCTCAGTAGCGATAGCACGTTTCTAGCTACCCAATGGATATATATCCTCTGTAGCTCGTCTTCCATGCAAAGCTTTATCTCCTCTCTACCAGGGCCTCTCCATCATCAAGCTTCTTTTGCTACTGACTTCTTTAACAATGCAGAGGTACACCACTCATCATCGCGGCTTTTAGCTCCTTCGGCTTTGGCCTTTCTCTTTTATTTTATTTTTATTCCAAATTTCAGTTATTTTTTGTTGAATTCATACATAAATCCAATAGCTAATGTTTCTTTAATTTTTATGCCAGATTATATTTATTTAGGGATTTTATTTAGAAATTCATATGGAAATTGAATTGGAATTCTTGTGCAAAACAAATTAGCATTTTTTTGTTTGTATTCCAAATTATATTTGTGTGTTGTTGGATCATACATGACATAGATTTTTGTAATATAGTTTTAGGTTGGAATCGTGTACAAATCCAATTGGTATTTTTTTATTTTATTTTTATTCCGAATTTAAGCTATTTAGGGATTTTACTTTAGAGTTCGTATGGAAATTAAATTGCTAATTTTATTTTGTTTTTTATTCTCAATTTTATTTTTAGGTTGGTATTCGTCTAGAAATTCAATTACTATTTTTCAATTGATTTTTGTTTCGAATTTTATTTTAATTTTGATGTTCGTATGGAAATCAAATTGCTCCTTTTATTCTATTTTTACAGGGAATTTTGATTTTTTTTATTGTACTTGACATGGACTCTTTATTTTGATTTTTCATATGGAAAATTTTCTATTTTTTATTTTTATTCCAAATTTTAGTTTTTTATGTTGAAATTCATATACAAATCCAACCACTAATTTTTATTCTAAATTTCAGTTTTATTTTGATGTTCGTCTGGAAATCAGATTACTAATTATCTTTTATTTTTTTATTCTGAGTTTCAATTTTATTTTGCTGTTAGTATGGAAATTGATTATTACTTATCTTTTATTTTTTGTTCCAATTTTTTTTATTGTACTTGGACTCTTTCTTTTAATCGTATGGAAATCAAATATTTGATTTGATTTTATTTTTATTTTGAATTTCAGTTATTTTTGTATTGTACATGACACAAATTCTTTCTTTTAATCTAGACCGTTATAATCTGGACCCACTATGATCAACGGTGTAGATTTTTCTTTTTTTCCTCCGATTAATGTGGGAATTTCTAGCCTTGAAAGCGAACGTGGTGGCTTCTTTTGCCTCTGCTTTAATATTATAATAGATATTTAAGAATTAAGAAATTGTCATTGAGTTCTGTTTTGTATGGCTTGTCTTGTTGAACATTTTGATCTTTAATGGTCTCGGCCATCACGTCCTTTATAACTCTGTGTAAGGCATGGTGTCTGCTGGATGTAACAAGTGTGCTCTCCTTTCATGATGCCTGTCTGTAGACTTCACTTGCCATGGTCTGTTTGCAACAATAATTCTTTAGTATCGATTGCCCTAAGAGGATCTATATGCATATCTGTTGTTGCTGAATATTTATATTTTATTTTTGACATTTTCGCATGTTCAGTGTTACAGCATTTAATCAACTACTGAAACTGTGGAACATTTAGAGAATCTTAGATAAGATTTGGTGAAGGGCATGGCCCTGTCAGTATTATATATAGTAGGTAGTCTTCTTGTGACTAGCATGTTCTCAGTTAAACAATGGGATGTACAGTTATTAATGCAATTATTCTACATGCTCAAATTGTCATTTGGCTTGTAGTTCACTGGCCATTAGCCTGCTTAAGTCGGTTCACAATAGTCAAATATACTCCCTAACATTAATTCTTCACAGTGTGACATGGAAAGGTGCTAGACTGATGCTCGTATCTAACAATTTAGACGTGACAAGGTGCGAGACCTCTCTTGGGAGAGGCTTCTGGTTAAAATCACTTCACTGAAAGGCAGCTCTCCTGCCATTCGTTCAGGGGAAAAAAAAACCTTCACTGATAATCTTGCTTTGCTGAAGAAAGAAGATGCCAAAGGTGGAATCTGTCACGATGAACAAAGCATTGCCAGGTGAGCTTGTAATGTGATTTGCTTTTATCCTCGATCTAATCATGGTAAGAATGGCAGGAATGGATAGGCCTTTTGCTATCTAAGCTAGCAGAAATCATTGTGTTCTACTTTTGTATGTTGTGTAGAGGAACTTTGGGGCATGTGCCTGGAAAAGGAAATCAACACTTCAAGTGGTAAGAAACTAAGAATGCAGTGATACACCGATACTGCTCTGAGAGTAAAACAAACTTAAGGAAAGAACAAGATATTAGATTCTTTTTATTTTCTTCCTCTTGCAGAGTTGTTCAGGTTGTTGCAATTATCAATAATTAATTGTTGCTGCTCTTGCTTCTTCTGTCTCCTGCCTACTCTCTCTTATAGAAACAAATAGAGAAAATCCTACTAGTTGATATCTGCAATGTAATGCTTTTTAAAATACATTGCAACCTTTTCAGAGCTTCCTACATACTTGTGGTCGAATTCTTTGTGAAAGAAAGCAAAAATTGATAGCAGTTTCCTTTAGAAACACATTTTTCTGAAGGAACTGTTGACTGGGTCCACCAAATTGGAACAAACACTATCAGTCCAGTTAACAAAGTGCCCAAACAAATCTGTACATGCCACATCCTCAGACAAAGCAGCTACAGTGAGTGACCTGTAAAGTCAATTGGTAGAAAATCTGCTGGTAACATTAACAATTGCATGCATTGTTTGAAGCAAGGATGCAGATTATACTAATGGGAAATATGATTCTTTGGGGAAAGCTACAGGCATCTATCTACATGTGGGTGTGGATCTCAGAAGGTAACTTGTGCAGAAAGACTAATTGAAATTGCATAATGAAAGGCAGCAGTAACATAAGCTGCCTGTGGGGGACACCATCAGCAAGACAGCAAGACTACATGATTCTTCCTTCCCCCACCACGAAGCGTTGCGGTTTGCACTCCTGCTTCTCATATTATATATATATATATATCTTGCCTTTCTCCTCCTCTGTACCTTAACCCCTTAAAATATTGTTGCGACTGCGATACAACAAGGACGCCGTAGCTGGGATCCACATGCCAGTAAAATAGCATTGTTGTAAACTATACTACCCGGCTGTTAATTAACTGTCGTTGGCTTGAACCCTTCATTTACAAATGTTTGCCACTAGGAATTTACAATGACAACGACACGAATGAGGTGACAACGAATTTGATTTCACTTGCATAATTTTAAATCTCGATTAAAAAGTGTCAAATTGATTAGCGAAGTACTATGCTCCATCTTGTTTACCAGCAGTGTCGCTGTGGCGGTAAATTTCAAACTTTCAAATGGCTGCACTGCACATTGCTCACCAACCAAACCGTGTGGGTGTACCTGTTTGCCGTGCTGCGGTGCCGCTCATGCCTACTCTTTCCTTTGCTACTCCAGATCGCATTAAGTTCGCCATAAATGCTCCCATTCGAATCAAAAGTGGTCGGCGTAAATGAAGGTTGTTGCGACGCAATGAATACAAGCAACCTTCAGACACTGAAGACAAGCGTATGCGGTATGCCATGAATCAGGGACTTTAAAAACCTCAGGCCTTTAATCGGGAAATCGTCAATTTTTTAATCGACTGACAAACTTGTTTTTTTTAAATATGATTATCTTCGAACATAATTATAAAAATAGCTCTATCTTTAACCGCGAAAACATCGATAGATGACACGTGTTGTCTACCACGCTCTTAGAGCTCGGAAGGAGCCATTGAGCTCTCCTAGTTTGGTGGTTCCTTTCGAGCTTCAAGAGCGCAATAGTTGTGGCGCTTCTACCGTTAAAGATAGAGCTATTTTTATAATTATATTTGAAAGAGGACTATATTTACAAAACAAAAATCAAGAGGGCTAGAGAAAAGTGATAGACATCTTTACTTCACAAAAAATTCTTCGATCTTGGTATAGGTAAAAATAGCTTTAAGATTTAGGAGTTTCTTTCGTAAGATTCCCTTGACCTCAAAACAAATCGAAGTACCATATTTTCCCTAGAAAACAGAATTCTTTTTAGAAGAGGATTAGAGAAAAGAAATTAGAGAGTGAAAATGAAAACAAATCATTTTGTCGATTCCTATTTGTTCTTATCGAAGCACATTAATAGCACAACGCCACTGCTCCACACAGGACACAGCCTCCACTGCACCTCCTCTCCCCTCCCGGCCCGCAACGTCTCCAACAACTGCTCCGCGCAAATGGACAAGGCGCCGCTGTGATACCTCCTCCCGCTTTCCCTCCTCCGCCGCTGCAATGTCCGCCACCGCCGCCTCCCCTCTCGCGCTGCTCCTCGCCGCCATCCTGCTCGTGGCGTCGGCCACGACAACGACAGCGCTGACCGACGACGTGCTCGCGCTGGTGGTCTTCAAGACCGGCCTCTCCGACCCGCTGGGCCGCCTCGCCGCGTGGACGGAGGACGACGACCGCCCCTGCTCCTGGCCGGGCGTCGGCTGCGACGGGCGCACCGGCCGCGTCACCTCGCTCTCGCTCCCGGCCGCGTCGCTCTCGGGCCGCCTCCCCCGCGCGCTCCTCCGCCTCGACGCGCTCCTCTCCCTTTCCCTCCCCCGCAACAACCTGTCCGGACCCGTGCTCCCCTCCCTCGCCGCCCTCCCCCGTCTCCGCTCCCTCGACCTCTCCTCCAACCGCCTCGCCGCCCCCGTCCCCGCCGAGCTCTTCGCCGAATGCCGTGGCATACGTACCCTCTCGCTCGCCTACAACGAGCTCTCCGGCTACATCCCCCCCACCGTCGCTTCGTGCTCGTCGCTCGTGTCCCTCAACCTCTCCTCCAACCGCCTTGCTGGCCCCATCCCTGATGGACTCTGGTCGTTGCCTTCGCTCCGGTCTCTGGACCTCTCGGGCAATGCGCTCTCCGGGAGTGTTCCTGGCGGCTTCCCCCGGAGCAGCTCGTTGCGAGCGGTGGATTTGAGCCGTAACCTTCTCGCCGGGGAGATACCGGCTGATGTTGGCGAGGCGGGGCTGCTCAAGTCGCTTGACTTCGGGCACAACTTGTTCACTGGTGGGTTGCCGGACTCACTCCGGAGGTTGTCAGGGCTCGAATTTCTTGGCGCCGGCGGCAATGCGCTCTCCGGGGAGGTGCCGGCGTGGATCGGGGAGATGTGGGCACTGGAGCGGCTTGACTTGTCGGGCAACCGCTTCGCCGGCGCCATCCCCGACGCCATCGCGAAATGCAAGAACCTGGTGGAGGCCGACTTCAGCCGGAACGCGCTCACCGGCGAGCTCCCCTGGTGGGTGTTTAGCCTTCCTTTGCAGCGCGTCTCGGTCGCCGGCAACAAGCTCTACGGGTGGGTCAAGGTCCCAGGCGATGCCGCGTTGTCGTTGCGTGCGCTGGACCTGTCTAGCAACGCATTCTCCGGCGGGATTCCGCCGGGGATTACAGCCTTTGCGGGCTTGCAGTCTCTGAACCTGTCCTCGAATTCCATATCGGGGCAGCTGCCGGCCGGCATTGGCGGGATGAGGCTGCTCGAGGTGCTCGACGTGAGCGCCAACCGGCTCAATGGAAGCGTGCCGCCGGAGATTGGCGGTGCGGTGGCGCTCCGGGAGCTGTGGATGGGGAGGAATTCGCTCACTGGTCGCATCCCGGCACAGATTGGGAACTGCAGTTCCCTCGTTGCACTGTACGTGAGTTCTTTTTTATTATTTTTTGGTCGAATTAAAGTTGACGTCATTGAGATTGGATAGCTTGTTAGTGAAGTTGACTAGATCTATTTGTTTTTTTGTATTCTTTGCATGCCTTTGATTGCTTTCAGTTTCCTAGGTTGCAGACGCGTTGTAGAAAGTGATAGGACAGTGATGTCTTATTTTCTGCTTGGAGCCAAAAAAACCCCGCAAAATATGGGCCTCTGTCATCTTGTTTTGCCCGTATCCCAGCGCCTGGGTCCTCATTTCTTTGTACACTCAAAACTGAAGTCAGATGTACATGATTAGTACTTAGCACACCGATCAATCCGACCCAAAATCAAGAATAGTTGGTTCTGACTGAGCATTAGAAATCGTTTTAATTGATACAGTGCTGTGCTTGTTCAATGCAGGGATTTGTCGCACAACAACCTCACGGGGACAATTCCTAGCACCATGGGCAACCTCACCAGTCTCCAGGTTGTTGTTCTCTCCCAGAACAAGCTGAATGGGACCCTACCAGTGGAGCTATCTAATCTGCCCAGCTTGCACATCTTTGACGTCTCCCACAACTTACTATCAGGAGATCTCCCGAACAGCCGTTTCTTCGACAACATTCCTGATTCCTTCCTATCCGACAATTCAGGCCTTTGCAGCTCGCGGAAGAACAATTGCCGCAATGCGGTCATGCCAAAGCCGATTGTGCTCAACCCCAACTCCTCATCAAATCCCTTGTCTCAAGCTACACCAAGTGCCCCTAGCAACATGCGCCATAAGAAAATCATACTGAGCGTCTCCACCCTCATTGCCATTGCGGGCGGGGCTGCCATTACTATCGGAGTGATAATCGTATCTGTGCTCAACCGTCGTGCCCGTGCAGCCGCCTCCCGCTCAGCGCCTGCTACTGCATTGTCCGATGATTACCTTAGCCAATCCCCGGAGAATGATGCCAGCTCCGGAAAGCTGGTCATGTTTGGTAAAGGCAGCCCTGAGTTCAGCGCCGGTGGGCATGCCTTGTTGAATAAGGATTGTGAGCTTGGGCGAGGAGGCTTTGGTGCAGTCTACAAGACAGTGCTCAGAGACGGCCAGCCGGTAGCCATCAAGAAGCTCACTTTGTCTAGCTTGGTCAAGTCAAAGGATGACTTTGAGCGACAGGTGAAGTTGCTTAGCAAGGTTCGTCACCACAATGTTGTCACGCTCAGAGGTTTCTACTGGACTTCATCACTGCAGCTCCTCATCTATGATTACCTGCCTGGAGGGAATTTGCACAAGCACCTGCACGAGTGCACGGAAGAGAACTCACTCTCCTGGATGGAGAGGTTTGACATCATCATCGGTGTTGCCAGGGGCCTGACACACCTGCACCAGCATGGGATCATCCATTACAATCTCAAGTCAAGCAATGTGCTGCTGAACAGCAATGGTGAACCTAGGGTCGGTGACTATGGTCTCGCCAAGCTGCTGCCAATGCTTGACCGCTATGTGCTGAGCAGTAAGATCCAGAGTGCACTTGGGTACATGGCACCAGAATTTGCATGCAAGACAGTGAAGATCACTGAGAAGTGCGACGTCTATGGATTTGGGGTGCTTGCGCTGGAGGTCTTGACGGGCAGGAGGCCCGTCGAGTACTTGGAAGATGATGTTGTGGTGCTATGCGACTTGGTCAGAAGCGCGCTGGAGGAAGGTAGGCTGGAGGATTGCATGGATCCACATCTATGCGGTGAATTCCCGATGGAAGAGGTCCTGCCGATCATCAAGTTGGGCCTTGTTTGCACCTCGCAGGTGCCATCGAACCGGCCAGACATGGGCGAGGTGGTGAGCATACTTGAGCTGCTAAGGAGTCCTCAGGACAGTCCAGGGGATGAGCTGGTTTAAGGTCTATTTTTGAACTCTGTTCTTATTGTTCCTGAGCTTTTTTTGCTTTTGTTTTCTGAGATGCATATATGATGCTCGGTGGGGGGGAAAAGTGAGAGGAAGCAAAGAGTGGTATGGATTGTGGAACGCTTGTAGTTTGTTTGGAATTTAGGGCTACAAGGCTGTTTGTTGCTTCTCTGCAATTCTTTGGTCCATTTCTTGGAAGAATTTATAGCTAGTCTGCTCATGTGGGTATTGCCTCAATGCCACATGGCAAACCAGGTTTGATGGCATCCAAGCAGGGTTCGAATTATCGTATAATCGGCCGATAAAAGCGACCTTACCGGTCAGGTACGGTATTGTTTACCGGTCGATAAACCGGTTAAATTAAAAAAAATCAGAAATTCAAAAAAAATTATGTGACATAAATATCGCGATAATCTGTGAATATCGATGAATATCGAGCGAAAATCGCTCATATTATCGATCGCTGAAGAACACAAATTCGTAAAATCGCTCAGGTCGATTATTGAGGCATATCGAGTTATTATCAGTGAAAATCGATTTGTTTTAAAAAATATCATCAAAAAGTTGATTTTGAAACCCTCTCGATTCTCTACCGATTTTTGACTGATTTTTTTTCGATTTTGGAAAATCTCGATATTGTCGATTATCATGATATCCATAAGGTGAACCTGCATCAAGCACAACTGAATGACTGTTGCAGTTCTTAGCTAGTTCTGCTGATAATGTGACGTCGCTTTACAGATTACTACTATATCGCTGAACAACTTTTGCTTTAAAATGTGTGGTCATTTTGGTTTTGCTGGCTGTGTCAATGCCGAAAGGCCCGATGGTACTACAGCAGGGAGCTAGTAATACTGATCTTTTTTACTGCTCCGGTCATTATCCTATCACCAATGCAAAAGAACTAGTATTTAAAATATGTTAACAGTAATAACTGTTATGATTCCATTACTTCAAGCTATTATTTGTTGGATGATGTACGTGCATTCATCGGAGTGGCCTTCTGGACTAGTACTACTATCAACCGATCGAAAACCTGTAGCATTTGCAGCCGTTGACTTTGGGAAACAAATTAGGAACAGTAGGCCTTCAGTTTTCCCACCAAAAGGGCCGCTGGAGCCTGGAGGGGCTCGTTTGAGCAAAGAATCCATGAATGTCACCTGTCCTTTGAAGCTTCCGAAAAGGCATGCAATGACTGGCTCCCCCACACCACACCCGGTCACCACCACCGTAGGAATTGAATAGAGGCCTTTAATGGCAGCACCTACCCTTTTGGTACTCCACCTCCTGCAATAATACTGCAGGAGTAGGAGGCAGCATTTACTCGCTCTTCTGCTGCTGCCCCCTCATCTGTTGTTGATAGGAGTAACACATGAACATATCGGCAAGCACAGGCTATGCTACCAACGGCTTGACTAGGTTCGTAAAATCAACGAAAATCGCTCGATATTTAGTTGTATCGGCACGGTTTGGCTTCTAAAAACGAAAATCGCTCGATATTTAGTTGTATCGGCACGGTTTGGCTTCTAAAATCGCTAGTAGTATCTGAATAGAGCTCTACATTGGGAGTATGAGAAAGAAATGGCGCATGGTAATTTACTCTCTCTCTTTGAATCATGGGCGAAATTTCAACTTAAAAAATTGGTTAATTTAGCAGATTTTTCTTTGAGAGGATCTGGGGATGTACAATAGTATAGGCATCTGCTGACAATATTACAATCTTTATCATCTATAGACAAAAATACAGATAATACATACATTATGTTGTCTCTTAAGTTATCTATATGACTATATATGATCCCACAATTTATACAGACAGTATCGATACAAGCAAAAAAATTATCCATAAGAGCTTTATAGACCATCGGTTGCACGACAGACGGCTTCTTTGCATATAATAATTGTGTCGTCGTGTTAAACAAATCGTGGTTAGCGCCGTGGCCTGTGGGGGTCGCTGGGCCAGCTTGTCGTGTTGCTGCTCCGAAGATTCGGAGGGGAAATCGATTTGATCGCCCTCCTTGCTCTCGTGCACACGCATCAATGCCTCCGAACTTTGTCGACCAGTACACTACTACGGAAATGCTTCTACAAATAAATCTACGGAATGACTAATAATCCGAAGTCCGATCTAAGATTTTATTTCAGAGGCTTGTAACATTTTTAATCACTGTGTGCAACAAAAACGCGTGATGTCGGTAAGAATATCGATCCGGATCGACGCAATATTTTTTTCTCATGCGTGCAATATTTGTAATCACCGTGTGCAACATCTGTTCTTCTTGCTTCTTCCTCTCTCTTCGATTCTTTCTGATATGAGTTCATCACTCACGTCGCGGTGATCATCGTAGGCTAGGGGCATTAATCTGGTATCAGAGCCGAGTTCGGTCAAGAAATTGTTCGGCCTGGAGCTGTAAAATTCCGGGAAAGGGTTGGGAAACGATCGCATAGATTTTGGCTTAGTGATCAAATCCAGTGAAATACCAAAGACCTGGTTGGCTCGGCTTAACGATCGAACAGAACAGCTCCATCAAAGCCCTCTGTGCAAACCTAATTCGTCTTGGAGGCGATGGGCGAGGCGGCCACACAAGCGGAGGAGAAATGGGAGAGGGTGAGGGAGAGCATCGATTTGTTATGTGCTCGGATTGGGGCAATGGAAGTGGCGCAGCAACAAATGGCAATGTAGGAGGAATTGCCGGCCAAGGTGGCAAATACTCAAGCACGGGAGCAACAAACCCTAGCTAAGCAGTTGGAGGCGACGGCCCAAGCTGTGGCGATGATTACAATTGAGCAAGTGAACGCAATACCGAAGGATCTAGGAAGAGAAGGAACTTCTTCGATGGAGAAGAACAAAGCGTTGTTGACCCCGGCGCCTAGGGGAGGAATTTGGGCAAATCATCACGCACCGCTGTTACAGACTCCCTGGGGAAGTGCTTTCCAGTTGCTCAACGGACGGAGGGACATAGCGGTTCTTCAGTGGGGTTATTTCGAACTCAGGGTGAGGAGCATGGTTTGTCACGCAATCCATTACCTAAGCTTTTTTTCCTGAATTCGAGGGGGACAATCCAAGGATCTGGAAGGACAAATGACTGGATTATTTCAGAATGTTCAACATTCCAAAAACGTTATGGGTGACTTCAGCTACCTTGCATATGGAAGGGAATGCAGCTAAGTGATTACAAGCATTTAAGTTAAAGAAAAGAGCTAAGAGATTAGGAGCAGTTTATGGCTGTTGTGGAGAAGAAATTTGGAGCTTATGATCATCGGAGGCCTTTGGAAGATATGCAGGAGCTTAAACAAACAGAGTCGGTCAAGGCATATCAAAAGTTATTTGAAGAAGCAATGTACCAAGTATCAATGTTTAATCCAACATTATTACGAAGAGTTCTTCGTATCTCAGTTTATCTGTGGATTGAAGGAGGACTTGAAGGGACTAGTTCAAAGCCAAATTCCGGAATCTGTAGAAAGAGCCGCATTGTTGGCAGGAGTACAGCAGGATATCCAAGAGAGAATGAAACCTAAAACCAAACTGATAGTCAACCGGGATAATGTTACGGGAGGAAAAGTTGAGTAGTCTCTGCTAGCATTCAAACTGGGTCAAGATGAACTATGGAGATCACGACAATTGCGTGAGTATCACAGAGCTAATGGCCTATGTTTTCAATGTGGGGGAAAATATGAACAGTGCCATCATCTCCAATGCAAAAAAACGTGGCCAAGCACAGGTGCAAGCAATGTTGGTAGAAGACCAATGTGAATGGCTATCCGACGAAGTGTTGCATTTATTAGAAACGACGGATCTAAAACAGGAGGAACTATACAAAGAATCTCTCAATGCAATTGTGGGAATGGAGGTATCAGAAACTATACGCCTCAGAGCGTTGGTGAAAAATCAGGTAATGATAATACTAATAGATTCTGGAAGTTCTCATAACTTCGTGAATGAAAGATTTCTTCATCGGGTGGGTTACACTTCGGTTCTGACCGGGGCTGTGCAAGTGAGAGTATCCAATGGGGCTAAGCTTAAGTGTGTACGCAAGGATATACTTTTCAAATTGCTATGAGAGTTTTAGAGCTGGGAGCATACGATGCCATTCTTGGCATGGATTGGCTCAAGAAACATAGTCCGATGAATTGCCATTGGGAGAATAAAACGATAGAGTTCATGCATGGAGGTCGCTTGATATTACTGCAAGGTATACGTGCAGTACATGCTAAGGAAATTCAGGAGATGTCAATGGATCAATACATCAAGTGGCAGCAAGGCAATGAAGTATGGGCAGTGGCTCTAGTTGAAGAACAATTAGAGGATCGAAGTACTGAAGTACATTCAGATATTATGTAGTGCTACAGCAATATGAAGATGTATTTGGAGAGCCCAAGGGCATTCCCCCTTCCCGTGAGTAAGACCATTACATTCCACTGATTCCAAATTCCACACCGGTCAATTCTAGACCTTATCAGTATTCTCCTTTGCACAAGGATGAAATTGAGAGACAAGTAGAAGAAATACTAAAATCTGGAATGATTAAAACGCAGCTCGAGTCCTTTTGCTTCGTCGGTGTTGTTAGTTCAAACGAGGGACGGGTCATGGAGGTTTTGTGTGGATTACCGTCGTCTCAATAGTTTGACAGTCAAAAACAAATTTCCCATGCCGCTTATTGATGAGTTGTTAGATGAGTTAGCGGGTACAAGATTTTTTTTCCAAGTTGGACTTACGAGTGGGCTATCATCATATTCGCGTGAAAGAGGAGGATGAAGAAAAGACGGCTGTAGGATCAAAGATAACCGACTAGAGGGGGGTGAATATGAGGTTTTTAAAATTCTTCGCCTCTAATTGCAATAAATAAATTGTCTAAGCAAGAATTACAATTTTAACAATTAAAACCTAAATTCTCTAGGTTTCACTAAGTGCACCGACAATCTAAGTTTAGGCAAGAATACAATCATATGCACAAAATCAATACACTAAAATTGCTAGAAATGTAAATGCACACAAGAGAGTTGAAGACTGGCTAGAGCTCAAATATGATCAATGAGGTTCAAGAATTGCTCTAAAATGCAGGTGGGGGATATTTATAACCTCCACCAACCAATTCAACCGTTGGACTAAGAATGCATAAAAATATTCTGAAATCTCGGTGCTACCGCCCATATGGCTGGTAGCACCACCTCTCTAGGTCCAACGGTCGCTACAGTGCACTTAATACCCCGTCAGTGACCGTTACCAGTCAGATCGATGCTACTTCCCTAGAGCCGGTAGCACCAGACCTGCTTCATTTTGCTTCGGCCAAAAATCACACGTTCTGGAAATTCTGCATCGGGGGTCGGCTGGTGCTACTGCCCGATCGGTAGCATCGTGCCAGGGCCGGTAGTACCGCCCCTAGTAGACTATCAAAGTGCATGCTAGATTTTTCAAATTTAATTTGAGTGCAAATGCGAAGTAAATTCAAATATGCACCTATTGAGCCTTTGAACATCTATCAACTTGAAACACTTAGCCAAGACCCCTCGTACGGCACCTATTCTAGCAATCTGATCTTCTCTCCAAAACTCTGAGATCGGCAAAAGCTATGAAATGGTCCTTAATTTTATACCTTGGCTATTTTGCTTGACGTGTTGATCCTCTAATTGCTTCATTTTCATGCTCCCATAATTGCCGAACTTAGGACCAACCTATTTTTAATATTCTCAAAGAAAATATTAGTCCTTTAATCACGATTGTCATTAATTACCAAAACAAAATCGAATTGGGGACCTATATGCTTTCAATCCCCCCCTTTTTGGTAATTGATGACAATCTTAACATAAATAATGAATTGAATTTGGATTTTGAGCATGCAACAAGAAAATTATGTTGTATACTCAAGGATTTTGCTTATTGAGATGAAGTATACTGGATTTTGAAGCAAAACATTATTAAAACCACAATATTTAATTTAAAACTCCCCCTAAAGGTGTGCATATGGGTAAAGAGTTAATATTTGCACACTTTGAAATTTTTGGAAATTTTGATAGAGTTTTCCTTAAATATTGAATCCGAGGATAACAATATATAAGCAATGAATATATCAAGCATGAAAATGAATATGAGACAATGAACCATAGATGGAATTTTAATGCTAAGCATAGATAAGCAATTAAACTACATAAACATCCAAACACCAACATTTAAAAATCCAAGCAAAGACGAACATAAACATCCAACCACATTCAAAAGCAGCAAAAAAATAAACATTCACGAGGTTCATTAGCTACATAAACACACACACATATATATATAGTAATTATAAGCTAATCCTCTAGAACATCTTCAACTTCAAGCTTGACTTGCTCCATGCTCCATGCTTCACTTCGTCTCCCCCTTTGGCATCAAGTACCAAAAACGGGGCAACTCCAAGATGTGCTCAAGAAGACGGAGGAGGAGGTGGAGGAGGATCAATCGATTTGGTTTTGGTAATTAATGACAATTGCGACTAAAGGACTAATATTTTCTTTGAGAATATTAAAAATAGGTTGGTCCTAAGTTCGGCGATTATGGGAGCATAAAAATGAAGCAAAAAGAGGATCAACATGTCGAGAAAAATAGCCAAGGTATAAAATTAAGAACCTTTTCATAGCTTTTGCCGATCTTAGAGTTTTGGAGAAAAGATCGGATTGCTAGAATAGGTGTCGTACTATCAAGAGGGGTCTTGGCTAAGTGTTTGAAGTTGAACGATGTTCAAAGGCTCAATAGGTGCATATTTGAATTTACTTCGCATTTGCACTCAAATTAAATTTGAAAAATCTGGCATGCACTTTGATAGTCTGCTAGGGGCAATGCTACCGACCGGGCGGTAGCACCGACCCCATACGGCTTGAAAATAACAGAAAGGGTTGCATCGACGGCCAGAGTGGCCGATGCTACCGGCCGGGCGGTAGCACTAGCCAACCCCCGGTGCAGAATTTCCAGAACGTGTGATTTTTGGCTGAAGCAAAAGAAAGCAGGTCTGGTGCTACCAACCCTATGGCGGTAGCACTGGCCTGACTGGTAATGGTCACTGACAGGGTATTAAATGCACTGTAGCGACCGTTGGACTTAGAGGGGCGGTGCTACCGGTCATATGGGTGGTAGCACTAGGATTCCAGAATAATTTTATGAATTCTTGGTCCAATGGTTGAATTGATTGATGGGGGTTATAAATATCCCCCACATGCATTCTAGAACAATTCTTGGATCTAATCGATCATATTTGAGCTCTAGAAAGTCTCCAATTCTCTTGGGTGCATTTACATTCCTAGCAATTTTAGTGTATTAATCTTGTGCATAGGATTATATTCTTGCCTAGACTTAGATTGTTGGTGCACTTAGTAAAACATAGAGAGTTTAGACTTTAATTGTCAAAATTGTAATTCTTTCTTAGACAATTTATTTATTGCAATTAGATTCAAAATTTTTAAAAAATCTCCTATTCACCCCCCTCTAGTCGGTTATCCTTGATCCTACAAGTGGTATCAAAACTTGGTCTCTTATTTTATTAGGCTTCACCGCTTAGAGAGAAAAGATGGCGACTAGTGATTTAGTGCACTACACCGATTCACATATTTTTGATAGCCCAAATTATGCTTCATAGAAATTATTTATGATTTTTTATTTTAAATCCATGAGCCCTAAATATGGTGGATCGTAAATGTGGGTTTTTCTCTTTGGTTGAATGAATTTGTTCCAACTAAAAGAGAAGAGAAATGCCTACATCTCGATGCTCAAGCCACTAACGTTTTATTTAGCATTGTGAGCGTAGATGTTTTCAATCTAATTAGCAATCTCAAGAGCGCCCATGAAATGTGGATCGAGCTTCAAGAATAATTTGAATCATCCACATCAACAAATGATGATTGCATTGAGGATTGGATATCGGTAGAAGAAACCACCACTTCTACCTCAAGTGACAAAGAAACTTCAACCTCCGCCTCAAATGACGACAAGCATCAAATTCTTTCTTCATCTACTCATTGCTTCATGGCTAAAGATAAAATTGAGGTAAGCGATAGCGATGATGATGAGCCCTCTTATGACGACTTGATGGATATGCTAGAGGAGCTCAATGATTATCTTCGGAAGGAGAAAGTTAAATATAAAATTTTGAAGCTTGAGCATGACTCACTTCAAAATAATTATAATGTGCTTAAAGAAAACCATGAATCTCTTATTCTCAAGGAAATCATTAAGGCCAAGGTAGACATCATACCTATACTATAGTTTGAAGAATCCACGCGCTCTGAACGTTTTGAGCCGGTGGGAGCCGGCTCGGCTCGCGGCTCGAGCCGAGCCGGCCAAATTTTTTTTACATCTGGGTCCTTTTCTAAAAAAAATTACGATTGGGTCCTTCTTCCGAAAAAGATTACATATTACGTCCATGCCCTTTTAGCGTTTTTAGGAGTAGCGCTCGGGTCCTTTTTAGGAAAATCGAAATTACGTTTAGGTCCTTTTTGTAAGAAAAAAAATCATGTCCTTTTTTTTAAAAAGATGCATTGCATTTATGTCCTTTTTCCGCTTTTCTAGCATTACGTTTAAGCCCTTTTGCGAAAAACACAAGCTTATTTTTAGATCCTTTTTGCGTATTTTCTCTATTTACTCGTGTTTGGAGCGTCAATCGCGCGTTTTGTCGATTTTCTCGCGTGGAGAGCGGCGCCCGCGGCGTGGCACGCCGCGCATAAATTTCTAGTAGGTATTACATGTGATTTATTAGATGATATGCCATGCTCATTTGCTAACCCTTGCATCTCATCTAAGATTAGTGTGTCCACCTCTTGTGAAGATTTGTTAGATATTCCTTTTAGCTCAAATATAGATGCTTCTAGTTTCTCCATGTCTCTTGAGACTAATCTTGTAGAGGAAAACAAAAGGCTCAAGGCACAAGTCATCGAGTTGAAAAATGACTTGAAAAGTGCTACAAAGAAAAGACCACACTTGACGTATCCTAAGAAAGCAACGAGTCTTGCAAGATAAGAGATGGATCGGCTATATCTTCAAGAAGAAGGAGAATAGCAAGACAAGGTACAACACAAGATACTCGAAGATCATTAGGTGCTTTGGATGCAACAAGAAGGGACTCTCCGCCTCTGTGTGCCCTAACAACGTGGAATTCAAGCCACAACCATCAACCTTAAGACAAACCGGCATTGAGCAAGTCAAAAAATTCAAAAGAGGTCCTAATGGTCAAACTTGCTTCAATTGCCGGGAAAAGAGACACATTGGTAAACAATGTCCCTTAGGTAACACTTATAAGCCAATTCTTGTAAATGATCATTATTTGTTTAGGAAAGACAAAAATGGCCATGTGTTTGCTAAGTTTGTCAATTCTTCTAACTATATGCAAAATAATGATAATCATATTAATCATATGCTTAGAAAGGATAAGACTAGAAATGTGTTTGCTAAAATTATTAGGGCTCCTAAGTCTTCTCAATTCAATGCAAATAAATTGCTTAGGAGGAATAACAATTGCAAACCTTTTGCTAGTCATGTTAGTTCACCCAAAATTATTACTGTTAGGGCTATTTGGGTGCCCAAATCTATTGTGACTAACACTCTTGGACTCAACAAAAATTGGGGTACCAAAAAAGTGCTTAAATATTTAATAGGCACATGGAAATGCATTGGAGGCTTGGTTCAATCAAGAAAAGATGACTTCATCATATGCAAAATGGAGCCAAGTATGATGATGATTACTTCAATCATGAACCAATGCCATCTCGGTAACAAGTATTTAAATTGAATAATTTAGCTTCTAGCCTTGTGTAGGTTATGTTGCATAATCATGAAAATCAATTTAAATAGCTTGTTCTTGGTCTTGCTCATGTATCTTAATTGTCTTTATTGCAATCTTGAGCAAGTTGGAAAGTGGCACAATAATGGAGAGTGCTAAATCATAACCATGTATATCACATTCCCATGTGTGCCGATATTTATATAAGTGCTAATGTATTTTCAAAATCAAGACATTTAGCCAAAAGTGAAAAATCTTAGTAACTATTAGTAATCTTGTGAAAAATTAGTTGAAAAATGTATACAAATGCTTTCAAAAGGTTTTCCAAGAGTTTTGGTTTTATAAAAACTAATTTCAAAAGAAAATGAGTTTCAAGTCCAAAATCTAGTTACTAGTATCTTGTTTTGGATTTAAACTTATAATTTTTAAAGAATAAAGTGTAAAATGATTTTGAAAATAGTTTCAAAACGAAAAACATAGAGTTTGTCATTATTAACAATTCTCGTATTCAAAAGATTTTCAAAAAACCAACATATCAAAGGTTATTTGATTTTGAAATTCAACCAAAAACTACTACTAACCTATATTGGTCATATTCTAGTACTTTGTGAGTTTCACCTCTTGGATCGGATTCTTGGATATATCTTGGTTCAAAATGGTATTTTAAACTCATACATACCAATTCCAATCAAATATCTTCTCATTTGCTTCATTTCATATTTTTTAGAATAATGTTGAAAACCATATGCATGCATATCCTTTATACGAGCCTCTTTGATCAAAAGTCAAAAATATTGTTTAAAAGGTCCATATTTGTGAAAATCTATATAAAAGTCCTCAAATATGTATTTCAAATGTTTTACAATAATTTCGGAGTAAAAATCCCTATTTTAGAAACAAAATAGCAAAGTTGGCCTTTGTTGAGTATCTGGGTGGCATTATGCATGTGTTGCACTCCAACATTTGGTTCTTGATCTAAGAGTGAGCTCTAATTGCATGTGTTGCAATTAGAAGAGGATTGAGAGTCTCTTTGTGCATGTGTTGCACTTGAGGGGAGACTTGTGCATGTGTTGCACTCGGTGATCACCATTGTACATGTGTTGTACTTGGTAGAGCTCAAGCTAGCGGGCTTGACTTGTTACTCTTGGTGTTTGCTGACACCTAGACGGCGTATGGAGGCGTCGTGCGCGGTGACCTTCTCAAAGAGATTGTGAGAGGGTCCAACAAAGTTGTGAAGGTTGGAGCTCACCTACCCAGAGGGGGAAAGAGCTACCACTAGTGGAATCGAGACGATTGCTCAATTCGTGGAGCCGGTCCAAAGCGGTTTGGGCTTGCCTCAACGTGGATTAGGGGAGATCGGTAAGTCTCCGAACACCACGGTAAAATATCGATGTCTCTTGTGATTTGTATTATATATTTTATTTATACTCAAGAAATTTATATTCATAGAATTGATGGTTTGATTGCTTGTATTTAGGATTGCAAATTATTGTGAGAGACATAATTAGTTAGTGCACTTAGTGAGCCTAGTTGACTTAGGCTTTAATTGTCAAAACCTTAGTTTATCGCTTCCACATCTATTATCATTTAGGTTTTGATATAAGGGTACTTAGGTGAGATTTTAATTAATCGTAGAAGAAATTTTTATAGTCGTCTATTCACCTCCTGTAGTCGACATCCTCGATCTTACAACGGCGTTCAAAACACACCATGGCCATTATCAATTCGGAGTTATGCCATTTGGGCTCACAAATGCGCCAGCAACATTCCAATGTGTGATGAATTTGGTTTTAAGCCCATTCTTGCGCAAGTTTGTTTTAATGTTCATTGATGACATTTTGATTTATAGTCCTGATTTAATGAGTCATGTGGAACACTTGAAATTAGTTCTAGATCAGCTGAGAAAACATCAATTGCTAGTAAAACAATCAAAATGTTCATTTGCTCAAAGGGAATTGGAGCGCTTGGGGCATATCATTTCAGATCAAGGCGTGGCAACGGACCTGCAGAAAACACAAGCAATGATCAATTGGCCAACACTAGCTAGTGTGTCAGAACTTCGGGCATTTATGGGTCTAACAGGATAATACGTGAAGTTTGTGTGCAACTATGGGATCATTGCTAAACCCTTGACAACCCTATTAAAGAAGAAAGCATTTCTTTGGAATCAGCAGGCTGAAGAAGCTTTTGTGAGACTGAAACAAGCTATGTCTTCCATGTTGATTTTGACCTTGTTGGATTTTAACAAAGTGTTCATTGTAGAGATTGATGCGTGTGATATGAATTGGGGCGATGCTAATTTAAAATGAGCACCCAGTGGCGTTTCTGAGAAAAGCCCTTGGAGCAATTCACCAAAATCTCTCTATTTATGAAAAGGAATTTTTGGCCGTGATCATGGCTGTTGAGAAGTGGAGAACTTATTTGTAGTGAGGGGAATTCATCATTCGGACTGATCACCGCAGTCTTAGTTACTTAGAAAACCAACAACTGCAGTCGGCCATGCAGAGTAAGGCTATGACAAAGCTCATGGGTTTACAATTCAAGATTGTGTATCGCAAAGGTAAGGAGAATGCAGCAGCGGATGCTCTTTCACGTGTGGGTCACCTCATGGCTTTACAAGTGCAATCTGAAGTTCGGCCAGTCTAGGTTCAATAAGTACTAAACTCCTATGCCACTGATAGAGATTCTTAGAGCAAGATTGAACAACTAGCACTTCACAGAGATGCTTAGAGCAAGATTGAACAACTAGCACTTCACAGCCCGGATGCACAAGGATATGAACTAGTTCATGGTCTGATAAGATATTGTGGCCAAATCTGGATTGAGGGAAATTTAGCTTTGAAAACTAAACTCATTAATGCTTTTCATGTGAGTGCGATTGGAGGACATTCGGGAATACATGAAACCTACCAACGTCTCAAGAGACTCTTTTATTGGGAAGGGCTGAAACGAGCAATTGAAGATTTTGTTAAATAATGTGCAGTTTGTCAGTAGGCCAAAGGGGAGCACACAAAGATGGCTGGGTGTTTGCAACCGTTACCAATTCCATCTGGAGCTTGGAGGGATATTACCATGGATTTCATAGAAGGACTGCCGAAATCCGATGGGTATGATGTGATTATGGTGGTTGTAGATACATTCTCTAAATATGCTCATTTTGTTCCTACTCGGGATCCTTTTACTGCTCATAAGGTAGTTCAAGTGTTCTTGGACCAAATTGTCAAGCTACATGGGGTGCTGATATCTATAGTGTCTGATCGAGACAAGGTGTTCACTAGTAGCTTTTGGAAGGAATTGTTCAAAATTGTGGGCACTAAATTACAGATGAGCACGGCGTATCACCCACAAATGGATGGGCAGAGTGAAAGGGTAAACCAATGCTTGGGAATGTATCTTCAATGTGCTCGGCAAAATGGAGAAGTTGGTTGCCTTTAGCTAAGTTTTGGTATAATACCATCACACTTCTTTGAATGCTTCACCTTTTACAAACTGACCAACAGTCGGTACAAGAAATGTTAATAGAACGGCAAGCACATACTGAGCTGGTCCAACAACATCTTTTAAGGGCTCAGAATCAGACGAAGATTAATGCAGACAAACACAGAATAGAACGAGAATTTTAGGTTGGGGAGAAAGTGTTACTGAAGTTGCAGCCATATGCTCAAAATTCAGTTATAAATCGCCCATATCCGAAGCTGGCCTTCAAGTTCTATGGACCTTACTCGGTGTTTGAGAGAATTGGGAATACTGCTTACTGTTTGGAATTTCCACCGGAGGCACAAATCCACCCAGTGTTCCATGTGTCTCAATTGAAAATGTTTACACTTGACTTCACACCAGTATTTAAAGACCTACCGAAGATTGCAGAGTTAGATGCAACAGCTCCAAAATCTGAAGAAATTTTGGAGCGTCGATTGGTCAAAAAAGGTAATGTGGCGATTCCTTAAGGATTAATCAAATGGTCAGGCATTCCGTCCGAAGCAGTTACTTGGTAAGACCTTCATGTCTTGCACAAGAGATTTCCAGCGGCAGTTGCTTGGGGACAAGCAAGTTTTGCATGAGGAGATGATGTCAGGGTAGCGCTTATGTCTCGGGATGTAAGTGGTATGCATTGTGGGTTAGCTTCACATTGACCGCAAATATTTATGCGGGATATTGCGGTAGCTCGCGAAAGGCTTATGCGGGCAATGCGGTGTCCACAAAACCCACAAAATCTTATACTTTTCTTTTAGTTGTGCTAAAATACAATAGTTTGGGCATGAAAAATTTTGTTTGCTACTGAATGTTAATGCTCTAAAATACAATAGTTTGGGTATTAACCATGCAAATGTTATTGCTCTACCTCTACTACTTCTTCTACTGTGCTGTTGCTCTGCTAGTACTAGTATATAAGTCTTATGCTAATAGCCTGATACTGCTCCATTGCTTCTTCTCTATTACTTACAAAGAGCAAAAACAATAGCAAGTCATGTAAGAAACGTCATATCCGGTTCTTAAAAAAAGAAACATCATATCTCTTGTTTTGATTGGAGATCCAATGTTGTTTCCATAGAATATGATGTTCAAAACTTCACTTAATACAGATCACTCCTCTAACAACAGTACCCAGATTTGAGAAGCTTGCACACTGCATTTTCTGCAGAAGACATGAAAAGAGCAATCTTATTATCATTGCTTCTATACAAACAAACTACTAGAGGAATCCACACTACATCTGTATTATTATAACCACTAAAACTAATCCAGTCTACACTACACACTTGAAACCAACCCAATTCAAAATAATCTTTGCAACTGACTCCAATAAAAAATTCTTTCAGCTATAAACTTCACAGGGGATCTACTTTTCAAACAGAAGCGTGCCGACGTCGAGAGCCGAGAGGAGAAGCTGCGAGAGGAGACTCGGGAGAGGCGGCGATGAGATGAGGGCAGAGAGGGAGCCCTTCATGTGAGAGGCTGAGAGCATCTAGGCTCCTTATTTGTTTAAATTATGCTTATTATATAGGTTTTGGTGTTGATGACTAAAAAGGATTCTCAGTGTAAACTGAAAATAGTCAGATTTGATGATCAAGGCTAAGGTGTTTTTCTAGTTTTGGCTTGGGAGTTGATTCAAGTCATATAGTTAAAATCACCTTACTATTAAGAGGGATTATACATAAGAAATGATCTTGGTTCATATGCAAAATCACTAAGATTACTTGGGGCATAGGACTTTTCATATTTCTCTCTCAAAAATTCAGAGCTTTACCTTCTTAGCCAAAACAGTTCTCTTTGGATCAAACCTCTTTAAACTCAGGCGCTCAAAGATCCTAAGTTCAAACTCTAACCGAGCGTACACCATGTACGCCGGACCGATATTTTCGGTCCGACGCTAAGAACCTCCTTCACTGAGCGTATTCCATGTACGCCGGACCGATTTCTGATGGCCCGGCGTTAAAAATTCTTCTTTGATTCTTTTCAACCAAGTATAACTGTCTTCGTCGGACCAATATGAATTTTTTCTTTAATTTAGTCCGGTATAAGTTATATTTCCTCTACATAAAATTATAAGTCTGTGTTAAAATTTATCTTAAACTAGAAATACAAAGTCTGATGCAGACCAGAATTCTATGTGTACGCCGGATCAACTTTTTTGGTCCGGCGTGAACATGTTTCACTCAGATAAAACCATCCATTTTCCTTTGTACGCCGGACCAACTTTTTCGGTCCGGCGCAAACTCTATTTGTTGGAACTCAAAAGAAACATATTATGTGTACGCAGGACCAACTTTTTCGGTCCGGCGTAAACTTTATTTGCTGGTACTCAAAAGAAACAAAAACATGTGTACTCCGGACCAACTTTTTCAGTCCGGCGCAAGCATTCTCTTGCTGATATCAAAATCAAGCAATGCATGTGTACGACAGACCAATATTTTCGATCTGGCGTAAATGGGTCATTCTAAGCACAACAATGCTTTCCAATCCTATGTACCCGGACCAAAGTTTTCGGTCCGACGTATGTGTATACTTTGACTTATGACTCATATACCTTAAAATTCTTACAAAAGGGTAGCAGTTGACCTACCCCATCTAACCTACCAAACCCCAACGAGCAAATGGCAGGTGTAACGGTTATCTCTATTCAGGATCTATATATAGCATGCCTGGGTTCTCAAACAAAAATACATAGAGCTTTGCACATTCACATCTTTTGATATCCTGAACATCTTTGACATCATTCAAATCATATACAACTCTTTGATCTTTAGAATTCCTGAGCTTCATTCCATCAAAGAGTTTTGAGCTTCAACTCAGAAAATCACAATACTCATTCTAAACATTTAGAGTGCTTGCTCCAAGCTAAGTCTAGTTTGCATCTAGCTACAGAATCAAGAGATAGGGCTTGTGGATAGTCTATTACTCTTGAAACTAGTTGTTCCTAGACGGTTGGAGAAGTTGTTGGTGCGACCTATCCAACAGTGATTGTTGAAGGCCACCATTGCTGTGAAAGGTTGAGACCCACCTCACTGGAGTAGTGAAAGAGTCAAGATAGTGGAAAACCAAAAGCTATTGAGATTGGCTGTTTGGTGGAGCAATACTTCTGAGGAAGTGCTCTAACGGGGACGTAGGAGTGATCTCTGAACCTCGGTGGAAAATCATTGTATTCTCCTGTGTCTGTTTTTATTGCTCATTATTCTCTTATAGTTTCTCATTCGAAATTCCCTTTCTTACAAAGTTTTCTTGAACAAATATTGTTCTGAACTTTTATACTAATTGCTTCCGTTTCTGTTTTTATTGAGAAAAGTTTTTCGTAATAATTAAAAAGTTTTAAAGTTGCCTATTAACCCCTCTCTAGGCCAACTTGGTCCTTACAGAGGTGAGCGATGCGGGCTTCGCGGACGCAACGTGGACTTCGCGGGCTATAATTTGGGCCGCTTAATTTATTAAATAAGATGTGAGTATCCACATAACATTATTTGGTAGGCTAATTTAAACGGGTTCGCGGACACCCGTATCCACTTTCACCCTTACCTATGTTTTCAAAGTAAGGGTGTTAAGCATGGTTATTGTATCTTACGGTGAATAGTGATTTTGTTGGTTGAATGGTAATTACTAGTGTGAAACAGTGTGTCGCTTGTTCGGTGTTGGTGCGGGAGTCTTTGGTAGGGTCCCACCTGTAAGTGTCTGGGAGGGGACTTAAATAGCGCTGCGTCTGTATTGGCAACACAAGATTGAAATGGATATTCTCTGTTCTTCTTGCTTCTTCCTGTCTCCGATTCTTTCAGATCTGAGTTCGTCGCTCACGTGACCGTAGGCTAGGGGCATTACAGGAGGCTTCCTCTCTTAACCAAGGAGTATTCTTTTGAGCTTCATGAGTCCCCTAAGGAACCAGTACAAAGATCAACCGGCTGAATGGCAGATTGGCAGGCATCGAAGCCCACTCGATGGAAGGACGGACGGTAGCAGAATTCGCAATGACTTGGCAATCTCCGATGCTGAAATTTGCACTCGACTTTTAAAGGAGAGGTTTCGTCGGAAGCAATTCATTTTCTAGGGAAATTGACGAAATTAGTGCCGGCACTCCGCTGATGTAAGCATGCCCACTGTGTTCACATATCCGAGACCAAGTAGAGTAGTATAGAATCTATAAACAACAGTAATATGAAAGCTCTATTACTCCCAACTTTTCCATTTGAAAAGAAGGGTCTCCCTGCCTGGTATCGTAGCCTGTAGGCCGTATAGCATCGTGCTATTAGGACTCGCGAGCGGAACAGGGCAACGGCACCCAGATTCTGCCGTGCGTCCGCGTCGCCTCGACCGGCCGGCGGCGCGTGCGATCGCATCCATCCGCACGTTGTCGCGCGACGAGCGGAGGGCAGACGGCTAGGCCTAGGTGCGGGCAACGCACAGCACGGGACGGGACGGCGTCGCACCCGCGCTTTTGGTCGCTGGATCGGGAAGGAGCCGGGTTCGGTTTGGCGGGCGGACGCAACGCTGGTAGCTGGACCGATGGTAGCAGTAGTAGCTGCTCCGATCGTAGCAGTAGTAGCTGCTAGTTGGCCTTAGAGGAGGGTATATTTGATTTGCAGTTAACTTTATGAAAATTAATCTTAGGTATATTTCATTTGCTATATTTTATGTTAATAAAATTCAGCGCTGCAAGTGTAACGAAGCTTGGAAAAAAAAACTGAATCTATAATGTGTGGAATATGAGACTAAAAAAGTGTAGCAAGCCGTTGTTATAGCAACAAACCAAGCATCAATTCAAAAATTTAGGGGTAACTCAGGATATACCACTCTATTCGTTAGCACTTCAAAAAATATCACTTGCTATCTTAATGATATGTGATCCAAAATACCAACTAATAGAGTGATATATCCTAAATTTTTCCAAAAATTTATGAGCACGCAGGGTGACAAAATTAGTTTCAAACTAAAGAGACGCTTCCTCTGGTTGGAGCACAGGGTTCACAAAGCCGACGAAAACCGGTCGCGTGGCCGGTTCGGCAATAAAAACCAAACGGTAAACCGTGGCATTCAAATGTAAATTTAAACAAATTGAATAAATTTAGCAAAATATGTTAAGTTTTTTTGAAAATCTTTGTGTGAGGTCCTGAGGCAATGCTAATAATGCTATAAAAATTTTAGATGATTATTAGATATGTGTATTTTTTAAAAAATTCTGAGAGTGATAGTGTCACAATATACGCTTTTCAGTTTTTTTTTATTTTCTATGGGCACAAAATGAAGTCTAATATTTCTTAAATTTTTTGTGTGATGTTATAACGTAATTACAATTATGTTGTATAATTTTCATATGATGATCATATACGTGTATTTTTTAAAAATTCTGAAAGTGCTATTATCATTGTATATGCTCTTCTATTTTTGATTTTATATGGGTAATAAATGAAGTCTAATATTTATGAAAATTTGAGTACATAATCCTTTGGCACTGGTTATGGTTACATTAAAATTTTAGAATATAAAAAATCTTTTAAATATTTTTAAAAATCTGACAGTGACTTTGTTCCTTTTCATTAATTGCTGTTTTGGATTTTTTAGAAGAAATAAATGATTTCCAAATTTATTTAAATTTCTCTGAGGTATCTGATAGATTAATTGGGATTTTTTTGTAATTTTTTTAATTTTTTTTGCAATTTTTTCTTATATTTTCACCATTTTTCTTTCCGTCGCCGGTTTTTTGAATCGGTTTGACCACCTATTTGACTTTCACAAACCGATCAATTTTTACCGATGGCTTTCACAAAAAAAATCGATACCAAACAGATATCGGTTTTTAAAGGCGAGATGAAACAAAAATATGCTCCCGCTGGAGCGCATACTCGTAAGTCGTAACGCGGCACTTGCTCGTAAGTCGTACGCGCATTAACAGCGCGTTGGTGGCGAGGCACCAACCTCTGTTGCTTTGGGAGGCTTATTTATGGCGGCTCTGAGCGACGAGGACACGCGTTGGTGGGCGCATTTATGGTGCTGCCCTACCACATGCCCCATGTCACCGGTGGTGAGATGGAACGGCGTTTGCCGTCGTCTCCCTGCTTTCGAGCCTTATCTTGCTTCGTTTTGATTCGTTATAACTGATCACGACCCGTGAGGTTGTGCGGTTCCTGCATTTGACCTGATTTTTGCCTCGCATCTCCAGTTTTGTAGGAAAGCGTGGACGTACACATGCCGCTACAATGCCCAGCTGCACAAGCTTCACAGATTAAACAGTACATAACGCAAAGTTCGCACTCGTCGCAAAAGAAAACACACAAAGTTTGTGCTTGAGCAGCAGACGCACGGAAGAGTTGGCATCTCACTCTGACCTCTGAAGTAACCAAGCATTAAGCAAGCATGCCATTAGGCCATAGTCGCGGCGCTCAAGACTAGGGATGGCAATTTTATCCATAGGTTTGGGTACCCGTGGATACCATAGGATGGGTGTGGGTGTCAATTTGTACCCATGGGTACCCAATGGGTATCCTATGACATGTGGACCCAATTTTTAGAAATATATTAGAAAAATAAACTCACTGATTGCTCGACTGAGTCGGCTCCTCCCTAATTCCCCTCGCCCCCATCTCCTCCCTCCCCTTGCCCCCATCGCCTGATTGCCTCAACCTCCCTCCCCTCGCCTCTGCCTCCCTCTGTGGCCGACGCCCGCTCCTCCCCTCGCCTCGCCTCCCTTGGCACCGACTCCTCCTATTGTCTCCCTCTGCCCCCGCGCACAATGCCCAAAAGAAGAGAGAGAAAGGAGAGGCGAGAAGGAGATAGAGAGAGAGGCGACCCCTACTCACCCGAAACACACTACCCCTCACGCGTACCCTGAGGTCTAGTGTTCCGACGGAGCCATGACGAGCCCGCGACCGACCAGAAGCGACGGTGACGTCGGGACAAGGCAATCTGGAGGAAGCTCCGCGAGGTCCAATTTGACGAGGAGTCTGTCAGGCGTCGTGACTAGGCAACGCCACGACGCTCATCACCTACATCACCCTACTCGAATCTGAGGTACTTCTCTCTCTCCCCTCGCTCCTGTGGTGCTGTTGATGCGTCGGATTTTGGTTTCTTGGTTCAATGGTTTGTCGTTCTTGATATATCAGAGTAGTTCTTGGTGGGTTTCTTTCGGGGAGGAGAGAAGGAACAATAGGCGAAAAGAATTGACCGATCGTCATTGGAGAATCACCCCCTACCTCGTCGGTGTTGTCACCTCCTCCGCCATGGCCACCTCCCTTGACCTCCGGCGTCCACGAGAGGGGAGGGGAGCATGCGGCGGCCGTGGTGCCCCCCACCTCTTCGCCTTTGCCCTTCGGTGCCGCGCACAGATCTGTACCTGTGGGTACCCATTGGGTTTGGGTATAGGCACAGATTTGTACCCGTTAAGCTTAATAGATTTGGGTAGATGAAACTTTATTTAAATTTGAGTTTAAGACGGTGGTACCCGGAGGTACCCACCCGATTGCCATCCTTACGATCAACCTCACTTCGTTTCAAGAGCTGCACCTAAACGAGGGCCCTAAACCCGTTTCCGCATGGTACAATTGGCCTGGCTCAAACGAACTAGAGCCCCGAAATAAATTGCACGATCCAGCTCGGCTAAGCACAGGAGGCCCAGCCCAAGCAGATACAACCTCAACAAATCCCAAGCGCGAGTGGACTGGAGCTTTCGTCGCAGGAAACCCGTAGCCCATTGGCCGCTCCCATTTGCCCTCTTCCACTTTCCCTAACTCGACGCCAAGACCTCGACGTGCTAATGGCGGCGGCTGCGGCTGCGGCTGCGGCGGACTTCGCGCAGAGCAAGCGGGCCATGGCCTACGCGCTCTGCAGGCACCTCAACCTCGATCCGGTAAGCCCCTGGCCGTTCACTCCTAAACCCTGGGTTCCGATTTTTGTTGATTCGAAGCGATAGCGTTCGATATTTGCTCTGTACGCGTTATGTCATGCAGGCCAGTTTGTCTTTGTCTTACTGGTGCGTGCCAAGATTTTCGGATGCAGATTCGTTGGGCTCTGAGCATGGTTTCGTTCGCCGATAATAAAATTTGAATACTTTCGCCGGTTATATCTCATGTGTTACAGTTATACTGTGATCTGGAATTTAGAGTATGGTGATTTCATGCGTGATGTGTGGTTGGGAAATGTGAAGATATGTAGTTGCCTACGGTACAACTGTTCGATTTCTTTGGGGGTTGTGAACTGTGGAGTGTATGCATCCAATGATGACAATTATGCAAATTAGGAATAAACGAGATCATGTGAGCGGTTGATGAATTGCGGAGTTTTTTTTACATTAGGCTAAGCACCGCAATGGGGCTCCTTTGCTTGCCAAGAGTGTATTTGAGATGAGCTTGCCGCATAGCTAGGACTTGGGTATGGTTTAGTACTTTGGTCACATGGAAACGTAGCTGGCAACATTAGTGCTCCAGTAGATTAGATTTACAGTGCCCTTGACCAAATGTAGCATACGCCCTTGGCAGAATCTCTCTTACTTCTTAGTTGTTACTTGTGTTTTATCTTGTTCAAAAAGTTTGCATATGAGTTGCCCATCTCTTCAAATGGTGCCCGATCATGGGTTGGTACAGCGCTAACTGTGTAACCTTGTGATGATGTGTATCTTAGATACTTATGGACTTTGACTTGTCCAGTATACAATGCACATCCTTTGATGATTAGTATGTACTGCATTATTTCTTGCAGTTTGCTACTTTATCTGAGCAAATTTCATCCAACACACTCCTTATCAAGCTGGACTTGTGTATGTGAGTTGTTATAGCTGGAAACTGTTACTAATGTCTGTGCTGAATATTACAGAATACCATATCCAATACAATTATTGAAGAGAGTGATATTGCCAGCCTTTTCTCACATATTGTGAACTCATCTCAGGATGAGGTAACTGTTTTTCCATGTCTCTACACTAATTCCACTTGCTAATGCTTATCTACTGACACATGACTTCCTTTTCTTCATTAATAGGTGATGAAGTGGGTCGAATTTTCCAGCAATTTTGTTGGAAATGATGGAGAACAGCTTGTATTGCTTGGCAATCTGAATCAAGATTTGTCCCAGAGGTCTGTACTATTGGCTAGTGGCTTTAAACCATCAGTTGCTGACATTGTTGTGTTTGCAACTGTACAAGTTCTCGTGGTATGTATGTTGTAACTTTACCCATTTGTATGACCACCATTTCATTTGCCAGCTATTTTGTACTCCCTCTATTACCAAATAAATATCTTTCACTTTACATGGTTTCGAATGCATATATTAGTAAAACTTTACAAAATAAAATACTTGTTTTGTGGGCTAGGGCTACTATTTTCTTCTTTATTCTTATATCTGCTGTTATTAGGAAATACTATAAATCTATAATCTCTCTTCCGTGATTTTAACTGTTTATTGCTTGTTTCAGAGTCATCTTAGTGACAGTGAGTTGAAGAAATACCCACATATATTGCGATGGATGGACTACATTCAGGTTTAAAATGAATATTTCTGTTTATTTTACTAAATTATTCCTACCTGTTTTCTTAATTTGTTCCTATCTGTTGCCATCATGAACTATATATGCTCTTTTTTCTGGAATAAAAGAATCAAATGCATATAATTTCTCTTCATGGTTCCCTATGTGTATTATTGACCACAGAGTCGAATACACACGGTTTTCTTCTTGTTTCTTATCTGTCTCTGTGGTGGTATCTGAAGATTGTTGATTTACAATATTATTCGTCATTTCAAAGATGTCATTTCCTCTCGTTTCTGAACTTCCTTCCACCAACTTTTGGAACTAGGCATGTTTGTGAATTATTAACTTTATCTGATATCCAAAGCTGATTCAGGCATTCGGCTCCACTCTTATAGAGCTAGCTTTTACACCTTTCCAAATCAACTAGTGGTTTACATTGTAATTTGTATACAGGTGCTGAGTCAGGTTGTCATTCTAGTGTCATTACAATTCAAAAGTAACTGCTTGTTGCCTTCATACCTGATTTTTAACCATAGCTTTGTGCTGGTGGGAGTCTCTTTTCAAAAATAAACACCGTATGGTAATTAACAGGATATCATATTGGCAGTTCATTAATACCATCTTATGTGAATCTCTACTATTTTGTGCAGAACATCGTCAGTTTTGGTACAACACTGCAAAAGATAAACATAACCAAGTCTATCTTCGATCCACCTTCTGTAAGTAAAGTTTTTTTTTGTGAGCTGGAAATATTTTATATTTTGGGGGTACCCATTTTGTTTAACGTCTTTATTATATGTACTTCCAGATACAATAGGAATTATGGAAAATTAACTCTGTTGACATGCTGTTTCTTTTTACCGTGTTTACAAAATCACATTCGTGTTTGGTCTGATAAACCTTGTATGTGTTAGTATTGCTTAACTTTAGGATCTGACTGATACAAAAACTATTGTTAGTGCTGGAAAATTTATCCACAAAGAAATAATAAGATGATGATACAACATTTCTTTTCCAATTATCCTCAAAATGTTCTTTTAAAAGTGATTATGTTGAGATCACGAAAGTAATCATACCATTTCCTAATTATATATGACAGCATCCGAAGAAAGCTGATAAAGGAGATGCTGATCCAAGTTCAAAGAAAGCTGTTTCAGGACAGAAAATTGTGGACAAGTCAGATGGAAGTGCTGACTCCAACAAAGCTGCAGAGGTAGTTTATGATGTAACTGTACCGATCTCATTAGTTATAGGCACTTCTGGACCATTAGTTATAGGCATTGTCTGGCTTCAGTATTGCATGCTCAAATTCATGGTAAATTTTACTTGTGATTCATGTAGCCACATGTGCAATACACCGTAAAATTAGGTGGACTGTAGATCTATCAATACTCTCTTCAATTGGCATATGCCATATAAAATATTAAAATGTTTAATCATGGGTTTCACACAGCAATGTTGATTTTCATGTTTGAGCAGCATTGATCTACATTTCTTTATTGTACAAGATGTCTTCTTTTTGATTGGTTGGTGAGTTCTTTTGTTGGTTGATACTTATCAGAATAAGCCTCCTGTGGACAAGGCAGATCCTACTTCAGCAAAAAACAACAAACCTTCTGGGGATAAAAAGAAAGTCCAAGAGAAGTCTGCAGGAAAAACAAAAGAGGGGGCTGCAGAGAAAGCTCCAGAGAAAACTGCAGAAAAGGATTCAGAGTGCAACGTCAGTATCCTGAATATACAGGTTGGCGTTATTCGCAAAGCATGGAAGCACCCATCTGCTGACAGGTAACCGTTTTTTTCTACGTTTACAACACTTCTAAAAGGTCCCACTAGTTGTATTGCACTCCTCCATATAATATTCTAACTTATTATTTTTGCAGTCTTCTGGTGGAGGAGATAGATTTGGGAGATGGCAATGCGCGTCAAGTTGTTAGTGGTCTTGCTAAATACTGCAGCCCAGATGAGCTTGTTGTGAGTAGTTGACAGCAACTAGGAACTTGAATTATTCTCGTTCATTTTGCTCTCTCTGAAGTTGTTTCATCCATGTTGCTGTGTTGTGTTATAAACATTGCCTTTTCCTTTCAGAATCGTCATGTTGTCTTGATCACGAATGTGAAGCCTGGGAAGCTGCGGGACGTAATGTCTGCTGGATTGGTATGTTCTGTTCAACTTCCATCTATTGTAACTGTGTTTGTGTACCTCAACAAAGCATCTTGAAATGTAGCTCTTAATTGGTTCGTCAACTATTTTGCAAAATACTACTGTGGCAAAATACAAGCTTTAAGTGAACCTTGCTATACACTGCAAAATCATTAGGCCATGTGTATGTTACTGAACTTCATACTAATATATGCATCTAAAATAGGCGATGTAACATTTCTCACTGAAGGAAATAATAAACTACTTAAGAAATAACGTGAAGTCCTCACCATGTCCTTAAAGCATCTGAAGTGAAACACTGATTTAGTCATTTGCATCTCATCATGTAATACCATTGAACATTGTGAAATTTCTAACCCCCAGTCCAAACTGTAACCACCCTTTTGGTTCTAGGAAGTTTTCTTTTTTCTATATATAATAATAGGAAGTTTTCATTTTGAAATGTTGTTTTTACATTAAAAAAATGCCAGGTCCTGTGTGCTTCAAATAAAGATCATACAATTGTGGAGCCTTTGATTCCTCCAGAAGGAGCCAAGCTTGGAGAACGCATTTCATTTACTGGGTAAGAATGATGTCTTGTAGATGCAATATGTATTTAAAGGCATGTTTGTGCAGTTCTATAGACCATGTATTCTTTCCAATTTTTCCTATCAGTATTCATGGCTATGAAGTCGAAGTTGTACAAGCTGATATGCTATTTGATATACTTTTGAGATTGTTTGTAAGTTGTTGCACAATATGTTGGTCATAAGTAAAATATTTGTAAGTGCAATTTGGATGAACTCATGTGATGAGCTTTATGTTGTCATTTTAGGAAAATCTGTAATTTAGCATGGTTAGCATTTTGGTTGTAACGAGTGGTGTCTAATAGTATAGATAATTCATGCGATGGTGGGCCACTTCTGAAATGAAAGAGCGTAGTTTAATACTTTCAGATTTTGCTGGGTTCCTCTGGAGTTATTTGATTTGTATTTGGCCTGCATCATTTGCAAAGATTTTTTGTCTACCAATTTTCCTTCTTTCAATTGTTTTCAACTAAATTATTCACATGTAGGTTTGCCGGGAAGCCTGAAGATGTTCTAAATCCAAAGAAAAAACAGCTGGACAAGATCACACCGGTACACGTTTATAATGGCCTATTTCGTGTGATGCCCTCTCACCTTTTTCCTTTTGCTGATCAAAGGTTGTCCTGGCCTTTCAGCGTGATTTGGGCAAATTCAATCAGTTTTGTCATTAGTTGGACAAATTACCCTTAACATATTCAATGTTCAAATACAGATAATTCACATGCCATGTTTGTTATGCCTTGCTGAATGCTGTTGCGTATTTATTTGTGTACATAGCATGAGTCAACCAATAACTTTGCTTTATTGTGCATCAAGGATCTTCGTACTGACGAGAATGGAATTGCGACATTCCGAGGGATACCCTTCACCACATCAGCTGGTCCATGTAGATCTTCGATTCCTAATGCAGACATCAAGTGAGCAACTCATTAGACATGCGGATTTGAAACATTGATGTGCGAAAACACATGCTAGGTGGCTGTAACATTTTGTCTTACATCTTGTTATGCCCATATCAAGTGTTGCTAAATGTCAGCAGAGTTGTGTGTTGATCGAGTTTAATATCTTAAAGCAAATTTTGACTAGTTTTTGTGCGAGGAATTTCTGTTACTATGTAAACTACCGCGCAAAAAGCAAAGATCCTTCGTGCACACAGTTCTATGTTAGCCATGAGAGCTGTGATGGCTCTATTGTTTTACACTTTTTTTCAGTTAACCAGTGTTACTCTAGTTGGCATATTGAAGGTATTTTCAGGAATCAGGACCTCTTATCTACTACTGGATCATTAACATCTTTAGTAGAAGAAGCAATACCTTGCCTCGTTGGAGAGTTAGCATGAGGCTGCGGGCATCGATTTGTGTGGAGCCCTTTTTGCCTGTCCAGCAAGTGTTTCTCACCTGTAACAGTTCGACAGAAGCAACGTTTGTTGGGAATCTGTTTCTTTGCGGCACAACTGTGGCCACATTGACATTGCCCCGGGAGGAGGGCGAATGAATGCCCCTTCTCTTGGGAAGTTGACATAATGCTGTTTTTCCGTCGATAACCTTGACTTTTGAAATATCTTCCGAAGACTGAACCATTTTGCCTTGCTCGCACCAAAAGGAATAAATCAACTCTTTGATTCTAAGCTTTTGACCTCCAAGCATCATTGAAGGTTTAGCCCGGAAGCTGGATGCGTCTAAAATGGCCTTACTTTGATTCCTCCGGTTTGGTAGTTGGAGATTCAGCAACAAGACTAGATATTTGAGATCCGGCAAGGGGATGAAAGCTTTGGCTTAATTTCTGCTCTCTCTTTTTGTTGCAGTAACTACATACGCGATACTATCAATGGCTTGATGATGAATTGAAACTTGCAGTAGCTTATATTTTAGATATATAATGTACACATTGTACAGTTGTGATCTTTTGCCATGGTGAAGCAACCAGCAGTCGGCACGATCACCTTTGGTATGCGGCCTTTAAGCAGAGAGGGTACGTCTATACTTGTATTCTTTTGGTGTTTTCAAGCAACCGGCCATTTGCACCGACGTTTGGGAAGATATTTCCCATACGATGCTTACATGTGTGTTTTTAGTGGATGGTACTTCCTCTGTTGCTATGAAATAGTTGTAATTTTGAAACATTGACACTGATCTTCAATGTATACAATTAGTAATTTTTTAGTAAGATGTAAATAAAACTCACTAGAAAATTTAGCATTCTAGAAGAACTTCTGATGGCATTATCTATCAATATCGTTCTTATTTGGCAGATTTAGTTGTTTTTATACCAATAGTTGTAACAAAAGCTTTAATTGCATGTAATACAAATATTTCTAGATTGAGTTTTTTCTACTCCGTTTTGTGCCTAAATCGGTGGGAGGAGAGTGGACAAACAAGGAAACCTGGTCCTAGACAGAGGCGGAGGCACCTGTAGAGGCAGCTTGGGCGGCGGCCCCATCTTACCGGCGGTGAACTAGGGACCTAGGCTGTTGTTTGCGCCGATTAGATGGATGGTAAGTGTTGTTTGTCCAACCTCGAAAGCTAACGACGACGTACTCATATATTGCTAGAAGCTCATCTAACCACTTATAAGCCCGGTTTGGAACGGTTTCTTCCTCTTGAAAGCCGGAAGCTATTCCAAACAGTTAGTTTCTTTGCACCCGAAAACCAAAAGCCAGTAGTTTATTTGTACTAGGAGAAGCTAAAAGCCAAAAATTAGTTTAGGGTAGCTTTCCACGGTTTCGGTAGATTGGGGTTCTGACTTTGCCACTAGAGGTGAAGAAAATTACCCCTCCTACTGTTGGCGCCGAAAAATATGACGAATGATTGATCGGCTCAAACACATGCAAATGCCGGGTTTATTTCTGGTTCATGGCATGCCAGTCGATTTGATCCTACAATCGGCAAGAATATCGAAGAATAACGCTCAAAAACCGATTAAATGTGACAATCGGCAATAGATCTGAACAACATTTGAAGCCGATTGAATCAAAAGTAACTGTCTAAATAACTTTTTAGGGTTGATTAGACAATAAGATAGAGACAGATTTTCTCGAAAAAGACGATGTGCAACAAGATCAGAAAAAATCAAACCTGAGTAATTGACGTAATCGTAGAAGATCAACAACCTGTGATGCGCAACTTTATTGATCGCTCAATGAATTACAAAGATTCTAAATTACAGGACTACTCCTTGTTAACAAAAAGTAGATGCGAGTTGTTAATTGATTGTCGGATGGATCTCCAGCTCACCCTTGATCGCCTTTTATGCCATATAGCTAATCGTATCATGTTCCACACGTCACCAAACACGATCCATATCGGCTTCTATTATAGATAAATTCCATCTATATTGGCTACGATTCCAAGTTTAACTCAACTATCGTTTTCTAAGCCGATATCAGCCAGACATATTTGCTTTATCCTTAGCCTGACAAATTGGTCACACCTTGCTAAATTTTGGTGCTAATGCCTATCAAGTATAAAAATCCTAAACCCAACCCCTCTTACCTTCATTCTTGACCTGTACCCCTCACACCTAAAAGCTATTATGAAAGTCAAGCTGCCAAACACCAAAACTCTTCAAACCAACCATTCAGCCGTGCAGCCCTTCAACCATACAGCCCAACCAAAAATTACTTTTCAGAAAAGCTACAGTCATAACAAACAGAACCATAGAATGTTGGCTCCATCACTGGTGAGAAGATCGACATATAGATGTCGTACATATAGTGAGGAGATTTGTCATTTGACGGAGCAGGTTCTCCTTGGGAAATCTCAGTGGTGGTAAGCTCCAAGGTTCCAAAAATCGGTGAGATTTCGAAAATCTCGGTCGGTATTTCAGATTTCGGCTAGGGACGAGATTCAAAATCCTGACCGGGTAAAACAAATTGGAAAAAAATTCAAAATGCTATAGTAATCTCAAAATTTTCGACGAGATTTTGCCAAATATCGAGTAATTTGACTGGACTTGGACTTTTGTTTGACCGGATTTGGCCCGTTAAGAAAGACATCTTCCATGAAAATTTGTTGAAAAAACAAAATTTTGAGACGTTTCATAATTTTGGCATAAATGCTCTCAGATTTTTATAAAATTGTGCAAGCTTGTTCATGATCTAAAAATTTATGGCACTATATTTATAAGTTTATAATAATACATAAAAGTTTTAAAAATAATTTAACTTCATCTGTTATCTTTAAAAAATCAAAAACAGAATGAACATAATTGAGACAGTAACCTTGTTAGAATTTTATAAATTTTCTCGAGTGTGATAATGATCCAGAAGTTTTAGGAGAGATTAATAATTACCTCATAAACCTTATATAAATTTTTTAAGAAATTTAAACTTCTTTTGTTTGCTCAATCAAATCTATGAATGCATTGAACTTCATTTGTTATCTTTCAAAAATAAAAAACACAAGGAACACAAATGGAATAGTACCATTGTAAGAATTTTATAAATTCATTAGAGTGTGATCATGATCTAAACTTTTTATAAGACCTTAATAATTGCCTCGAAACCCTTCTCTAAAAGTTTAAAAAATTCTAACCCTTTTTTGTTAGCTCAAGAAAATATATGTGTTGATAATCAGACTTTTATCAGGACGTAGCACTTTCATAATTTTTGAAAATTCTTGAAGCTTGATAATCATCTGAAAAATTTATGAAAATATTTATGATACATCATGTCCATCCACAAAAATTGTCAAAAATGTTCTAACGTGGTTTGTACTATTTTTCATTCGGTTGAAGTTTGCCTATAAGGCTTTTATCAGGACAGTAGCACTGTCAGAATTTTTTAAAATTCCTGATGCTTGATCATCATCTTAAAATTTGATGGAAACATTATTGATGCATCAGGACCATCCAATTTTTTTTTAATTTTATAACATGGTTTGTTCCATTTTTCATTCATTCAAATTTGACGGTGAGCCTTTTATCAGGACAATAACGCTTTCAGAACTTTTAAAAATTACTTAGGATTGATCATAATCTTAAATTTTTATGGAAATATTAGTGATATGTCAGAACTATCCACAAAAAATTTCATAATTTTTTTATGTTGTTTGAACTATTTTTTGTTTGGTTGAAATTTACCAAGATTTCGATAATTTCGCCGAAATCTCGAAAATCCTGGTTAAAAAAATTTCGGATTTGAATTTGAATTTTTGTATTTCGTCTGAATTTCATCCTGAATAACGAGATTTTAACAAAATTTTGGATTTTGGAGGGTAACGAGATCTGAATCGAAAACGAAATTTAAAACCTTGGTAAGCTCAATCTCTTTGGTAGCGCGCGATTTCGTCCGAGAGCAGACAAGACATGATCCAATTCAGAACCCTTCTCGTAGAAAGTTGAAAAAGAAAGAAACAAACTCCTACCAAAAACCCCAAACAACCAAACAACAGTTAGCCCCAACGTATTTTTATCGCAGAATTGCCCCCTGAGCGCAGGTATTAGCTCTCTTGGTCTCTAAATGTCTCTTGTTGGGTATGGTATGTGCGAGGTTGATATCACTACGGCAGCAATTATAAGCGCAGGAGGATGACCTAGTAGAGTGATAGGACGACCTGTTATGGTTGAATAGTAAAGGATAGCGCAGGAGGTCTTCTATCACGATAGACTCACCTAAGTTGTCGGGAGGGTTCACAATTTCGTTTCGAAGTCGAAAATCGTTATCCCGCCGGTAGTGGTTTTCGCGAGAAACCGCTCGAAAACCGTGAAAAACCGAACAGTTTGCAAATTCAAATTTTTTTAATTCTGATCAAACCTATGCGCGAAAATTGCTGTTTTTCACAAAAAACCGACCGACCAATTAGATATAAACCGCGGTTTTCAACGGTTTTCGAACGGTTTTAACGCATAATTTTTTTTCACTTTTTTTTAAATTCGAGCGGTTTACCGAGCGGTTTTGAATCTCGAGCCGCAACGATACGCTCGAAAAGCCGCAGTTTTCGAACAGTTTTTCGCGGTTTTGTGAACCCTAGTTGTCGCGCTACTATTCGTTGCTGTGCTGCCATAAAATGATAAACCTCTCATGATATCGAACATCGACAGAAGACATATATCGTCTGTCACAGTAGAGATAAGGCTAAATATATAAAAACAAACAAAAGAGGCCACATCCAAAAAAACGACGGTGAGGTGTCAAATCCAAACTGGCTTCAGCCCAGCTCTGTCTGAGTCCAATCCAAACCAAAAGCCCCAAAGAAACCCGATCGAAATAGACCCTTAAACGAGCCTAGCCTACCAGGCTCGAGCTCGTTAAAAGCTCAAGTTGAGGTTTGAGTCTGGACCCAGGCTAGAGTTTGTCTCGGTCTAAACTTTAGTAGGTTCGAGTAAGCTCGATAATGGTAAACAATTTAATATGCACTATTTTTCAATAATAAAAAATGTTCTATCTCAAACTTGATTTGAATAAGTTTGGTAAGAGTTAATATATAATAATATATAATAAGTAATTTATAAATTTATCAGGCTTACAAGCTATTCAAGATCGACTAGATGAAATTCAGGATTAAACTCGTTTGGAGCTCAATCATTTAAGAGCTCGTTTGAATCAAGCTTCGAGTTTTTTTTCAGCCCTACACCGGAGCACCAAACTCTGCATTTTTCTCCCATTTCCTTCGTGCCGTCCGCCTCCGCTCCTCCCCGTTCTACCACTCCACCCTCGCCACCCTCCCTCCTCTACCTCGCCTCCCCATCTCCCCTTCCCGAGGGGCGCAGCCACAGAGAGCCTCGCCTCCATGGCCGCTTCTCTCGTCCACGCCGTCTCCTCCCCCCTCCCGAGCCCCAGCTCGCATGCCCGCGGCGCCTTCCACCCCCTCGCATCCTCCCCATTCCTCCGCCTCGCGCGTTCCTCATCCTCCCGCCGCTTCGACGCCCCGCTCCGGGCGCTCTCGGCCGGTCCCCGACTCACCGCCGGAGGGGGCGCACCTCGGGCTCGCCGCGTCGTCGCCGCCTTCGCGGGGGAGGAACCCGTGAGTAGTCGCCCTCTCCGAGATCCTTGCGCTTGTTGCTATTTTCGGTGGTGGTATCTTGTTCTGACTTCTGAGGGGTGTTTCTTCTGTTCCTGTCTATCTGACCTGCGTGGTTTCACTTGGCCGCCTCACCTGTTTTTTCTGTGCGTGATGCGCGGCTGAGATTGGTGCGTTTTTACAAATTTTTCTGCGTCAAGTGCTTTGTTTGACTATTCTGAATGTAATGCGTGGAGTTTTGTTCTTCTTGCCAAATGGGCGATCCTTGTCGTATGGTGATGTTGATTTCTGTCAATGAGTTGCTTGAGGTGTTTCGATTAATTCTTTGTGGCAAATTCCATATTTTCGTGGCTGAACTGTGGTGCTCAAATTATCTATCTAGACTTCACAACTTATGTGATTAAGTTTTTCTGTTGAATTCAGAGGGGTTCAGAATTGGGTGATGACAAGGAAAAGGCAAAGGACGAGATAAAGCCTGAGGAGGCTCAGGAAGTGTGGAGTGAAATGCTCAAACAGTTCAAGGCGGAGGCCCTGCGAATGCAGGCCCTGGCAATGCAGGCATATGATGTCTACTACAAGAGGACGAGGGAGGTGCTGTTGGAGGCCTCAGAGAAGCTGAGTATCCAGGCAGACAAAGCGCAGAAGGACCTAGGCGTTATCGCCGCAGAGGTTGGTGAGGAGGGCCAGGAATATCTAAAGTTGGCAGCTCAGAACTCCCCAGACTCGATCAAGGATATCACGGAGACGTTCAAGGCTCTTGGCAAGTTGAATGGGCTATCAGAGTACCAGGATTATCATGTGGGCATTCCCTTTGGTATGTAAATGGAATATATCGGTAGAATTTCCAATGATAATTAATTCCCATGCTGGGAGTTGACAAACATTTTACACATCAAGAAAATGGCTTTGGTAGATCATCCATTCTATAGGCAATTTGGTGTTGCCTTGTTACGTAAAGGGTGAGCAGTAGTTCACGAGCCTGCTTTATTTCTTGTAGGTACTTTTCTTACCGTAGGGGGTTTCCTGAACTTCATGCTTACTGGAAGTATATCTGCAATTCGCTTCGGTTTTGTTCTTGGCTTTGCACTGTTAGCTCTGGGTATCTCAAGTTTGAGATCACAAAAGGCAGGTGGTCGTCGGCCTCGTCTTCCGCTGAAAGGGCAAGCTGGTTAGTCCATTTCTTCTCAGTTCTCACCATCTTTTTTTTGCTTGAGTTTATTCCTGCTTTTCAATTACTGAAGTGGCAGAGGAGTAGCATACCCATGGTCTATTACTTGTGTCGATACGGATGTTGTGCATTCTTATGCGATATGTTCGTAACGTTTGTGACCTCAACCAAAAGAGTGAAAAAAAAGTAAAATAGAAGGAAATGGTTTGTGATGTATTGAGAGCTCAGAAGATCACTCTTCCAAAATCCTATCTGTTCTATCTATTTAGGAGTTATATGGTCCTGTATGCCAATTTATATTGAGTTTTATGCTCTCTGATGACCACTAACCTACCACAATTTTGACAAGCATGGCTTACTTAGTGGTTCCTTTTTACATATAAAATCTTGTACTGTCAGTGAAAGTTCCAAATCTAATGTTTAAATAGGTTTTATTGTTTAGTGAGGTCATATGAATCCATTGTTCCATTATGCATACCAATCGGATCTGGCATAACTCCACCAAAAGTAAATTCAGCGACTGCTTCATATGAATTGTTTCATAGGTCATTGCAATAAGGATCAAACTTTCATGTATCCCACAGATAAAGTAATAGAGGAGCATTTTCATCAGACTTTTGATGTGCTGCATCTAAATTTGATAGCTTCTGATGAATATGATCAGAATCAGATTAGTTCAAACTAACTCTAAACAGGGACGCCACGTGATATTGTTTACAACTATTAACATGTCTGACTTCTAGGTTTTTATCCGACTGGAACTTAACTATTTAAGGATTGCTTTTGTGCTTTGTCCAAACTTGACCTACCATTTAGTATCAAACTTTAGTATTGTGGTTTTGAACTAGATTAAAGTTTATGCTACAACAGTTAACTGAGTCTAAAAAATTGCTTTTTTCTATCTGGTGTAGCTCAAGTTCATTAGATCGGACTTCTATAATGATATTTTTTAATGTCATAAGACATAAAAATACTGGTCATAGGCACATTGCGTCCAAGCTTCCAGCTGCTTCAAATTGAACATACAATATACTTCTAGTATGATTTCGTATTTATGATTGTTTACATTAACTTGTATTGACTCCTGAACTGTATTGAGGCTCAATTTATCATCATGGATTGAATAATGAACTCAAGATTTAGTACTCGATTTTTTTATTAGAACTCTGATAAATCATTGGATTTTTATCCTTTTAACTTGCAAATTTCTTGACATTTTTTACTGGTGGCATGCAGCAATTGCAAGTGTCATCTTCCTCAGGGAATTATTAATTTTCTTCCAGGTAAAGTTTCTAGCTTTGTTCGTAATTGTATTGCTAAACTTGTTGTTCTCCCTTGTTATCACCGTCAGAGTTTAATTTGACTTTTTTCTTTGTGTAGAATGGGTCGTTTCCAAATATTTTCATGGTCCTACTCAGGTCAGTACACATTTAACGTTTGTTCTTGCTTGGAGTATTTTCATTCTAGACTCCCAGAAACACATTGAGATATATAAACAGTTGTTGTCACGAATTATGGCGCTCCTTACATGTTTATGGTGCATTTACCAACAAGACTGCACAAAATGGCTTGTTTCTGTGGCTATGAGGATTAAGGGGTCAATTTGGTAAACAGAATTTTCCTTGGTGCATGTAATGATTTTCCCACCCATAGGCATTTGACCTTTTCTGTCAAGCCGTGATTTCGTTATAGATCACCTCTCATTTACTGCACTCCACAGTCCACAGTACTTCCCAAAACCATATTGATCACCTGTGCTGCAGACGAACATGACAGTGCAGCACTTCTTCATTAATCTGTTAGAAATTCTTTTTTTTTTGTTGAATATCATCTTAGAGTGCTTTTTCTTGATTTCACACATAACTGCTACTGTTCTATCCGAAAACTGCGAATTATAAGCTGACGATTACCTACGCTAGACTGGTAGGTAGATTATTTTGATTTTTGTGTTCCTCAAATTTCCCTACTAACGATTACCTAGGGTAGACTGGTAGGTAGATTATTTTGATTTTTGTGTTCCTCAAATTTCCCTACTAACGATTACCTAGGCTAGACTGGTAGGTATATTATTTTGATTTTTGTGTTCCTCAAATTTCCCTACTATACATTGCATGTGTCTTATTGTACAAGTTTTACACTATTATTCACTCAAAATGTGATGATTGTTTCTTTAAATGCATCATCTTTATGATATCAGGAAACATAGTTGACCATGCACTATTCCCCATAATCTTACACGTCTGCTAGCTTAAATACTAGATTTCATTGTGGGGTTTTTCTTTCAATAATTAAGCTCTCTCTCTCTGTTTTCTTTTGTTTAGGGGCCATGTTACAGTCCATTTTAAAATGAAACAAAAAATTGTTATAGATATATGAGAAACATCATCAGTAAGTAATTTTAAATTGTGCTGCAGTGGAATGGTGTCAGCCTTTTACATTCATCGCATTGTGACTGGTGGCCACAAGGTCCAAGCAGCTGAGGAATAATGGTAACAGACATTGATTTACGTAAAGATCTTTCAGTTATATGCCATTTCCCAAGTACATTGTGCAAATAGGACTATCACAATCTATGCACTTTGATAGCTGAGCTAGTTATATGATGGGTACCCTTAAATGATTAAAGTCAATTACCTTTCATCTCACGGCATAACACTTCTCTAGGTTATACAACACTGCAATGGATCAGATTATCACTGAAACTTGGGTTTGAAAGATTGATTGTGGCCCTTTGCCTTTCCATTTCCTTCAGTGTTCAACTCAAGCAACCCTTAGCTTGTCTGTAGCCTTAAGTGGCTCTGGACGGTGACGCTGAGCCTTGGATTCGGAGGACTCGCCTGCATACTTTCCCCTCGCAGTTGCGCTCATTTGTTTTTCTCCTGATGTAATATATACGCAGGCTTGGAACAACAATAAGAAATGACCCTCCAAGGTCATAAGATGTACCTAGCTGTTTATTTTTTCTGTTGTTTATTGCATGCTTAATAGACATAGTTGTGCTGTAACACATTCAAAATTTAGTGAAATCTAGCAAAACTGTTGACAATATTCGTATCAATGGGTTGCTGTTTGGCCTCAATTAAATATGGTGGATGACAAAATTTGGTGGACTGTTTTTGCAACGTTTGTAATTTGCTGGTTGCATCAATTAAAAAGTTTTGCTCATTGCAAAATTTCCACTGCAAATGGTCATCCTTTGTCGGTTAAAGTAACCATTTAGTACTATACTTTTTACCAGGCAAGCTTTTGCTCGTGAGCTACTACTGTTGCTGCCATTTTTTTTCCTAGATGTTACTTGTTACCATTATTAGCCACGAGGAGTGAATCGAGATTGGTCAACGCGGGACATGGTCATCATTTTTTGGTTTTCATGTGAGATATGCGTCCAATCAATGTCTCCACGTTTCCTTGTGCGCCTCCTCTTCTGGGAATTGAATTGGGTGCGAAGTTGCATCAGTCTGTGTGATGCCCACCTGCTCAGCTACGTCATCTCTCTCTCTTACTCCATTTTTTCTTGTGCAAGTTGCATTTCCCCCGTTGAGTTGTCGACCTGCTTAACCATTCGTTACGTGATGCTTTGTCGATCTAATCCCTTCGCTGAAACAAAATATTAGTAGCAACTAATTGGCTAACTCTACTCTCTACATCGCAGCCTCTGACCGGCCTGACCACTGCCTGGCCAGTCTAATGCGATCGCAATTACACGGAAATTTCATAGGATTTCGGCGGTAATTATTTTGTTTCCCGCGAAATTAGGTCCTAAACAGCGCACAAGATGAGATCTACTGCACCCTCGGGCAGCTGCTACTGAAGCATAGCGATGTGATCGAGACCACCGAAATCAAGGGAGCTGATGACGGATTCCCAGTCGAAGCAGCCATCCAGAAACTCCAACACCGGATTAGCGTAGCAAGGCTCCTCAACTCCGGCCACGCCAAACTCCTGTACCTCCAGTTCCACCTCTGACGGTGAGGAGATGGACGACCATCCCTGCGACGTCTCGCTGGGAGCCTCGCCGTCGTAGCACTTCTGCTCGGCGGAGAGCAACGGCAGAGGCGAGTTCATGTTCGGATCGGCACCGACGCCTCCCCAAGCGTTTGAGCTGAAATCGACGACGGTAGGAGGCAGTAGTGTCCCTTGCTGACACACGGCGCCATCTCTGCACGTGTGCTCCCCGTAGTAGGCGATCATGAACGCCGCAGGCTCCTCCGACTGCTGCACCCGCCGCGTCGCTCTGCAGCCCTGGTCTCTGTACGCGCAGCGGTAGTAGAGCCTGCAAGAAACGGAGCATCAGGTCTGATCAGCCAGCCACACACGTATGCAACACGTTTCTCTCGATTAATTAGCACACTGGAGTCGAACAAAACGGAGATAGATTCTTCTGGAACAGCACGTACCTCGGATGCTTGCATCCGTTGATGTCCTTTTGCCCGTACTTTCTCCAGATGAATCCGTCCGCCGTCGTGCTGCTCTTCACCTCTCTAAGCGCCTCCGCACCACGCGCCCTGCGAAATTAACGGCAACTTGTTTACTACCACTTGTCGGACACTCGTACAAGGCTACAGTGTACGGTTCACCCATCCGAACTTCCCTACCTTTTCTTTGACAGCATGGCAGGAAGAGAACTGGTTGTGGCGCCATGCTCCATCATCTTCCTCTTCTTGCCGGTCGCCCTGCTCAGCGCGGCGATGACACGTTCGCAGCAGCGGAGGATCTCCGCGGCGAGCTCCTGGTGCTCGGCCGGCAGCAGCGGGGACGCAGTCCGGAGCAGCTCCCCGAGGTGCGCCGCGGACTGCTGACCCATCGTCATCAGCTCCAGCACCACGGCAGTCGGGGTGGCCAGCGCCATACTGGCACCAGAGCGGGACTTGTCGGACCAACCGCCGCTGCGTTTGTCTGGTTTTTCGGTGGCGAGCTGTGCGTGCGTGCAGGAGGCAGTAAATCTCCGCATCATGCCATATCAGCCATCAGGTATTTGTAGAACCTACGACGAGGGAACCCGCGCGGAAGCAGCGCGGAAGCGGCCAGCAAGCCGAGCGTCAGGCCGGGCGACAACGCAAGTTCACTCTGTTTCTGACGCACACGGCCCTAGTACTAGCAGTACTATTGACGAGTGGCGACTTGGTGTTATCTCACTAGCCACGTGCCGCTTTTTCTTAGATCTCTAGTACGAAATGATCATTTTTCTAGCTTTTTGTGTAATTTTTTAAGTAAATCTATTTCTCTCGAACGAAATTGTAAAAGTAGCCCCCTACCCAAGAATTCTCCCAAAGCGTGGCACGTCCGATAACTTGTCCTGCTCTAGGAGCGTGGTAGCTCTTGCCGGGCTCCCAGTCCGTGAGATGTGCCACGTGTATGTCTATTTCCTTTCGCAGTTGAGCAGAGAACTACTTTTACAGTTTTATTTACAAAGATACCAGATTTACTTAAAAAAAAATTACTATGAAACTAAACAAGTGATGACTTCCTTGACCGCTTCCTTTGCAGCCGATCGAAGAGAAACTGATCAACTATGGCAAGATGCGATCCGCAGGACGACCCTGGGTCCGAGTACGATCGACGAAGTGTAGTAGTTACAAAGACGTGTAGCGCACTTGTTTATTGTACATACGTGAATCGTCACATGGGTTTAGTTCAGACATGCCAAGTCCTCTGTGTCTCGGCGAATTACGTAATTTCTCCTTTCCATATCATTCGGGCTTTCAAAATTTATTTTAAATACATATCATTATATAATATTATGTGACTTTTTATCATTTCTTCTTTTTGCATATTTCCTCTTCAACTATTTTCAACGTTATTTACTATTATGGAACAGAGTAAGACACACAATCAAAATATATAATAAAAGGGGTAATAGTCTTTTTGTAGATGTGACCGGTGGAAGTAAAAAAAACTAGAATAGCATCTAAATCAGGAACAAAGAGAGTATAGGTCTGTTTGGTTTGATGACAAATTTGCAAATTGGCTACCAATGTTTTGGTCAAAGATTGATAAAGAAATAAACTAGAGAACTAATGGAGAAGAGGATCTTACCAAAATTTAGTAGCAAATCAAATACTTACCGAACTTAGTTAATACTACCAAAATTTGATAAGATAAACTTGATAACCATTGGAATCAAACCAAACCGTCCCTTTGTACCATAACATTTGTTAACGTGATAATGTGACGCATGGGATCGATACTAGCGATCGATTCTGCGGTCGTCGTGGCAAGCACAATCCTAATCAACGCTTAAAGCTAGCAGTCACACATGCATACGCGCGCACGGAGAGACGGAAGGATAAAAAGAAATGCAAGTGTCACGAGAATCGCTTGTGGTGTCAACGTGTTCCCCTGAAGACTCGGATTAAAATTCAATGTACCAGCAGGTGCGCGAAAACCCACCGTTCGAGTCCTAAACAGAAAGATTCAAAGTAGCCGTAAACTATTCTCCGACGTCGTCGTCTTCTTTTTTGCGAGGAACCGTGTACACTGTTCTTGGGGCCCCGTGCGTTGCACCCCCTTTCTGAAACGAAACAAACGCCAATAATTGATCTTTACTTCAGTTCATTCATTCATGTTTTTCTTCAACGCACGCACAATCGGCAGCACGAGAAATGTAGCTGAAGCTGATCGTCCGGGACGTGAGAACACTGAGAGTAAACAGTCTTCCATAAGTCTAATATAATGGGGATAATGATGCTTAAGTAGCGTGATTCGGTGCAGGCGTGGTTTGGTGGTGACTAGTGAGGCCACGCTTTCTCACTAGAACCACCAACATGTGCGGCAAGCCTGCACTAGTTCTTGTCCGGATTTTAAAATTCCAATATGCTCTTTTTCAATTGAAAGAACTGGCCGTTCTAGTCACTGCTCACTAGTGTACTCTCTCGTCAATACTAGTTTGACATGCAGAAATGTTCGGTCTCCAAGTTGACATGAAAACAAAAAACATTTTCAGAGACCTTGGACAAGTGTTTGGGATGCTCCTGGTTCGTTCAGTGAGCGCTGAGTAAGACATACCAACGGAAGCCCGCGCGAAGGAGTCGTAATAAGGGTTTGCACACTTACACTTTTTTATTTTTGTTTTGTTTTATTAGGGTCAATACCAAACGATAATGCATTTACGGTTACGTACGTTGATGCTGATCAGATGATGTTTTCTTCGATCAAAGGCCCAGTCGGCAGCTGCATATGTTGATTGCCTTTTCTTTATTAGATAGAGGCTGTTACATCCAACAAAAAACTCATCCAGGAGACCCAGCAAATTAACCAGCATGCATAACCGCCAGCAAGTCGATCTATACGGTAGCATCATCAATGATTGGTAGTTTTCTTCACAGTTCACACCCCCTCCTTCGAGCCAAAATCTGACCATCCTGACATGCCTCAGCTTCAGCTATTTGCACGTATGACCTACCTATACATGTGTTCCTTCGAGTGAGAATTGATACCTTGTTCATCTAGTAGCAGACTGGGAACCGGAGTAGTAGAATTATTTTCTTTTGTAGCTAGGATTACTTCATATCATGCTCTACTACTATTCAGTAGTCCAGGAATTACTTCTTTTTTTAGGAAGCTATATATGAGCTTTCAGTCATATAAGAAACGTTCTCGTTACAATCAGCCCTTCTTAGGATTGAAACTAGAAACTGGGAACCGGAGTTCAGCCAAATTTGCGGTTCACTTTGCGCGCAAGCAAATTTAGCACAACAATGGGCCACAAATTTTGCTGACCTTCTAGCAAAGTGAACTATGAAAGAAGAAAAAGCAGAACTAAATTCAAGACTTCGTTAAGAATCGCACCAATAGCAGATCGACTCCTCTGCCGGCTCTCCCATAGATTCACTAATTGTTGGCAGTCCGTCTCAACAATAACTTGACTGTAACCCCTTCGACGAGCGAAATCAACGCCGTCGCCAAACGCCAGTGCTTCGACAATCAAAGGATCTGCAATCCCTCGGTAGGGCTTACTCCATGCACCCATCCAGGAATTGCGTACTCGTTTTTTATGCCCGGAAAACATTAGTTAGCGAGCGAGTCTACGTATGATCTCAGATTCTTTGTCCAGAAAGAGAATGTCCAAAGACCTGTGCGAGCGCGGTCTCCCTTTTTCTTCGACCGGCAACATATTGACCAGAGTAGTTTCCATCGAACTTACGGTCAATTTCTATGTCAACTTGCGCAGATCGTAAGACCATCAGAAGTATATTTTAGAACGTTCCAAATTCACGCATGCGAAAGAAACGGTTCTCTTTAAACAAACAGTTTAGTTTCACGCATGCGAACAAAACTGTGATCAATTGTTTTTTCTTTTTTTTTGTATATCAACGACGTAGTTCGCGGTCTCAGCAAGAAAATCGTTCTTCCAGCTTCGTGTTTGACCGATCCAAGATCGAGGACTACGGTTACAACAACTTTAATTTTCAACTAGATATAGCCACGTTGCTGTTAAGTAATTACATTGTCTATTTAGACGTTTGATTGGCTGTACTAAGGATCCTTACATGATAGTGTGAAATAGATGTATTCTTTATTTAACATGTTTTAAGTGGATGGAATCATCCTAAAATCTGAGTATCAAGCATGCATGCATCAAACACTTTCAGAACCATGTAATTCACAGGCAGGGGTGGATCTAGGGGGCACTCCAAAAATTTTAGAAACGCTACGAGATCACATATTTAATAAGCAAAATTTATTGATTGAATTGGTTCCGATTTCAGTGGTTTAGGATTTTTAAAACCATGGAACTATTTGTATTGTACTTTTAACAAATTTTACATATATGTGTTGGATTTATGATGTTACGAAACCATTATATAATACTATAGAATTATACATGTAAAGTGTACACCCATAAAAAAATTTCAAGTTTCACCACTGCTCATGTTACGCACGGTTCATCTCTTTACAAGCATTCATAACTGCCCATCATGAGCACAGCCACCAGTAGATTGGGTGAGGGCATCACCATCGGAGTTGCCGAGGTGCTTGGCACCTCGCCATCTTGACTACGATGGTGATGGCGTCGAAGTGATAGATCTTAGGGTTAACTAAAACATGAACATCATTAGCTAGCCTAAAGCACGATCACAGATAATAATGCAGAACTAAGCGTTAGATGAACTAACCCGGTGTAGATGAAGCCATTAGAGTTCGGTCGGCGGTTGATGTGTCGTCGGCGAAGAAGGGCAGCAGATGCGCAACGAAGGGGGGCACCGAGATCCTCTCAGCGGCAGTAGAGGTCTTCACTAGATCTTAGAAGATCAGATAATATTAGGAGTAGAGGAAAATTTCGAGTGTAGATCACATGAAACGAGTGCTGGCCTCTCCTTTTTAATCTAGTGCTGATCAATGGGACCAAAACCAAAATTTGTTGGGTGCTCCCGACCAATGCGCGAGTAAGGTGTGCCTTGCCCCTAAAAATCTCGGTTCTATTAGCTTTAGCCGAGATCACAGCCAACATTCTCCCACTTGATCGAAAGGCTAATATCATAAGTCCACACTCAATAGATCAACACAGCAAGATAAAGTATTTCAGCAGCTAATAAATGCACTACTGAAACCCCAATATCTATAGTGCAACATTCTATCTCGATAGGATAATTACTTATTCTTAATGGGAGTTGTTTTATTCTTATGATCCTAATTTTCAGAACTAGAGACTTTCCAATAAACCCATACCGGCAACATGCTCTCGAAAGAGACTAGGTGGTAAGCCTTTAGTAAGTGGATCCGCAAGCATAGACTTAGTACGTATATGCTTGACATCAATTGTCTGATCCTGGATTCTATATTTCACAACATGATACTTAATGTCAATGTGTTTGGCAGCACTACTTGACTTGTTGTTACTCGAATAGAAAACTGTGGCCGAATTATCGCAGTATATAGGTAGTGGTTTAAAAGAAAGAAATGCAATCTATTCAATAAAATATATATTGAACTGGATTGCCGGATACAGTTAGGACTTATGGAACAAATTATATGGAACTTTCGTATGCTCTCTGAAAAGAGGCTCTAACCTTGGCGGGGACGGCGTCGGCACGGCGGCGCAGGCGGGGCGTCGGGCAAGGGCACGGGGCAGCGACCGTGGTGGCGGCGAGGTGGTCGGCGTCGTCGGGCTAGGGCGTCGACGGGCGGCGTCGTCGGGGAGGGCGGCGTCGTCGCGGGGTGGTATCGTCGAGGACGGCGCCGGCGCGGCGCGGGGCGAGGGTCGGCGGGAAGGCGTCGAGCGCGGAGTTTAAGGGTTTAGGCGCGGGAGAAGGGCGGGAGTTTAAGGGTTTAGGTGAGTTAGAAGCGCGTATCTATTATTTATAGACGGGCATTATTAGTGGCGGTTCTAAAAAGAACCGCCATCGATCTGATTATCCGTGGCGGTTCTTTATACGAACCGCCACAGATATTATCGATGGCGGTTCTTTGTACGAACCGCCACAGATATATACATATCTCGTAGCGGTTCTTTATACGAACCGCCACAGATAACTGTATCAGTGGCGATTCTTTTTAAGAACCGCCACTGATGTGCCTCTATACCCTGAAATTTGTTTCTGAATCTTATACGCTATTGTCGAATAGCAGCGCTGAGTTCAGAAGACCTAGTTTTTGGTGCTACGCAATTGCAGCGTTTTCTGATTTTGTCTAATACTTGTAAAGCAAATACATAAGCAGTTTACAGGAAAGAATCCGGACTCCTTTCACCTGACGGACTCAACAAACTCTCCAAACTTTCAACCGGATAGAACACTATTTTGTCATCCCAAGAAACAAACAAGTACTCTTCAGAATCAAACAATCACCAAAACTAGCAAAGTCCAAATCGACTCAAAGACCGTAAAAACTAGCACATAGCTAGGAAACAAAACCAAAACAGACTTTAAACTACCATACACAAGATTATCTTCGACGGTGGTCATCATTAGGGTTGATTACATAGAAGAAGACTTGTGCGGCTCGGTCATCGCCGGCGATCCGGAAGGCGCCCGCCCGCCAGGAGCTGGCTCCGCCTCGATATTTTGCCATTACTCGTATATAGCTAATTATTTTCTTTCACAATTTGCCCTTCTTCATGATCGTCGCGATGATAGGTAGCTTCCTGAGTGGTTTCTTCCTCGAGCCTGATGTTGCCATCTACGAAAGGAGGCAACTCATCAAACTGGTTGTACTCTTCCTCATCCACGACATTCTCAACTCCGACGATCCTTCTTTTCCCCTGAAGAACTACATGGCGCTTCTTATCTGCCGGTCGATTACATAGAAGACTTGTGCTACTTGCTTCGCAAGTACGAATGGTTCATCTCTGTATCTGACATGTTCGATGTCCAAAGTAGTGAAGCCGTACTTGTCCACCTTGACACCCTTTAGGAGTTGTACCCAACGACACCGAAACATTGGGATCTTAAAAATACAGTAGTCGATCTCCCAAATCTCTTTTATGAACCCATAGAAGCTACTCTTCTTACTGCCTGTGTTGTCATAGGCATCTATGCGAACACCACTATTTTGGTAAGTGCTTTTGCTATCCCGAGATCTCGTGTAAAAGGTATATCCATTTATGTCGATCCTTGCCATGTCAAGATTGTGGTGATGGCCCTTTGCCACCAAACTCAACATGACACTCGTTTCTTTCCCACCATATGCTCTTTGAACCAATGATTGAACAAACGGTTATGCTCTTTTGTTACCCAAACCTCGATCGTCCACGATTTTCCTCTCGTAGCTTATCCTTGTGCATGTCCATATACGAGGACACCTCAACTGACTGTTGCAAGACTGTGAAATGAGTTTTTTTGAACAATCCATGATCGTAAGAATTTGTTGATTTCCTTCCAATCGTCCCTTTCCCAGCTAGCCTACCTCATGTCGAGATACAGCACTCCTACCGGTTCCACCCTCCATGTAATCCACGCAAAACTCGATAACCTCCTCGGTTGCATAACCTTCCACAATGCAGCCCTCCGACCGAGATCGACATGCGTACATACTTCTTCAGATACCCATGTACCTTTCGAACGGTACATCCGATGCGAGAATACGGGGCCACATACATTTATCTCGCTCACAAGGTGAACAATGAGATGAACCATTATATCAAAAATGATGGAGGAAATACATCTCTAGCGGCATAGTGTCTTGACCACATCATTCTGCAGATTCGAAAGTCCGATGGGATCGATGACCTTCGTGAAATCGTGTTGAAGAAGAAACACAACCTCATGATTGCCTCTCTGACCTTTTCGTGCAAAATACCTCTAATTGCAATAGGAAGCATTTGTGTCATCATCACATGACAATCATGAGACTTCATGCCGCTTAACTTCAAATCTTTTATCAAGACCGGTTTCTTGATGCTTGCGAGTAACCTGACGGAACTTTCACACCATGCAAGTATTTGCAAGGTTCATTCTCTCTTTCTTCGAAAGAGTGTAGCAAGTCGGGGAAGGTAAAGTCGCCCTTTCCGGTGTCCCGAGGATGTAGCTCACTCGATTTTCATATCTTCCAGTCCCTTCGTGCCTTCAAATCAGTCCTTAGTTTTGCTAGGAATGTTCAAAGAAAGACCCAATCAAGCTATCACATACATTTTTCTCACGTGCATGACGTCTATGCAGTGTCGAACTTCTAAGTCCTTCCAATAGGGCAAGTTCCAAAATATCGATCTCTTCTTCCATGTGGTCTTCTCAGTACTAGACCTCGATGTATTATTACTATCTCCCTTTCCAAGTACGACATTAATATCCTTAACCATATCATATACCTCTTCCCCACGATGAGGCCTTGGGGCTATACCATCCTCTTTTGTCCCGTCGAATTGTTTTTTCATGTTGCGGTAGGGGTGATTCCTGCGAAGGAACCTACGGTGATGCATGTACACGGTTTTCCTCGAGTTATTGAGCCACACACTAGCGGTTTCATCCATGCACTGGGGCATGCTTTGGCCCCTTTACAAGACGAACGGATAGGTTACCAAGGGCAGGGAAATCATTGATGGTGCAAAACAACAATGCCCGTAGGATGAAGTACTCTCGCTTGTACTCATCCCATACTTGTACACCTTCGTTCCACAGTATCACAAGATCTTCCACCAATGGTTGTAGGTATACATCAATATCATTGCCAGGTTGTCTCGGCCCTTGGATAAGCAGCGACATCATAATGTACTTTCGTTTCATACACAACCAAGGAGGAAGGTTGTAAATACAGAGAGTCACGGGCCAAGTGCTATGAATACTACTCATGTTATCGAAAGGATTCATTCCATCCGTACTCAACCCAAACCTTATATTCCTCGGTCCATTTCCGAAGTCCTTCCTAAAGAGCCTATCGATGGTTCTCCACTGAGCAGAATCAGCAGGGTGTCTCAGCTTTCCATCCTTTTTACGCTCTTCTGAGTACCATCGCATCAGTTGGGCATGCTTTTTGTTTCTAAATAAACGCTTCAACCGAGGAATTACTGGTAAATACCACACCACTTTAGCGGGAGCTCCTTTCTTCACCACGGTGCCCTCGCTGTCATGGCCTTTACACTTGTATCGCGATGATTTGCACACCGGGCATACATGCATGTCTGTATACTCTTTGCGATAGAGTATACAATCGTTTGGACATGCATGTATTCTTTCTACTTGCAACCCCAATGGACATACAACCTTCTTAGCTAAATAAGTGGTTATCGGCAATACATTTCCATCTCGAAGCATGTCCGCTAAGAGATGTAATAGCGCCGTGAAACTCTTATCGGACCAACCATTGCTTGCCTTCAATTTTAGAAGTGAAAGCACGGTGTGCAACTTTGTGTATTCCTCCTTGCAACCCGGGAACAAAGGTGTGTCCGAGTCATCCAACAAACCCTTGAATTGATTAAACTCTCTCGACTCATCAGTAGTTCCTTTCGCATCGCGCAACATCCGAGTAAGATTATTATCGTCATCAATGTCCAACCTATCCTCATCGATCCATTACTAATGTCACCGCCATAATGCCTTCTCCATCATCCAATACGTTATCACCTTCATGTATGTTTTCCTCTTCACCGTGACTTGTCCAACGTGTATAGCCAAGTACAAAACCTCTTGAATCAAGTGCAAGTGGATGTGCTCTTTGTCGAAAACATTTTCTCATTCTTGCAATCAATGCATGGACAATGTATGTACTGTTTTCTTGTGCAACTTGTTCTCCTCAGCGACTCTTAGAAAAGTAGATACCCTGTCGATGTAATCTCGACTGTAACGGTTCGCATTGTACATCCATCTCCGGTCCATCTAAAATTAATTAACATATAAAATTTGATTAAAAAACTAATCTAAATACTTATCTTGTAAAGAAGCTAGATAATAAATTCATCATCTAAAAATGATGAGCACCCACCTACCAAATTAACTAAAATTTCATGTATATTAATATCACTAATCTTAAATAAATAAATTTAATATATGCAAGATGTATATTATACGTGCACACTAATGGAACCAAATTAATAGTAATTAAAAACTAATCTAATTACTTATCATCTAAAGAAGCTAGATAATAAATTCATCATCTACCAAATTAACTTAAAATGCAATTTATATTAAATATATGCTTGATCATAATTCATCATCTATAAAAGGAACACAACATCATCTAATGAATCTAGCTAGGAAATAAATTCATCAACTACAAAATGGTAGGTAAATAAAAATAAACAAAATCTAAACTATTCATCTCATCTACATATAAACCTTAATTGAACTAGGTTTAAAAATTAAATTGCAACAAGATTAACACAAATCAAGAGAGGAGAAAAAATAACTCACCAAGGAACAACTAGAGGAAGTACAACACAAGAATTGGAGAAAACGAAATCTGAAAATTAGAAGTTTTGGTTTGCTCTCGGGAGGAAGAAGACCAGGTCTTTGCATCGACCACCTACTTATAAGCGAGATTATCGGTGGCGATTGTTAACTAGAACCGCCACTGATAATATTATCCGTGGCGGTTCTATCCTCCAACCGCCACGGATAATGAATTATCAGTGGCGGTTGGAGGATAGAATCGCCACTGATAATACAATTGTATCAGTGGCGGTTGGAGGATAGAACCGCCACGAATAACCTAGTTATCATTGGCGGTTCTATCCTCGAACCGCCACTGATGATGTATTTGTTATCAGTGGCGGTTCTATCCTCGAACCGCCACTGATAATGAATTATCAGTGGCGGTTGGAGGATAGAACCGCCAATGATATTATTCCCGCCATTTTCAATATAGAACCGTCACTGATAATTATATTTGTGGCGGTTCGAAAAAAACCGCCACAAATAGACCGTCACCTATTGCAGGTTTTGGCGTAGTGTTCTGTGCGAGAGAGAGCTGAGAGGAAGAGGGAGGAAGGAAGAAGAAGATGGTAGAATTGGATGGCTAACAGATGGGGCATATTTGGCAGTGAAGGAAGTCGGTAGGGGCCAGCTGGGTAGCTGGGCCCGCCTGTAAGCCGGATTGGGTTCTAGTCTCCACAGATTTCTGGACAGATCTGGCTTGGTCCGCAAGATTGAGTCACCATTTCAATTTAATTATTTTTGAAAAATTTTACCTATGTCAATAAGATAAATATAATTATCCATAAAAATTTTCAGATTAAAAATATTAGTAGAATTTTTTTATTAATTCTGACAATGCATGCTGCCAGATTTTCCATTCTCTGATTTTTATTTAATTTAAGATCAAAATGGGGTCTATAATATATATTTTTCAAGGTTTTGAATCACAATATTTATCTTCTGTAAAATTTTAAGATTTTTATCTTTGATATTTAAATTCTAAAAATTCTGACATTGCTATTTTCAGTTTTATTTACTATCTATTTTTTAATTTTTAAAGTATTCAAATATATGTTTTAATTTTTTATATTTTTACCAGAGGTATATAAGTCTCTGATGTCGGCATGATAAAAATCCTGGCTTCAGATAAGCCCCGGAGAATTCTACACAACTCTGACAAGATCTGGATCAGACTTATCCCATGATTTCATTTGTATTTCCTTTTTTTTTATTGGTTCAGATCACCTCAAACGCCATGAGAAGGGTTCTAGAGTGCTCTGATATTTTATTATGGTTTTTTCAGATTTTATTGATTTTGTGTTTTACCTTTTTATATTTATCATTTTACCACACCACTTATTTGGGTTTCTTTTAATAGTAAAAAGCCAAAAGAAATGGTAATAATTCAAGAAAAACCATAAAATGCAAAAATAAATCATACAAAAGTTTTTGAATTTCTATTTCTTATTTTATTAAATTTTGGGCTGTTACAATACTTCACCGAAATCAAGATGAAGAGGACGACTGCCTTCAGGCAATACGAGATTGAACTAGAAGCATTCGTCAAGATGGTGATGAATATTGAAGCAACATCAAGACAGTATCAATCATGAGTGGTGTAGATATTTGGGCGAAATTCCTGTTGTAAGCTGGAATTATGTTAGTTGTTTGTCATCTATATTTTGTAAAACTATCTCTCCACTGCTTTATTTATCGAATCTATTGCAATTGCTTATGCTTTGCTACTATGGTATGCACATTTCTCGGTAAAACAATTCTTTGCTGAGTAATAGAGGCGGAAGACTTCCATGCTACCAAAGGTAATGGCATGTCACAGACTCAGCTACAAAGTACAGACGTATTAGTCATCTAGCGTCCTTGTTAATTATAAACAGCGTACACGAACCAATAAGAATTGCTCTTACGTATTTTGACCCAGATGTTAGGGTTTGATAGTACCCTGGAGCTAGCTCAGAGTCGGACCGCACCACATGCGAGTTGCGACTCGATCACACGCGGTAACAAAAGCGACTCCAGTTGATTGGCTTTAGGTAGGTAAGGTTAATGGTCCATGCACACACGCTTCAAATATCAAAACGGCTAATGCTTCCGATTGGTAAATACCGAGCAAGAAAATAACACTACTCAAGGACAACAAGCTAGTTGTATGTCGTTTGCATGCTGGACTCTTACTGTCTTTGAAATGGTCCGAATGGATGTCAAAGCTAAGTATGCAAGAAATTGCTATTAGTAGTTTCTGTAGCACTACTAATTACTGATTTGGTAGATTGCTGTAAATAAATGAAGTAATACGTTCTCATGGAGGCACAGGCAGCCGGCAGAACACATGCATGCATAAGTAGCGCAGATAATAGTATTGTGGAGTAACTGATTTTGGCAACGCACGTGAGATTTTCCGAAGAAATCAAATTGGGGACCAATTGCTGAATAATTTCATCGGGTGCATTAATCTGCCATCTATAGTCGCCAGATATCTCCATCAGAAACTTGGAAAACTTAATTTCATCCATAGACTTCTCTGGCATGGCTGGCCGGCCGGTGGTCTTAATTGATGGTCAAATTATGTGGCAGTAATATATGTTGAGGGAAAGCGTGTTGCATGAATGCATGAACCTAGCTACTCCATAGCAACTGTGCCGCCCGGTAGATCGTCAGATGGTGCATGCATGAGTATCTAGCCGCACCTGTAGCACGAGTAGCCGAGTAATTCGTAGTTGCTCTTCTGGCTAATGGAACTCTATACTCAATCTAGCGAATTCTTTCTGAATGACCAGAGATCGGATTTAAAATAGTGGAAGAGAAAGACAATGACTAACAAACTATGCAATAGGACAAGTAGCATGGAGCTAGCTGCGTATCATATCTTTACGGCACTACATTGAAGATGTCAATGTCGCATAAAGGAAAAAAAAGAAGTCTATAGTCAAATGTCAACATAAGCTGTAGTAGTACGACACGGACTGCAAATTCGAACTGTTTCTAGGAAGAGCATTGAGGGCTTAACTATATATTCAAGAGAAATACTGTACTTTCACGAAGGAATAAAGTAACGATTAGGAGTTATTTGTAACGAACTGCTGCAGTAGGTTCGCCATACTGTGGCTAGTCCTATCAATACGTCACACATGCTGTGTAGTTAATAGCACTGTTTAGGCGAGGTAGAACTTATTTTTTTGAAAGAGATCAAGTTCAGTCATGTGTGGACACTAACTTTAACAATTATGTATCCATCGATTAAAAATTGATAGTCTAGATCATTCATAGCACTATTAGGAAAATGCTGCAGCAACACTGACACTGTATTGAGCATTGTAGCAATACACTGCATCTGACAATATTCGACGATCCGGATCATCCGTTGCTTCGATCAAACGGTGCTTAAGAACGGTAACCGCTTATAAGTTGCAGTTTCCTTATAAACCGCACAAGAACTCTATCATCGCTTGTTTGGTGTATATGAATTGCAGTAAATACAAAAGCTAATTAACATGACTGCATATATATACAGAGAGAGGGAGAGGGAGAGGAGTTATATTTTGCAATTGATCTGGTACTAAAATGGAGAAGAATCGCTTCACCCGAGTTGTTTTCATCCGTGTTTTAAGAAGCAATAGTTCCCCTTAGCCTTATGTTTAGAAAAATGATCGCAGAGAACCCTAACTCTGTTACTTGGCGTTCTCAACGGAATTAGGAGGATGGAAGCACAGTACTCACTTCAGGCACAAATAGTTATCGTTTTGGATATAAATATATTCAAACTTTCAAAGTTTTGATTATCAATATCTTTTAAAATATTTAAATTGGATATATAAAAATCATACATGTAGGTTTTCTCACAAAAAGTACTTTCATAATATTATAATTTTATTGGTTTTAAAAATAAATTATAATAAAAATTAATGATTAAAACTATGTTTTAAAAACCTTGTGAATATTTAAAATAATAACTATTTGTGATCGAGGTGAATAGTTAACTTAAAGTTCGAAAGACACGCACGCTGATACAGAAGCCACCTGTATGAGTGTTTGGTACCTATTTGCAAATTTCGATTCCAGAGTTGTATTAAGAAATGACTTCCCAAGTCCACGACTCCGCGTAAAGTGTCGGATGGTCACCAAACCACTTCCAAGTTCCAACTTGGGCTGAGCTGTGCAGATGCCACGACGCTTCTCGCCCCGGGCCCATCGCAGCCGCCTATATAACAGCGCCACCACACCTCTTCGCCTACTTCTGCCCAGCCACCTAGTCAAGGCTTTCAATTCGTCCGCCTCCGCGCGCGCACGAGCTCTGAAGAGTCTCTTAACAGCAGCACAGGGCTAAGAGGCAGAGCCACCATGCAGGCGCAGTCCCGTCTCAGCGTGAGCGGCGGTAGTACTAGTAGCTTCGACTCCGCGGACGAGTACGAGGCGGTGGTCAGGGAGCTGACGCACGGACACGAGCTGACGGCGCGGCTGCAGACGGAGGCGCGGCGCGCGCTGCGGGGGCAGGGCCAGGCCGAGGCCACCGCCGCATTCATCCTGCAGGAGGTGTCCCGCGCCTTCACCGTCTGCCTCTCCATCATGGCCGGCTCCACCCCGGCTGGCACACCACGCCCGGAAACGCCCCAGTCGAGCGTCTCCGTGGGCGCGCGCCGTGCTAGAGATGACAGCGTCCCAAGAAAGTGAGTTGTCTGCTGCCTGGTAGTACGTACGTGTAGATCTGATCCGTCGAGATTAGTAAAAGGAGCAACTCCTCAAACAATTAAAATTAGCCAGTCAGTACGTCCGTGTAGATCTGATTCGTCGAGCGCATTGTTTATTTGTCAGGAAAACTGTGACATCCACGCCGTACTTCGACGGGTACCAGTGGAGGAAGTACGGCCAGAAGAGGATCATGAACACCAACTTCCCAAGGTTAATTAATTTCTCTCCCGGCTCTTAGTTTATCTTAATATCCCAGAAATTAATTAACTACCCTGCTCATATGTCAAATTAACCTGCCGCTCGTTCCAATAATTTTGCACGGCGGCTATCGCAAAACATGTAAGTTGCCATGTCGCTGTAAGAGAAAAACTGAGGGTAAGTTTTAGACGGTGACGCTTCCTGAGACAGCGAACGGGGAAAGGTGCTCTTCCTATTCCTAGATGTAGGATTTGGATAGAGGTAGGTGCATGGCACCGGGAACACATGGGACAAACACAAAATGTTTCTTGAGCAGCCGGACGAAACCCCACACGTTTGAAAGGCAGGGCCTTCGGGGAAAACAAAGCTAAAGCCAGTTTTCATGCTGACGCCTGTGTTTCTCTTTTTCTTTCAGGTAAAAAAACTAAATGCTTTTGTACGTTTGCTTTCTTGACCAGCCTTTTGTCCCCGAAAGTTATGTTTTGTGGCGCGCGGAATCCTCGTGTGCTCGTGTGTATCACTGTGCCCTCTGCCCCCCTGGGTAGGGTCGGGTTTACTGACTTGTAGCCCCCGTATTTTATTATAGGCATCTTCTTACGTCACTAGCCACTAATTGTACTTCGTTTGAAGCGACATCACCAGCTAGTTGCATTTCTTTAGACGGCGCGATACTAATTCCTTCCTAAGCTTACCCGCCATGTGCTAAGATTAGATTACCTACTTGTGTATACTAAACGAATTAATAATCTTAATTCTTACCTCCATGTGTTCTGTATGTACTCAGGTGCTATTACAGATGCAGTTACCACCGCGAGCGCAACTGCCCGGCCACGAAGCAGGTGCAGCAGCACAGCAACGGCGACCCGCCGCAGTACGTCGTCATCTACGTGCACGAGCACACGTGTCACACGTCGGCCTCAGAGCCCGAGGCGGCAAATTGCGAGACGAATCTGCTCGACTTTTCGGGGCTATCAGGGCACGGCGTCCACGTCCTGGACCGCGGCGCCAAGGAGGAGCACGAGCGCGCGCTCGTCTCGTCCCTCGCCCGCGTGCTGTCCTGCGACGGCGTGCCGGAATCATCGCAGGGCCGCACAGGCGGCACGTCTGCGAGTGCGTGCGCGTCTGCCACTTCGTTTGATGCATCTGATCCGCTGCCGAGGCTCGGCTTTGACGAGGGGCTGGATGTCATGGACTACGACGTGACGGACACGATGTTTTTGGGTACTTCGTATGGGCTTCGTGACGATGGCACGCTGTTTTGAGGGCCTGACGTCGTCCATGCTATACATAGATCGACTTCCCATGTTACAGAGTACACTACTAGCTAGGTTGGATATACTTACGTACGTACGGGCCATATATACGTACATAAAAGTATATACCGTCTTATGAAACCGTTCCTATTTGTGCAACTAATTAATTGCACTAGCTTACGGTGTGCATTTTTGCGGTTAATATTGATCAGGCTTGCGTAATTTATCACGTATATACGTCTGTGTTAACTATACCTACAGATTTTTTTATTAAAAAAAGGTTGTCGGTGTGATGCCATGTGCACTTGTAAGTTGTAACACTCATTTTGCTCTTAGATGTGTACCAATATATAAAAAGAGAAACAATATTGCGATTTGCAAGTGGAAACGACTACACACCTCACAGATGCCTCCTCCGGATGACACATGGCAGATGTAGGCATCGTCGTGTTGGCACGTGTGCACATTAGTTGATCTTCTTGAGCGAGTAGCCTCGCGTGCTCCCACGGTCCCACCACACTAGCTCCCCTTCATTTCCGATAAAATTCAAACCGAGAAACTTTGAAATGGATTGCGAGAAAATTTTAACGTAAGAACTTTCAAATCAGATTCTGATTGTAAAAATTTCAAATCGTAACTTTCAAATTAGAATGCAGCCCAACTCACAAGCCCCGCCCCCCACCCCAAAAAATGTCAAACTCTGACAAGTTGCGGTCAATCAAGCCACCATCAACGCCAATGGGCAGCCATGGCAGTAGATCCGTGCGCCCCTGTTTGGCTTGCTTGCCGCTCGCAGCAGCGACGGTGGCCGCAAGCGGTCAGGGCTAAGGATGCTAATGGGCCGAAGTCCAATAATGATCTGATTCAAGTTTAATAATATTCTTTTCATAGATCTATATCTAGTATGATCTAAAAAGAGTGAGATTCAAGTCTGATTTGGGCCCAAATAAAAGTCTGTGCATTGATTTGGGTCTTTATCTAGACAAACTGTTTGTTTGATGAGTTTATATTTTACGGTGCAATATTCAAGTGATAAAACTAGATTTATAATTACAACCTATAATTACATATAATTACGTATCTCACTTACTGGATGCAGATGTTGAAAGTTAAAACTTAAAATATACTGCTGAAGTATGTAAAATAAAAAAGAAAGTATTAGTGCTAAAGGTAACATCAATTGGTTTACTTGACTGATGGTGAGAGATTTAGTAAAAAAATATAAGGTCCAAGCCTGGCCCAATCTTATCTAGATCTAGTCCAAATAACTATAGATTCAAAATAAATCCAATCTATTTGCAATATTGGACCAGTCTAACCCAAAGCCTGGACAGGTCTAAGCCCATTAGCATCCCTAGTTAGGGCGAAAAGATTTAGCTTACCTCCTTGCTTGCATGCTGTTGTGCTCACGCTCGGCGACGACAACGAGGCACCTCGGCGATGTGTCGGGTGGGGCTAGGTGTCGAGAGAGGGAGTATACATAATACATATTTACCTGGCTATAGCATTTTTTATTTTTTATCTTTAATGTTATGTATAAAATATTATTATTATTATTATATAGGAGTGTTTGGCATAGCTCCAGCTCCACCAAAATCCGTAAGTTGGTGGCACAGTATATTTCTAGCTCTAGAAATTTATGGAACTGAAGCTGTGGATACATTAAGAGTGTTTAAGTGGGTCATCTACTCATCTTGTTTACATTTTAGACTTAAAAAAATAAACTTAATTCACTTTATTTTAGCCTACAAACATCAGATCTAATATGAAACTAGAATTTAAAACTCTACCAAACAGAATCTATATATACACAATACTACACATGAGCGTAGAATAAGTTATTCCACACTCCACCACCTTTCGTGGGTTAAAACCTAGATCCCACCTTGGTCTGGTAAAAAACACAAACCACCTCCCACTCCTGTCAACCCACGTCGCTCTCCACCCACCTTTTGCATGCCTTAGACGATAAAGTAATTGACTAGCTTGGTACTGTAAATTCAAACTTTTGGTATAGTAATAATTTTTTACAGTGTTAAAACATTAATCATGAATTTCTTTTTGTTAAGCACATTTTTTTTCCAACAAAACACTTTAAATGGATTGTAAGTAGGATAAATGGTTTAGGAAATATCGTTGCTCAAAGTTTGCAATCAACTCATATTTCTCTCTCCGCCTGCCCCTTTGTGCTTAGCGTGACAGTAAATTTACGATAAAGACGTAGTAAATATTTTGCAACGGTGTTGTAAACATAGAAGGTGGTTGAACTAAATATGTTGTATAGGTTCGGTAAACCCACAATAAGGACACAAAAATCTCTTGTAAGGTGCAGTAAACACATATGTATGTTTCAATAAATTTTTTAAGTGATTGAGCAAAAATAGAAATCACACCAAGCCGTGCAGTAACATGTATCTAGACACCATCACACAATGGTTACATTGTTTCATCTAGCTGTAAATGTGAATATATCTGGAAGTAAATGTGATATCTATTTTTTCTACCGCCATCACTCATCGATTTTTTTTCATCTAGCCATAATTTGGATTGTATCTGGACATAAATGCGATATCCATTTTTATTGCCGACTTCACACAACGATTCAATTTTTTCATTTGACCATAAATTGGAATGTATCTGGACGTAAATGCGGTATCCATTTTTACTGCCGACTTCACATAACGATTCAGTTTTTTCATTTGACCATAAATTGAAATGTATCTGGACGTAAATGTGGTATCCATTTTTACTGCCGCCTTCACACAACGATTCAATTTTTTCATTTGACCATAAATTGGAATGTATCTAGACGTAAATGTGGTATTCATTTTTACTGCCCCTATCATATGGCCATCGTGTGCTATGGCTAGGTATGGCAGTAAACTCTAACGATGCGTATAGTAAATTGGTGTATAAGATCATTCATCTGGCATTTGTTAGTGAGACTTATATTTGTACGCTACCGGTGAAAACAGTTTGTAAATCGAAGCTGCCAATCAAAAGTTATATATAAAACAAGAAAAAACATTCTAATACTAATAAGGAACCTATATTTGTTGGTTGTTGGCTACGTCACTAGTTAGCTTGGCCTCCGTACAAAGTGGGTGCACATGGGGTGGGTTTAACGTGCTCGTTTGACCATCATGTCTCGTGGGAGTAGAATTGTGCGTCCGCATGTGTGCGCATATATAGTGTAATGGTTTCATGCTCATGGGGGTACGTATTCCCACTTCTCGTATATTGCCTAAATAAACAAGTTATATCTTTTTATCCTTTTAAGTATACTATAAAAATTCTTATAAGATAACCCAAAGCGAGTTCTACGAAAAAATTCAACAAAATCAAAATGAAGGGTTCCGATAAATTTTTAAACAATATCACATTAGAATATATTAGAATTAGTATTTGAGTGTACCAAAAGTGATACAAATGCATAACACGTTTGTGTAAGTGGTATATTAAAAGATAGAGATATGTACTCTGAAACTAAAATGAGAACTCATATATATATATATACACATTAGAATCTATTTTAGCTATGTTTTTTTACAAGCAACCAAGGCTCTAGATCCTTAAAAAAACATAGCCAAAGTAGGTCATATATAGTACGATTGTGTTGGATTTTAATTAGATATCTACTCACTCCGTTCAGAAATATAAAACATATAGTTTAAATGATCTTATTCAAAAATATAAGACTTGCATGTAGATTTAATAAGACTCTCTCACTATACCTCTATTTATTCTCTCTCAACTATATGCATTTATTCATAACTACCACATACAAAATATTATCTCTCATCATCCAAAACAATCAAGTAGAGGCATCTAAGTTATTTTCACTTGTACGTTTCTTAATTTCATCTCAATTCTAATCAAAATACGTCTTATATTTCTAAATCAAGGTAGTGTATTCATAGCAAGATGACCAAATTTCCGCTCTCCGATGATTGCGACCGTTGCTATAGTGACCTTGTCGATTTGACCAAAGAAGTCTGGTTTGCTAGCAACAGTATTGTTTCTGCAAAGACCAAAACAAAGACGAATTGAGGAAACTCCTTTGGGGAGAGGTGTGTGAACCCACGCTCGATCGAGCACTGGAGCCCGTGCTTACGGGAGTTAATTATCTCGAATTCTCGATCACGCGCGCATATGCTAATAATTAAGCTTTCCCTGCTTTTCTACCTGGAGATTCGCCAAGTTAGTAAAAAGTTGTACATAACGCAATAATGAGCCGGATCTGTCGTTGACTCGGGCCTCTTGGGGTTCCTTCCGTCCACCCGCTGCACTAGCTGCCGCGCGAGCGCGGGCGCGGCCTGGCTGACGGTGATATCACCACGCGCACGTCACGCTGCGCCGCTGCGTCGACGTCATGCGTGTGTACGTGCGTCGATGGCGAAGACTGCGGATCGTGAAGCGCGAGCTCTTCCCGCGCGTGCAAAACATTGAACCGCTAAAGCAACATCTTTATGTGCTCCTAATGCGGCCTCTCACGATCAGTCTGTGCAGCGGATAGGATACAGACATGGATCATATATGTCCAAGCTGGCGTACAACGTACTGCATGTTTTGGACCCTTTACGCAGGGGGAGAGCTACAGCACTTAAAAGCAGGACAACAAATCAAAATTCCGCAGGGGGAGAGCTACTGCACTTAAAAGCAGGACAACAAATCCACGTCGCGCCAGCCGCAGTGTAAAATCTGGATCTTCCCGCGAAGAAAGGGATCAAGATGTAATTTTAAAAAATCTTCAGAACAAATTGCATAATTTTCGCAACTCGAGCTGTAATTTTTAAAGGTTTCCATAACTCTGGGATAATTTTTTTGGATAATTTTAAAAAGTTTCCGTGACTCTGGGATATTTTTTTGGTGGCATCTCTGAAAAAATATAGGCAATGCATGGGCGTGACGCACGGTGTGCTGCACCGCGCTAGATGCAACATGAAATCTGAGCCTTCCCGCGAAGGAAGGGACCCAGATGTAATTTTTCAAAATCTTTGAAATAAATCACACAATTCTCGCAGTGCACGCTATAATTCTAAAAAGATTCTTGGACTCTGGGATAAATTTTATTTTTGGGGGGCATTTTTGAAAAACCCAGGCCTTCCCGCGAAGAAATTGACCTAGATGCAATTTTAAAAAAAATCAGGGAAAAAACCCGTATTTTTTAGGTCTTTTCTGTAGGAAGGACCTATATGTAATACTGCTGATTTTCGGGGAGCTTTTCACAAAAAATAAGGCCATGTGGCGCGCACAAGCGCCATACGCATTGCGCCGCGCGTCGTCAGGAGGAAAATTCGGCTGGCCGCGCGCGCGCGCGTGCGGACTCGAACGTGCGCCCGGGCGTCACACGCGAAGCGACTCCCGCTGCGTTACGCGGCCATTTTAGTTTCATCACCGCGATTAATTGGTTAAGTTGGATGATTGGATTAGCCACGCAGACGACATGGCGAGAGCACGCGAAAGCTGTGGGGTTTAATATATGTAGTACTAAATGCGTAGCCATGGCGCACATCGCGCTAGTAGCCACGCACCTAGCGGGCAAAAATCGTTTAGCTCGCAAAAAAAACCAGTTTTAATTTTTCTGGGGGGTTCTTCTCGCAAAAAAGGGTCTGGATGCAATATGAGATGTAATCCCAGCATTTTTCATGGCGGGCTTCTCGTAAAAAAAGGACCTAGAAGGCAAACAAATTTTGTTTTTAGAGCCTTTTCGCAAATAAAAAGACTTTGATTTCGGGATTTTCGGATGGCCTATGCGAGGAAAAATGAGTTTCGGAACTTTTTTGGGTACCTTTCCGAAAAAAGGAACGTGGATGTAATTTTAGGGTTTCTTAGGGGTCTTTTCGCAAAAAATGATCACCAAAACAGAACTAGATGCAATTTTCAAAAATTTCGAGAGAGTTTTCTAGGGAAAAAGTGGATCCGAACATAATTTTGGAATTTTCAAACGGCCTATGCATTAAAAAGAACTAACTTCGGAATTTTTTGGGCTTTTCCGCAAACAAGGGACCTAGATGTAATTTCAAGAAATTTTTAAGGCTTTTTCACAAAAAAACCGATGGTCCACGCCAGCCGTGCGCCTGCGCCACGCGTCGCGAAAAAACGTGGGGCGACGCTCATGCGCCAGCTGCGGCGTCGGCAAGGCGCTTACTGCTGCGCCACGAGAGCGTTGGCGTCTGAGCATAGGGATTAATTACTTAAACATATTAAAATGCACGCAAACAGGCGGTGTGGCTGTGCGTGGAGAGAACGCGTCGACGAAAATCGCCTTGGCTCGCTCGCGTGGCCAGAATCCCCGGGGTTATACTCCCAACCCCGTACTTGTATAATGACTCTCTGCACTTATGTGGTCACTAAGGCAGTAGACATAAAATATATATATTCTACAGCCCAAATGCTTATGATTAAAAGTATTAAAGTTAGAGTTATATTTTTCTTATATGACCGTAAACGTTTTAATATATGTGTGATTAATTCGGGCCTGCCAAAATAAGCAGGGTTTTTTTTATTAATGTGCAAAATTTTAATATCTCGGAGTGAATGCGCGCGTGTGTATATATATATCCTATTATATACGTGCGTGTAGAATACGATATTCTACGCGCTGGTCGGTTTCGCAGTCCGACCAAACTAGGTATTGCACTAATTAGTACTATAGAATTCGTGACCGAGCCTTGGAATATTAGTCGTTTGAAATTAATACATACATGTGTGTGACTGAGATATGCGAAGACGTATATATGAATCTGATTTCTATTTGTTTTAGCCATAATTTTTTATTTGCATATTCGATTCACGAACAAATTTCACTATTAGATAATTGATAACAAGAGGAACGACATGATATAAGTCTCACTAATAAACGTCGCATAAATCAAATTTTACTGCCAAATATACATTAATTTACTACTATATGATAGTAAAATCTATGTATACCGATAGTAATATCTATATATACGGATAGTAAAATCTGTTTTATATGCCAAGACTTATATCAGTGTGTTGCTCTCGTCGTCAGTAAGCTATTGGGGAAAACGTTTTGTAAATCGGAACTGTCAGTAAAATGTTGTGGCTAAATAAAAAAATATGTATATGTACAAACTAGAATGATGTTTATTAGTCACCGCATGTATGCAAATGTCTTTTGTACCGTGTTTCTAGTCTGTAGATAAATCTGTATTCTTTAATTTGGCTATAACTTTTTATTGATAGCTCCGATGCACGAACGGTTTTCACTAATATATAGCTTACTTATGTCGAGAGTAATATAATGATATAAGTCTCGCTAATAAACGTTGCACGAATGAGTTTTTACTACTATTTTACCGAATGTATCATAACATTTTACTACCGAATATGCTGCTGGACCTCTGACATAGTAGTAAAATCTATGTATACCGATAGTAACATCTATGTATACGAATAGTAAAATCTGTTTTTATACGCCGAGAATTATTTCAATGTGTTACTCATGTTGTCAGTAAGCTACTGGTGAAAATGGTTTGTGAATCTGAGTTGTCAATAAAATGTTACGGCTAAATCAAAGAAAAAACATGTACATGCACAAACTAGAATGACGTTTATTAGTCGCCGCATGTATGCAAATGTCTTCTGTAACGTGCTTCTAGTCCGTACATAAATATGTATTATTTGATTTGGCTATAACTTTTTATTGATAGTTCAGATGTACGAACGGTTTTCACCAATAGCTTACTAACGACGAGGGCAACATAATGATATAAGTCTCGCTAATAAACGCTGCACAAATGAGTTTTTACTATCATTTTACCGAATATATAGTAACATTTTACTAACGCACAGGCTGCTGGACCTCTATGTATACCGATAGTATCATCTATGTATACGGACAGTAAAATCTGTTTTATGTGCCGAGACTTATATCAATATGTTGCTCTCGTCGTCAGTAAGCTATTAGTGCAAACGGTGTGTGAATTGGAGCTGTCAGTAAAATGTTATGGCTGCTAAATCAAAGAAAAAACATATACATGTACAAACTACGAATGGCATTTATTAGTCGACGCATGTGTGCATTCACAGTAAACGTTTGCATTCACATTAGCTAGTTCAGCGATACAGGATTACGACTCGTGCGTAGAATAGCGAAGCTATGCGCAAACGTAGATTAGCGCTACCGTTTGTGTATGCGTGTGTGTATATATATATAAATGCTATTCTACATTTGCGTGTAGAATAGCTTATTCTAAGCGCTAGCCAATATTGCAGTCCGATTGAACCCACGTATGGCATTAATTAGTCTGAACACGAACCCGTTCATGTAGACGTAAATCATTAACCTGAATGTGAATCGTTGCTTGACTGTATGGTTGATCATTGGTCATGCATGCTTGCACGCGACACATGATTAATTGTGCAATTAACGTTTTCTCTCCATACAAGAAAGAACTCTAAAGAACACGTTTTCTCTACATATAGTAAATAGATATGTTGAGATAGTATTGTTACAAGTATGAAATAGTAATCGAGTCAGTATTTGATGCTATATGCCGCTTTTCCCTCGGATGTTAGGCGTGTAATGATTTTACTATCTCAGATCAATAGATTGTACTATCCATAGTAATAGATTTTACTATCAATTCATATAGAGTTTAGTGGCGAGAGTTATATCACTATATGGATGTCGTTGTCAGTAAGCCAATGGTGAAAACTGATCGTAAATCTGAGCTGTTAATAAAAAGATATAGCTAAATAAAAGGTAACAAGATTCATGTACAAACTAGGGTCATATTTTCTAGTCAGTTAGGCTTCCATGCATTTCTAGTTTGTACAGGAATTTTTTATTTCTTTGATTTAGCCATAGCTTTTAAATTAAATTGATTTTTCTTTTCAAATTTTACACGGTTGTAGAATCTCATCTCCACTACGTATGGTAATTTTTTGAGATTTTTTAAAACCTTTACATATATTTTTTACGGACTTTACATGATAAAAGTGGTTTACTGCTAAATGAAAACCAAATTACTGATATGTGCAAGATTTTACTATTGAACAGACGCATAACATTTTACGAACGGTTGTCATTTGATTTTATCATCTATTACAGTAAAATTTATTTTCATCCATATAAAAATTTACTACTTGCGGCTGGACTTTGTTTCTAAGCATGCATGCAGAACAGAAGTGGTAGTAACTTGATGTGTGCTAAGGACTTCACGCCGAAGCGATTGCTGATCAGTAGCATGTAGTTATGTACTGGGCGGAAGAATATGCGAACGACTAAATTTATATATACGTAATAGCGAAATGAATTGCTGCTTATAGATTTTATTGCCATACACTAGTAACGCGTTTCAGTAGTAAACTGATGTTTATACAATAGTAAATTGATGATTTATTTGGTAGTAAAATTTAATTTATACGACGTTAATTAGTGAGACTTATATCATATTGTTTCTCTACGAATACAAAGTTATGGTTAAAAGAAAGAAAAAACGTATTCGTGCATAAACTAGTAAATGCATTATCCAGTCAGTTCGGCACCTCTGTTTCAACTAGTAATGTGTTTCAATAGTACATTGATGTTCACATAGCAATAGTTTGATATTTTATTTGGTAGTAAAATTTGATTTATGCGACATTTATTAGTGAGACTTATATCATATTGTTCCTCTCATCGTTAGTAATCTACTGATGAAATTCGTTCGTCAATCGGAGCTGCGAATACAAGTTATGGCTAAAAGAAAGGAAAAACATATTCATGTACAAACTAGTAAATGCATTATCTAGTCTGTTGGGCACGTTCAGTTTCAATTAGTAATGCGTTTAGTAGTAAATTGATGTTCATACAGCAGTAAATTGATGTTTTTATTTAGCAGTAAAATTTGATTTATGTGACGTTTATTAGTGAGACTTATATCATATTGTTTCTCTCATCATTAGTACTCTATCGGTGAAATTAGTTCATCAATCGAAGCTACCAATAAAAAGATATGGTTGAAACAAAGTAAAAACAGATTCAAGTACAAAGTAGAAAACATGTTCTCGACATATTCTGATTTATCAAGTCAGTACGTTTTCTTGTTAATATACACATCAACTTTTTTACTATAACATATGATACAGATTACTACCGAATTCTATAACCACGCGTACATGGTAGTTTTGGGCCTTTCTTGTTTTTTTGGGTCGTACGTTGCCGACCGGTTCGTTATACGTTTCGGCCAGTGACGATTTATAGACCCGCGCTTCTTCGCGCATTTCCAGCGTGTTCCGACCCACGCGCGGAATAGCCTAATCTGCGCTTACCACCATGGTGCCCGGGCTCCATGATCCAAAACGGGTATTTTCCCTATGTATTTTTATGCGATACTTTTTGAAATTTCTATGATGCTGAGTTTAACCAGTTTACTAACTAGTTCAAACAAGTTTGAACTGAAATTCAAACTAGAGTTTCCCTTTTTGATGATAGTTTGGTTGTAGGTATGTGCTGATTTTATATATAAATCAGCAAAGCATGTGATCCAAACTTGTTTAAAATCTTTGAATTCGAGTATGCTTTTTCAAAGGTATGTGTTTCATTTGAATTGTTGTTATAGATGGGTATATGCTCTAAAACTGAAATTTTTGAAAAATATACTCGAATATGGCTTGAATTCACGCATTTGAAATCATGTTGCCCGGGCATCATGGTGCCCCATTTCGGCTTCATATATATATATATATATATATATATAATCATTTAAAGGAACAGCTATGCACTATTTAAAGCAACCAGCGGTGAATCCCACAAAATATAGTTGGATTGGCACCAGAGGCGGAGCCAGCTCCTGGGCAGGGCGGGCGCCTGCCCGGGCTCACTGGCGACGGAGCAATGCGACGGTGGCAGCCCTGATGGCGACGATAATGGCGGGTTGCCTGAGGACCATGTGTTTAAGAATTGAGATGCTCACCTGTGTCGGCCTCGACGACCTTGCTACGTGCTGCCAGGTGTCCACTCGGTGGCGCCGGCTCACGTACCAGTCGGGGTTCACGCCACGCCGACGCCGTCTCGGGGTACTTCGTCCAGAGCATGACGCGCTGTCAGGAACTTGGAGAGAGGGAAATGTTATCTTGAGCTCTGAAGAAGATAAGCAGTGAAATCGGCGGTCAGTGAAACGGTTCGACGACTTCAGTTAAAAGAGATCCAACGGCTAAAGTTATTGCTAGAAAAGAAGCATGGAGATCTGATGGTTCAAAACCAAACCAGTTTTACCGGGAAACCCTGTAGTCATTTCAATTCGTCGTTATTTTCAATTTACCTGTTACTCTACTGTTTTAACGAGATGTTCAGTAATTACAACGCTGTAAACTTTTGGGTATAAAGCCCAGTACTGGTGGAAATAGAAGAGGAGAAGAATCCGCATAAATTAGCTTTACTTTAGTTTGTTAGAGTAAACCCTAGTTGTTTTCTCCCTTTCCCTTGTTTTCCTTTCCACAACTGCAGATCGATTCAAGGTTTGGTTCGGATTTGATTGGTTCCTGACACGCGCTGCCGTTACTCCACCACACCTTCGTCTCCATGCGAAAATTTGGGAGCCAGTGCGACGCCAGTGAGCCCGAGCAGCAGTCCCTCAGCGCCGTCATGTCGACATCCTCTACGAGCTTGCCAAAACTCCCAAATTTTCCTGGCTCCGTCACTAATTGGCACGGGAGCTAACGAAGGTACTGTAGCGGTAAAACTGCACGACATGAGTGATGATCGATTACTATCGATCGGTGGGCTCCTACTTCGGCATGGTGGACAGTCTTGCGCCGTTTTACTGTTGGTTCCTCACTGTCGAAGAAGGGGGTAGGGTGCAGGGTTCACATTATCGATGAAAATCGGTCGATTTTCGCCCTTATCGCTACGGTCCGATTTTTAAAACCGCTCGATAAACCGGTCAATTTAATAAAAAAATTCAAAAATTCGGAAAAAAATTATGTTTCGTAAACCGGTCGAGAATCGAGCGATTATCGACGAAAATCGCTAAAAAATCGACTGTGAGAAGAACACAATTGGTCTGTCGATTATTGGTGAAACTCGATTTTTTTTAAAAAATTTCAAAAAGTTTGATTTCGAAACCATTCGATTTTTGACGATTTTCAATCGATTTTCGACGAAAATCGGTACCGACCGGAGGGCGATTTTGCAGGTCAAAACATAATGTAAACCGAGTGGCGGTGCAGTAGAAGACGGGGTAGAGCGGTGGCACGATGGAAGACTAAGCGTACACAGGGGATAAGGCGTCGGCGTATTGAAAGATATGGGTAGGACAGTGGCACGGTGGTGAAAGACACTGAATGTATGGTTTTAGTGGCGATTGTGGGGGGCGTCTAGGATCACAGGTAGGTGGATCATGATCGGACTCTAGTTATGCCTGGAGGGTATAATTATTCTATGCTTAGACGCAGAATAGCACTACTATATGGAGAGGGGAAAGGATAGGGGAGAGAGGATCCATGCGTGAGAAACATGACTGCTTCTCACACAGATCAATCGGTGGCGGCCTCCATAAGTTCGCGTTATATCACTACTGCAATAGTGCTCATTCTATCATGAATTATGACCTGATATCTCCTGTGTGTTCCAAGCAAGCTAGGGTAGTCAACCATCGTGGTCGCAGTCCGAGCGGGTCATCGTCGAGCAGGACGTACGTACACGAGTGTTATGCCATCATCATCAACGAATAGTACATACGCGTATCAACGATTCAACACCCGCTGATGCATCTCTTTTGTGCGGCTTTGGTCTGGTTCGGTTGTCTTGAAAGAATGAAAACCGCCACCTCGAGAGGACGCTAAAAAATCGCAGTGAAGATGTGTATGGACTATGGACTGGTAGAACTTATGTAATGCATGACGACAGGACTGGACGTCTCTTGCACGGAGGAACTTCTACGGTCCTACCAATCAGCCTTGGGCCAGCCCGTCCAAGTCGTTTTTGAGTACTACCACAAAGGAACAAGGAAAATAACGAAGCTGACGCTGGCTGCCGGCATAATCTATCACTATCAGGCGTCTCCTATCCTATGTGAAAGCCCAAGAACACTGGGCTTTAGCCCATCCGATGCTTCACTATTTTTTCTGAATTGTGCCTGCTGCTTGATAGCTTCCTGATCGGCAAGGTAAGATACTGAGATGTTGCAGGGTTTTAAATCTTGTTTTCGGGTGACATCTCAGAGCTGGTTGGAAGACGAAATTTCGTTGAGATCTCAGAAATTCGGATAAATTCCAAATGAAACACAAAAACAGAATTCCAAATCCGGGTTTTTTTTAAACCGAGAAATCCGAGATTCCAACTGGAATCACCGAGATTTGCCGAGATCTCGGTTATTTTGCACCGAGTGAAAAATGGTTCAAACGATGTCAAAAAATTTTAAATTATTTTGTGGATGGTCCTGACATATCAGTAATATCCTCATAAAAAATTTAGATGATTATCAAGCATGAGAAATTTTTAAAAATTCGAACATTGGTACTGTCCTGATAAAACGCTGACCGACAAATTTGAAACGAATGAAAAATAGAACAAACAACGTTATAGAATTTTAAATTTTTTGGTGCATGGTTCTGATATATCACTAATATTTTCATAAAATTTTCAGATGATGGTGAAGCTCGAGGAATTTTTAAAAATTCTGATAGTAGTGATGTCCAAATGAAAAATGTTTGAAACCACGTCAAAAAAATTTCAAATTTTGTTTGGATGATCCTGATGCATCATTAATATTACCATAACATTTTTAGATGATTATTAATCCGTAAATTTAGAAATTTTGGCCGCATTTTAACTGATATTCGGATTTTGAAGGTTACAATTGGAAACAATCAATATATATTAGCATCACAAATAATAGGTATGAAATAAAATTGATATATATGACAATTCATCACATATACACCATAAATATGACCATACAGGAGAACGTGATAACTACTTGTGAAAATACGGATGACGCCAGAATGTAACGCTCAGCTCGAAGTTCTGAACCACCTGCAATAGCCATAATTAAAAAATGAGTATGCAATATGAACATGTATTGCAAGAAGACGCATAATTAAAGGAGTAGGATCATAAAAGCACGGACAACAATGCGTTTACATACCTATAAATCGTAATATGCTTGTGATGTAAACTCCACCCCCTCATTATCGACAATGAACTCGTGATACCTCATCTTGTGCTGTTACTTGTATTCTTCCCAGGTCATGTCCCGTGATAGCCAAGAAGACTTCCAATGTTCATAATGAGCCATCCAGTTTGTATAATTCTCTGACTAGTAAAGGTACCTGACAGATGTGTCTCGTGTGAACGGATCAACGTAGGGATCAGTGTAATCAAACGGCGAAGAGATACTTGATCCGTCATAACTCTGTCTGGGATCGTACCTATCCCGATTCCATCCGTAGGGAATCGAATTGTACACATGATGCTCAGTTGGGAAGCCCAAATGGTTAGAAGACTAGCTGCTACACCATAAACCTACGTCATCTTGGGGTTGTGCTGCCTGTCGCACACCCCCACCACTCGTCGCATCTTTCCCCGTAGTACGGGTCTGCCTCTGTGAACCTCTCCTCGGGCGCTTCTCCCCTGTTGCAATTGTGGTTGTGAACATGGCCAAAGGGAGTAACGGGCATAATCCTTCCTATCGTCGTGAAGCATCCTTAATATTCCAATAAAATTTTTAGATCATGATTGACGAATACTAATAAAAAGGATACCCCAACAGCCCGAAGCGACGAGCCAGCGGCCTCAAGCATATCTCCAGCCCAACAGGCCGCGTCCGGCCCGCCGCCGACCGAATCGACTGCGAGACCGCGCAAGGCATCCGCTCCCGACCGCCGGGAAGCGAATCCGACCAGACGGCGCCCCGACCTCTCTCGGCGGGCGGGATCTCCGACTCCAACCAAACCAAGGTGACGAACGCCGAGTGCCGCGTGTCGTCCTCATCGGTCTACCGCCACGCACCCCGAATAAGGTCAATCGAGCGACTATACAAGGGCAAGTGGCTCCTTCCCAAGAAGATCCGTGATCGCAGAAGACAAAGCTTTCACCCCATCAACGACCACGACAAAGACGAGCGACGCTTCCTCCCGAGGCGGCACCAACGCCACGCACTCGACGTCCAAGATTCGCAAGGGTCACAGAGGGCAAGTACGCTATTTCCCGGGGAATACCTAACCTCCCTGACCACCAAGGCTACCAACCCGCATGGGCAAGACGGGTGGCGACCAGTCCACAGGACGAAGGACCGGAGCTCCTAGCATAGGTCACCTCGCTCTTCCTTCTAACTCTCGATGTAACCTGCCCCTTCCTTCTGTATAAAAGGAGGCAGGGCTATACGATTCAAAAAAGAGCGAGAACGAGAGAGGGGGAGAGCGCTATCAAACCCATCTCGCTAAGCCATTGGCATTCTCGCTTGTAAAACTTTGTGCAGTCATCTGTACCAAGAGTAATACAACACCACCACACGAATCGAGTAGGGACCTTCACCAACCAAGATACATCTTGGACTCACGAGTCTAACCATTCAGGGAGTGGAACGCGCGACCCCCTAGACTTACAAATTTACTTGCCGGCGCTCTCGAAAACGCCGACAATGATCAAATCTAACGAATTCTCAAAAATTGTGACACCGTTGCTTCACAGTTTTTGAACTTTGGAGCATGTGCTTATACAGTTTACAATTTTTGATTGAGCAACCAAAACAGGTTTAAATTTTTTGAAACTTTTAGACAAGGATTCTGAGGAAATTCTTAAGCTCACCTAAAAATTTTAGATCATGATCAAACTCGACAAAATTTATAAAATTCTGACATGGTTACTACCTCATTTATACTCATTCTGTTTTTTATTTTTTAAAGATAACAAATGAAGTTAAAATATTTTAAATTTTTTTCTATATGATCCTAGACTGAAGATGGTAACATAAATTTTTCATAGCATGATAAAGCTTATACAATTTTATAAAAATATGACAGTGTTTCTGCAATTTTTAAAAAAAATCTCTAAAATTCGGTTTTTCAACAAATTTTCATTGAAGATCACTTTGTTAAGGGTTATTGACCCAAATCTGATCAATTCCGGTCATCCAAATTCAAAATCCGGGCAAAAAAAACACGAGATTCTGGCCGAAAATAGCGAAATCTCACTAAAATTACCGAGATTACGGTAGCATTTCAATTTTTTTTGAATTTTTCTATTCCGTCCGGCATTTTTAAAACCGTCTAGGTCCAAAAACCGAGATCTCATGAAATTCGGCGAGATTTTTATCCTTGAGACGTAGTAAGAATGAAGCTGAAGGTAACTGCCGAAAAACAGGAGGTTGAGACTGATTTTTTTTTATTTGAACCTCTGTTGAGACCGAAAACTACATGAAAAAAATATGTCACCAACGATCAGCAACAGCAAAATATAGTGAATATTCCTCGGAAGCCCGGGAGGACAGGCCGGGACGACCATGGTGGTCACAAGACTGACGAGTGACGACACTATTCGCAACTTGCGAGTCAACTCTCAGACTCGCAAGAACGCAAGCAACGAACTACTGGCGCCCTAGCTAGCTACAGCCTACGGTGACCCACTGTTTGTCTGCTGGCTATAGCCGGGGCTGATTAACGTGTGGCAGGTCGTCACCGTATAACCGGTCGATCTGAAGTCACTATCACTATCTTCGATACGGTGATGCACGCAGCTTCCATGCACTATACTAGTAGTTTGTATCTGACCGGCGATGTCCCGAATGTAAAGTCAGTTTCAGCGCCATGCGCATCAAGTGTACTGTGGCCACACCGTGTCCATGAACCGGACGGCATCCATGGGCACATCGCAGGTGCCGATCAACTCAGCCGCCGCAACATGAGAAAAACGACGGATCGTACGAGAAATCCATCTCCGCCATCGTCATCTCACACGCCATGCTCCCGTCCAGGCTCGGCGAATGTCCGGCCGGCGCCACGTACGCGGACGGATCACTCAGGCTTGCTTCCGCGCCCGGCGGCCAGGACGACGACGACGACGGAGCAGCTCCGATGATGACCGTCGCGAGGCACGAGACGATGGCCTCGTTTTCTTTGACGCTGCCGCCGATGTGGCCGTGGGGTAAAAGACCAAAGGCGCCGTTTCTTGTCGAGTCCAAGACTCTGGGGACGTACTGGCTCGTGGTCGTCTTGGCCAAACTAGTGGTACTATTGCCGTTGGAAACAGCTTCTTGGCACGTGTGCTCGTTCACGTAGGTGACCAGAAACATCGGAGGATCGCTGCTGTTACCCTGCTGTTGCACTCGCTTCTTCGCCATGCAACGGCGATCGCGGCTAAACGTGCATTTGTAGTAGTACCTGCAAAGGCAGAGAGGTAACTGGGTGGAGTTAGAAACGGGGTATACGTTGTTTTGGCGTGTGCAAGGACAAGGGACCCATCAAAATTATTATCTGGTTCCGATCCGATCGAGTATGTATGAAGAATTGAAGATTAAGCTAGATTGACCATGTTGACGACGCAAGTCAAGTCATTGGCGCATGCATGCGTGTCGTCATTGTTCCAGAAAGCAAACCCAATTGACTCAGTTTGTGGTCCCGTGAACTCTGCTAGTTGTACTCTGAAATGGCTTGGACTTTATTTCGCAGGTGACCAGGGACCTAGATGGCGACACTAAAAAAACACATGATCCTTCCTTACAGAAGTTATAGTATTTCCTGATTAATCTACGTAGTTATAACTCAAGTGCACTAAACAAACGATCCTGTTTCGACAAATTGACCCTGGAGCGAAGATAGTACTAACTCTAATTCGATGAACTAGTCGATTGGCCCGTACAATTGCGCGGCTGGTGTGCTATAGTATAACTTTACGCAATTCTAAATTTTAAAATTTATATTTTGCAATCTAAATTTGAATTTGAGATATTTGATTTTATATTTAATTAGCAAAATTTTATTTTGAGATCTCGCTTTACGTGTGAAGGAGAGGATTGAGAGGGAGGTCCACATAGAAAATTTACACTCAGCCTTTAAATTACACATAGTGCTACCTATTTATATATATATATCCTTTTCAAATTAATATATCCCAAGGCAACTATTGAATCTAAGACTTTAAAATTAAGGTCCACCAAATAAAGCATTAGATATTTTTAGATTTTTTCAAATTAATAAATCTCTAAGACAACTATCAAATCTAAGACTTTAAAGGGGTTTGATTCTTTTCTTTCTTGCGACCGTATCTAGCGTATTTCTATTTTTTTCTTAGCAGCTCTAAAAAGCTTGCCATCTGTACTTTTAACATATATAGATCTTAATTTTGTTAAAAGGAGACTATCACCTATTGTATTGTACAGTATTAAATTAGATTTCTTGATTTAACCATGCACACTACTTACTATTTTGGTTCTTGCTGGGGGCGTGACCATGCATATTCCAGAGAAATGGGAGAAGTCGGCATCAGAAACTATAACTTCACCTTGCGAAATTTCTGTTCTGGATGTTCTTTTGCCCGTATTTTCTCCATTGGTAACCATCCTTGTGTGGCGAGGGTGTAATCTCTTTCCTCGTAACCACCTCTTCTCTACCCTTTCTGAAGGGAGTAACCTCTTCTCCACTATATTTTTCCGCAGAAACAACAGAGTAATTAATCAGAGCACACACTAAATCTAAGCACCCAAGTGAAGAAACCACACACCAGCCACTAGCCAGGAAAGTACTAATTAAGATGGTGCAGTATTACTAAATTAGTATACCTAATGCGTTTATCTTTCGTCGTAGTGCGCAGACCAATGCTGTCGTCAGTCCTCATCTCCGGCGCCGTCCTCACTTCATCCACTCTATTGTCGTCAGGCTTCAGCATGAACAAAGACACCATGAACACTCGAGACAGCTCTTGACTCATCGCCATAGCCTCCTCCTGGCCACGGTTATCCAGGGGATGGCCGAGCAATGCCAGGAGTTTGGCGTTGAGATTGTAGCCGGCGACGAGCTCCTGGGACAGTTGCTTTGCAGCCTCTTGATCAAATGCCATCTTGAATTCTGAGTTGCTGACTATAGCTAGCAATCAAAGTATTGTAGGAGTTAAGAGTTTGTGGAGTAGCTATGGGTTGGTGAAGCTAGTATATTTATATAGACAGACTGCAGCGATCAACATCCTTGAAACTACTTGAACTCTGTTCACCTTTGGGTCTGACCTGCTCAAACTCTGTTCATTTATTTATGTTGATCATTGATGTCAACGGTAGGGGCACTTGATTATGGTCTTCTGACCGGCGGATGCATCGGTAGATTATCATAGATAAGTTGACTGGTGCAGTGGTGCATGCTCTCTCACGATACATGTAGGAGAAATTTCGATCTCTGCTTCTGGCCGTCAACCCCTTCGTTTGACATATATATGTGAGATGTCGTAGTACTGCCAACTCTACAAGTTGTTGCAAACTTGCAATATATTACGTGATTAGCGCTGCATTTTTCAAACTCTTGTGCGCTGATTTTCTAACTTCACTCCCAGAAGAGACGTTGGACAGGGACTCCTCTGGGGCAAAACTGGATAGGAAGATCGGCATGGCATGAAACACATGCAACGCAGGTCAAGAGGAGACTGGACCGTATAAACCTTTGATCCTGCAGGAATATTGTACAGGTCAAACGCTTATGCCCAATCAGAAGTTTTTAACTGCCACCAACTTTGCTGATCGTCTGACAGTCAAGGAGAGTGATCTCTGCCCTTGATCGCATGTCTATTCAGACGAAGCATCGAGGTCTTGTTCGAGAAATCTGTGCGAATCTATGCCTCTTAGCCCACCAATCAGCTAGTGTGCCTCTGATTAAAAATAGGAGTCCTATCTCCTCAGCAATTACAAACGGCAGCGACTCAATCTAAACTGTTCTAAATTCCAAAATTACGTGAGATGCTTCTAATCTCACCCGCCAAGAGTCCAAGCCTAATTCTATATATAATAACTATAATAGATTAAATTCTTGTTTTATGTATATAATACCTCGATATACATTATTGATTGTGGCTGCGGTAGAGCCACATGAGAAGCTATATATGACCTCGAACAATATTTTTTTACGAGAGTAGACCCTGCAACAAAAGTACAAAGAGTTAATGCACTTTTTGGTCCCTCAAGTTTCAATTGAGGCTAATTTTAGTCCAACTATTAAAAGTGTCAAATTGGTCCCTTAGATTTAAAAAATAGATTAAATGAGGACATGCAGTGATGTGCCTTGACAAATAAGTAGTGACGTGACGTGACGGAGTTAAGGTCCGTTTTATTCATGGGCAAAAAGTGGATCTGATAGGATAATCCACCCTGATAGGATGAAGCTATCTAAATTCATATTTGGTTAGAGGGGATGAGAGATGAATACGATGAGCTAAATTTTTTTTAGTTAGAGGGATGTGAGTCAGATGGTGGATGAGATGAGAATTCATATTTGATTGGTGAGATAAAGTTGGATGGCCTCGTTCGGCCAATTTTACTGGATAGCCTCATCCAGCATCTACGAGAAATATTTCTTTTTCTTGATTGCCCTCATCTACCCATTCATCCAACTAAACAGCAAGATAAGTAAAAAAGATAAATAGGACTATCCCATCTACCCTTTGCCCTTAAACCAAACTCCAACCTCCAATGCACAACTTTTTGAATACAGGCTTATACTCTCCAAACTCCAATGCACCCGAAAGGTTTTGGGGCCTGTTTGGTTGCTATCTCCACAAAATGCGATCCGCTTGTGGTGGATGATTTGTTTATCACAACTGTGACAATTTTTTTTGTAAACAAACGATTGCAGATACAACCAAGCGGCAGCCTCATTTGGTCATGCTTATCTCTACTACTTCTAATTAGGAGTTGGTGGCGGTCCGTTCTCCTCCAGAGTACCTGGTTCGTTGGATCTAACATGAACAGCTGAGATAGAAGAGGATTTAATCCGATAGTCTCACCCCTTCCTCTGATCTTCTCACACGCTCACGCAACCCGAACCACTCCAGTCATAATGTCTTTCATCTCAAACCATTTTGACCCCGCAGCACCTCTCCCTCCCTCGATCCGGCGCGCTCAGCTCTCCCTCTTAAATCTCTTCAGAGGAAGAAGCATTTCCTACTATTAAAACATAACTAAAGTTAATGCTCTTTGTAAATAATTATTTTGTCGTAAATTGAGTTTATGTTGCAACGTACGGGCGCATGACTAGTTTGTGGTAAAATTTGGCTCCTAACCAAACACGCCTGGCTCCTAAATAGCCAATAACAGAACAAATAGCGCTCATTTTATTTCATTTTCAATCAGGGAAACAACGGGATACACGTAACAGTCAACTCCACCTTCAGCTCCGAAAAGCCCTTGGTTCCAATTAGAAAACCTTCTTCCCCTGCTCAAATGAGCAAGTAAGCATCCATCAGTACGTCTTCCACAAAGAATATACTACAGCTTAATTCCTGATCAAAATGATGACAGTTTTAAGTTCGTGACTCGTGTGAATGCGTACATTTACCGCACGTTACACACTCGATCAGCAATTATCGTCACCGCCATTACCGTTATCAGGGAGATACACATGGTCGCCGAAGTGTACATGATCATCCAAACCGTATCTGAACGAGTCCCACGTCGAGAGCATGTCACCTCCATCGGTTGTCGACGGCGGCAGCGCTGGCAACGCCTCGGCCGGAAACGACGACGACGCTGCCGGCGGCAGCTCAGAAGGGAAGGCAGGCTGTTCGTGCAGCTGGCTGTTCGAACCAAAGCTCAGCATCAAGAACGGCCTCCCGGGCGTAGGTTGGTAGTGCCGTTCTTGCTCCAGCTGTTGCGCGTCGCCGTGGCCGCTGGTGGAGTCGAACCTGAGCAAGAACGCGTCGCTCGCGGGGGCCGGCGGCTCGGCTACGACATCGGGAGTCGGGACGGGCGCTGTGTTGCACGTGTGCTCGTACGTGTAGGTGACCTTGAACAGCGGCGGGTCGTCGTTGGTCTCCTGCTGCACCAGCTTCGAGGCAAGGCATTGTTTGTCTTCACGGTAAGAGCATCTGTAATATAACCTGCAGTGCCACATATTGTGCCACAAGCATGCATGAGTTTTATTTGGCACTATGCATTTTCGCTAGTGAACCTCCTGATTTAGTTGGTTTTGATCTCTAAACTTGTTTAGTACCATTGTGCAATGTGGCCTAACCGTACACGATATTTCAGTAGAAATATTTATATTAAGGGAATCAACAAATTAGTTTGAACAAGTCTACTAAAGCTGCATTTTGCATTTTGACTCCTTTCTAAAAGTAAATAGCCGATTGGTCCATACAATTCCATGCCTTTTTTTTTTTGACAGTTGCACAAATATTAAAACATGAATGAAGGGTAGATGACGATTACTTACCCCTTCACTTGCTTCAAAATTTGTGTAACTTGTATTAGGAGAGAAAGCATTGAAGCATTACTCATTGATGTACGTAGTATGGTATAACTTTATGTAATTCTAAATTTTAAAAATTATATTTTGCAATCTAAATTTGAATTTAGGATATTTTATTTCATATTTAATTTGCAAACTTTATTTTGATATTTCTCTCACCCATCGAGCAAATTTACACTCTCAACCTTTGAATTAAACGTAATGCCTATTTCTTTTTTTCTTTCAAATTAATATATCTCTAAACCAACTATTGAATCTAAGTCTTTAAAACTAGGGTTCACTAAGTTAAGGGTTACATGATTTTTTAGATCTTTTTCAAATTAATATATCCTAAGACAAGTATTAAATCTATGTCTTCAAAATTAGGGTCCATCAATTTAAGGGTTGGATGTTTTTTTTTGAGAATTTCCAACATATTTTTTCTTAGTGGCTGTAAAAGTCATGTCATCAACTTTTAATATATATAATAACTAGATGACTGTCGCGCAGTTGCGCGGTTTGGTGTAGTATAGTATAACTTTACGCAATTCCAAATTTCAAAATTTATAATTTGCAATCTAAATTTGAATTTGGGATATTTGACTTCATATTCAATTAGCAAATTTTATCTTAAGATTTCTCTGCTTATGTGTGGGAGGATTGAGATGTGGGTCCATCGAGCAAATTTACACTCTCAACCTTTAAATTAAACATAGTGTTATCTAACTTTTTTAAATTAGTATCTCTAAACCGGTTATTGAAGTTAAGGTTTTAAAATTAGGATCCAATAAATTAAGGGTTTTTTTATATCTTTTTCAAATTAATATATCTCTAGGACAAATATTGAATCTAAGTCTCTAAAATTAGGATCCACTAATTAATGGTCGGATATTTTTTTGCGAGAATTTCTAGCACATTTATCTTTTTTTCCTTATCTCTTTTGTAAAAGACATGTCATCGGCTTTTAATATATAATAATAGATAAAAATTTTGTCTTCTATTTTTTTGGGTAAATAAAATGACTAATTGGAAGCATTTTGTAGCAAAATATTTATGGAATCGGTAAAAATTACATAACTATTTTTTTAAAGCGCAGCACAACACAAAACAACAAGTTTAAAGTAAAATTCTCCCAATGAATGTAATTACCTATGACTTCACGTCACTGCTAACAGTCAACAGTTAAATTACCTAGGGAAGGCAGAGTCCTTGATGTTCTTCTGGCCGTACTTTCGCCACAGGTGACCGTCAAAATGAGGTGTGAACGTATGTTTGACCCATGAAGGTCTATCCTTCCTGCATCAATATTCCAGAACTATATAGGTCAAATAGAATGAATTAGGATTTGCAGGTGTTCCTGAAATTGTAGGGCTTGTGTGATGCAATAAGAACAATATAGGAAAATATTTAAATAGTATAGTAATGTAAAATAAAGACTGAAACAACACAGCGAAAAAATACCAATCAGTATTTAGGTGGTTTATAGGAAATATGCTTCAATTTGAACAGAGAGATACCGCATACAAGCCTAAAAGGAAAATTATATATGTGAAATTAGAAGTCATGCATGCATGTTAATTTCCTCCAATTCTTTTTTGAAGATATACTTCAATTTTTTTAAAGAGCCGTACGACGTAAATTATGTAGGAGTTCTAAAAGGTCAGTCATTTTTCTTCCAAACACCCGAATACGAAAATTTCAATATGATTAGAATATCCTCCAAAATTCTTCTCATTAGTGGTTTATATATATCGGAACCAAGGTTTCAAATTTTAGTTTAATTTTTTTTGGCACCCACTAAAATCACCAAATTAAATTCAGTAGTTTCAGAAATTTCGTTGGAATTTTGGGACAAATTGGTTGTCCAAAAATTTGAATTTTTGATCAAATTTGACTGAAATTTGATTTTTTTTTGACAAAATTCAAATGAACCCACCACCGAAATGTAAGTGGATAAATATATTTTGGGACCCACCAAAATGACCGAATTTCACCTAAATTAGTGAAATTTCGTGAAATTCAAACCCTGATTCGAACCACACACATCTGCATTGGGAATACTTGAGCTTTGAAGTGCATCTGAAGTTGCGAGACGGTTGTCTCTTGTCTGCATTGCTGGAGTATTTGCTAAACTTCAGAAAAAGAACGACACCGCGTGCATGGCACAAGGACTCAAGGTCAATTATACAGGGGTAATACATGTAAACTCTAGAAACGAAGGAAGGAGAGATACATGTATATATGTTTATATATTTAGATACGCAAATCTACACAAATGGCCCAAAAGTTATTCATGCGGTGAGAGATAGAGAGAGATTTCGACATTTTAGTTGGGAGTATTGCTTTTCAGGAAAAAAAAAAGATATTTATGTCATATATTAATTAGTTGGTAAATGTCGACGTATTGGGTTCCCACAAACGCGTCCATGAGACATGAAGAATCTAGCATAACTACTAAAGGTTCTTTGATCAGATAGATTCAGAAATGCTTCTTTTTATGCGATCGAGAGTGGATCCACATGGAGGCATTACAGCGCATACAAGCATATTTATGCATGGATCGCCAAGATCTTTCTCCAACCAAAATGCATTGTTATTGGCTACATTCTACATACAATTGATAACCGCTATATATGATGTCCATGATGGGTTTGCCTGCATGTGTCACAACTTGTAACAGGCTTAGCCATGCAACATCTTTTATGGAGATGGTGATTGGTGAGTGAGCCAGGCTATATATGTATGGGATTCTTTTTTTTTCTTTTTTCTTTTTCTTATTTGATAATCTCTTTGTGTGGGATTCAAAAGTAGTTCTGTGGGCTAGGTTAATTGGGTGGGATGCTCAAAATGAGTGTGTGAGTTAGCCAGTGATTAGAGGAGTGATTAACACATATGAAGCATTTGTAGTATGGACTAAATTAAGATTGTTAACCTAGAATAAGGACACTAAAGTGCAATGAGATATATAGCTTTGAAAATGTTTTTCCAAGTCTACATTTTCTTCATGCATGCATCACTCCCGCATGCAACCAAACAATATACCAAATAAACCCTACTTGCATCACTCATCCTTTTTCAATCAAAGAAACTAGGCCCCGGGTTGTATTCGTGCGGGCCTGTGTATTTTACGAGTGCATAATCCTATATTAAGCTACATGATAACCATACTAGACAATGTTCGACAATATCAGAGCATTACGTGATGAAAATTGAATTGATCATTATTGCACTAATTGTACAATTAATCTTGGCTGAGGACAAAATGATCAGTTGGATTATTATGGAGCTAGCGATATATAGACTACTAATAGATAGGTTACGTAAACAGATAAATAGGGAGACTTATAGGAGTTTTATGCCGCTAGCTTTACTTGCTTACTCTCTTGCTTTACTCTTTGGACTTCACAGAGGTGCTCAACAAGTCAATACAGGATGGTAATCAAGCGTATCTTTTAACTACTGTCGGCTATATACATACACCAATACATAATATGCTAACTCTTCCCAGAAAGATGCAGCTCATGTTAATTTGGTAGGGCAATGAAGGAATGGTGCTTCAAAGTACTCATAGCAACAAACTAAGAAATCAATTAACAGTAGAGAGGAGAGATGGATAATCACAAAACTACAATCAAGGTATCGATGGATCAATAGGGAAATGACACCATCACTACTACCTAATTAAGGAGATACAAATGATAGGACGTATACATGTGCTTGGAAACATCTTAAACTAGAAAGGAGAAATGTTTCACCAAATGTTTAGGCTGCATGAAAACATCGCTGCCGAGTGCCGACCGTGCATAATGCCTTGAGGCTTCTGTCCTTATTTACCCTTTTGAAAAGGAATTAAAGCATATGCTTGAGTCATAAAATACTAATTATGGACTTTTATTTGGAAGAAAAAAAATCACGTGGATACAATATATTGATACAATATGACAACATCACAAATGGGTATGGTTGAGCCTTTATTTTGTTTCTTATAAGCTAGCATGCTTGAAATGTGCAGGAAGCTCTTCCATTTAGTACTATTAATCTAGGGTTCTCGAGCAATGGAGCCCTCCACCATGACAAAAGATAGAAGTATAGGTAAAGAAAAGGGGAGAAAATATGACTCCGGGTTCCAAAGCCTCGGAAAGAAATGGCCTTTATTGAAAGGAGGATAATGTGCATCTTCTTGGGAAATTATGAAGAATTTCCAGAAATGTCTGGCTAGCAAATACTCCAACATGACAGCAACACGTTTTCTCAACATCCGCGCGTGGTTGTCCTTTTACTGTTGTAGAGCGGAATCTCCATACAAACTTTGAGCAAAATCATGTCATGTGCATTTCGGCTTTTAACTCAGCCCATGAAATATAGCTCGACTCAGAAATAGGACTACTCACAGAAGGAAATTAAGATGAAACGAAGTAAAAACTAATAGGCCTTGTATGCAATTATGCATCCGTTTAATTGACCTTTTCATTCTGTTGATTTAAGTTAAGACGTGCTAGCTATCACTTTCAAACATCAGTGTTTTGGGCAAGAAGACTCAAAATTTCTACAGGAGTTGCATTTCTTCTTAGTAGTAGCTAGACCATGCATTAAATCCAAGTTGTAATATAGTACAGCTAGATCCTACCATCGCCTGTTTCTGACAATGTTAATGTTTCCTTTTTTTAATTTGCCTTGAACTTTTCCCTTATTGGCATACAACCGAGGAAGGCAGAAATGCCTCTACACTTTTTGACATATTTAGTACACGAGCAAGAGAAAGCTAAATCTGTGCAAGACACGGAACTCAAATCCAACAGGCGGTTTCAGGATCTGCTCCAGAATCAACCCATCCCAAGGCAAAAGAGAAGTAGTAGCTAGCTAGAGACTCAAACGACGAAATCAAGCAAGCAAGGAGGCAAAAAGGTAACAAACAACTCGGAATGTTGTATATAAGTAGGACTTCTCATATAATCAAGACAGAAGACTGTTGGTACATACCTTCTTTTCCGGCCGTCGCGCGGCCACGACTCCGGCGGGGAGAGGCCAAATACGCCTCCGGGAGGGCTGTAAGACGCGGACTCAGATCCCATGGCTTCTTGTGGGCCAGGGTCCTCGAAGTCAAAGGACTGCTCCCTCTTGAGGCGAGGCGACGCCATTCGATCGACTCCCCAGCTATGTAGCTAGCCTGATCTTTGCACTAGCTAGAACGAGATAGCAGGAGTAGCAAGAAGCAGCAGGTGTGTGGGAAACAGAGAAGGAGATGGGGAATCCATATGTGGCTTTCGAGCTGCTCACCGGAGGACTTTTAATTTCGAGAAGCAAGATAGCTAGATCAACGGCGTGCGGTACAAACACGGTCAGTACTTTATGGTTTCGTTTTGTTGTCAAGTCAAGAAGCGTTGCTGGGTCTTTTGATATGTTTAATGTTTACAGGTAATATATTCGAGCGGATGGATCTGCCACCAATTAATCATGTGCTTTTTATATGGCCTCGAGATGGGAATTCTCGTTTTCTTTTGGGCCTTAATTCGGTGATCAGTATGGATACAGGTATTTGCTCTATGTTCAATGTCATTTCATTTCATTTCTTATTTCTGAAGATGGTTTTCTCTAGTACTATGATTGTCCTCTTGTTTGCTTTCTTGGCGAGCCTCGACCTTAAATAGGCGCCCGGGGTGCGATGTGCGCGTGTTTGTTTATAGGCAAATTGCAGCAAAGGACACAGACAATGGATGCCAGCTGATTAGATGTATTGCCAATTGGGATTACAATACTGAGGCCATTGTTAATCAGGACAGTGGAGGCTACCAATCTCGCGCCACTCCCACGTTTCGGTGCAGTTTGCAACATTTTGTTGCAAATTTCTGGAAGTCTGACCATTTTATCAAAAGAGAATTGCTGAAAAGACTTCTTGACCTGATCTGATCTGATACACGAATACCATGCATATATGTTCGCTCTAGTCTGACGGTTTGTCAGGGGTAAGGGTAGATTTATAATTTTCAGTGAGCCTCTTATCCTATCCAGCTTTGCAGATTAATTTTGACAGTAAGTAAATTGGAATTCAGTCTTTGTTACTGCTTGTTTTCTGATCTAACCCTTGTTTGTTTTTCATATATAGGTTTTCTTTAGGAGTATGCACGGTTGTTCTTGAATCATGATCGTTATAAAGGTACGTGTGGCTGTATGATTCGTAATTGATTAGGGTAACATTCAGGAATCAATATGAAATTGGCATAGTTAGGCTGCGACCTGAGCTAGCTCGATCCATTTTTATTAGCCGAACAGTAAACAGAGGTGAAAACCCTACATCTTTGGGGTGCATGCAAGAATTAGCTAGGTCCTATAGCTGAAAAAAAATCAATTGGACATGCGTCAAGGCTCAAGAGGAAGTAATGTTGGTGCAACAAACAAGAGGTACAAAAGTACAATACCATCGTTTGAGCAAACGAAAGCGTAAAAACAAATCTGATCTTCAGTTAAACTAGTATACTAGCTAGCACCCTGATCCAGAGTGCAACGTCGAGCAGGAGCGGCATTTCATTCCGTTTGCTTTGGTCTCGTCACAAGGTCACTAGCTCATTGAAGAGGAAAAGGCCAAAATTAAGGTCTTGATCGAGTAGATGATGTGGGTTGTGGATGCCTAGAGTAGAGAGTGCACCACGGCGGGGGTGGGGGTCGGTGCCGCTCGGTGGTGAGTAGGGAGTCGAACGATGCAGTGGCGTGAAGAGGGCGACGCCGATGCATGGTGCCGACGTGCCGCGTGGGGGCGGTGCCGTCGGGTGGCGACTGCTGATCGTGCCTTGCCGTACCGTACGTGGGTGGGATCCAGGGCGCCCGCCCGCGCCGCGGCCACTACTGACGGAGAGCGCGAAAGGAAAAGCCGGGGCACCGAGCCCGTTGTCAAGGAACTCGCTATCGAATAGTCCGAGGTTTTCGAACAGATCTAAATTGAAGAATAGAGAGAGAAAGAGAGACACAAATTTACGGAGAACGACGACTGAATTCTTATTGCTATTCTGATTACTTGTACATATGGGGACCCCCTTCCTCTTTATATAGTAGTCGCCTAGGGTTTCGGCTAAGGGACCATCGTGGGCTTTCATTGGGCCACGTGATTTCCCAACACTCCCCCTTGGACCCTTTACCGCAAGATGCATATGCCTCATTAAAACTCCAGAAAAACCCAGTGAAAAAAATACTTGGAGAAAGAGTACATAACATACGCTTATTACGTTGCACGGATTGCCTCATTAAAACCTTATGCAAGAAAACTTTATGAAAAACTTGCTAAAGGAAAAGAGTACAATTCACCTAAACTTCAATTGCTAATCTTCGAGATTCATGTTGGGTACTCAAAATTCATGTTCGAGATTCATGTGGGAGTATGTGAAATATCTCCCCCTGAAATCTGCACTTCTCTAAGTCTCATCATTCCAATTCCTTTAACGCACCTTTCAAAGGTAGATGCTGGGAGTGATTTAGTGAACAAATCTGTAAGATTTTCACATGACTTGGTGTGCAATATCTTGATCTCGTTCATCTTATGCAATTCGTGAGCATAAAAGAACATAGGGTTGATATGCTTCATGAGATTGCTCTTTACATAACCCATCTGTGCTTGAGCAACACAAGCTGCATTATCTTCATATATGATCGTGGGAGTTTGCTCAATGTTCAAGCCACATGACTTCTGGATGTGGTGAACCATTGTGCGGAGCCATGCACATTCACGAGATACTTCATACAAAGCAATGATTTCCGAGTGGTTTGTCGATGTCGAGACGAGAGTCTGCTTAGACGACTTCCAAGAAACTGTTGTTCCTCCACATAGAAAAACATAGCCAGTTTGGGACTTACCAGTATGCGGGTCTGATAAGTACCCAGCATCGGCGTAGCCGACCAAATTCAGTTCATTGTTTCTTCTGAAAAACAAACCGAGATCTTTGCTTCCTTAGAGGTAACGGAAGATGTCCTTGATCCCTTTCCAATGCCTTTTTGTGGGTTCTGCACTGTACCGGGCTAGCAAATTCACAGCGAACGCAATATCCGGCCTAGTGCTATTCGCAAGGTACATGAGCGCTCCAACTGCACTCAGATATGGGAATTTTGCTCCCAGGACTTCCTCCCCCTCTTCTCTAGGTCTGTATGGGTCTAGGTATGCTTGGAGTGACCTTCCGACCATTGGAGTCTTTGCAGGATATGCCTTTCCAAAGCCAAACATTTTCAACACTTTCTGCGTGTAGGTTGATTGATGTACTAAGATTCCTCTTTGGACATGCTCAAGCTGCAAGCCTAAACAAAACTTGGTTTTACCCAAATCCTTCATTTCAAACTCAGACTTTAAGTATGAGCATGTTTCTTCAATTTCTTCATCCGTCCAAATGATGTTCAAGTCATCTACATAGACGGAGATTATACAGAATCCATTCGGGGATCGCTGTATAAATACGCATGGACAATCTTCGCTGTTTGTGTAGCCTTTCTTGCAGAGAAAGTCACTCAGCGATTGTACCACATTAAATCCGATCGCTTTAGCCCATACTGATGATTTCTCCAATTTCACCTGCATGAGTTTTTATTTGCTCCGTCTTAGTTCGGGATAGGAATACCTTCCGGTACTTTCATGTATATCTCCGAATCCAAGTTTCCATACAAATATGCTGTGACAACATCCATTAGCTTCATTCTCAACTTCAAGTTGACTGCCATTGAGATCAAATATCTAAAGGTAATTCCTCCCATGACCGGAGAATAGTTTTCTTCATAATCAACTCCAGGATGTTGAGTGAAACCTTGAGCCACAAGCCTTGCCTTATACCTTACAACTTCGTTGTTTTTATTCCTCTTCCGAACAAAGACCCATTTGTGACCTACAGGGTTTATATGGGGTGTGCGGCATACGGGCCCAAACACCTCTCTCTTGTTCAGAGAGACTAACTCTGCAGTGATTGTCTTCTTCCATTCTTCCCAATCAAGCCTTTTCTTACACTCTGCGAGAGATGCAGGCTCGGGATCATGATCGAGGCAATCTTCTTTGCAAAGTATGCATCGACATTGGTTGTTGCTCTATTAAGGGGTTTTCCTGTTATTACAAAGTTTATGGCCATTTCTTCATGGGGTGCTTCATGCACTTCTACTTGCTTTTCGCTGCTATTTCCCATCGCAGGAGCAAGTTCCTTTAGCTTTTCATCGCCTATGTGTGCGCACACATTATTTCCGACGGCTTCTTGCAGTGGAAGATTCAAGTCTGGAATTGCCTTTCCCGTTGGCTTCTTTCCAGTGCCAGGTCTCAACTGGCTCCCCTTCTTTCCTTAGGGTATTTTCGTGATTGGTTGTGGTAAGTCCTCTCGCTTGATTTTCCCAGCACGTCTCCGCGTACTTTGGGTTTGAGGAGCCGATTTCTGTTCTTTTCTTTGAGGCCTCTAAGCGGGATGAGGATACCTTCTATTTTATTTGGTATTTCCACCCTCTCGGTGCATTCCTTGCGGGTACATGTGACTTAACCACGCCCTTGAGATCACAAAATGATCAGCATTCATTTGCTAAATTCGCAAATCAATTATCTTCGGACTTCTTGATTTGCTTCATTAGTGCGGGGTCATGCGCGGGATCGATGGAATGCCATATGATTTCCGGCATTTTTCATCCAGAGGTTGATTTCCTCCCCCTAATGACAGGAAACGGTCCTCGTCAAAAATGCAATCAGCGAATCGGGCTGTATGCAAGTCTCCAGTCATGGGTTCCAAATACCTGATTATGGATGCACTCTCATAACCGACGTATATTCCAGACTTGCGGAGAGGGCCCATTGCAGTCCGCTGAGGGGGTGGTATAGGAACATATACCATATACCCAAATTTCCTGAGATGGGAGATCTTCGGAATGATCCCGTGCACAAGTTGCATAGGAGAATGGATGTTGTAGGCCGAAGGTCTGAAATTAATGAAAGCTGCTGCGTACAGGACTGCGTGTCCCCAACAAGTGTTGGGCAAGTTACAACTCTGCAAAAGCGGTCTGGCAATGAACTTAATCCTCTTTATTAGTGCTTCAGCTAGTCCATTCTGCGTATGGACGTGCAGTACGGAATGCTCAACTGATATCCCTGTTGTAGTGCAATAATCATCAAATGCCTTTGAAGTAAATTCTTCGGCATTGTCCATTCTGATGGACTTCACGTGATGATCAGGGAAAACATTCTTAATTCTTATGATCTGCGAGATCAGCTTTGCAAAAGCATGGTTTCTTGTTGACAATAAGCATACATGCGACCATTTCGAGGAAGCATCGATGAGCACCATAAAGTATCGAAATGGCCCTGACAGGGGCTGAATAGAGCCGCAAATATCCCCTGGAAGCGTTCCAAGAATGCAGGAATTTCACTTTGCACTTTCATGACAGAGGGTCTAGTTATTAATTTTCCGGTGGCACATGCAGGGCACACGAAATCTTCATGATTCGGGAAATTTTTAACATTAATGCCATGACCTTGTGAGTTGTTCACTATATTCCTCATCATTCTAAGACCAGGGTGACCTAATCTACCATGCCATAAAGAAAATAACTCAGAGCTTCTAAAAACAGTCTTCAAGGAAGTATACACTTCGGGTGCATGAATATTCGTGTAGTACAACCCAGATTCATATGAGGGACATTTTTCTAATACCATTTTCCACATACCGCGTGCTTCACAATGCACAAGTATTCTTTGCCATTTTCTTCATTGATTTCTACATGAAAACCATTGGCATTGATTCAGGGTACAAAAGGGCTTCTTCAATTGCCAAAGTTGTTCCCATAGGCAATATAATAGTGGCTCTTCCTGAGCCTATTACATATGAATCGCTTCCTGCGATCGTAGTTATCTTTCCAGCGTTCTTCGTGATCGACTGGAAGTATTTAGACTATCTAAAGATGGTATTTGTTGTGCCACTATCAACAATGCATATCTCTTCCATTTGGGCGCTACACGATTTCTAGATAAAAGAAATATAATTCTGATCAGATAGAGGCAAAAATAATCCAAACATTGCTTGCAAATTAAAGATTGCTGGAATAAAGAATAAATTGCATATTTATTAATGAGTGAAGTATGCTCTTCTAGAGCTTACAAACCATTATTCAAAAGAAAATGCTAACAACCATAATCTAAAAAATTATGCATTAAACAGAATCTGTAAAATATGCATTAATTTCTGCTTCTATGTCATCGACAGAAGTTTTCTCTTCATTTGCCATAATATTGGCTGCAGCATCGATGTCCAGGCTATTCTGTAAGGATGAGACAAGTGGGGTATCTTCATCTATGGCATCATCATCACCAATCTTGGCGAAGTGCGCCTCTGCTGGGGCGTTTTCTTTTGCCTTCCTCTTAGCCTGATATGCGTTGATCACTTTCTTCGATTCCCGACATATCTTCGACCAGTGTCCCCAAGTGCCGCACCTGAAGCACGTTTGGTTCTACTGTCCATACGGCTTGGCGTGCGCTTTTTCCTTGTCATCCTTCTTCACTGGGGTTTTGGACTTTCCTTTAGCCTGAGACCTCTCTTTTCCACCCTGCTTGCCCTTCTTTCTATGAATGGGCTTTCTCACCTTATAGCTATTGACATTGACTTCTGTGCCAGTGCCTCTTCCAGGTGGCTGCGAGACATAGTTCTTGCGTAGAACATCGTCTTGCGATTCTGCAACTTGCATTACATCAATCAGTTCGCTATACTCCTTGTATGCATCCTGACGATAGCTGCGTGCACTCTGGATAGCATTTGGGTGGAAAGTAGAGAGAGTTTTCTCAATCTTCTCCTCATAAGTGATCTTCTTGCCACATAGCGAGAGATTAGTACAAATTCTGTGCAAGACAGAATTGTACTCGACCACTGTTTTGTAGTCTGCAAACCTCAGGCGGACCCAATCTTGTTGTGCTTGGGGCAAGATGGTGTACTTGAGCTTCTCGAACCGCTTCTGAAGTGCAGTCCAAAGCTCAAGTGCACTCTCCTCAGCCATATATTCATTCTTCAGAGTGGCTGAGAGGTGGTGCCTGAGGAAGTGAAGGGCTTGATCGTTCTGCTCGGCGGTAGGTTTCGCGTCTTGCGAGGACCCTAGACCAATCGCTGCACAGAGCTTCTTGCCCCTAAGAACGATCTTCACATCTGATGCCCAAGTGAGGTAGTTCTGACCATGCGGGGCCAATTCTTCAAACTCACGATTCACGATGCCGAACATCTTCATGATTTCAAAATTCCGACATTAGATTACTGCGTGTAATCTAATAGAAAAAGGTTGCAAAAACATAAAGTGCAGAAAAATAAATAGCCATACATTGCAGTATACAAATAAAGCAATGAATTCAAAATTCATAAAGAATATTCATAAATGCAGAGAATAAAGCTAGAAAAATAAAACAGAGCCAGATAATTTTTCTGGATTTTCTGGCAATTTTTTCAAAATTTTCTACTATTTTTCCTTTTTTTCCTTTTCTTCCTTTTCTTTTCCTTTTTATTTTTTTCCTTTTCTTTCCTTTTTTTTCTTCTCGGCCGAACCGGCCACTGGGCCTTCCCGGCCCATAAGCGCACGTGACGGCTAGGGTAAAACCCTAGCCGCCACAGCCTTGTTGTTCCCTTGCGCGCCGCCTTCTTCTTCTTGCTCGAGCCGCGCGTGTCGGCGATCGCGGGGCGGCGGCGGCCGCGCGGCGCGGCGTCTTGGCGCGGCGAGGCCGACAGTGGCGACCGAGGAGGCGGCGGCGGCGGCACGCATGGCGAGTCGAGTCGGCGGGAGTGCTGAGCGGGCGTCGGCGACGTCACTTTGGGCGATCGAGCCTAACGGCGCCGGGTATGGCCGGCGAAGGTGCGCGGTCGCCGGGCGATTTGGCGCTTGGCGGAGGCGGCTTTGAGTGGATCGGCGACGACGCGACAATGGCGGCACCGGCGCGCGCACGGCGGCGCGCTGCGTGGAGGCCGAGGCTTCGCCAGCGCGCTTCTGGTGCGGGCGGGCCTGCGGCGGCGGCGGCTATGGCGCAGCGGCGGCGGAGGACCGGCGCCGGCAATGAGGCCAATGGCGCGCTCTTCGGGTGGCGCACTGCGAGGTACGGTCGAGGCGCCTGCGGCAGCGATGTCACACGCGGCTGCGCGCTGCTTGCGCGAAGACCGAGGTGATGGCAATGCTCGCAGCAACGCGCACGGTGAAGCTTCAAGCCGGCGACGCGCTCTTCGATGTTCTCTTTTTTCTTCTCTTGATGAATAGTACTGTAGCTTCGTGCTGTACTGAGTAGCTTTGAGCGTTCGTTGTGTAGCTTCGTGCCACGTAGGATAGATGCATGCATAGAATCAAGTGCGATGAGATTTAATCGTCGAATCCCACCTTTTCTCACCTTTTCAATCCGTTCGCCGGTAGAGCTTCGTGCTGATAACGTGTTAAGGAACCTCGTTATCGAATAGTCCGGGGTTCCCGAACAGATCTAAATTGGAGAACAGAGAGAGAAAGAGAGACACAAATTTAGGAAGAACGGCGACTGAATTCTTATTGCTATTCTGATTGCTTGTACATAGGGGGGACCCCCGTCTTCCTTATATAGTAGTCGCCTAGGGTTTCGACTAAGGGACCATCGTGGGCTTTCATTGGGCCACGTGGTTTCCCAACACTCGTGACGCGCGTGCGGTTGGGGAATTTGGGTACCACGGTGCCGACCTCAAATCCTAGTAAGAAGTACGCCGATGGAGTTCGTGAATACAGGTAATTCTAACTTTTAAAATTTATTTCTAAATAAATATCATTTTAAAATTTTAAGATAACTTTTAACTATTTTTTTATTTGCATATCTCTATCATTCATTTTTTTTTCAATATTATTTCTTACTGTGGAATAGAGTAACACACAACATCTAAGAGCAATAAATAAGCTAATAAAGAGGATGATTTGATCATTTCTACACGTGCCTTGATTGAAGTGCAAAATGAGAGAGTAGTAGACTAGTAGTTACTGTTGTATGTCCGGCAACCCTTAGCGGGGGGGGGGGGGGTTGCCTGGGCCTTGGTAGGTCACTACGGTTTCAACTTTGTCTCGAGAAGAGACGTGGACCTATACCGGAAAGACTCTTTAAACTAATTGACTATAAATATAGAGGAAAGGCTATCTAGTTTGTACATAAGTCATACCAATAAAGGAAATCGTCCGATTACTCTCTCACACATCTTTACTCATTGTTCATCTACTTCCGCTAGTGCTAATTGCTTGTGTTGCTTGCTAGTTGTGTTGATTGTCAATTGGATCGCTCGACGACACTAGTTATTCAACATATCATCAGCATCAATTGCTCTACAGGCCACAATATGTCATTGAATTCAAACGGCGCCCCTACTTCTAGTAGCTAGCTAGTTTAATTTTGTAGATAGTTTGTATCTAGATTGCTTTACTTTCGTTTGCGCACAAATCAATGTCACTCATGATTGGTTTGACCTAGGGTATAACTTTGGTCGATGCAACCGGTGAGTTAGTGACTCACTTCTCTATGCACGACATGAGCATGTAAATGGTCCGTACTAAGCGAGTTTGATCATTGGCCTTGCGAACCCTAGATGCGTTGGTCGTTTTTTGTTTCAATATATTGGCTTTCGTAGCCATCACCATCGCCCGATCAACATGCCAACGCGTTCATCGCTCCTATATGTGCGCCCTTGCAAACCACTACTAGCCTGCATGCCGCGCATGGCTCTCGACCTCAACGGCGTTGGATCACCACCGCTCCCGATAGCGATGGCACTGCCGTCGCCGCATCCCCGTTCTAGCTGTGCCCACTTTCATGCGCATGCGCCGTCTGTAACATCTCAGAATTTTACTTCTAAAATAAAGGATTTGTCATTAAAAATTAAAAATATTATTTTATTTGCTTATGTGGAATTTCTAATGATAATTTGATTTTCTTTTTTGTGGGCACCCAAAAATATGAATCGATCCTCACTCGTGCGTTGGACTTAAAGGTGACACCCATACTCAACTTAAGTGTATGCTCACTGTCACCCAAAAAGTCCCGTACACGGAGTATTAACCAGATGACTCTCACTCAAACAAATATGAGCCACTTAGTTGTACCGTACACACTTACTCGATCAAGAGGGTTTCGATTCCATTCCGAATAACCGTACCGGGATTGGATCCAACCCATCCGAGCATAGCACACGCCGTCCGTCTTAGAACCTTGGTATCGCCCACACTCACCAAGGGGAGCATGTCGCAATAGTCAAGGAATGACGGTCGCACGTGCATATGCATCGAACGGTTGAGAACAACACCGGGTACCTGGATATGTGTCTAGTGCTAGTTTCCAAGATCAACGCCTAGTGCCCACATATCCCGCATTCGAGATGTATTGTTACTCATACACATTTAAATAAGAATTTGACATAGCATAAACTTAAACCAGAAGCTATTACATCTACTTGATATTACAAGTACATAACCGACCGGCCAAATATTACATACAAAAATAGAACGCGGCGGAAATTAAGCATAAACCAAAAGTAGGAAAGCGGTATGCCCATCCATAAACCCATAGGCAACCGACTAGAAAAAGCCCTAGTTCATCCACCCTGGTAGTCTTCGGACCCCGGTGCAAAGTACGATTCGTCGGGGTAATCTTTCGTACCTTCATCTATATATTGTAGATTAAGAAACGGTGATTACACGTATGTACTCGCAAGACTTTAGTGTATAGAAATATAATAAATGCAAGGCTAGATCAAGGATAACAAGCCACTACACTGAGTCTCATTTTTAGCACAAAGTAGATTTTATTTGCAAGCGAATGTTTCATCAAACGGTAACAGAATTGTAAAGAGCATTTGATATGAAGCTAATAACAGTAAGTAAAGTTCAATATCATTATTTTACAGCCCTCCTTGGCTGTGAACACTGAGTAAACACAACCATCCTTGGCTCACAAGTTTACCAACCCGTTCCAACACCGTTTCCAAAAGTTTTCACAAAAACAAGACTAGACTTGAAATTATTCTCCCAAGTTGCTCATGACCGCGAGCACGGCTAATTAATTAGATTTAAATCTCTGCAGAGAGTGTACACTTTACCCACATGACACATTCTAGCAATCATGTCGACCATGCCTCGCGATACCTACAGTACCCGATTTGCTAGACTGTGACGAAACTGTTTAACTAGCTAAAGCCTAGCCTTGCACCAGCCCGGTGATGATAAAGCCTTTCCAAGGTCCGGAGATCTGGACCCGCACACACTGTACTAATGATGGTTTACGCCCCATCGTGTCCTCTCCCCATGGTAAGGCATAGACTGTTGTATTGGAATGCTTTGACCACAACACCTCGGTGAAGGGAGCACCTACGAGCGAACTACTTCGACCTACCAAAATTCAAGGCTAAATCCCAGCTAATCTACTAAGCTAAGGCTATCACATACTAGAAGTTAGGTGATAGCATCAAGTTCGGTCCTTAACTGACCCGAGCGAGAATCTCCCCCTAACTATGCACGAGGTCCCTTCTCATGCCTCAAGTTTACATAGTAAGTCGCTCGCGTCTAAACCATAAGTTTTGGGTTGGATTTTTACCAAAATACATAGAAACCATAACTCGACTCCGTACCTTTACAAATTGCTCAAGTTTGAATGGAAATGTATCCCAACATTTAAAAGACGTTCTAATAAGCATGTCTAAGCATGTATATGAGATATTTCGCATCTATTACCCAAGATGACACTAAGTAATGTCTACACCATAAGTTAAGGTTACAATAGCACGTAACCAAGTGCCAATGTAAGGGTAATGCATTCAACAGGAAGTAAATACCAGTACCCACAACATAGCAAGTTTAACAATATAAACATCGTAAAATAATGGGATCAACATGATCAAAGGAGGATGCTTGCCTTGTTGCTCGTCATCCAGCAAGTAATCTAGGTCGTAGGAGAGGTCGGCGGCGGCGGATTCTGAAGCGTCGGCGTCTACGTGTTATATAACGAGAACCGCGACAAATAGCAAACGATAAATTGTTAATAAGGGCAAAAAGATTTCAGATATAAAAACCAAATGAAACATACCAAAGGAAAATAGGGTGGTTTAAGGTTTTAGAGTTACCACTTTGTGCATGTTGGTTTCATTAGTTCGTTGTTCGAATTTTGGCTCTTTCATGTACATGTTACTTTTATTTCTCAAATTCTAGAAGCTAAAATTATGATCATGTATATGAATACTTATGAATTAAATAGGCTAAAAATATGTATCCTTGTATTTATAACTTTGAATTCAAGAGGAAAAAAAATTTAGACTTAATATGATTAAGACATTAGTTAAGATGTTACGTATGGATAGCACTTAGCCCTAGGTGTTTTTGCATAAAAAGTGATTTGTACATGTTAGATCTATTAAGTTTAGGCTACTGGCTATGCATTCAAAGTTTTAGGATGGTGCTTGTGATACAAGTATCTTAACTACTGTTTTCTTATGTTCGTTTATTCGTATTATGGATTTTAGCGTTCATAATACTAAGGGTTATATTCTTAACAGGATTCAGATGCAAAGCAAGTTGTATTAAGATTATTTCTTCAGAATAATATAGTTTTTGCCCTAGAGAGCGTTTCTAGGCTGATTGTATTGGTATTGGGGTTTAGAAGAGATGTTTTATTCATAGCTGAAATAGAACATATGGCTTTAAAGTTTACGCTATTAGGGATCAGATGCGACTGAACTTTACAAGATTATTCAACCATTTTTTTGGTATTAGCAGGTAATGGCTCTAAAAGTGTTTTAAAACTCTAAAAGTGTTTTAAAACTAGTTTCACATTATTTTGCTTTTAGCCGCAATAGTTTTCATATATGTGAATAATAGAGTCTTTTATGAACTTTAATCAAACTTGAACAAACATGAGGTATTTTTTTCATAAACAGAGAGGGCATCATTTTAAGAGGTCATAGGATTTGATTTCATCAAATTTGAAGTTTATTTGCACAAGTTACGATCATTTGAATTTTGCATGTATTGAAATTTTGCCTATCAGACACATGATGCAAACTATGTTAAAATTTAAATATTTTTATATATTTGGAATCCTTGTGACTTCATGAACATGAGAAAATTAGTTTTATCATTTTTAGACCTAGTTTGTGAAAATTTTGTATTGTGCATATTCTAGGCCTATAGCATTTATTTAAGCTCATTTAATGCACAGTGACTAAAGCTGAAATATTTTAGCATATTCATATTCTACATGGTTTTACACAAATTTATAAATTTGTTTCATTTAATTTGGACTTAAAATACAAAATTTATGCACATATGAATAGGTTAGGTATTATTAAAACTTCTGAAAATAAAAAATTTCCCGAAAAGGAAAGTACACCTTCCTTTACCGAAGACACCTTCCGTTTTCGGCAAGCGTTTTAAAAACGTTTTACTGCCTGACATGTGGGTCCCGTTGGCAACGACTGTGAGAGACAAAAGTAGAGAGAGACTGACGATTTTGCCCCGCATGTCAGTGGGAGAAAAGCAGGGGCGCACGGTTTCGAGCTTGCCAGCGGCGAAGGGCAGCTAGAGCCGGTGAATGGGTAGCACCATGACCTTTAGTGTGTCAATGAGCATCTAGGGGTGGTCTTACGGCGGCCGGCAATGACCAGAGTAGGGTCGCCACCGTGGAGGTGCTACGCACGGTGGAGGCGACCACCGGTAGTGGGGAAGAAAGCTGCACGGGCTTAGGTGAGCATGCGGTGAGCATGAGGGAGTGATGAGGGAGCTAATGCGTTACCCAGGTGCGGCGGAGAGGGCTTGAGAAAGCTTGCCATCGAGCGACCAGTGATGGAGAAGAAGACCGGACTGCGGCTGCGCTACGAGCTCCGGGAGCTGGAAAAGAGCGAAAGGAGGTGATTAGCAAGTACTCAGGGTGCTGTGGCTTTGTTGAATTGAAGCTATTCTCCACCATTACACCCAATTCGGGTTTTCCCCTTTTTCGGTTGTTTGTAGGAGAGACGGCGCAATTAGCTCAGACGAGGCAGAGAAGAAATGGAGGCAGGAGTGGAGCGCTTGGCTATCTTATATGTGCGGTGCAACAAAGAGGGTGAGGGCCAGCATGGGCGAGGCTAGCCAGCGAGCCGCGTGGCGTGAGCATCCTGCTTCGCCCGCACGTGGCACGGTCGGTCTTCACGCGGCATGGGCAGAGGGAGAAGAGGGAAGGGAAAGGAGAGGGGAGAGGCCGGTGTGGCTAGACGGTGGCCCCTCCAGCCGGGATGGCCCTGTGGCAGCGACCGCAAATTGGCATATCGTCGAACACATCGGCTGCATACTGTAGCTTCGCAATAGTTTGGCAGAATTCGATGCATCAGTTAGGGTGGCTCAAAAGTGGTCTTAGCCATTTTTTAAAATTATGGAAATTTTTGTGTAAGTAGAACGATGTTCATAGCTTCCATTTTATTTGGTTTCATTCCATTCCCTTTTGTGGTTTTCAAATAAGAATTCTTGCAAGACTGCTATTTTCAAACTATTTTTGAATTTTTATACCATTTAAATTTTATGAATTTTTTTTGAAAAATAAATATTTATTCTTTTAAACTATTTAAGTATTTTTTAAAATTATTTTTCCAGATTAGGGTATTTGTGATTTTTAGAATTTCCTTTTTAGTGTATTATTTTAGGTGAAAAGGACATTAAATATGGCAAAATAAACTTTAGAAGTGAATAAATCCAAATATACAGTAAAGGTCATGCCATGCCACTTTATTTATTTTTCACAGTTTTTGGGATGTTACAAACCTACCCCTTACATTAATCTCGTCCTCGAGATTAGCTAGTCTCGTTGAAGAAATATGGGAATTCGGCTCTAAGGCGGTCTTCGCGTTTGGCCTCATATTCAATGTGATTACTCCACTAGATTTTGAGCATTTTGATGGTGTGGTTGCGAGTATGATGCTCAGCTTTGTCAAGGACGCGATTGGATGTTCGCGATACAAGAGATCGAGCTGTAGATTGATGGTATCCAAAGGAGTGAGTTCGGTGGGAGCTCGAAGGCACTTATTTAATTGAGAGACATGGAATACATCGTTCACATCAGAGAATTGTGGCGGAAGTTCAAGTTGATAAGCCACTTCACCTCTTTTTGCAAGGATCCAATATGGACCGATAAATAGAGGTGCTAGTTTTCTGTGGACTCGGAATCGTCGAGTACCACACAGTGGAGAGACCTTGAGATAAGCAAGATCATCCACCTCAAAGCTCAATTCGCAACGACGATTGTCAGCGTAGCTCTTTTGCTGCGACCGCGTTTCCTTCAGACGACTTTTTATTAGTCAAACATGGTCTTCAGCCTCTTGGATTATGACTGGCCTGAAGAATTGCCTTTCGCCTACCTCAGATCAAAATAGAGGAGTTCGGCATTTTCTTCCATACAGTGCTTCGAATGGCGACATTCGAAGGCTGGTTTGGAAGCTGTTGTTGTAGGAGAACTCGGCAAACGCCAAACACTTCTCCCAATTGGTGATATATGATAGCACACAAGCTCTCAACATGCCCTCCAAAATTTGATCCACCCTTTCAGTTTGACGTTTAGTTTGAGGATGAAAGGCTGTACTAAAGAATAACTTGGTTCCAAGAAGTTCTTGCAGACTTTCCCAGAACTGAGATGCGAATTGTGAGCCACGGTCGGAGATGATGACTTTAGGAATACCGTGGAGTCAAACAATATCGTTCATATAAAGTTCAGCAAGTTTAGCTCCGTTATAAGAGACGCACATGGGGATAAAATGGGCCACCTTAATCAAACGGTCAATAATAACCCATATAGAGTCATGCCCGTTTGACGTCCTTGGTAAGCCGGTGATGAAGTCTATGCCAACTTCATACCATTTCCATTCGGGAACCAACATGGGTTGAAGCATTACCGCTGGTCAATGGTGCTCTACTTTAATGCGTTGGCACACATCGCAACTAGTGACATGCGCGGCAATGTCCCGTTTCATACCGAGCCACCAAAATTTTTCTTTGAGGTCCTGGTACATCTTGGTGCTCCCATGATGGATTGAAAGAGGGGATTCATGTGCTTCTTTTAGGATCAACTCCTTGATTTTAGGGTCATCCGGAACACATATTTGTTGTCCACGTATGACCAATCCGTCGGCATTCTCAGTGAATTTCAACTGCGCACTTTCATTCATCTTGTGCTTAATTTCAACCACTCCTTTGTCATTGAGTTGAGTGGCCTTAATTTCTAATTCAAGGGTTGGTTGAAGGGTCAGGGCTGCGACATACCCCTTTTAACCACTTCCAAGTTGAGCTTACAGAATTATTCGATCAACTCCGGTTGATTGACAAGAATAGAGGTGCTGACAGCGTGTAGTTTCGACTGAGTGCATCGGCCACTACATTTGCCTTGCCCAAGTGATAATGGATGCCCAGATCATAATCCTTGATTAACTCAAGCCATCTTAGTTTCCTAAGATTCAGATCTGGTTGGGTGAAGAAATATTTCAAACTTTTGTGATCGGTGTATATTTCACAACGATTACCAACAAGGTAATACCGCCATATCTTGAGAGCATGAACGATAGCTGCCAATTCTAGGTCGTGAGTAGGATAATTGGCTTCATGAGACTTCAGTTGACGGGAAGCACAAGCCATAACCTTGCTCTCTTGCATCAATACACAACCGAGGCATTGACGGGATGCATCGCAATACACGTTGACGCTCTTGTGTATGTCGGGCAATGTAAGTATTGGGGCTGTTGTGAGTCTTTGTTTTAGCTTTTGGAAACTTGCTTCACAAGCTGGGTATTGGAGTTGTTGTGAGTTTTTGTTTTAGCTCTTGGAAACTTTCTTCACAAGCTGGTGACCACTCAAATTTCTTCTCTTTCTTGAGTAATTCGGTCATCGGCTTGGCAGTTTTGGAGAAGTTCTTGATAAACCAGCGATAGTATCCGGCGAGACCGAGGAAACTTCGGATCTCGAAAATAGTTTGGGGCTATTCGCAAGCGAGCACATCTTGCACCTTGCTCGGATCAACAGCGACACCTCCTTCGGACAGGACATGGCCTAGGAAGCCAACTTCCTTTAGTCACAACTCACACTTGCTAAACTTCGCATAAAGTTAATGCTCGCGAAGATTGTTGAGCACCATGCGCAAGTGAAGCTCATGTTCTTCTTCATTCTTGGAGTAGATAAGGATGTCGTCAATGAACACCACTACAAATTTGTCCAGGTACTCCATGAACACCTTATTCATAAGATTCATGAAAGTGGCAGGTGCATTAGTAAGTCTAAAGGAAACCATGGTATATTCATATAAATTGTAGCGAGTGGTCAAGGCGGTCTTAGGAATGTCCTCTGGTCGGATTTTGAGTTGTAAGTAGCCAAATCTCAAGTCAATCTTTGAGAAGACCTGAGCCCCGCTCATTTGATCAAACAAGTCATCAATTCACGGGAGTGGGTACTTGTTTTTTTATGGTGACTTCATTCAATGAGCGATAGTCAACACACATCCGAAGACTGTTGTCTTTCTTTTTGACAAACAGTACCAGACTTCCCTATGGTGATGAACTGGGGCGGATGAAACCTTTGTCTATCTGCTCCTTGAGTTGTTTCTTTAATTCAACCAACTCATCTGGGGGCATTCGGTAAGGACGTTTGGAGATAGCTGTTGTACCGGGTAAAAGATCGATAACAAACTCCATGTCTCGGTCCAATGGCATACCCGGTAACTCCTTAGGGAAGACATTGGGATAATCACATACCACGGGCACCTGATGTACCTCCAAAATCGAAAGAAAGTGGAGGGATGGTTGTTGCAAGGTAGAGGCTTGATCGAAGGAGTATGTGACATGAATACCATCGGTATTGACTAAGGAGATAGCTCGGTTTGCACAATCAATTTGCCCTTTATTTTTGGATAGCCAATCCATACCGAGTATAACATTGATGTTGATTAGATCACACTTGAATTCTACTCCATTGATCACAATTCTAACTCCCATACTGTAACACCCTAGAAATTTGCATATTTTTTGTTTAATAATTATTTAGAATTTTCTTGTAATTTTTATGATTTTTATGGATTTTGTAAAACCTTTTTGCCATTTTCAGATTTACAAAAAGCATTTCTGCGGAAAAATTAAAACTTTAAAAATTCCTAAAATATTTTTATTAGGTTCAAATTAATCCAAATTATTTTTGATAATGTTTCCAGAATTTTGGGACCCATTTTGTTATTTTATCCAAGCTATTTTCTTTCTTAGCATTAAATAATTAAATAATTCGGAGAAAAAAGGGACCTGACAGTGGGACCGGACCCCACTGTCAGGCTTGTCTTCTACCTTCGGCCAATGTCCAGAGAAAAGCTCAGTTCTCTCCCCTCCATTGATACCAAGAAGGAAGCTTCAAATCTCCAGCAAATTTAGCACCAAAAATTCGGGAAAAATCATATACGGATTCCTCGCGATCCAATATATACATTCAATGCCAATTTGCCAGAAAAATCTTGCTCCTAAATGCCGGATTTCGCTCCCCATTCAAATCGCAAAAATTTCGTCGGTTTCCATCCTTTGCTAGCTCCCCGTGTATATAAATTCCTCCCCAAGGACCCCTCCTACCTCCACAACCCAGTGCTCTACTCCACAAATCAATCCCGTGCTCTCAATCTTTATTTTTTCGCAAGGTGAGCATTCTTTGATTTTTCCGGCCGGCGCCGCCGTCGCCTCCGCAGACTCCTCCGTGCCGCTCCGCCGCCGGCCGGGCCCGGCCAACCGCCCCTTGCCCCTTTCCTTTTTTTTCCCTTGCGCCATGTCCGGTTGCACTTGCAGCTGCTCTCTGCCCTTCGCATGAACTGCGAGACTACAGTGCCGTTTCTTTTTCCTGTAATTTAATACTCAGAGGAGCCCGTTTTCGCCGAACCCCGTTTGGCTCCGTTTTTCTTTTTAAATTCATCTAAAATTCTAAATTATACTTTGGTACTGATTTGGTATTTTTTTTAAATTTAGATGTTTTTTGCGTATAGATTACGGAGAGTCGGAGGAGTTTGTGGTCGATGATCTCGAGCATCAACCCTACGACCAAGGCAAGTTATACATTCTTGAATATATTGATCCCAGTTTTTAAATTATATTTTAAATTATACATGCTTAAAACTAATATTAGAACCTAGATTATTAATGAATTGAGTTCTATTTTAAAGTCTTATATTTGCTAAAAAAATTAATTATTATTAATGCTTTTTCATAGAGCATGTGTGAGAGTCTAATGGTGGAGGAAGAGTAAATATAATTGTACCACTAACACTATTCTTAAAGAAACTAAGTATTTTCAAACACCGCACAAAAAGATAGGAAATATCCTTGTAATCGCTGGGAGTGATGTTCACATAATAAGCACGGGAAAAGTCACTATTATTTTACATATGGGTACCAAAGTAATAACAGAAGAGGTTATTTTGTATCATGAATCTAAACGCACTCTCTTGAGGTTTAAGGGTGCCAATGCAAATAGTTTTTATGTAGAAACTAATGCAGAATATGATATTGAATATATGTTCATGACTAAGATTGATGGATATGAAAGAAAAGTGGTTGAAAAGCTCTCTTCCTTCTCATCAGGATTATACTACACATATATAAAACCTACTAAGAATATGTTGCCATGAAAAAAAAATTAAAATCCAGAATCATTTACTTTGGCATGGCAAACTGAGTCATCCTAGGTTGATAATGATGAGAAAAATCACAAATAGTTATGATGGACATGATTTTAAAAACTAAGGATTTCCCTAATCAAGAAGACTTTCTTCCCTTAAGGTTAAAGATGAATCTCTTGCTTTAAAGATGTGGTACTAACAAATACTTACTAAGTGGTGCCATGTATGCTTGTTGTCTACTTGGAACCACGCTTTTGCAGAGCTGATGTCCCAAATAATTCAATTGAAAGCCAACTTTCAAGATAACCATAATAAATCCTTGATAATGAGTAATGTTGGCGAGTTCACCTCAAAAGCATTTAATGATTATTGTATGACATTTGGAATAAAATTAGAGCATTTAGTACCACATTTCCACACAAAAAGGTATAGCAGAGTCGTTAATTAAAAGAATAAAGTTCATTGCTAGGTCACTTTTACAGAATCGTAAATTACCAACTAGTTATTGGGGTCACACAATATTGCATGCTACAGCTTAAATTCAACTCAAACCAACTGCATATCACAGTTTTTCCCTTATCTAGTTAGTAAGTGGTAAAGAACCAATTATTTCTCATTTCTGTAAATTCAGTTGTGCTGTATACGTGTTGATTCCACCACCATAATGTACATCCATTAGTCCTCACAGGAAATTAAGGATCTATGTAGGTTTTGGAACTTCGTCAATAATTAATTATTTAGAGCCTATGACTGGGGATCTTCATACTGCTTAGTACGCTAACAATATTTCTAATGAGAATCATTTCCCGGCGTTAGGGAGAGGAAAGTACCTAGATTCAAATTGTCGGCGTTTTCGAGCGCCGGCAAGTAAATTTGTAAGTCTAGGGGGTCGCGCGTTCCACTCCCTGAATGGTTAGACTCGTGAGTCCAAGATGTATCTTGGTTGGTGAAAGTCCCTACTCGATTCGGATGGCGTATTGTATTGCTTTTTGCACTATGTTTTTCTGAGACGAGGCCCTAAATGACTTAGTCTCCTCGTGTTCTTATGTCTCCTCTCCCCTTGAATCGTTTAGTCCCGCCTCCTTTTATCTGAAGGAAGGGGCGGGTTACATCGAGTAGGAGGGAAGAGCGAGGTGACCTATGTTAGGAGCTCCGGTCCTTCGTCTTGTGGAGTGGTCGCCACCCGTCTTGCCTCTGCTGGGTTGGTAGCCTTGGTGGTCAGGGAGGTTAGGTATTCCCCGGGAAATAGCGTACTTGCCCTCTGTGACCCTTGCGAATGCTGACGTTGCGGTGCGTGATGTTGGTGCTGCCTCGGGAGGGAGCGTGCGTTAGATCAGACGCGTGGTGGTTGATGGTCTTGGAAGCTTTGTCTTCTGCGATCACGGATCTTCTTGGGAAGAGCCACCGCCCTTGTATAGTCACTCCGATTGACCTCATTCGAAGTGCGTGGCGGTAGGCGATGAGGACTGCACGCGGCCCTCGGCGTCCGTCACCTGGTTCGGTTGGAGTCGGAGATCCCGCCCGCCAAGAGGGTCGGGGCGCCGTCCGATCGAGTCGGGGATCCCGCCCGCCAAGAGAAGTCGGGCGCTGTCTGGTCGGATTCGCTTCCCCGGCGGTCGGGAGCGGATGTTCGGCGCGATCTCGCAGCGGTCGGTCGCGGCGGGCGCGGCCTGTTGGGCTGGAGATATGCTTGAGGCCGCTGGCTCGTCGCTTCGGGCTGTTGGGGTATCCCTTTTATTAGTATTCGTCAGTAGCCCCCGAACTACCGAGCGATTTGGCGATTCGGTTGGGGTTGAACTTGGGCGAAAGTGGTGGTGGGCACTGGTCGGTCGGTCGGCCGATCCGATTAGCGATTTCCGTCGGTGTGCCGTTGGATCCGACGGCTGTCCTGGAGTTTGGCCGGGGGCATTTGAACCGCCGGGGCTTTTACTTGCCTCGTTGCGCATGCCGAGTATAGTTTGGCGCGCCACGCCTGCTCGTCTTCTTGATCGCCGGGTTACAGTGAAGGGCGCCGCGTTTCCGGCACCGCATTTACTCGAGACGCTTAGCCTCCCTTCGTCCGGTATATATATATGTGTGTGTAGCTTGCTTGAAGGAGATGAGAGCTCTTTCTTACATTCTTTCAAATGGCTTGAGACATCCTCTAGTCTTTAGCCGGCGATGGCGTCGCGGTGGAAGAAGAAGATCCTCCGCCGAGCTTTGGGTGAGTTCGACCAGCGATGGCGAGCTTAGGAGGAAGAAGCCGCTGCGCCCGTGACGCCGCTTTTGTTGTGTGTATTTGCTCGAGGCCATTCCGAGGCTCGAGGTGAAGGGAACGCGGTATGCTACGCTAGCACAAAAAAAAAACTACCGCGCAACTAGAAAGCTACCGCAAGAAGGGGATCATAGATAAGATTACCACTAGGCCGCGATTGCGGAATCCTTTAGCGTCGATGTAGTGGTTCGTCCTCGCCGCGATCATTGCGTCGATGTAGTGGATCGTCCTCGCCTCGCCGTGGATCGTCCTCCCACGCCCATGATCGCAGCGGCGTCACCGCAGCGATCCACACGTCCGAGAGATGGAACGCTGCGTGCGTCGTGTGCAAGCACCTAGTCGCTCGGCGAGGCGTGAGAGGAGGAGGCTAGGGTTTCAAGTGAATCAAACCTAAACCGTGGAAAGCACACTCTGCGCCTCCTCCTCCCTCCTTATATAGCCACGAGATGAAACCCTAAACCAGGCCCACCAAACATGCTAAGCCCACGAGGTTCATTAATTACGGATCCAATCCAAATTAATGCTTCCCACCCATTAAGTGTGTGACCTGCGGGTTCACATACGTTTGGACATGGATTCGGAAAACTCCTTTTCAATCCAATAGTTGGTAGCGGCTTCTTGCAAAGTATGCCAACTCCCAAACATACCGTGATCAAATCGAGCAGAACCTATCAAAAGAACTCATGTAATAATCCCTTTGCCAAGTATATGAAGATTGATCTCAAGGCGAGAAGCATGTCATCCTTTGATGATTCAATCCATCTCTCGTATCCGTGATATATTAATAAGTTGTGATTGACTCTCAATTCACGGCATGGCCATGCACTTTCTTAATCATATCACACGAGTGGCCTTGTCATATATCTCCGTTTCATTGGGTGGCAAATTCCATCTTATTGCTCACTTCCCTCGCACGTTTCATAGTAAACATGAAAGCTACCTCTATAACTATCCGGTTAGGAAGTAGTGTTTGATAGCCCCAAGGAAAACTATTACACATGTAGGGAATATGACAATCTCAGGTCTAAGGATCATACATCTTCTAGGTATGAGATACACGATGACACATAAGAATGAAACATTCTCGCAGTGTCCCATAGCGGGTCTATCTAACCCATGTTCTTCAACATGGTCCACAATGTAGAGATGATATCTCCATATCCCATGATCTATGAAGCATGATCATCGATCACTACATGTGCTGATCTATTCATCGTAGTCCTATACGATGATATCCGATCAGAGATATTTATCGAATTACATCATTAAGTAAAGAGCTTCATAATCAAGTCACATACTTGTTGATCAATACAATGATATACATTCATTGGACCAATAATCATATTATTATTCATAAACATAGTCATGTTACAATCATCTAAATGATTGCCTCAAGGGCATAACACTAACACGAGGTGGTAAGGGGGGCCCTTCTGGAGGCGATGGCGCAAGGGCGCCGACCGTAGTTGGTGCGGCCGCGTCGATGTCGCTGAACGGCAGCGGAAGCATCGGCGTGTTACCAGCGGCGCGGCGGCTGTCCGTCGACGAGCAAGGGCCTACCGAAGATGCCGTCGGTGCCACCGATGCCGCACGGATGTTTGATAGGTTCTAAGCGCGGGTAGAGTCCTGCCGTGGTGCTGCGTGGCCACTCTTGTATCTGCCGGGTACTGTGTGTAAAGTCGTGTAAAGTCTGAGCCTGTTGGCCTATAATGAAATTTTCTTTTCCTTTATGAAAATGTCTTCGCGATGAGTTTACTTTAATTTTAATCGTTGTGGACGGCGCCTTGGTCGGCAGGGCGACGGATGCCTCTGTGAGGTTCGGTGTCCGAGTGCTCGCTTAACGTCGTAGCTAGACAAAGTGCCTTGGCCGGGCGGGACGGCCGGATGCCTCGTGAGGTTCGGGTGTCCGAGTGCCTTGGTCGGCGGGACGACCGGATGCCTCGGTGAGGTTACGGTGTCCGATCGCCTTGGTCGGCGGGACGACCGGATGCCTCGTGAGGTTCGGTGTCCGAGTGCTCGCTTAACGTCGTAGCTAGACAGTGCCTTGGTGGCAGGGACGACCGGATGCCTCGTGAGGTTACGGTGTCCGAGCGCCTTGGTCGGCGAGACGACCGGATGCCTCTGTGAGGTTCTGGTGTCCGACTGCCTTGGTCGGCAGGACGACCGGATGCCTCTGAGAGGTTCGGTTGTCCGACTGCCTTGGTCGGCAGGACGGATGGATGCCTCTGTGAGGTTCGGGTGTCGAGTGCCTTGGTCGGCGGGACGGCCGGATGCCTCTGTGAGGTTACGGTGTCCGAGTGCCTTGGTCGGCGGGACGACCGGATGCCTCTGTGAGGTTGGTGTCCGAGTGCTCGCTTAACGTCGTAGCTAGACGGTGCCTTGGCCGCCAGGACGGCCGGATGCCTCTGTGAGGTTCGGTGTCCGAGTGCTCGCTTAACGTCATAGCTAGGCAGTTGTCTTGGTGGCAGGACGACCGGATGCCTCTGTGAGGTTACGGTGTCCGAGTGCCTTGGTCGGCGGACGACCGGATGCCTCTGTGAGGTTACGGTGTCCGAGTGCTCGCTTAACGTCGTGGTCGGATGTGAGTGCTCGCTACCGTCGTGGCTGGACGTGAGTGCTCGTTTACCGTCCGAGCCGGGCGTGAGTGCTCGTTACCGTCGAGCCGGACGTGGGGCATGCTTCTCGAGTCCTCGTCGGGCGAGGTAGCTGCGAGAGGAATGGCGCCGTCTATCCCACATGTATACCCCATCCGCGGTGTGGGACACGGAGGGATGAGCGGCGTAGCGTTTACTGCGTTGGTTTGAGCGCCGTGCTCGTGGAGCTAATAGCGGGTAGTCCGAGTGGGTCTGGGAGGTCCGCCAAGGGGACCCTTCCGAGCGGACGGTCCCAGTAGGGTGTCCAGCCTGCGTGGGGCGACCCATAAAAACCTTTCTCTACTCAATCCGTATGGACTCGGGTCGTCCGCGACCCGAGCACAACTGGTGTCGCTCATTGATGAGCTCCGGGAGAGTGTGAAGTATGGTCCCGGACGCGAGTAGAGGTGATTAGGTGTCACCGACCTAACCGAGGGCCCACCGTGGGGCTCACCTCATACCTGCCCCTTGCTCAAGTTTTGCTGGGGCGGCCTTATACCCATCTGGTGGGGTAGGCCTTTTTGAACCCACAGCTCCTCGCTGGGCCCCTGGCGCAAGCCACAAAGCTTTTGCCGTCTTGGGGCCGCAGCGGCCCAGTGGGCTTCTCGCGCGCGCCCCGGAGCAACCGTTGCGGCCTAAAGGCGGAGACCGAGAGGTTACGGGACACGTTATTCGGGGGCGGCGTCTTTATGGCCCTTGTCGCCTGACATGACAGGGATTAAAAGCGGAGTGGTATTGGAAACTGGGAGTTATCAGGCTGGCGCAACAGGCGAGGGTGGACGCGACGCTTCGCTTGACGGGGTGCCTGCTTGGCCGGCGTTCGCTCGTCCTCTATAAATACGCCCGTTGGGTGCTTTCGGGTGGTCACGCTTTCTTGCCTTCTCTGTCTCTGCCTCTGAAACAAGAAAAGCACCAGAGAGCTAAGGAAAGAAAACCCCAGCCTTTCTTTCTCACCTTCCAGTCGTCTCCCCTGTGAAGATGTCGTGGCGGAGTGCTCGCGCCAAGACACCAGGCGCTCGGCAGTGAAGAAGGGCTTCCTCATGCCGCAGACCTTCCGGTGGAGGGTGCCGGCGGGGCTGCCACCCGCGCCGTGGCGACGAGATCGTGGTGCCCGCCGTTCTTTGGCGCGGCTTTGGCTCGCCGCCGCACCCGCTTGTCCGGGGCTCTTTGTCTCATTACAACGTGGAGGTGCACCATCTCAACCCCAATGGGGTCCTCCACATCGCCATCTTCATCACGTTGGCGAGGCCTTCCGGGATCGAGCCGCATCGGGCGTTGTGGAGGCACTTCTTCCGTGCAAGGCTCGAAAGACGTGCCGTCGGACGCCGTGGCGCACAGGTGGCTCGCCCTCGGCTCGCCCGGTCGAGCACGGAGTACTGGAGGTAAAACTGCCCTCGTCCAACAAGGGCTGGCGTTCCGAATGGCTCTACGTTCGAAACGTCGGCGGCAGCGCCCCTCGTTTCACCGGCGAGCTACCCATGGTGGAGGGCGGTGGAACTGGGCGCCGAAGAGGGAGAAGAATAGCCGGCCCCGATCGTGGAGCAGATCAGGGCTCAAAGGAGGCGGGGGCTCACCGGGGACGTGGTTGTGCGCGCCTTTATGGGGATGCGCGTGCAACCACTTGTGCACAGGCCGCACCCCCTGTTCCGGTACGCGGGGCCGTCCGACCGGGCGAGGATGGCAGAACCCGAGCTGGCCGCGTCTGAGGTGGAGGCCCGGGTGGCGGCCGTTACGGGCGGAAGCGCCACGGTGGCCGCGGATGGCCACCCGGAGCCATTCTCGGCGGCTTTTCCGCCAAATCTGGTAAGCCGGTGAAATTCCTTTCTGCTTCTCTTTTCTTTGTCCTTAGCACTTGACCGACATTCCTGCATCCTCTTAGGGGCTCATGGGGATGTCTTCCGGCGCCGCTCCCGGGGGATAAGGAAGCAGGTGCCGCCCGGCGAAGGCAGCGGTGACTCCCCGCAAGAAGCGGAAGGAGGAAAGGAGGAGGAAGAAACATAAAGGCAGCGGCAAGCCTTGCGGCGAGGATGTGTCGGAGACCACCGCCGTGGGGACAACCTCCATCGACAATGGCGGGAGTGCCTCCGCCACCCTATGGTGGGTTTTCACGACCGCCGATGGCGGCGCCCGAAGCGCGGACTCGGCCGAGGCGGCATCACGGGCCCGTGGCCACGGATCCCGTGCAGGGGTGATCTTGCGCTTCGGCCGATCGTCGCGTCTCGGTGGAGGTGGCCGAAGCGACCAATGACTTGCCCTTGGCGGGGTCGCAAAGAGGCGCGCGTGCCGCGCACCGCTTCGGCCTTGTAAGTGTATTCTTTTATTGGAGCATTTTTCTTTTGGCAAAGCCGCCGAGCGACTCTTGAATCTTTGCAACGTCGGCGCCTATCTTTGGGGTGACCGTGGGGTGCCGATCGGCTCCACAAGTAACGGCGCGGTGATTTCGGTGACCCGATCGGGTCGGTGGAGGTCGCGCGCCAAGATCCGAGGCGCGCGCGCCGAGGGCGGGGCCTCACCCGAGGTTGTGGCCGAAGAAGAACTTCCGCCGCCTCGGCTGGGAGACCACCGGACGACGTGATCGCTGTTTGGAGGATGAGACAATGGCGCCGCCGGTGATCGCGCCCGATCGTGGCGAGCCGGCGATCGAGGTGCTCGACCCCTCGTCGGGGAGGTGCCGACCGATGCTCCTCGGCGCAGTCGCCGAGGGGTTTCAAGGGTTGACCTCGTCACCCTTGCCCATGGTGCTTTGACGGCGACGCCCGCCCGATCCGGGCGGCGTAGGCGCCGCCGGTGTAATCCCGGTCGGGCATCATGAGTCGAGCGGAGGAGAGCGAGTGGGCCGCCTTCCGGCAAAAGCGCTACCGACGCCGGCCGAGATAGGGCGATCCGTGAGGGTCCGCTCTTGCTTTGAAGTCTTCCACCGTATTTGGATACGATGGTCGGGAGTCCAAACCGATCGCCTGTAGGTCGGTAAAAGTTCGACTCGTTGCACATTTTTTATAGTTCTTCCGTGCGACTAACGGAGTGTCCACGTTTTGCAAAGACTTGCGGGCTCGCCGTGCGCCGAGTTGAGCTCTGCGCAGCGCTCCGCGGTCGTGGCGATCGCGGCGGAGGAGATCAGTGCGCGCTTGAGGCTGCGCCTAGCCCAGGAGGCCCTGGGCATTAGGCGGTCGGAGGCGGTGGTGATCCGCCAGGGATTTGAAGAGGCCACAAAGGCCCTTCATGATGAGCGCCTAGGAGCCAAGGCCTTGAGGGCGAAAGTGGCGGAACTGGAGTCCTCCCTGACGGAGGTCACCGAGGCCAAGGATGCCGCCGTTGCCGCGGAGGGGACCGCGCAGACGCAGGTAACACGTCTGCGGACCGAGCGAAACAAGGCTCAGGGGGACGCTGCCCGAGTTCGTTCCGAGCGGGCGACTGCTCTGAAGGAACTGGCCGAGCTGAAGACTTCATACGAGGTGCTGAAGTCGGAAGCTGGCAATCTGACCAACTCTGCGGCCGGTAAGTGTCTCAATTCTTCAATTAAGTTTGGGGGGTGCGACCCACAGGACGAACTTATCCAAAATCTCCGCACCGCGAGGCGCAGAAGAATCGGCGCCGCCGTGGAGGCGCAGAGAACGGCTTCGGATGCTCGCGACGTGGCGATCGTGGCCAGGGACGAGGCCCGGGCGGCGTTGAAGGTTGTGGAGGACGGTCGGGCCGAGATGAGCGCCGAACTGGAGGCCCTCCGCAAGGCCGGTCGGGAGGTCTGCGACCGCATCCTTGGAGCCGGGGCAGGCCCGAGTGCCCTTGTCCCCGCGCCGCCCAGTGCGGATCGTAGAAGAGGCGGTGGTCACCGGCGCTGCGCTTGGAGCCTCGTCGGCGCTGGTCAACACCATCTCGTACTACGACGGCATCGACCTCGCGGTGGTGGGCAGCGGCGTAGCTGGGAACCGGATCGACGAGGAGATCGACCGGTTCGAGCTCCTGGTCGAGCCGCACGCCCGGGAGATCGCCAGCCGCATCCCGCCGCAGGCCGCCCTCCAGGAAGCCAGAGGCAGCCAACTCTCCGTCTCGCCACCGGTCGCCCGCCAAGAAGAATAAAAATATAGTTAGCTTTATCCTTTTTAGATTGTAAAGACCGCTATTTAAACAATCTTGAATTTATCAAGTTCCAGAATCGTCCCTCGTCCTTTTTCGTATTTAGGATGAGCGTTTGGCCGACCATAGCCTTAAGGACCACAGGGGCCACTTATGCGTAGGTCGGGTCGTTTTGGGAGGAGCGAGGTGGATTGGAGACTTGGCTATGCAATGTTAGGCGACTTGTGAGGATAGGAGTGTTCTAGACCGGCCGGGATCTTTCCACTCGGGCACTTCCTTCTTCCGCGGTGCTACTTAGCAACCATAGTCGGCCGGGCGAGGCCGTAACACTTGGGTTGAGAGGGTTACCGCTCGGGATGGACCTCATGACTAGTCGGGTCGTGCCCTCATAAGCGCGTGAGACATTTGAGTTCGTGCGGGAGGAGTGTTCCTGCCGACCCAAAGGTCACTCCACTCGGTACTTCCTTCTTCCATAAAGTGTTAGCAATCATAGCCGGGCGTAAGTCGTAGCACTTGGGTCGAAGGGGTTACCGCTCGGGAAGGACCTTGTGGTCGGTTGGGTCATCAACCCGCGCAAGCGCCGACCGGGAGCAGCTTGAACGGGGGCGCCGAAGGGCAGCCCCCGAGTCGTCGCATGGCGACCAGGTGCTCGGAAGGAAGAAAGTAAAGAGCATGCTAGGAAGAGGAAGAGAGTTTAGGGATAGAATCGCCTTAACTTTTCTATATTCCATGCATTTGGAAGGATACGGCCCTCGGTGTCCTTGAGCCGAAAGGTGCCAGGCCGGAGGATCTGCACGACGGTGAAGGGCCTTCCTGAGGCGGCGACTTGCTTATCCTTGCCGGTCGGACCCGACGCAGACTGTGTCGCCAAGATCAAAGACCGCCCTCGAACCTGGCGGCTGTGATAACGTCGCAGAGCTTGTTGATACCTGGCCGATCGCAGGACGGCCACGTCATGCGCCTCGTCGATCTGGTCGACGGAGTCTTGTTGTGCGGCGAGCCCCCGAGCCTCCTCGAAGGCTTGCAGTCTTGGGGCGCCATACTCGGTCTGCTTCGGAAGACGGCTTCAAAGACCGTATACCATAAAGAACGGTGTGAACCGTCGCCCGGTCGGCGTGGTCCGTAGACTCGAGGACGGAGGGTAGCTCGGTCGCCTGGCGCCGCCGAGTGCTTGAGCGATCAAGATCCGCGCTTGAGCCCTTGAAGGATCATGCCGTTTGCGCTTCGACACGGCCGTTGGTCCGTGGATGGGCCACGCCGCCCAATCGACGCGGATGTTGAAGTCATCGCAGAACTCGAGGAATTCCTTCCCCGTGAATCTGCGTTCGTTGTCGGTGATGATGGAGTTTGGGACTCGAATCGAAAGACTATGTCGCGGAAGAAGATGGCGCTTGTGCGGCGTGGCGCCACGACCGGCTGGCCTCTATCCACTTGGTGAACTTGTCCACCGCGACGAGCAAATGGGTAAAGCCCCGGGCGCTTTCTTGAAAGGCCCACCGGATCGAGCCCCTAAACCGCAAAGGCCACGTGATGGGGATTATGCGCAAGGCTGGTGGCGGATGATGTGTGCGCTCGGCAAAGAATTGGCATCCTTCGCAGTGCGCGGCGATGTGCTCTGCGTTGGACACGGCGGTCGGCCAATAGAAACCTTGCCGAAAGGCCTTTCCCACGAGAGATCGGCGCGCGTGGTGACCGCAAATTCATTGTGTATGTCGCCCGCCAGCTTGTTTTCCTTGGTCGGCCAGAATGCACTTTTGGAGGACCCCGGAGGGGCTCCTTTTGTAAAGGTCTGGACCGACCAGGACGAAAGACTTTGCTCGCCGGGCGAGGCGCCGGGCCTCGGTCGGGTCGGGAGGAAGCGACCCGTCCGTCAAACGATCTATGAATGGCTTTCTCCAGTCGGACTCGGTTGCTAGCACGCCGTGGCTCGACCCGGCCAAGTCTACGCCCGACCGCGCGGCGGTCGGGGCGACCGTGCTAGGTAGGTCGGGGGACCGTTCGGCCACCGGGCCCAGCTGGATGGAAGGCCGCAGGAGGTCGCAGACGAAGATCCCGGGCGGGACCGGCTCTTTGGAGGCCGGATTGGCGAGTAGTCGGCGTCGCTATTGTAGCGTCGGTAGCTATGGTGAAGTTGAAGCCCTTGAACGCGCCGAGCCCGCGACTTCTCGACGAAGACGCGGCCATACGAGGCGTCTCGGGGCTCGCGGCCTTCATGACTTGGTCGACGACAAGCTTGGAGTCCCGTGGACGTAAGTCGGCGAGCACCAAGGTCGGCAGCGATCCGGAGACCGTTGACGAGGGCCTCGTACTCGGCAACGTTGTTGGTGGCGTCGAAAAGCAGCCTGATGGCGTACTGGAGCTTGTTCCCAAGTGGGGAGATGATGACGACTCCAGCGCCTGCGCCATTCTTGTTGTAAGACCCATCGAAGTACATTGTCCAGTACTCGGGGTCTTCGATCACTCAGCGACGAAGTCGGCTAGGGCCTGCGACTTGATCGCCGTCCGAGGGACGTATGTGATGTCGTGGCCGCTGAGCTCGAGTGCCCACTTGGCTATCCTTCCCGAGGCGTCGCGGTTGCGGACGATCTCGCCTAACGGGGACGTGGTCACCACGGTGATGTTGTGCTGATCGAAGTAGTGGACGAGCTTTCTCTTCGCAATGAGCACCGCGTAGAGTAGCTTCTGCACCTGTGGGTACCGAGTCTTGGACTCGGAAAGGACCTCGCTAATGAAGTAAACTGGCCGTTGTACCTTAAGTTCGCGGCCTTCTTCCGCTCGCTCCACCACGAGGGCCGCGCTGACGACTTGGGTAGTGGCGGCGACGTAGAGAAGCGGCTCCACAGTGCCGGGCGACCAGATCGAGGCGAGGACAGGAAGGCCTTCAGGCGGGTAAGGGCCTCCTGAGCTTCGGGTCCGGCTAAGCGGTCGGATCTCTTGAGCACACAGAGTGGCATTCGCGCCGCAAAGGCGAGACACGAAGCGGCTCAAAGTCGCTAGGCATCCGGCCTCTGGACCCCTTGAGGTTCTTGATTGGGCCCATCCTTGCGATTGCTAATATCTTCTCTGGTTGGCCTCGATGCCTCGCTCGGAGACAATGAAGCCAAGGAGCTTCCTTTGGGGACCCCAAAGCGCATTTCGAGATTGAGCTTTATGCGGAATCGTCGAAGGTTCGCAAAGGTCTCTTCCGTGTCGGGGACAAGGTCGCCGCCCTTCTTGGTTTTTACGACAATATCGTCGACGTACACCTCAGCGTTACGGCCGATCCGGTTATTGAAGCACGTTTGCATACATCGTTGGTATGTAGCGCCGCGTTCTTTAGGCGAACGGCATTGTAGCGTAGCGAGAATGAGCCGAACGGGTGATGAAGGAAGTCGCTAGCTAGTCGGACTCCTCGGCGCTAATCTGGTGGTAGCCCAGTAGGCATCCGAGAAAGAGAGGGACTCGCACCTGCGGTGGAGTCGATGACTTGGTCGATCGCGGGCAAAGGCGGATCCTTGGGACATGCTTTGTTGAGACTCGTATAGTCAACGCACATCCTCCATTGCCCATTTTCTTTTTACAAGTACGGGGTTGGCTAGCCACTCGGGTGGCGCACCTCTTTACTGAACCTGCGGCCGAAGTTTGGCGATCTCCTCCCTATGATCCTGCGCTTCTCCTCGTCGAGCGGCGCAGTGGCTGGCGGCCGGCTTTGAGCACGGTCGGATGCTCAAGGAGTGCTCGGCGACTTCCTTGGGATTCCGGCATGTCGGAGGACCTCCATGCGAAGACGTCTTTGTTAGTGCGGAGGAGTCGACGAGCGCTTCCTATTTGGCGGGGCGTGGCTCGATCCGCACGGTCTTGGTCGGATCACGAGGATCGACCGCGACCTCCTTCGTGTCCTCGGCGGACTTGAAGGATCCCGCCCCGCTTCTTGGACTCGGGGCGGATTCGGAGGCTTCCTCCCGAGGTTGTCGAGCTCGGCAGACGCGATGATCGCCGAGGCAAGCTCTGGCAACTGCGCTCGCGATTGTAGGCAAGTGGAAGACGATGCCACGGTGATGACTCCCGTGGCCCCGCATCTTCGACTTGAGGTAGGCGTGGTGGGGACCGCCATGAACTTGGCGTAACATGGCCTTCCCAGGATGGCATGGTAAGAACCGGGGAAATCCACGACCTCAAAGCGAGGTTTGGCGCGGAAGTTTCCGGTTCCCGAAGGTAACGCGGTCGACTGCCCGAGTGGATGGGCTCGCTGGCGGGAATGCGCCATGGAAGGCGCCTTCTTCGGGTCGGAGGGTTGAGCGCGGGATCCCCATAGCGTCGAGCGTCTCGACGTAGAGGATGTTGAGGCCGCTGCCTCCGTCCATGAGCACCTTTGAAAGGCGCTTCTTCCCCACGACGGGGCTGACCACCAGGGGGTATCTCCCTGCCGTGGAGCGTGGTCGGGGTGGTCGGTCCGATCAAAGGTGATCGGGAACTCCGACCACCGGAGGTATTGGGGGACGCATGGCGCGACGGTATGGACCTCGCGATAAGCGAGCTTGAGCCGGCGCTTGTCGGCGATAGCAGTGGTCCTCCAAAGATCATGAGGCGGCCGTCGGGTTCGTGGAACTCGTCGTCGCCTTTTCTCTCGCGACCAGCGGGCCGCGTGAGCTCTTCCCTTGCCACGCGGCGTTGCGGGGACGCTGGAGAGGTAACGCCTCAGGACCTCGCAGTCCCGGTACTTGTGCTTGACGGAGAACCCGTGGTTTGGGCACGGGCCGTCCATCAATTTCTCGAAGTGGTCGGGCGCGACGGTCGGTCGCACCTGCTGCTTGGCAGGGCGGTCGACGGTGGCGACCACTTGGGGCTCGCGGATCTGCTTCCCGTGCCGCTTCCGTTTGTCGGAGCGGTCAGAAGGGGACCCGATGCGGACGCCGGGTTCTGGCTGGGCCTTTCCTCCCTCGAAGATGGCCCCCACAGCCTCCTCGCCGGAGGCGTGGTTGGTGGCGATATCGAGGAGCTCCTTGGTAGTTCTGGGCTTGAGACAGCCTAGTTTGTGTACCAAGGCCTTGCAGGAGGTGCCGTAGATGAATGCTCCCACGACATCGGCGTCGGAGATGTCGGGGAGCTCGTTGCACTGGCGGGAAAACCGCCGGATGTAGTCCCGGAGGGTTTCCCCTGGCTGCTGTTTGCAGCCCTTCAGGTCCCAGGAGTTTCCAGGGCGCTTGTAAGTGCCCTGGAAGTTGCCGACGAAGAGGGCCTTCAAGTCGGTCCAGTCCCTGATGGTTTTGGCCGGCAAGTACTCGAGCGGACTCGGCCGAGTCTGCGAGGTAGATGGAAGGTATTGGATGATGAAGAGGTCATCCGTTGCTCCTCCCGCCGGCATGTGAGCCGGTAATCTTGAGCCGACACACAGGTTTGTGGCCCTGATGTATTTAGCAATGTTGGTAGCGCCGGAATCGGCGGGGAAGTCCGCTGGCGGATCCTGGTAGAACGCTCGCGATCCAGACCGTCGGGGCTCGGCTGCGGTGGTGGTGCCGCCGCCGCAACCCGTGAGTGGCGGCCTCCTCGCCATCTTTCTCCGCGCCTCAAGGGTAGCGCGAATGTCGAGGCATCACCGAGGCGTTGGCGCGCCGGCGCGCGAGGCTGGTGTGGCTCGCGGTGCGGCGGCGCTGTCGTCGGACCCATCTGCCGTCAGACGGGTGCGGGCCGGTGGCTGAGGTGGCTCGGGCGATAGGGCCGGGCGTGCATGTCTTTGACGGCCGCGTGCTCTACCACCCGAAGGTTTTGGTAAGTGGCCTTGGCCTCCGGTCGTCGGTTCCGGAGGCCTCGGCAAAGATTGCGGCCGCGCCACGCTTTGACCGGGCGTGGGGAAGAAGTGAGGACCGTCGGACCCTTCCGCTCTTTGGGGTGTGCTGACGCCCGCGTCTGCTGCCGCCGAGCACATGCGGGCCTCGAGCCCTCTTGCTCGAGTTGGCTGGGCCGGTCAGCTTCGATTCTTCGTTCCTCCAACTCTTTGCTTGTTGTTGTTGGAGCTCGGCGCATGCGGGTCCGAGCGCGTTGAGACGCCAGCCTGGTACTCCTCCTCCTGCGCCGAGTGCGCCGGACAGAGGCCCCGCGGCCGTGAGGGCCACGGGCAAATCGGCAGTGCCGCCATGTTGCACTCGCGAGTGCCGCTGCATGGCGGTACTCCGTGTCGGAGCTGGAGTCCGGCGGAAGAGTCTTCCAAAGCTTCGTGGGCGGAGGCGGCGGTAGCCACCATCGCCACGATCGCGAGCCTACGGGGTGACATGGTCACTGCCGGGCCTACGGAGTTTTCACGACCGTGGCGGAGCACTCCTCGGGTTCGGCCGGGGCTGCAGGCGCCCAAGTCGGAGTTTAGCGAAATCGCGGAGAGGGCGCCCAAGCTCTCGTGGCCGCCATCCTCCGGAGGCGCGGGGACGCAGCGTGAGCCCTCCCGTCGGGGTGACGGCGAAGTCGAGGGAGCCGAAGCGGATCCGGTTCCCCGGTGCAGTCATGCCGTCGCAGTGGGTGGATGCCATCAGGGAGATAAACGGAATCCGGAGATGGTGACGAAGACGCGCGAAGCCCCTACGGCGTGCTAACCGCCGGCGTTTTAGTCTTGGCAAGTAAATTTGTAAGTCTAGGGGTCGCGCGTTCCACTCCCTGAATGGTTAGACTCGTGAGTCCAAGATGTATACTGGTTCGGGGTGAAAGTCCCTACCCGATTCGGATGGCCGTATTGTATTGCTTTTGCACTATGTTTTTTTCTGATTTGAGGCCCCTAAATGACTTAGTCTCCTCGTGTTCTTATGTCTCCCTCTCCCCCCTTGAATCGTTTAGTCCTGCCTCCTTTTATACAGAAGGAAGGGGCAGGTTACATCGAGAGTAGGAGGGGAAGAGCGAGGTGACCTATGTTAGGAGCTCCGGTCCTTCGTCCTGTGGACTGGTCGCCACCCGTCTTGCCTCTGCTGGGTTGGTAGCCTTGGTGGTCAGGGAGGTTAGGTATTCCCCGGGAAATAGCGTACTTGCCCTCTGTGACCCTTGCGAATGCTGACGTTGCGGTGCGTGATGTTGGTGCTGCCTCGGGAGGGAGCGTGCGTTCGTACTGTACGTGACTGGTTGATGGTGTTGGAAGCTTGGTCTTCTGCAGTCACCAGATCTTCTTGGGAAGGAGCCACCTGCCCTTGTATAGTCACTCCGATTGACCTCATTCGAAGTGCGTGGCGAGGGGCGATGAGGACTGCACGCGCCCTCGGCGTCCGCCACCCTGGTTCGGTTGAGTCGGAGATCCCGCCCGCCAAGAGGGTCGGGGCGCTGTCCGGCCGAGTCGGGATCCCGCCGCGCCAAGAGAAGTCGGGGCGCTATGCGGTCGGATTCGCTTCCCGGCCGTCGGGGAGCGGATGTCTTGCGCGGTCTCGCAGGCGATTCGGTTGGTGGCGGGCCGGGCGCGGCCTGTTGGGCTGGAGATATGCTTGAGGCCGCTGGCTCGTCGCTTCGGGCTGTTGGGGTATCCCTTTTATTAGTATTCGTCACAAATGAATGCCACGAAATAACATGGGAAACCACGGGGATCCATCCATTAGATCCATGTACTAAGGAAGCTGGACAAGAGGTTCAAATGATAATAATTTATAACTTTTAGCAAATAACCTGACAAATGCCTTCACTGATCACAAAGGTGTGACAAAATCACATGTACTTATAGTTAATGCACCGAACAGAGTAGAAGCATCACAAGAAGTGGCTACAAATACCACTCTTGCCCTTAATCCTAGGAAGAGGAGGACAGCTCCATTAGCGCCAATCCAAGGTTCTCGGAGATGTCTGAAGAAGCAAAAGACTAAGTAGAAAATTTTGCTACCTAAGATAGTTGAAGAAGCTCATCCAAAACTTGAGAAAATACCTTATTTGAATAATCTTATAGATGAACAACCCATCGAGACATTGGCGCACATATGGGCACTAGGATAGGGGGATATACCTAACTCTATCTATATAGGAAATTATGAAGAGCATGAAGAAGGAATAGTTGACGAGATTTCCACTAACTATGTGGGTTCAGAAGAATCATTTAATAGAAAGATTACCATTGTGGAAATTTACTTTGCCTCAAAAATTGCTGTATTATTGATCTAGATCTAGAACCAAAGTCCTTGGTAGAGTGCAAGAAGCACTCAGATTGGGTCAAATAGAAAGAAGCAATTGAGGCATAATTGTGCTCCCTAAATAAGAGAAGGGTGTTTGGACCAATAGCTCGCACTCCTCTCAAAGTATTCCCAGTGGGATATAAATGGGTATTTGTCTGTATGAGAAATGAGGTGAATCAATGGTGAGACATAAAGCGAGGTTAGTAGCACAAGGGTTCATGCACAAGTTCATCATTGATTACGATAAGACTTACTCTCATGTTATGAGTGAAATCACTTTCTGGTACTTAATATCTATGGAAGTGAATGTGAATCTAAAAATGCAGTTGATGGATGTAGTGACCGTATATTTATATTGGGTCTTCAAATACATATATTTACATGAAAGTTCATGAAGGAATTAAAATATTGGATCCTAATAAAGCAAATTGCAACATATATATCATCAAACTTCAGAGGTCGTTGCAAGGGTTAAAATAGTCTGATAGGATGTGGTATAACCAGCTAAGTGACTTTCATCAAGAAGTGTCCCTACATGTTCATCAAGAAGTCCTAGGACGGATTTTGTATTATTTCTATATATGTTGATGATCTGAATATCATTGGAATCACAAAAGACGAGTTTGAGATGAAAGATTTAGGTAAAACTAAATTTTGCTTAGGCTTGCAATTAAAAATGTATCAGAGAAATTCAACATGGCTAAATCATATCCATTGAGAACCCCCATGTTAACCAAGGGAGGAAAATGAAGAATTGTTAGGACTTTAGGTTCCATACACAAGCGCTATAGGAGCACTGATGTGTCTTGCAAATTGCAGCAGGCCTAATATCCAACTAAAAGATATTAGACTACCATTAAGGGGGTGTTTGGCACAGCTCTAGCTCCACCAAAATCCATGGAGTTGGTGGAGCAGGTTATTCCTAGCTTTAGAAATTTATAGAGTTGGAGCTGTGGGTACATTTAAGAGTTTTTAGGTGGGTCATCTTGTATACATTTTAGACTAAAAATAAAAACTACACAGCTCTAGCTCCTAAATTATTCTTTGCTCACGAACTCCAGAAGAAAGATGAAGTAAATATACTACACACTAAATCTTGTGAAAATTTTGCAGATTTATTTACTAAGTTCCTTCTAACATCTATTTTGAAAGATATGTTCGTGGCATTGAAATGAGGAGACTTAAATATGTGCATAATTCAGGGGAGCACTTTCGTGAATAAGTAACCCATATGTATTAGGTCTTGAAGATTGATACCTATTATTTAATCTTGAAGATTAAATGTGATCATGGAGATCAAAAGATTGTACTCATTTTTTCTCTTAGTGAGTTTTTGTTATAAGTTTTCTCATTTTAACGAGACAAATAGTGAATTATGTCTTGCGTGTGCAATGCACGCCTTTTCTGTTCCTTTTTTCCACTGGATCTTTGGATGGAGTTTTTAATGATACATGTGCATGTCATGATATTTGCTCAAGGGGGAGTGCTGTATAACTGGCACCCTTAGAGGGGGCGCGTGCGGGCCCTAGTGGGCACCGTGGTTCCAACTTCGTCTCCAAAAAGAGATGTGAGTGTATACCAAAAGGACTCTTTAGTCTAGTTGACTATAAATATAGGGGAGAGGCTATTTATTTTGTACATCAAGTCATATCAATAAAGAAGATCACCAAATTGCTCTCTCGCACATCTTTGTCTATTGTTCATCTACTTTTGTCATTGCTAATTGCTTGTGTTATTGCCACTTGCTGGTTGTGTTGATTGACTATTGGATCGCTCACCGACACTAGTTATTCAACAATTAAAATAAGTTTGAACCCTTAAGTCAAGTGTGTATTCGTGAGCTAGCATCACAAACTTATGAAGATCTTGATGAAAACTAGTTTGGTCCGATCTTCCGATAAGAGTGATAATTACGATTGATCGATGTGACGTTGACTATGAGGCTACTTGACCAAGACGACCAAGCCCGTCCTGCAATCGCTACACCACACCCTTTGTCATTATCAACCGTGTGCAACACAGTTGATCTTTCCTGCAAGCAATCGAGAATCAAGGAAGAAAGAAACGAGTGCAATCTGAATTGGAGGATGAAATATGAAGTTTTATTGACTAATAGAGAGGCCTGAAGTTGTCGTAGTTGGTATAGTCGACACAAGTACACAACTGATATTTTCTAAACGAAAAAACAATCCAAACAAGTCTAAACCCTAAAAGTGGCATCCATAAAAGATATGGAGGGGAGCCGGCGTGCTCCAACAGGAGGGGGCGCACACACAAGTGGAGTCGGATTCCAACTCTATTACAAGGCCCAAGTTGGTCCAACAGGTGGTGTAACACATTTATTTGATGATTGTCATGTGTATACAATGAATCTGAAGGTAGGGCTAGATATATTGGAAAGGTCTCGTCGTCCTCTTCGATTCGAGTACTTGAACTCCTCAAACGGACTCTGTATGTAAAAGTTATGATCATTTTACTTGGGGCTGTCAGGCTAACTCCGAATTGGTCTGGATTTGAAACAAGGTCGGCCTGGACTTGTGGTAGTAGTGCCGCTTCCCTCACCTTGATTCCTAAGTAGAATAACATCAAATGACTTAGGTAGCAATCCATCCTCAATAGGAAAATTATGAAATCCTAGAAACGAGTTCATTGTCATAGGTCCTTGCCTAGCATCTTGTGGAGAATTGTTGTGTGTATCCAAAGAAGTGATGTCCTCGTCAGATCTGATCTGTGATACATCCCTAATTTTAAGACCCAAGGATGCATGTATCCAAGCTAACCACCTTATGTTTTTTTCATGAAAAAAGTGGTTCAAATCTCATTTAAGGATCAGTCTTAGGTTTGGGCGAACAACAAGGAGTAAGGTCCAATTATTGGTTGAGGCTATGTGTTGCGTTATGAATCTAATTAGTTACAATAATCTTTACTGATTCTAGTAAAATTTTGTTGTTATAGCTCACAAGAGATGTTTTCAACTCACTTTCATATCAAAAGTGAATAAGTGCTTTTAGAAAGCCACTACAATGCCAAACAGAGCACGAGTAGCTCTCCCGAGAGAATGCATCCCAATCTTAATTAGTTGGTTAATTAGACATGGCGATGCATGGTGCACCTAGCTAGACACACTCGTGTGAGTGGTGTGTATGCGCGTGTTTCTAACTTATGAATAAAAATAGAATAAAACTATGTCCATAGTGGACTTGATTAAAAAAAAGTACGGCTGCTCCGAATTTTAAATTGTGAATACCAATTAGGCGATGTATTAACTGATATCATAGTACTAGCTGTCTAGAAAATCATTTGTAGAATGTGATTTGCTTATAAGAGTAGTTAGTGGTTAGGGACCTAGAGTAGTAAATATATCAAGTGCTAGCTGAGAGGTAGAGTACTAACATATGCGCTCTTCATTTGTAGAATGTGATTTGCTTGTAAGAGTAGCTAGTAGGACCTAGAGTCATAAATATGTAAGCCAAAATCTGAAAGTTGGATCGGACCTGCTTTTGCAGTTTATTGCTGAGGGAAATTAGCTATTTATTAAACAGTCTCTTATAAAAAGCTACAACCGTTTTTTAGATCAGAAAGCTAAAAAGCAGCTTTTCAAAAAAGCTACAACTCCCCCAAATAGGCCCGATCAAGTGCTAGCTGAGAGGACATGCCATATTAAGAGTTGAATTTAGCATAGGCGGCATCTTGTCAGCATGTCCCAACGTTATGCTAATGTAAGACCAAGTTCCTCGTCATCTAATCGACACGGTCTGGATCAATTTGGACGACTATCAACAGAGCATCATTTTGAGAATGGTCCCAAGAAAATCTTCGTTTCGTTTTATCTACTCCAATTGATAGATCCAACCATGTTTACGGTTGCTTGCTGTAAATTAATAGTGGCGAAGCCAGAGATTTGTGAAAGATAGAACGGAGTTGCAGCTAGCACATGTACATACCTTTGAATTAGATAGAAATATGGGTGAATAAGTACGACAACTGCCATAAGCATTTCCTATAGTATACTGTTCATTGGCGACGAAATCGGGCGCCCACCCCACCAGCATCAATGTTGGCTACGTCCCTGGTTAGAAATAGCATATAAAGTGGCTAAATGCTGTTTTATATCAATGTAATACATATTATTCTCTTTTTTATATAGGAAAATGCTTGGTTGAGCAGGGGCGTGTTCTCGCCTTTAATGATAAACACTTTGCAATGTTTCAAATATCATGGCGTCTTGCGAATGATGGCCTTGCCACGAATGTGAATAGATGGCACCGGAAGATGACATTGACTAAAACCTATGATATTTGCGGCATGTCTGATGAAACAGGTATTCTTGTCGTGGTTGAATGTCAACACGCACAAAACCTTCGTGTTGCTCTGAAGGCATGTGACTGGCGGCTACCGGATGAATCCTGTCTTGTTTATTCTGGGCCTGATTGATTGCTGCTGCTCTTAAACAGTGTCACCGGAGGAAAAGGATAGGTTCATCTTGATGCTCTGGCGTGATGGCAGGTCCGAAATGATTTAATCCATGCAAACAAGGTCCTCTCCATTACTGGTTCAGTTAAATTTATAGATGATTATTGGCAATCACTGTACAATATCCGACAAGAAGACCTGGTTCCTGGTCTGAAAGGGAAGAAGCCGATAGTTATGCCCAGTATTCAGTCCTCAGAATTCAGCAGAAGCAAAAGGAAAGAGAGCACCCTCTTGACCCCGGCTGGGTGAAAATCAATGTTGATGGCACCTTCTCAGAGCAAACTGGTCAAGCACGTGTGGGAGGTATTGTTCGGGATGAGCATGGAGCGGTCCTACTCTCTTCTTAGCGCACGATTCATTTGTGTAGTGATGCTGAGGAGGTCCAAGCTTGGACGTGCCATCAGTGGTGAAGTCAGAATGAAAATAAAAGGTAGGATCAAAGGACTAAACTAAATTGACATAAATATAGTTTTGTACTATTGTGCAATCTAAATTTCACTTAATCAGTATGTCTGCCTCACCTGATAGGCGGATAGGTACTAATTTCATTAGGATTAAATTATAGTCAAAATATCTTTAGTTGAGGGAGAGGGATAGTAGGAGAGCATATCTAGCACATCCCAACTTCTCGTGTGCCCGTACATCCTCTTCGAAATACGATGCAGATGGTTATGAACAATTTTTTTAAAAAATTGACAACATTGTCACAAAATCAATCTATCGTACCACAAAATTTCAAATATAAATTCAATATACACATGGAGAAACAAAAGAGAGAAAAAATCCAGCTGAAAATGAAATCCGAAAATAACGGAAAAAGATAAATCTACTATTCACTGAAATTTGTCCTTTTGGTTTCTCCTTATATACATTGAGTTTCCAATGACTTATCTAACCAATTTTTTTCGAAATTTTTCATGACCATTTGTATCGTGTTTCGGAGAAGATGCACGGGTGCATCACAAGTTGGAATGTACTATATATGCCCTTGGTAGAGTTGTAGACATTTTTTGTGTTCAGGAGGAGGGGAGAGGGAATAAGTTTTGTGCAGGGACCCTCAACAACGACATAATTTCAACAAGACCAAGTGACTAAGAAGCTAGGGTATATATAAAAAATCTCAAGATTTTGGTGGTGCTCCTGCATCCACGGCACCCCTTTATTACGGTAGTATATATAGGCCTGTTCATTTAGGTTTGGTTTTTTGGCTTATAGTTTATAGTCAGCTTTTGGGTTTAAATAGTTTAAAAGCTATCGGCTTTTATATATGGTAGAGGTGGGCAATTTTATCGTAACTTTAGTATTATTAGTCTAAAACTAACCCTTAATTAACCAAAAAACTCCGGTGGCTTTTAGTTATATAAAGGCTTATAACTTTTGAAAAAAGGTCAGATAAAAAGCTACATATTTGTTTAAGTTTTAGTTTTTGGCTTTTAAGATAGTGAAAAAGCTTAAACAAACATGACCTATAGTGTGTGCACTTACTTTTCTTATGTAACCATGACAACATTGTCAACATAGTACTTTTCTTATGTAACCGTTTTTGAAGAACGTTCAATTGGTCGGTCATTATATAGTATCGATCGCTGCCATTACACTCACATTTGCCTCGTCAAAAATTAAGTTAGAATGCTACTAAATGCATAGTTCTAATTATTTTGTCTATAATCCCCAGTTGTTTTCCCTTATTGCATGCTAGATCTCCATCTGAACTGACAGGCTGACACCACTTGGTAGGGAGCGGAGAACATATGTGGCCAAGAGGTTGGGAACACGCTGACGAGGACAACCATCTACTTTAATTAGATCCGAATGGCTACTAATCTAATGAGTCTAATCTCGTTGCTACCTTGGCTTATCGACTCGGGGTTGACACAGGAACAAAATAATGCAACTGGCGAACTAAACAGCACGGGTATCGACGTCGACGAGGGTGGGTTAGTTAAAGCTCGTCCGCAGAATATGACAGGGCATTTACTACCCTGACTAATTCGCACATGGTTTTGGGAGCAGAGCCAGGGACCCTGAAGAAAATGCCAGTGGCAAGTGGCAGCAACCATGAACAAATTTTGTTGCCCATTACCCATAATTAAAGATAGATGCATTGCATGGTTAGATCATGAGGATCCAGGCCGGGTCGACCACCCCAATCCGGTGTTGAGGCACGGATCTATTGGCCGGTGTATCACTAACATGTGACTCCAGAGCTATGTCAGTGATGCAACTTAATGACAAATCCTAAAGTACTAATTGTTGAGGTGACAAATAATGGATACCTTACATAAAACAAAGTTGTATCCATGGCTCAAGAGTCGACGTGGTTAATCCAAACCCAACTCATAAGAAGAGATGCTGACAGGGGATCTGGGATGTCGCCGGATGGTAAAGCCGCGTGTTAGTTGGCAGATGCCTCACCTCGCGCTGTCGTACACCATGATGGGAACAGCGGCCAGCAGCGTCTATTGATCATTTGATCACGATTATATGTAGGTGATGCAATTAATGCAGGTAAGGAAACTTTTGCGAATTTCTTTAGTATCGGAGAGAAACAACGCATACAAAATTCCTTCCTGAAGCAACCAATAGATCACGAGATAAACTCCTAGAAAATTTACGAATAAATCCACATAACTTGTAATCAGTAGGACTCAAAACATTAACGGATTAACCATTATTCAAGCATGTATGCCACACCGGTTAGACATTTGTAATTAACATCATGTTGTCTAATTACATTTAACTCCACAAAACACCTCTATATACACTATATCAACATACATATATTCTGCAAAAGGGAATATGTATATATATACACTTTTCTCTAAAGAGAAAAAAAAAACAGAGGGATGTATGACGTCTTAATTACTTCTAAATTTTTAGGTGGATGCATACGTACTCAACTCAACTGGTGTGCGTAGATTATTTGAACCAACCAAAATCCAAAGGCTCGGACCAGTGGGGCTCCAGTGACTCCATCAAGAAGTCCATTTTCAGATCATCGGATGCCGGCAGCACCACGGGCGAAATCGAAGAGCTACTAGCCTCATTATGGCTACTTCTGGCCACCGTCTGTGACAAGTTATAGCAGTTTCTTGCCAACAAGGTTGCGGTATTCTCATGCACAGCGTCAGACTTTGCAACATCACAGCCTGTGATGACAGTGAGCAAGGAGGAGACGATGGCATCTTTCTCTTCTTTTATCACCGTGGTGTAGCCACCACTGCATTGAGCCTGCAGGCGAGGTGGTCTTTCCATCTCTACCTTTCTCAAGGAGGCGTCGGCGATCTGCTGGATATGCATAGATGAAGCCATGTAGTCCGAGGCAGCAGCACTGCTGCATGTGTGCTCATTTGTGTAGATTGCTCGAAACAATGGCGGGTCCTCAGAGTTGTGCTGCTCCACGTGCTTGCTTGCCGGACAGCCATGATCCTGATGGTATGTGCACCTATAGTAGCACCTGCATAAAACGATGCTTGGACTTGTTTAGTGCTCACTTTTCTATGCCTTGAGGGTAAAAAATGATCAGAAAATAGGTCATGGACATGCATGTGGTAGCCAAAAACTTGCCACATGAGGACACATGGCAGTGTCCACTTGGATCAGAATTGTTAACCTTGCCGACATGCATTATTAGCTCCAAAGGAGTATTCCCATGCACGCATGCTTGGGAATTGGGATATCACAATGTGGGGAGTATCCCCAAACATGGGATATATATCACATTGACATGCACCCAAACACCGAAGAATCAAACATCGTATTGCTAATGCTAGAACTGCCTCCCATATCAATACATTCGATGTCAGTTAATGACTTAATTAATGTATACCATGGTCTACAAGATTGGCACATATACGGGATGTACATACACGCGCCCAATCTAGTCCTTAATTAGTTACCCCACCGTTCAGAGAGATGGAATGCTCTCTACCAGAATTTTCGTCAATCTGAGTTTTGAGGTATTTTTGACATCTTTCCCCAGATATTAGTAATGGAGTATCTGTGTAGCCTTTCTCGTGCGCATATTTGGTGATTTGTATCGGTTTAAATTCCAACGGTTTTTTACACTTTTGCAGCGCAAAAATTTTGGTATTGCCTTTCGTTTATAATGCTCTAACACCAAACAAATTAATATAGCAACAATGATATTTACCATAACATTAGCCCGGATTTATTAATCTGCAGATTGATATCTATTATCTCTAGAGGGTTTTGTTTTTATTTCGTCCTTAGAGGTTTTAATTCATACTGAATGTAGTCAGCTACAACTAACATGAGACTGGAAATCTCATGCACATATGCTGAAGTCATCACATATATTCACATGACAAAACTAAATCTTCCCGAGATGTGATGATGTTCAATCTACATTGCAACTTTTCCCCTTGCAGAAGTTGCAACTGGATCTAAACAAAATGCTTGCGGTAAATGTTGAGTGAGGTCTTTTCTTCTAGAGGAAAAGATTAAACTATACTCCTCCCACAACGAGATCTACGGGGCAAAGACAGTTATATACCCAAATAACAGCTTAAATCTTTTTCTGAGGGAGATTCTTTACAAAATGATGGTTGGCTCCAAATTAAGATCAAGGTGATTCTTGGCAAACAATTACTTATGCCTCATTACAAGCTTATTTATGATTCACACGCGCCTATTATAGTCCACAGAAGTTATATAAGTTACTCTAGGCGCTATTTTTTAAATAAACATTTGGCATAACCGGAACAAATCCATGACGTACATTGCTAATTACGCTAGCTCATGCTCATCTAAAAAAATTGGCAGTATATCGTGCATGTTGCACGTACCACTTCATTATTCGAAATCGTAACTATGATACAGTAGATCACCAATCATATATAGAAAAAAACAAATAAAAAAGTATGGTTTAATCAACGGCAAGTTGAGCTGAAGAGCAATTAAATAGGTAATCCCCAGTTCATGCATGTTTAGGAAACTAAGTAGCATCTTTTACACTAATAAACAACCCCCAGTGGAGTGCACAAAAGCTGAGCGTGATGATTCCCTCAATGTGTGATGGTGCTTAGCTTCCTTTCCTATTGGTCCATCACTTCATTACGCTTTTAAAAATTCCCATTTAGGCATGTGATTTTTCGATACACGACAACAAAAAGGTCTACGATACAACCTGATGCGAGCTACAGGTAGCTACTGGTGAAGGCAGTGCAATCTAAAAACCATATATGCACCTGATTAATTTCTTTTTGCTTCCAAGCACACTTGCACTTAAACTATATATGCGACCAGAAAGCAAGGTTTGAGACTATTAGTTAAGTACTCCCGTTGGCCAATTGTTTATAAAGCGTATTTTTTTTTAACACATAGATAATGAAGATATTAAAAATGACTAGACTACCCCAAATTATTATCTTTAAGTACTATATTCAATGCATACATGTAGAGAATATCAATTAATCTGGATATTTATTAGGGGGTATAAAAGAAACATCACATTAATTTTTGTACTAGAACATAAAATACACATTATATTTATAGACAAGATCATTCATAAAATATACTCTATAAACATAGACGGAGGGAGCAGTACTTAAAGCCCTGAAATGAGATCAACCACATGTATACTTAACTAATATGGGAAAGCCTTGAGACGAGATGAATCACATGCACTTAACCAATACGGGAAGCACCCGCTATTTACAGCTAGTATGTATCAGTGATATTTTGTACTCACTCCGTCCAAGTTTATAAGATAAATTTTTTTTAATGATCTTATCCACAAACCACAAATAGATGATGTGTGTCCATATATCAATGCAAAATTATTGTGATGTTCCCTCTATACCCCTAGTAAATATCCATCTTTACTTTATATTCTGTACTGCATTGAATATAGTGCTCAGTAATAATAATTCAGGGTAATCTAGTCACTTTTAATACCTTCTTGTCTATATGTCAAGAAGAAATACGTCTTATAAATTTGGACGGAGGGAGTATTAGTATATTTAATTCAAGTAAGAGTTCGATATCTTTTTAGAATTTTTTGTAAAACTCTATCCCGAGTAATTACTAGATTCTTATGTGAGATCCCAACCGAAAGAGTGTGTCTCAGTTGGGAGCGTGTACATGATTTTTTTTAGACGATACTTCACCTTTGTTTTTTCAAGTGTGCTAGCATGGTGAGAATATAATGAGAAGTGGAGCCAATTTGCCTGGGTAGTTTTGAGTGTATTTTTTTCTGAAACGTTTCTGATACTGTACGGAAAAAGCACTACTGTCCTATACCCATTTTCTCTATTAATATTATTCAGACTTTGGCCTAATGCACAAGTTATCTATATCTGCCCTATAATACACATCCATTAATTTAAGCAAATATACAGATAATTGAATAATTTGCACACGCACCTTGGAAAGGCATTGCCCCGGATCATCTTTTGCCCATATTTTCTCCACTGGTAGCCATCGTGATACGGTGCGTATGTGTGCTCAGTTCTCGTGCATATGCGAACCTTCCTATTTGAGGAAACAACTATTAAACAAATTGAGACAATATTAAGTACAACAAGAGGAATGTCACATGTAGCAAGAACTAATTAATAACTATGAACATCTTATGGATTATGGAAGAAGAACAACAAATCAGAGCATGCAACTCATTACTCCATCCCTTGATTGCAATTCGATCGCACTTTCATTCACATATATGTAGCTAACTTAGTTTAGGCATGAATTAATGTACATGAGATGAATAGCAATTCATATATATGACATGAATATTATACTTACTTCTTCGCGTGCTCCTGGGCATAGCCACCACTATCCTGCAGCATCCTTTTATGGGTTCCATTAGAGCAGCCACTGGAGCTGATCATGTTGTCACCCCTCCTAGCCATGGGGGCCTCTTGAAACGTCCTGAAGCCGATCGAAGACGATGCGCGTCGTTGGTGCCGGCAAAATACCTTGAAGTTGCGGAGCGTCCTGGCGGATTCCCGTCAGTCGGCGCTGAACCCTTCGCTGGCCTGAAGTGGAGATGATGAGTTTTATTCTCCTTGTCTAGTGCTGCAGAGAAGCGCATGACTGTACAATCATATATATGCTATGCAGAACCTGGACGCATGGAGCAGGTGCCTGCTTGCTTCTAGAATATTAAATCTCGGGCTTAACCACAAACGCGGACTTCGAAACTTCACCGACGTATGCAACGTGACATGCGTGGTTGCAGTGTTCAAGTGACATATCTCGGTAAAATCCAGTCAAAGAAACGATAGGCTTACTTGTCAGTGGCATCAGTATTCAGTAGTATGTTATAGACTTGTTCTTCAGATAGGAAAGCGCCCTAAAAAGAGACGTGGTTCCGCTTGTCTAACCACATGTATTTGCTCCGTATGTACACTTCATCGTATAAACAGAGTAATCATTTGAACGACCAGTGTTGATATACTATAGGTTCTTCCGCTGTCACAAGCTGCTGCAAACAACCTCTTGACTTACTCAGTTAAATTATAGCAGTAACAATTAATTCATCGTAAATCACAATGCATACGTACATACATATAGGAAAAATACTTTTTACTTTCGGGTGTAGTTAGTAGTTACTTTCACCTCTAATATACTGTCTAAACGAACTTAACATATTACTTTATAACGTCTTTGGGTACACTTATATACCAATTATAAGATACTTCGATGTGGTACACATGAAAAAATTGTAAAGGAGTCCATGATTTTTAACGCATTTTGTAAATCGTCTGGATTAACATTGATCCAACATTTTCAATTTCATGTTTTGGAACAAATAGCACTAGAAAGCCTTTCACGGGACGCATATGGGGACATGTGTACTCTAGCTTTACCTTAAACTTCTATATATGCATACTACGCAAGATCTAAGCTTAGCTTCTCAGTTTTCTTGGTTCTCGTCATTGTGGAATAAGTTATATATGCTTTCGTGTTTGCCTTTTGAATATAGTTAGGTGTTCGCTTTCCTTGTAGGTGCAAAAATAATATCTACGCGTAGATATACGAACCACGTGAACACATGGGATAATTTCGGTACGTAATAGACCCCAAATGATGAGAATGTTTAAGAAAACTAGGTAGAACTGCGCGTGATGCCGCGCCGTGCGAAAAAAATTACATCGTGTTCTTTTTTTTAAAAAAAAAGGAAATTTTGGTTTTCTCGGCGGTGTTTTTGCTAAAATCAGCTTGTTATGAGCCATCCGCGAACACACATAACCACGGGTTCTTTGTAAAAAAACAGTGGGGAAAAGTGCGAGGACCTATCCGCGATTAAAAAAAGGTGGAGGACCCGCCTGCGAATATACAGAACTACGGGGCTCTTTCTGGAAAAATTCATAAAAAAATGGGCAAAGGACCTATCCGCGATTGTAAAAAATAGTGGAGGGCCCGTCTGCGAATATACGAAACTACGGGGCCCTTTCTAGAAAATTCCCCAAAAAAAAGGGTGAAGAGCCTATCCCGTAATTAGAACGACCTATCTGTAATTTCAGTTTTACCATGGAGCCTTTTTGCAAAATAATAGGTGGAAGAACCTGTTCACGATTTCAAAATTTTCAGAGGGCTTGTTCGCAAAAAAATAATTGTACTTGAGGCCCTACATGGGCGAGGAATCTTCCCGACATAAGATAGATATAATTAGACAGGAGTTTTATAAAGTATTATATTTTCCCTCATTTCTCTTAATTTGATGGTTTTAGCGAGATTTCACATATTAGACAAAATAGAAGAAAGAGAGAAAAATTACAGGAAACGTTGCAAGTAATTATGATCAAAGAAAGTAAACTAAAACAAACATTTTAAGCAGTTACCTTAGCAGTTAATTGAAATGCATGGAGCTAGCTTCAAGCAAAGAAAACTATTTGGGGTTCTATACAACTAACAATCAATTGGTCGTCTTCTATGTCAACCAGCAAGGCCGAATGGCTAGTCTCTTTAGTTCATGCATTAAATAAATCTCAACTAGGTCTAAAAAATAGCTCGTTGGTGGGGCTCGTTGGCTCGATTCAAAATTGCTCTAATTACATTCGTTTATTGGTTAAATATTGAAATGAGTCAATTTCGAATGAAATTGGATTTTGCTCTGACTCGGCTTGTTGGCTCGATTTTAAAAATACTTCTAAACTATAAATAAAATAATATTAAATCAAAATGTGTCAAATTTAGAAGAAAAAAAACTCAAAAAAATAAGGACTTAGCTCGATTTCCACCCCTAATCTCAACGTACGTTAGCTAGCATAATCTAGATTAATCGGCGGAATGATAATGTAATGTTGTTGTCGATGACAATGATGGCTATGTTATACACCAAGTAATAAACTTAAATCTTCTAAACACGACAACTAGCACAATACCCTTCTTCCTTTTACTATATAAAATATGTAGCTTAAAGTCTAGATTTTCCCCTCCTGATTTAGCTTTTTCCACCCAGATTCATATTAATCATATGTGACATTAGCAATCTTATGTCGTTCAGATTATACGTATGGTGAAAAATTACGAATATCCATATTATAGGTGAAATTTTGAAAAAAAAACCTCAGAAGTGCAAGTAGTAATGTGTAGTATTTCATTATTAAATGAGCACACCAAGGGATACATGCTGATAATGTAACAAAAACAGTGAGCCCATCCATATTGTTTTTCATTAATTGAAAAATATATATATCAAGTGAAATGTGATTCATGCTGTGTGGTTGGTGTGGGATTTTCTTGATACGAGATCTATGACCTTTTGAAAACAGGACGCAAAGGTACCTCTCATGAAACATCCAGAGTCACTAGCTGTCTTCTCAGTGTATCAGTCCAAGTCATCTATACTCTATTTGACCATCTTTTGATTGTACAAATGTACAATTAGTGTGAAGCCTTGGATAAAGGACTACTCGTTTGTATTGTCATTAATTGTATGTTTACTAACTTGTACCATCCATGACTAAACAAACACTAGACAATAAACAGGTCTTTATCACCTGTCTCAGTCACATATATATACGGTTCCCACTATTTTTATCTACCTTTGAATTCCAGATCCAAAGTAGTTCAAAATTGCTTCTCACAAGTTTCAGGTGATCTGTTCTTCTGGAGACAGTGAAGTAGGCCCATTGTGAGCTTAATCAATCTTTGAATATTGCAAGATGCTTTCTCAGCTTAATTTTAAAGTGCAAAAGTGGTGGTGTTCTGTTGGTTTGAGAGAAGGAAAAGGGAGGGAGGGGGGGGGGGGGGGGGGGTGCGTGCAGGTGACGGCATTCTTACATGTTTCGGGTGATGCGATGACAGTGATGAAGGTACTGCCGGACAGGCCCCTTCGACGACGACCAAAAAAACCTCTTTCTGATCATGCCTTCAGATAACTTTTCTGAAAATTGGGCCGCGGAAAGTGGGATTTGGAATTGTTGCCGAGCCACTTTCATTGGTGCATATCACTGCACTGCATATACAGATTGCTACTCCGCAACAACATTATCAAAGACTTCCTTGTGCGCATTAATTATCTAGCACAAGTGACAAACCGACGGTTAGAATTATCATGGCACACGCACCATATTGGTAAAGATTAATTTACGAAACCAGAACGATTGACATATCATCCCACGTGGTCATACTGTCATATTGTATTGTTCATGACAATATTTGAGATGAAAATGATTCAACACTTTTTTTCTAAAAAGAAAGCTACATAAAGGAATAAGGATTCACTCTAGTCGCTACGGGGATGTAGGCGCGGACCATCCGATCGAAACAACAAATAATTCGATCGGTGAATAATATGTTTCTACAGTATCTAGTACATTTTTGCACAGTAAAAAATCAATACAGCATTTTTGAAAGATCCGAAGTGTTGTTTTCAATCGAACAGTCCGCGCGAGATTGCTTAAGTTATAGTCCCCTGGGACTTTATGGGATCCCTGTCCTCCGTAATGATATGCCATTCCCAAAGTAAGCTGATTCGGAACAGAGACCATCGGTACTTCAGCGCTCCAAGTGCCTGTATCTTGTTTTTATTTATTTAGAACAGTTAAGAACCACACATCGGTAATTACTAATCTACTAGTATGAAGTAGCATCCCAACATTTGAACATTACTTAACATCCTTTGATAATATCATGTCAAATCTACACGACTAATTACCAAATTTTCAAGGCATGTATACTTATGGTTACCTCATTCAATGTAAAATACACCGGTTGCCTGCGATGACATGAATATTTCATCCAGGGTTTCAGCGTCAAGGTGGACTAAGTAAGATGATCTGATTTTCTTGTCTAAAATTTTGGAACTCGAAGTTGTTAAAACGAACATTTTGGGCCAGAATTATTTCACTACCGTGGAACGGGCAGACCGGTGGGCTAACAGAAACAGGATACAGCGGCAAGGAGCAAACCTGAAACCCCCCGTCTCCGACGACTGCCTCGGCCGTGTTTACGCCGGGCCGGATCCCGCTCGTGGGCGCATATCCATCGCAAGCCCCGGCCAACCCCCGTGGCGGCCTCGCGCGATCCGTCGGCGAACGCGTCCGGTCTGCGCGGCGTCGGTCGCTCGCTGCCTCCCCGCGTTGTGCCGCGCTGCCGTGCCGTTTCGAGGAGGAATTTGTGGTGGAGAGATTTCGTGGGCTGCACCACAAGGCTTCGCGCCTTCGCTGCACTAGGGAGCAGGATTTTTTGTTGGGCTGCCTTCCCACGACTACCCGCTACGGGGTTTCGGAAGTTTAGTGGGCTTCCTCCTTGGGCTAGGCCGTTGGACTATCTTTGGTTGGCTACGAAGCCTTCTTGAACATTTTTCTTATACGTAGATAAAGAAGATATTAAAAATATTTAGACTGTTTTTAATTATTATCTTTAAGTACTATATTTAATACATTTATAGTAAAAAATATAAAGTAAAGCTGAGTATTTATTAGAGGTATAAAGAAAACATGCACTAATTGTACATTAGAATATGAAATAGACTTTTTATTTGTGGATAAGATTATTAAAAAAATACGTTCCGTAAATTTGGACTGATAGGCAGAGTATTCGCGTGTGTATCCGTGTATGTTTACGCTCGTGTTTATGAATAACAACAAAGACATCATGTCTAAGCGAGTGTCTAACACTGGCAATTTACTTCAACAACAAAAGCACTGGCCAGTAGCATCGTCGCAGACTCGCAGCGAGGAAATCTTCGTACGAGCAGAGCATGAGTAGAACCCGCCCGGGAGGGAACACGGAAAAAACAACGCGTGCGTTTGGTAGTCTTGGTTAGCTTAACTACTTCGGTGCTGCGGTTGTGGCGTCCGTTCCCCGATCGACGTCCGCGTCGTGGTGGTAGGTGCAGTACTGACCGCTGTTTTGTGTAGTGCGCGAATAATTTTGTCGAACACATACTAGGTAGGAAAGCCCACGCATGCTACTAAAACTCAAGCGTGGAATATTGTTCAATTTGGGGCGGGAAACTTATTGATCTTGCCCGTGGTCAGTGTATATACCAGCGTTAAACTAACCCTTGTCTAGAACTCTAGATAGTGTGCATTTTACATTACATGCTGGTGAGGTTTCAGCCCAGGCCAACCACTGACCCCTTGTTTGGACGATGGGGAAACCTACCAAGGTCGGACGTCGGTTGGTGTCACCTACCAAAGATACGGATGGACCGGCCGGCCACATAACTGCGTAGAGAAGATCAAGAACATGAACATGATTACATGAAGCTGTACGTTGGTATATTTCGCAAGGCGCAGTTGCCACACAGGTCTTATCTATCAGACGTCATGGATGATTACAACGACGATTCGTAAGCAAAGTCACTAAACTGGATTTGCTCAGTATCATCTGGTATATATCCAAATTTTCCTTCAATTCCAAGAGATAGAAGAACATTGTCACCTTTTGCCAAATATTTCATAGAATCATAGCTGCTCCCATGTATCAGTAGACATGAGTTTTCTCTTTCACACGCGACGGTCCATTCTGATTCTTCATGAAACACAGGGTCAAAAAACGAGGCCATATATGGCGCTTTGATGGACGCTTCCCAACAAAATTGGACCATGCCCTCAGCTACTATACAAATTAATAAACCAAGTGCAGAACTTAGCTAATCAGCCCTAAACACCCATATGTGAGGTTTAGACATGATCAACGGAAAATTAAGTAACCTATAGCCCTTATACGTACTGTCTCCAGTAGTACGTTAGTACAAGTCACAAATGTTTAATGCGAAGCTCGATCTGTTCTTAAATAAATTTAAGGCGCGAGCTCTTGCTCCGTTTTGTGGTAAAACATATTTCGATGGAAACTTGGAAGATTCCAATCCTAGTCATTTTCACCGATTGATAGGTGCATGCGGTTTGTTGCATTCTTTGGAGTATAATAATGTACAGTCCAAATGCATCGCTCTCCCGCACGGCATGTATCACATTAGCTTCGTCATCTGCAAGACAAAGCAATTACCATCAATCTACCATCTTCTAATATAGGCCAGCAGGGGCGGAGCCTGGGCCCAAGCCATTCGAAGCCCTGGAGAGAGGAGATATGCAATGAAGCTTCTCGCGCATTTACATGGGCTATGGAAGCTCAATAGCACCCGTATGCCGTTTAATGCACACATAGTACAATATTAGAAACATGCTAACTAAATTTCCCTACTTTCTTTCCACCACTACTTTGTTTCCAATAACAAATTTTTGTAAAACTTGCCCTTATGATGAATGCCAGTGGATCATAGGTCATAGGTGGCCTAGCAAAAGACTGTACTCATTTTTTGTGTTAAAGAAAAGGATACAACCCAGAAGTTGGTTTGTTATGTACTCCACTTTTTCTATCCCAATTTGGGGAGTACTAGCACAAATTGTGAAAAAGCATACATATCTATTTGCAGAATTATGAGAATTTGCACAGCTTCTATTACATGGTATTTCTAGACAAACACTAGTTTCAAAGGATTTTAGCAATGCAGCTGCAAGTATCTAACATCTGAACTTCAAGTTGATCAGACATTAAAATAACTCATTTGGTTTCATATAATGTTGTAGCCCTGAGAAGAATGGCAATGCTGAACATCTAGCACACCAGTTCAGGCACTTGCAAGACTCAATGTTCACCAATTTTGCTTTTAATATGTTTGTCAACTTGTTTTGAACAGTTGGGGTGATACTGCTGCACTTCTTCTCGTTACTATTCTCCGACGTGAAGGACCTCCATGCACAATTCAAATCAGACATCTAACCTGAGACCAGCTTTATCAATGCACAATAAGGTAACAATCAGATAAGTCCTACCAGTTGTTGCGTTGTTGGTGTGCTTCCTTGATATCAGATTCGGGACAATTCTGCCAAGCCCGGTTGATAATTCCTAGAAGAGCATAGCCACAGAACAGATGGATTAGTTAGGATAAACTGCAATGCCATTTTCCCCAACAAACAGCAACTGCAAAAGCTGCAGTTTCACCTACTATCATGACGACCAGAGCCGAGAGCACCATCAATGCTGAACGTCTCATCACCAATCTTCACCCAACAAGACATGAACACGCAGCACCCAATAAGCACACAAATACTACATGCATACGCAGACAAGAAAGCAGGTTTACAAACACTGGAGTAGCATCCTGATTCACCTCGCTGACGATAATAATGGACAAGATGGCGAAGAAGGCGTCGAAGAGCCCCAACCCTCCCTCCTCCATCCCCGCGGAGCTTCCGCCGCTTGCCGAGGACCAGACGGCGCAGCCGCGAGGGGCTGGGGCGGGGGTCAGCGGACCGTGCCAGGCCGTGCCATCGTCGCTCATTGACCGGTCGACGCCTCGGCAGGATCTATGGATTGCGGCGCCGCAAGCAACAGCCGAACAGTCGAGCAGCAAGCGCCGTCGGGCGGGCCGAGGTCGGGAGTGGCGGCGCGAGCTCAGATCGGGCAGGCCCTACGGGAGAGCCGCGTCGTGAGTGCATGACGGCGCCGCAAGCAGCAGCCAAGCAGCGGGCGGGGCCGGGGTCAGGAGCGGCGATCGACCGGCGGGAATGAGGGCGGCGCGAGCTCAAATCGGGCGGCGGCGTGAGTGCGTCTGTGGCTTGCGTGACCTACTGACCTCGCTCGGATGTGCCCTGATCAAGTTTGGCGCAAAGCAAGCTCGGGCTCTTGGACCCAAATAGAAAATACACACTATTCTTCATTGCCACATAGCCATTATAGCAACAAGCAATCACACCCAGCTCGGATATATTGTTATAGCGCCTAGCTCATGCAACGCAATGAACCACACCACGGACGAACAGATAGAAGAGCTCTCGATCGATATGGGCCAGATCACATATGGGCGTGCTTGCAGAATTGCATGGCTGCAAAAACAAACGGCGAGCAAAATTAAACTGCAAAAAAGGGACCTTTGTGGCTGGCCACGGCGCCACTTGGCCGTGCTCGTGCCCATGCACAATGCACCGCTGGGGACCTCCCCCTGCGTGCGACTACCTACCCACCTGCGTCCGCTCCAGACACTACTTCTCGCGCGCGGGGGGCCGCCGGCCGGTGGTGCGCGCGTGCCACAAAAAAGTATCCGTTTCTGCTCCACGGCGACGTAATCGACCAGAATTCAGGCGCACGCGTGTGATTCGTTCGATTCGCTGCGGCCGGAGGAGGCGTGGCACGGTACGTGTCGTGTGCTGCTATGATCCATCGTTGGTGCGCATGGCATGCGTTGAGATATAGTTGGATTTTGGATCTTAATTGTTTAAATACATTTAAATTCTATTTTGTTGTGTATGAATTCGAACCTATCTCTTGTTTGCTTTCATTATAAATATATGATATCCCTTTGTACAAGAGAATCAATTTAATAAAGAGAGGGAGTTTTGCATCTCTATATTAAGGCTATTCGTTTATACATTGTGGTTGATCTACAGCGGATGTCATCGTTTTACAATAGTATGCAGTTGCACCGTGTCATGCTTGCCTCTGCCAAGTGGCACGCACTGTACAATGCCAAGGGAAATACAGAATCTTCCAAAAAAAATTACTGGATACGTGTGTGCCATGCATGTGTCACGTGTTCAGAATATAAAAAACTTAAGCCAATACGTAGTATTTCCTCCGTCCACGATATATGTCCATTTGAGATCCGCACGGTTAAGGTTTTAAAATTTTGATCATTAATATATTTTAAAGTATATAAAGTGACTATATAAAAATAATGTCATTGAATTTGTCTTGCAAAATACTTTCTAATATATAATTTTTATTATTTTTTTCTTGTATATCATGATAAAAAACACATTTAAAGTGTTACATTGGAGACCGTAAAAAGTTAAAACGAATTTGTTTATGGGCAAAATTGGCCACCAAAATTTTGGGTGGTTGCTCCAAGACACTGAAAATTTGTGGCTTTGCTCTAAGAACATTACATCGGATCCTAAAAACATAAAAAAGATCAAATTTGTGTTAATTTTGGTAAAAAAAAAACAAAATTTAGTCAAAATTTCTCTTAAATCACTGTAGCAATTTGGATTTTTTTCATTTTTTTCACCAAGATTTGGAATCTCAACCCCCGCCGAAATCTCGGTCGAGATTTTGAACCCTATAGTCCAAAACGATGGAGTCTGATCTCGTTGAAGGGTGGATGAACTATCAAGCGCACTGTAGGTAGGGCTGTAAAAAAATATCGAGGCTTGCGAGCTGATCAGGTCACTCTAGACTCTTTTCAAGCTTCAAACAAATCAAACTCGAGCTTGATCCTAAGCTTACGAGCTTCATCGAGTCAAGCTTGAATAACTCGCAAGCTTAGTAAATTTACAAATTACTTGTTAAATATTACTATATGTTAACTCTTACCGACTTTACTCGAGTCGAGCTCGATCTGGAACATTATTTTATTATTGAAAAATAGTGTACATTGAATTATTTACCGCTACCGAGTTTACTTGAGCCAAGCTCGAGCCTGGGTCTAAGCTCGAACCCTATCTCGAACTCGACTTGAGCTTTTACCGAGCTCGAGCTTAGCAGGATCTAACCTGCTAGGCTTACTCGAACTCGGCTTGTTTACAAGCCTACGGGTAGGATGGGTTCGAGGTATACAAAATTACTTACATAAAACCTTTTTAGCCATAAAAAAGAGTTAAAGAGAGGTAGGACGAATTCGAGGTATACAAAATTACTTACATAAAACCTTTCTAGCCATAAAAATGTTAAAGAGAGGTGCTGCAAATATCTCGCGCAAACAAATTTTTGGATAATTACTTGGTAAGTCCTTGTGAAATCTGTTATCAAGATTTGGATCTATCTGACTAAAGAACCACACTTAAGAGTGTTTTCTTTGGTTCGTAAGCATTCAACTTTTTTTTTTGTCTATTATATATTGGTGTTTTTTCTTTGTGGACATTCAATTTTTTGTCTATTAGATATTACTTTGTGATCACGTTGTGCTTTCTCATTTTGACTTTGTCAATATTTAACTTCATGAACCATGTTTTTGTTTGTTGTATTCCTTGTAGTTTGTTTTGTTCCTTTTTTTTTACAATTTTTACATTATTTTTTTACATAATTTAATTTGTTTAAAACTAGTATATAGTTGATGTAAAAAGGGACATGCAGAAAAGAATAATGTTCTTTTTTAACAAATTGCCACATCATTTTTATATAATTTAATTGTCTGAAACTAGTATATAATTGATGTAAAAAGGCTATGTAGAAAAAATAATGTTCTCATCCAATACATAAATAGTTTAGTACTGTTTGATAAAATAGTACTCCGAAGGGAGAAGATGAGGCAAATTGATTTGATCTATTGGTTCTAGATCTGAAGACTCAAAATTTGATTATTTTTTAGCCAAAAAAAAACACTATGATTTTCCGTAGACACCCCATAAATTATAGGATAATTTATCAATACTTCATCAATCCAACAACCTATCAATGATGAAAATGCAGCGGCGGATCTAGGAGAAAAATTCATTGGAATCGTCGAGGTCATTGCGAACTCGTAACACTAACTTGTAACTTGTAACAAGATGATCATATACTTATATACTAAAGAAACCATGTGTGCTAGACTAAATAGCGTCGGTGTCGCTTGACTTCAGTCTGCACTGTAGATCGCATCGTAGCATATCAAGATAGCTTGTAATTGTAGAGGGGTCACGTATCGAGTGCTAAGTCCTCACTAAATTGGGTTGGGTTAAAGGGTCTTTCATCATTTAAGAGATGAATTAACTCAACTCTAACGAAATAAAGTACTTTTTTGCATGACTTCAAAAAAGATAAACATTATCTAAAGTCTCAGTTGTTCCATCTCTTGCCAACACCATTACAACCTCTCAGAATAAAAAAAAACATCATTACGCCCATGTTTATCTTGGCACCGAAACTGCCACGCTTCATCTATATCCCTTTATAATGCACCTAAGCATTCTTTTCTACGTTCACCCCAAATAATGCTCCCCACTAAAGATGATCCAACCTTCATGCACCCAGCGAAACGTCCCCAGAAACTTGCCTCCATCAAAATTAACCTCTCAGATCTTTCCTCAGATTTACTCACCAACATTCGATAGCCATTGTTTAATGTGTCTAACTCATCCCTGTGGCCCACAACAGATCTCCCCCCACCTTCAGCATCATCTAAGGAAAAGGAAACAAATATCCTGGAATTAAGGAAAATGAAACAAACGTTCTAGAAAAGGAAAAGGCCATATATTACGTGTTGGAAAAAGAAAACCGAAAGATAGAGCACTATACTAGTTGTAACTGGTTTGAAGACTGTGTGTTAATTCGTAGTACAGAGAAAAAAAAGAGAGAGTTAAAGATCCACCAAACTCTTGGAAAAGAGTCAAAATACAACTCTCCCCTCAAGTCTCAACAACCCACCAACACTTTTCTATGTTTTTTTCCTTCTCAGTTTCAACCCCAAAAGCATGGAGGCCGCAAGCCTCTGCATACGTCTACGTACACCCACCCTTCAAACAACTCCTTGCCCAAGAGCACCAACACCCACTGCCAGTGGGCCGTAGACATCGACTCACTTAACGCCGTCACTAGTCACTAACGTGGTGCTTTTGTACGCCCGCATTTCAAACAATCCACATGTCACTCGTGCCCCCCTAATCCAATGTTTATTTGAAGAAGGAAAAGAAAGATGCCTCAACTTTTACTGTCGTTAATTTTGGTCACTTAAATGCAATACTGCTTAGAATAAGTTCGCCATCGTTCAATATGGCTTAAGTTTGGTCCCTTAGTCCGTGAAACGGTGCTTTGACCAACGTTGACCTACATGGCATGCTAAGCTAATTCGAACTGGCCAATAGGGGTTATTTTCCGGTGTCTACGAAGAACGAGCGATTCTCGCCCGCTACACAGCAGCCCCATAGGTCAGTGACAGAAAAATCCATTCCTCTCTTCTTTCTCGTATTCTCTCTCCTACTCACTTGCCATGGCTAGACCCGAGCATCACCTAGGTTGGATTCTGACGAAGGGCCACAGATGGAGTGGCGATAGTCCTCCCCTCCCGATATGGGTCTCCTCTCAAGACTAGACTTGGGCGATGGGCCGTGTCTTCTTGAGCTGGCCCTTGACACAGCCTGCTCAATACAACATGGATGTCTTCGGAACAGGCTAGCACGGCAAGAATGATTGATCATGCCTAGCCTGGAAACTCGGCATGATGAGCAGCTCAGCCCGGTACAACTCATTGGGCCATGCCTAGGGTGGCACGGCACAAATGTGGCTCTTTCATAAAAAACATCTTATTTACAACTCAGCCTATCATCCACTACCTTACTCCAGCAGCCTAGCCTATCATCAAATATTTCCTCTCCCCTTCGTCTCCTCCCATGACCTATCCAACGTAGTCGTCGTCTCCCCTTGCCTCCGTTATCTCCTCTCTCTCTACTCTTGTCTTCCTCCGCCCCTGCTTCTTGCCCGTGCCACCTCGGTGCCAGATCCAGTGACCTTCGATCACGCCACCACTGAATACAGCCTTAAGACACCACACCACCAGCTTCACCAGATCTCGATGATCCTCACCGCCTTGGCACCGAATTCAGCGGCCTTCGCCCATGCCATTGCCAATCTGGCCTTCCCATACCGTGTCTCCATCGCCCCTGGCCATCATGCGTGCTTCTTCCCCGATGCTAGCGTCTTCCTCGCTTTCAGCCGAGCTGCACTCCGTTATCATGACCAGACTGGTAAGTGCCCCGCTCATACTGGCTCCTTTCCTCTCCTCTGCAACAGTCCAATTGGACTAGGCATGGGCTGGCAAGGAGGTGACACGGGCGTGCCTAGACTCGCCAAATGCAAGTCGGGCTGGCACGACAAGGTCCAATGCCAGGTCTACTTGAGACCGACAAAAATGATGGCGTTAGCAGGGGCGCTCGTCAGCCAAATCTAAATCTAGCCATATATATTGTTTTCTATCTTATTTGTTCGATCCGACAATTTGGTGACTTTTGTTCATGATTTGGATTCTTGGCTTGGCCTTCTTTGATTTCTGGCATTGTGATTAAGCATATAGAGTTCGATTTTGGGACTAGAAATAATGGAGTGAGAAGAATTGCAACCATGCAGAGAGCACATCGAGAAGGGAGACCAAATAGAGAGCAGCCCTAGATTGAGAGGTGGGCTCCATTGCCTCCACCAAGGCACCGAGTATGCCTGCGCCTGCTCCCTACTTGACGCAATGTGCTCATCCACATGGCCGCCGCAGCCTCCGTGCAAGGGCGAGGAGCGAGAGGTAGAAGGGGAAGCCTCTGCTACGATGCGATATTCACGGACGAGGTGTACTGGGCGGTGGCACTTGCACCATAGACGAAGGGGGCCCTCTCCTTTGTCCGCTTCTCCCCTTCCTCAATCTCTACCGCCCTACACGATAGGGGCGTTAGAGAGGGGAAGGGAGGGACTAGCAACAATGGCGAGCGTAGTGGTGCGGAGGAAGTCAAGCTATGCGTGTAGGCATGTGATGGAACATGAATGGGAGACGACGGTGTCCATCTAGTGCACTCCGGATGGTTACCATGGTTGCCACCCTCCTGGTTTCGTCGTAGGCGAGATGGAGAAGAGAGGAAGAGAGGAGAGAAAAATAAAGAGGTATAAGGGGCTGACATGTGTAGTCCAGACGATAATGTGGCAGTCGACGTGGCAGAAATCGTCTACAAAACTAGTTTAGAATGTGATTTGCACTGTCAGTTGGAGAACTCATTCTAAACTGTATTGCGCTTGAAAGAACAAAATTAAACGTCGGCAAAAGTTGATGGATAAGGATGGACATTTTACCGTGAAGAAACTAATCCAAATGTTTCGGTTCATGTTCCTCAACCGTTTCACTTGTTTTTGTATGGAATATGGAAGGCCTTTTCCATCATTATACAATAAATATGGGTTACAAAGTGTAGAATACATCACGCTTGATTCTAAAAAACGAATAAGTCCATTTTACACCTGCAAACTATGAAAAAAGTCCAAATAACCCCCCAAAGTATAAAACTGGTTATTTAACACCTTCATCTTCTAATACCAGATTAAATCACACCTTAGAGCGGTTTTTCTTGGCTATTTTGCATCTCCTATATATAATTAAGGCAAAAGGTGATTTAGAATTTTTAAAACTTTTTTTATGATCCTAAGGCAATACTTATACTTCCATAAAAATTTTAGACCATGATCATACTTGTACAATTTTATAAAATTTTGATAAGATCACTATCTCAATTAAGGGTTTTTTTATTTTGATTTTCCTATGATATCAAATTATGTTAAATTATAAGGGTTTATATATGGAGTATGACTATACTACGCTATACCGTTGTGTGGGCAAAGAACGGTATAGGCTCTAGCTATTGAATCATGTCAACTGTATGGTGCATGTGGTCCGTTGCTCCCACGCATTATGGTGCATGCACACTAGTTGTTTCATCTCCATCATCTGCATGCATGCAGGGCACGAGTGAAGCCTCATTGCTGGCCATCATCTGCATGCATGCAGGGCACGAGTGAAGCCTCGTTGTCGGCTTCCTCGCATACCTCTGCGCGCTCATCGTCGCCGCCGTCGGATTTTCAAATATTTTTCAAGGGCTATATTTTAGATTGGTAATCTCCTGAAAAAATCTAAGTTTCATGCAAGTTTTGGTGGATTTTAGGAGGTTATATTTTAGAGTTTCAAATATTTTTATATGGGTTTTAGGTTTCACACTACTTTCGATATGTTTCGGACATATTGAAATGGTATAGACATGTTTCACTAGGTTTCAACGGTGTATACATGTTTCACTAGGTTTCAAAGTATTCTATTCACGTTTTGTAGGTTTCATTAGGTTTCAAAAGAGTTTTAAACATAATTTATAAATATTTCAACATGTTTCAACAAATTTCAATGAGTTTCTAATATGAAACTATAAGTTTCGTCAAGTTTCAAATCTAAAACTTGATTTAAAATGAGATTCAAAAATATTTTAACTGAGTTTCAAGAAGCTAACTTCAAAGTTTCACAAGTTCCAGGGAAAAACAAATGAAAACTATTTTCATATGAGTTTCATGAGATTTGCCAAATATTTAAAAAATCAAGCGTGTTTTACAGGGTTCGCATATCTGGATGAAACACTATGAAACCTCATGAAACTTATATGTGAAACTTAGCTCTGAAACATGAAACCTACTGAAATATAGTCGTACAGACTATCAATACCTGGTGAAACTGTAAACTTAGACGTGAAACTATATGATGAAACCTCATAAAACGTATTATGAAACGTTCGTGGAACGTCATGAAACTTATCCGTGAAAAGTTATGATACTTGTACCTATTGTAACTTACGAAACATTACGAAACTTATTCCGTGAAACCTTATGAAACTTATCTGCGAAACGTACGTTAGTTTTATTGTTTGCTAATTAGAAGACAACGTTGAACTGGAATAGGAAGGCAGCAATGGAGATGGTGAGAACACTAGAAATTAAAGATGGTCTGTAGAAGCCTAAGTTAAGTTTGTTCTACTTATTCCACACACCTTGTCTCACTGAATGTCAAGATCAAACTCAAACTAATTCCACACACAATATCTCACCGAATGTCGAGATCAAACTAGTGAAGTGAAACACATGCAAGTGCCGGCCAAACTATAAGACAGTGGACTAGATTTACTAGCTAATGACAGGAGCATATCGTCGAACACCTCGCATGCACCAGCGCCTCTCACTCCCCACCGTGACAGTTGCAGACCTCCTTGAGCCGCCGCGCTGGCACCGCCTCCTCTGCGTCGATCGAGTACTACAAGCCAGAATGAGATAATAGGTAGATGGATTGACCGATCAATGGATGAATCGCGATCGAGGAGCACCTTCGAGAGTACCCATGTGGAGTGGGCATACGCGCGGCAGAGCACAATGGTGAGGTCGTCGACGGCGGAGAGAGGTCGCGGTAGTTGACGAAGTTCTCATGACACCTCCGCCAAAGAAATTACATTGCACCAGTATAACACCTCACGAGGTGAGCCGTTCTTATCATCATGGAGAAGACATACACAAATACACTTAGTATGTGCATGCTCTTAATCCTAGCAAAAATGAATTAACGAGAGGCCACACACTAATTCAAAATACCATAGGAAAAGCTAGGAACAGTATACCATTCCCTAGTATTTATGTTATAGATGACACCATAAAATTTTTAGATGATAATCAAACATATACATTTCTATGAAAATTTGACAGTGTTATTGTTGTTTTTAAATTACTGCTATTTTTTATTTTCTAAATATATTAAATGATTTCAAATTTCCCTGAGACTTTTTAGAAATATTTTAGAGGTAGATTAGGGTTTAATTAAATTTTATTCTTGCGTGATTTTGAACTTCAGAGAATACAAATAAAAGATTCAACAATAAAAGCTTTGATTTGTAATCTCTGAAGTTCAAAATCATGCAAAGATAAAATTTGAAAAAAATTAATTAAACAATAATCCACCTCCAGAATATTCCCAAAATGTCTCAGAGAAATTTGAAAGCATTTAGTATATTTAGAAAATAAAAAACAATAGTAATTTAAAAACAGCAATAACACTATCAAATTTTTATAAAAAATATACATGTTTTATCATCATACTAGTCATGTGCCCGTGCGTTGCAACGAAAACTCAATTTACGACAAAAAATTTATTTGCAAAGAACACTAACTTTAGTTATGTTTCAATAGTAGGAAAAGTTTGTTCCTCCGAAGAGATTTGACTATCGGGTTAAATCCTCTTCCATCTCAACCGTTCATGTTAGATCCAACGAATCAAGTATTCTGAAGGAGAACGGACGATCGCCACCGACTCTTAATTAGAATTAGTAGAGGGATATCAATCCTTACCATTGAAGGAGGAGAAAGTTATTGCCTTCCTCTTGCAGGAAATCTTCTTGCTTCTTGCATGCAGCCTTTCTCTTCTCTTCTCTTCTCTTTCTGCGTGTGTCTCTACTACCGACCAGCCTGTCCTCCTGGAGATGAGAGTGGGTGCCCTCTAATAGGGAGTAGATGAAAGCAGAAGGTAGCATACGCAGGTGGATGGAAGCCAGGTCTCTCCGACATCTTCATGATTGGCACGTGATTTGGTTGCGTGATTCTTTCCTTTTAATCTATGCATTTCCAGATATGATGAGATAGAGTTCCCGTATTATGGGATATGATGAGTATATCCTTCTATCCATGCAGGATATGATGAGAAAATCCTTCAATTTATAAGATATATGAATAACATCCTTCCATAGTAAGAACATGTGAATAGAGATATGCTAAAATAATATTTTTATTCAAAAAAGATACGATAAAATCCTTCCATCTAAAATATGATTAAATTCTCTTCTATCTTAGCCATTCATGTCAAATCTAACGAATCAAATACTCTAGAGGAGAACGGACCACTGCCACTAACTCCTAATTAGAAGTAGTAGAGATAAACAATTTATGGTGTCATATTTAAACCCCTGATATCACACACAAAATTTTCCAAATGAATTGAATATAATTTGATATCTCAAAAAATCAAAATCAGAAAACCTTAATTGAGACAGTGACCTTGCCGGAATTTTATAAAATTGTACAAGTGTGATATTAGTCTGAAATTTTTATGTGAGTATAATTATTGCCTTTGGATCATACAAAAAAATTCAAAAATTCTAAATCACATTTTGCCTTAATTATATATAGGAAATGCAAAACAACCAAGTAAAACTGCCCTATGTTATAATTTAGTCTGGTATTAAAATATGAGGGTTTTAAATAATTTATTTTATAATTTAAGAGGTTATCCGTATTTTTTTTATAATTCGAAAGTGTAAAATGAACTTATTCATTAAGAGAAAGTAAATCACGCATTCTCTACGAACCTCCTCCTCACCAAACCCTCTCCGTCTCCCCTTTACCTACCCCCCTGCCGTCAACTCTAACGGCAACTCCCCATTTCGGCATTTCGATCTCCCATTCTCCACTATATATGCACGCGGACACCCTCCGTTCGCCTCTCCACGAAACAACTAGCCACCGTTAAACAGCGCGAACACACGAGAGAGTGAAGAGGCGGTTTCCCACCCCCGGCCGCCGCCATGGACCTTCTCTTCCTGGAGAAGCTCCTTGTCGGTCTCTTCGCGTCCGTGGTGATCGCAATCGCGGTGTCCAAGATCCGCGGCCGCAAGCTCAGGCTGCCGCCCGGACCCCTACCCGTGCCTATCTTCGGCAACTGGCTGCAGGTCGGCGACGACCTCAACCACCGGAACCTTGCGGCTCTGGCCCGCAAGTTCGGCGAGATCTTCCTCCTCCGCATGGGCCAGCGCAACCTGGTGGTGGTATCCTCCCCGCCGCTGGCTCGCGAGGTGCTCCACACACAGGGCGTGGAGTTTGGCTCCCGCACCCGCAACGTGGTGTTCGACATCTTCACGGGCAAGGGCCAGGACATGGTGTTCACCGTGTACGGAGACCACTGGCGCAAGATGCGGCGCATCATGACGGTGCCCTTCTTCACCAACAAGGTGGTGCAGCAGTACCACCCCGGGTGGGAGGCCGAGGCCGCCGCCGTCGTGGACGACGTCCGCGCCGACCTCAAGGCCGCCACCGAGGGCGTCGTTCTCCGCCGCCGCCTGCAGCTCATGATGTACAACAACATGTACCGCATCATGTTCGACCGGCGGTTCGAGAGCATGGACGACCCCCTGTTCCTCCGCCTCAGGGCGCTCAACGGCGAGCGCAGCCGCCTCGCTCAGAGCTTCGAGTACAACTACGGCGACTTCATCCCCATCCTCCGTCCGTTCCTCCGCGGCTACCTCAAGATCTGCAAGGAGGTCAAGGAGACCCGCCTCAAGCTCTTCAAGGATTTCTTCCTGGAGGAGAGGAAGTGAGTTCTTTCTTGACCTTTGTCTTCAATTTTTCTTCCATTCCATTGATTAGTTGGGCCCGCAAGTGAAAGTGAGAGGCCAACCAGAGGCAGGATGTGTCCATGACCGGCCTATCTTGTTGGATCCCTTTTGCTTATCTTTTATCGAGAAGTACTGGTGAGTTCATGAGAAATCGTGGGGACGGCATGATGTGCTCACATGGTGGTTGCCTGGTGCGCGTGTGTGCAGGAAGCTGGCGAGCACCAAGCCCATGGACATCAACGGTCTCAAGTGCGCCATTGATCACATCCTGGAGGCGCAGCAGAAGGGGGAGATCAACGAGGACAACGTGCTCTACATCGTCGAGAACATCAACGTCGCCGGTACGCTTAACTTGTCTTCAGTTTTAGTTTTGGCAAAGATCGCGTCTGCATTTTTGTTTCACGTAACAACAACACACGTGTGACAGAGTCACATGTGGACTGTGGTGTGGTCTTAGGGTATATTATAAGTCTGGAAGGTTGTCGAAGTATCTGTCTGTACTAGGAGCACTTGTCACCCCGCTGGTCAACTCATACGGGCCATATGTTTCCAAACATCCCGGCCAGCCTAAATACTTCAATTCTCACTTTCGGTCTTCGGAACAGCTAGCTGATCACCTGTAGTCCCGGAACAGAATTGTAGTAGTCGATATTATTTGAGGTGCTGTTTGATTGGCCACCTTTAATTGGGTTGAACTCTAAGGGATTTAGTCCGTTTGAGTTGAGTAGTACTCCTGGATTTGGTCCCATCTGGCAGGGACAGTTCCACCACACCAAATGCCCACGGCGTCACGGCAATGCAATGCAATGCAATGCATCACCGTCGCCGCGACAAATTTCGCTCATGCCGCGCGCCAGTGGTACGAGCAGCTGCACTGACGGTACCAATTGTCGGTAGAGAATTATAGGTTTGTGAGCTCGTCGGTGACAGCTTTTGCCTTTTCTAATCTGTAACCTGTCGCCCGTTGCGCGCAGCGATCGAGACGACGCTGTGGTCGATCGAGTGGGCGATCGCGGAGCTGGTGAACCACCCGGAGATCCAGCAGAAGCTGCGGCGTGAGCTGGACACGGTGCTGGGCCCGGGCCACCAGATCACCGAGCCGGACACGCACAGGCTCCCCTACCTGCAGGCCGTCATCAAGGAGACGCTGCGGCTGCGCATGGCCATCCCGCTGCTGGTGCCCCACATGAACCTCCACGACGCCAAGCTCGGCGGCTACGACATCCCAGCCGAGAGCAAGATCCTCGTCAACGCCTGGTACCTTGCCAACAACCCCGACCAGTGGAAGCGGCCCGAGGAGTTCCGGCCGGAGCGGTTCCTGGAGGAGGAGAATCACGTCGAGGCCAACGGCAACGACTTCAGATACCTGCCCTTCGGCGTCGGCCGCAGGAGCTGCCCCGGCATCATCCTGGCCCTGCCCATCCTCGGCATCACCATTGGCCGCCTCGTGCAGAATTTCGAGCTGCTGCCGCCGCCCGGGAAGGACAAGCTCGACACCACCGAGAAGGGTGGGCAGTTCAGCCTCCACATCTTGAAGCATTCCACCATCGTGGCCAAGCCGATAGTGTTCTAACTCTGAGCAGTACCGTGCTATGGAGTGGAGTGTTCTGTTCCATCTTTTGGCTCGATGTACTTTTATGTTTGTTTGTCTTAGTTACTCAATTATAGGTATCTATCTCCTCTAAAGAGTAGATACATGTTTCGTCAATGTTATTTGCAAGCTACAGAGGAAATATCAAAAGAGGGGATGAAAAGACTGGATTTTCATCGAATCGGTTGTAGGAATCTGAAAGCATGCAATGCAGCGTCAAATTAAATTCTCAAAATGATGATCTTTCAAAAGAAATTCTCGAAATGATCATTGTAAATTTGTAACAATGGCTTGTGAAGGGCTTCACGAGAATTACGTCTACAGAAAATTTCCCCACTGTAGTAGAGCTCTACAGGAAGCAATGCAGCCTTTCTTGTGCTTGGAAATCCACAGTGACTATTGTAGTATAGAATTTTTACCATCTTTGAGAGGTATTACGAGGTACCACTAAGTTACCTTTAAACTCGTATAATGAGAACTCTTAGTACTAACTTAATGTATATTTTGATATCTCTAGAGATAGTAAAAAGTCTCATTGCATTAATTATTGCAATTTCCTTCCGATTCAAGCAAAGCTACTGTTGTCGCATGTTGCAATTGGTGGAGATATTTTAGTTTCTCCTAACTTAACCTTTTCTTCGGGCGGCTGAATCGGTTGCCCCTTGGGGCTGTTCGGTGCTTTACCCATTTTGTTGGCCAATTTAAGCTAAAGATGGATTGGATATAAAAGTCGGTCTAAGTTGTGGTTCTTCTTAGATCTCAACTTCCAGAGCAAGGCAACTTTTGGTTCAAAAAGCAAAATACTTTGAAGGCAACATTTTAGTTAGGTAGTCCCAGTAAGATTCTTGGATAAAAAGAGATTTAGGGATATTTGCCGACCACAAGTTTTATGTGTATTTAAGAGTTGGATTTTGTTAAGATAGAATGTTGAGTTCAGTCATGTGGGTTTCAATAAATTACATGGAACACATGTATAAAACCTCCCATAGATCAATAACAATAAGCGTGATAACTTTGGGTAACTTTTTTAGTGGCTATTTAATGTAAGACAATAGTACGAAATTTGTTATGCACGTGTTTGTCTACATATGTACTCAATTTCTTAATGCCGTCAAAAACTACCTTTTTGTGATCATATGGCTATCTACACTTCTACTATATAATACATAACAATTAGTACTTCTTCTAGAAAGAGATATATGTATACTTTTAAACCTGTCAAATAAAGAAAAAAAAAACACTACAACTGTAGGATTGATCCAACAAAGTTGATGGCGGATTACATAGATTTTATAAGCAATGTTGTTTACTAGCCTATATCTTGCATAAAAATTGACTAAGAATCTTCTTCGTGTATGATATGGAGATTGGAGAGAAAGGTTTCAACAATTAATTACGTAGTTTCGACCAATTTGATACTAGTAAGTGATACTAGTAAGATATAGAATATCCGCAATTAGCTATGCAGTCTCGATTAATTTAATAGAATTTGTCCGCGATCCCAATGATTCTCGAAACCTTCCATTCTCTCTAGAGGAAGCTTCGTCTCACCTTTTCACACCATGTGCCTAGTATATTATACTAATTCAGTATCCGTGCATTGCTATGGAAAATAAAATTGGTAACGAAATATAAAAGTCAAGCAATAAAAGAAAATTTTGCTACAAGATCAAACATCTATTTCTCCCGATTACAAAAGTTTTTCTGGTTTCTCCTCCGACATGAATAAAAACCAAATATATTGTACATAGTACATAAGGCATTCATTACATTAGAACATATTTAGAAATGATAATATTGGTATATTTAAAAATACAAGCATGCCACTATACAATTCACAAGGTGACATAAAACAGGTGTGTCTACAATCTTCAAGGGGCGGCTGCTTAAGAGATAAGACACCATGACACACCAGATTTAGTCAGCCATCCCGGGTCAAAAGAAGTTGACGGTTCGCACAGATAGATGCTGATATCCATATTCTAAAACTGAAGGTGAATTGTCTTAAACAGAAAAGGTTATGTTGTATTTCTGCTTTCTACTAATAATATTGGCTTCTAAACTGCAATGTTAAAACGACATGATCTTTCATACTCACCTTTACACATGCACCCAATGTTTGGTCTGACTATTTGGTTACGAGCCCAAAATCTACCCAGGGATGGATCCACATCCTGTCCTCTCGGCACTTTGTATGTACCATATTTAGATGCATGACAATATTTCCAACTATATTAGAATATATTTAGAAATGATATTATTGGTACACGTCTTGAAAGATCTGAAAATAAATAGTTACATTGCAACACCACTTGGATATCATTTTGATCAAAACCTTGTCTATGATGTGAGTACTTCTTTGTAGACAATCTTTTTTGTGAGGTTTCCGTGAGTTTTCTTAGACTTTCGGCCCTTGTCCTTTTCCTTATCTGTGACGGCAAGTATCTTGATGTTGCTTCTGGCGGTGGCTCTAGATAGCGCAACATACAGTTGCTCATGAGAGAAAACAGGTTCAGGGAGGTAGGCACCGACATTCAGGATGGTCTGCCCTTACGCCTTGTTGATTGTCATTGCGAAGCTGCGCTTGACTGGGAACTGCTTCCTCTTGAATCTAAATGGGAACATCTCGTCATCAGAGAGATATAGAGGTATTCGAGGCAAGAACACCCTCTTCCTAGCGTGCTGGCCAAGCACAATCTCGGCATCTATAGCATTCTTTTGGAATGCTCGGACTACAAGTCTCATCCCATGGCATAGTCCATTTGCAGTGTCAATGTTCCGTAATAGTATCACGGGACAGTTAATCTTGAGCTTGAGTACATGCGGAGGTAGACCGTTAGGGGTCGTTTTGGGTCGATCATCTTCATATTGATCCTATCAATGTACTCGTTTTGGGTCGACAGGATGGCTCGAGATGTGATATAGTTGGCATCCGATAGGTTGTCATCCAGCATAGGGGAAAACACTCTATATGAGTTTATCGATGTCTGTGCCATTTCCCGTATATGGCACATAGATCTGGTCGGGAAGCCGCACGCAGCCATCCTTATTAGTCTCCTCAATACCATTCCCGATCCGCAATAGGTACTCTGCGTACTCAGGATCACTCTGCGCCCTCATGTTACGTACGAACCTTAGCTACCGCATACAATCCCATAGGTATGACTTACGCAGCGTCGTGTCAATTATTTGTGGCCTTGTCCCCTTACGAACAACCGGTAGAACCTACCTGAAGTCGCCACCAAACACGATCGTTTTCCCACCGAACGGCATATCACGTTGGCCCATGATGTCTGCAAACAAGTGAAACAACTAATGGTACAAGTGCAAACCAAGCAATAAGCATTAAACAGTAGTGCATTTACATACGGGCAGAGGGATTTTTGTCTCCTTAATTAATGGCTTGTAATCATTAGGAGCCTTGTATCTTGGATTTAATTGGAGTATCTCACCTACAGATAATATGCACTCAAGTTAATAATACAGCTTTTTTTGAAGAGAGTGATACAAAGCATAAATATACATGCCTCAATGACATAGCCAACTATGATATCATTTCGGCTTATACCTCAAAAAGTCAAAAGAGAGCAAACTGGGCTAAGCCTAGAAGTTCAACCATAATATTAATTGTAAGTTTATAAGGAGAAGAGGAGGAGGATGGACATGAAGAAAGAGAATAAACTATTTAGGGCTCGTTTGGAAGGACTCCACTTACGCTCTCTCGATCTCGCTTGGCTCCTTCGATTCTCGATCTTTCAAGAATCAGAGCGGTTCTGAAAGTGTTGGCTAATGGTTGGCTTCAGATTCTTGAAAGAGGAGATTCTAGAGGAATTGTCCAGTTTGCCCTTGTCTGTAATACCTTACTTGTACTTGTAACTTGACCCATTGTATTTATGTGGATTATTTGTGAGATATGAGAACAAAAACCTAGTATCATGCAATATATTGAATATCTGAGTAATTAGCATGGTAATAAAGTCCAAAAATTACATAGAAGTCTCATCATGATATATTAGTAATTATAAAAGACAGCAAAACAAGTAAAGATACAATCATTAGATCATCCTAGATTGACTAATTGACTTTGCGAGATCATCACGAAATTGATACATTAACCTATCATTAGAATGTGATGTTGATGAATCCGAAGCATTTTGACATATGACATATTTTTTGCCATTTGGGATAGTCTAGCCTGACTGCATATAAGTGAGACTGATAGGATGATTATCATGACATGACACAAAAAATTTAGCAAAGGCAATGGAGTGTGAAAATTTTAGTACAGTTTGTCATATCCACACCTCATGGCAGTAATGCAAAGTGATTTTTTTTAAAAGAGGAACAGGGGAAGCTCTCCCAGTTTCTAATTCAAAGTTTAGTGCAGAGCATATAGGTTAAAAATGAAAAACAGATCCAAGAACATAAGTGTGACAACCTTCTCTCACCAGCACATTGCGGGACATGTTTTGAAAGCTAACTATCCAAGGTTTGCAATACCCAAACCATCAAAACAGTGTAGGTTCTAAATCCCACTAATTACACTCAAAGTATCTCTCGGGTGTTCTTCTCTGTAGTTTTTCCGACAACACGGTTCAGAGTTCTTCAGAGATAACACTATTTTGGGTGATTTTCAGTATTCTACTATATTCAACTGAACTGAACGCATAACTTAACACATAAAACCTAACAACCTTAACAGACTCGGTGTGATCTCTAGTCACATACCAACCCACGATCCGAATACACCGAAATCACCAGACGCAACACGCACTAAAACATCACTACTGTTTATACACTAAGCCACTACTGTTTATGCGCTATTCTTCAGGAAACACAAAAAACGCACTCCCTAAAGACTCGATGTTAAGCAACAACTTGAATACACATGTCAGGATTAACCCAACAAACAGAAGTCTCGCTAAATGGTTTTCACGCTTATTTTACTCATCACTGCAGAACAAATTAATCCTAGGTTTATCTAGTTCTGCTACTATTCAATTCCCATATAAGATCAACCCAACAAGTGAACCTTGATCAGATAGACATGTGTTCTTTGGAAGAAGATATGGATATTCTAAAAATTGTGGAGGAGATTATTGACTTACTGTTGATAAATAATGAAATAAAGAACATGGCAAAATCCATAACCCATATCCCTAGTTTTTTTTTCTTACAACACGTTTACTTTTTTGACTGCACAATCAAACAAATTGGGGATCTAGGGATGCAGGGGAAATCATATACCTTGATGTCGGGAGCACTAGTTGGCAAGATTTCAGTGCCTCACAACAGCAGCTATATGAGACGTACTACTCCATAGGATCAGTGAAAGAACAAGAACCAATACGTCGGGTGGGAGGAGAGGTCGGAGAGCAGTATGAACCACAGCGCCGAAATTAGGGTTATGGGTGTTGGTAGTTAACCTCTGCGGGACGCCGGGATGCCGCCGTGGACGCCGCCTCACCGTTCGTGGAAGCCGTCGTGACGCCGGGTCGTCACTTGTCGCCATGCACGCCGCGGCGTGGACGCCTGGCAGTGGATGCGCAGTGCTTGCCTGGTCTCCTTGGTCGAGCCGATGCGAATGGGGTTTGGGGGCAGGGTGAGCGACAGAGCGTCGGTGGAGTTATACCAGTGGAATTTTGCGGGTAAATAGTATCAACTTGCAGGGGTATTCTCATTTGGGTTCTTCGTCTCCTCACGGGAATCAGCCAAAACGTGGCTCCGCTCGATCCCAATCTTTCCAGTTCATTTCCTGTGGAGCGCTCTACTGGATCCTTCATGGGAGCAAACCCGTTCGGATGGACTCCGGGTGCTCCGGCTGGGGAGTCAGGAGTAGGAACAGTACCGAACAGACCCTTAGATTATTCAGCCTCGCTACCTATGAATCATATAATCTAGATTCTCAGTATTTTTTTCCTGTAACTCTACTTTAGTGACTGGAAATAATATCTTTTGAGTCATCAAGAGCCTAATAAAAATGCATAAGTTAAGGTTGAAGCAAAACTACAGATCAGGTGAATTGCAGAAATAAATTCAGTATCGAGCCAATTATACCAAATGGATCAGAGAACACCAGGACAAGCATCATATCTAATCTACAGGTTATATAAAACGATTAAGTAGTAGTTACAAAACCAACTCATCCCCTAAAGAATGTATAGGAGGCAACATAAGAAAGAAAGGGAGAAATATGTGTAGCAAATTCATGCTATTCTGAATACATATCCAAAGATCGAGAGTTCTAGTTCAGATAAGCATGACAACACATTAATTTTCATGTCATTTTCCATGTTCCACACTTAAGTATAGACATAAGGAAAACTATAATCTAGGACGTTTAATGCTTCATATATAAAGGACAATAAGGAATCTGAAAAGGATTATGAGATTTGGCTAGAGAGCATTGAATTTTGGAATAGTACATAAACAACCAAACTGATGCCTGCTACAACATTAATTCTAGATAATAAAATGGAAACTAATTAGCCACTCACACTTGTAAATAAAAGGTATCCTTGTACCAAAAACAGAAAAATATCAAACCTTCGAGTGCCAAACATTGAATTCAGAAACCAATTGATAATCAAACACAAACACCTGGTGCATTGTCTTAGGGTAGCAACATGCAATACAAAGTATAAATCATTTCTTCCATACTGTCAGTTATCATGACCCCCCCACAAAAAATCTAAGGTAACAAAATAGCCTACTAGTTGATGCACCGCTGGGAGCTAAGGTTCCATCTAAGCAGCACACATCGACCTGAAATCATGAATAACTCATTTCGGTCGCTAAAAAGGCTCCAGTTTTAAGTCTCAACTCTCAAGTTCGGCTCCAGTTGTTAACCATTCTTCATGATCCAACGTGCAATAAAATTAGCCACTACCTTTCACATCAGGTTCCAATCCAATAGAGACTACAGAGTCAAGTAACTTCATCAATTCATCCTTCTTACCAGCCAAGTGATACCCATCTATTAGTTTTTCACAGGTTTCTATTTTGTTCTTGCTATATTTTTTGCACAGGTCTTGGATAGAGTATTTGCAAATTTGTCATTACCCTCTGAGAACCTAACCTTCTTCAACCCATTGGGATATCAAGATTATTACATTTTCTACTCCCATAAGAACATAAGAACAAAAAACCTAAGCGCAATCTTCATTTTCTACTACTCAATCTTCTACTGTCATTTTCATTTTTACTCAATCTTCTACTGTCATTTTCATTTTTACTCAATACCTGGCTTTGGCGAATGAAAATGCAGTGGCTGTAAGTGCTTAAGCTAATGAAGGGGATGTAGATGTGGCTGTGTTATTCTTGTGGTTCTGCTTTTGTGTTCCTCTTCTCCATGCATTAACTGAAGAAAGCGACTCAGGCCACTCCATTGCGTGTCACGGATTCCCACCTGCAAAGAACGGATGTCGCACCGTCGCAAGGTCCTGATGCACCTTCCCTCATTGCCAAACAGCAGCACAGCTGCAGGAGCAGTAAGAAACAAAGGGGTTATATAGCAACCAAAAGAAAGGAGATAAAAGAGAAAGAGGCGAGAAGAGACTTATCTCCATGAATCGGAGCTTTGCTTCCTGTCGGCGTTTTCGAGCGCCGGCAAGTAAATTTGTAAGTCTAAGGGGTCGCGCGTTCCACTCCCTGAATGGTTAGACTCGAGAGTCCAAGATGTATCGTTGGGCCGAAAGTCCCTACCCGATTCGGATGGCAGATTGTATTGCTTTGCACGACGTTTTACAGATGAGGCGCTAAATTACCTAAGCTCCTCCTGTTCTCATGTGTTCCTCCTTTTTTTAGAATCGTTAGTCCTGCCTCCTTTTATACAGAAGGAAGGGGCAGGTTACATCGAGAGTCGGGGGAAGGGCGAGGCGACCTATGCTAGGAGCTCGTCCTTCGTCTCGTGGATTTGAGTCGCCACACGTCTTGCCCATGCTGGGTCGGTAGCTTTGGTGGTCAGGGAGGTTAGGTATTCCTTGGGAAATAGCGTACTTGCCCTCTGTGATCCTTACGAATGCTGACGTGCGGTGTGTGACGTTGGCGCCGCGGGAGGAGCGCGGCGTCAGATCTTGACGCGATCGGTTGATGGGGTGGAAGCTCGACTTCAAGATCACAAAACCTTCTAGGAAGGAGCCACCGCCTTGTATAGTCACTCCGATTGACCTTGTTCGCGAGGCGTGGCGGTAGGTCGATGAGGGCCCGACACGCGCGCCCTGCGTCTGTCACCTTGGTTCGATCGGTCGGAGATCCCGCCCGCCAAGGGGGTCGGGCGCCGTGTCGGTCGGATTCGCTTCGCCTGGCCGGTCGGGGCGGATGTCTTGTGTGGTCTCGCAGTGATTCGGTCGGTGGCGATGGTCGGGCGCGCTGTTGGGCTAGAGATATGCTTGAGGTCCGGCCTCGCCGCCGGCCGTTAGGGTACCCGTTATTAGTATTCGTTTGTAGCCCCAACTCCCGAGCGTTTTGCGATTCGGTTGGGGTTGAACTTGATGAGAGTGGTGGCGGGCTCGTCGGTCGGTCAGCCGATCCGGTTAGCGATTTCGTCAGTGTACCGGACGGATCCGACGGCTGCCTCGAGCTTGGCCGGGCATTTGAATCGCCGGAGGCTTTAATCGCCTCGTTGCGCATGCCGAGCATGGCTTGGTGTGCCCGCCCGCTTCGCCTTCTTGATCGCCGGGTTACGTGCGGACGCCGTTTTCGCGCTGCATTTACTCGAGACGCTTGATCTCCCTTCATCCGCTATATAAGGGCTTGCTAGAGCGATGGACCCTAGACCAAAATCCTCCTTTTGATCCTTGAAATGGAGGCATCCTTTAGTCTTCACTTTGGTGATGACGCGCGATAGAAGAAGAAGATCCTTGGCCGAGCTTTTAATGAGTAACGACGGGCGATGGTCGAGCTCGGGAAGAAGCTGCGCTTGTGATGTAGTTCTTTGTTGGCGTCTTCGCTTGAGGTCGCTCCGAGGCTTAAGGTGGTAAGGAGGCCCTTCTTGAGGCGATGGTGCGAGGGCGCCGGCCGTTGTTAGTGCGGGCCGCGCCGATGTCATTGAACAGCAGCAGCGGCATGCCATTCCGTGGCTATGTCGGCGGCCTCGCCGACCGGCAAGGGTTTACCAAAGAGGTCGCTCCAACGACTCAGTCCGCCGATCCCAAGGTCCGCCCCGTCGACCGTGCAAGGAAGGGCCTACCAAAGAGTCACTTCCAACGACCTCAGTCCACCGATCCAAGATCCGTCCCGCCGACTAGGCAAGGGCCCGCAGGAAGTTTGATGCGATATGTTCCCGCCGTAGTGTAGGGTAGGTATCTTTTTTGAGCTCGCCAGTACCTCATGTAACGCTGTGTAAAGTTTGAGTCTGGCGGCATATAATGAAATCTTCTTTATGAAATGTCTTCGCGATGAGTTTGCTTTGATTTTAATCGCCGTGGATAGACCGGGCCTTGATCGGCAGGAACAACCGCGAGAGTGCTCGTTTAACGTCGTAGCTAGACGGCGCCTTGGTCAGCAGGCGACCGGATGCCTCGTGAGGTTCGGTGTCCGAATGCTCGCTTAACGTCAGTAGCTAGACACGGTGCCTTGGTCGGCAGGACGACCCAATGCCTCTGTGAGGTTCGGTGTCCGAGTGCCTTGGTCGGCGGGATGACCGGATGCCTCGAGAGGTTCGGTGTCGAGTGCCTTGGCTCTGGCAGGGACGACCGGATGTCTCTGTGAGGTTGGTGTCCGATCGCCTTTGGTCGGCAGGACGACCGGATGCCTCGTGAGGTTCGGTGTCCGAGTGCTCGCTTAACGTCGTAGCTAAAAAGTGCCTTAGTCGGCAGGACGACCCAATGCCTCCGTGAGGTTCGGTGTCCGAAAGTGCCTTGGCCTGGCAGACGACCGGATGCCTCGTGAGGTTCGGGTGTCCGAGTGCTCGCTTAACGTCAGTAGCTAGACAAAGTGCCTTAGTCGGCAGGACGACCCAATGCCTCTGTGAGGTTCGGTGTCCGAGTGCCTTGGTCGGCAGGACGACCGGATGCCTCTGTGAGGTTCGGGTGTCCGAGTGCTCGTTTAACGTCGTAGCTAGACAGTGCCTTGGTCGGCAGGGACGACCCAATGCCTCTGTGCGGTTCGGGTGTTTCGGGTGTCCGACTGCCTTGGTCGGCAGGACGACCGGATGCCTCTGTGAGGTTCGGGTGTCCGAGTGCTCGTTTAACGTCGTAGCTAGACAGTGCCTTGGTCGGCAGGGATGACCCAATGCCTCTGTGAGGTTCGGGTGTCCAAGTGCTCGTTTAACGTCGTAGCTAGACAGTGCCTTGGTCGGCAGGGGCGACCCAATGCCTCTGTGAGGTTCGGGTGTCCGAGTGCCTTGGTCGGCAGGACGACCGGATGCCTCGTGAGGTTCGGTGTCCGAGTGCTCGCTTAACGTCGAGTTAGACGGTGCCTTGGTCGGCAAGGACGACCCAATGCCTCTGTGAGGTTCGGTGTCCGAAAGTGCCTTGGTGGCAGGACGACCGGATGCCTCTGTGAGGTTCGGTGTCCGAGTGCTCGCTTAACGTCGTAGCTAGACAAAGTGTTTGGTCGGCAGGACGACCCAATGCCTCTGTGAGGTTCGGTGTCCGAGTGCTCGCTTAACGCCGAGCCGGACGTGAGTGCTCGCTACCGCCGTAGCCGGACGTGAGTGCTCGTTACCGTCGAGCTGGACGTGAGTGCTCGTTTACCGTCGTAGCCGGACGTGAGTGCTCGCTATCGTCAGAGTGGACGTGGGGCATCCTTCCGAGTCCTCGTCGCGAGGGTGATCGCGAGAAGAATGGCCACCGCCTATCCCACATGTATACCCCATCCGCAGTGTGGGACTGGAGGGGTGAGCGACGACGCTTACCTACGTTGGTTTGAACGCCGTGCTCGTGGAGCCAATAGCGGGTAGTCCGAGTGGGTCTGGGAGGTCCCGCCAAGGGGGACCCTTCCGAGCGACGATCCGCAGTAGGGTGTCCCGCCTGGCGTGGGCGACCCATAAAAACCTTTCTTTACTCAATCCGTATGGACCTCGGGTCGTCCGCCAACCCGAGCACGGTGGCCGCCGCCATTGATGAGCTCCCGAGAGTGTGAAGTATGGTCTCGACGCGAGTAGAGGTGATTAGGCCGTCACCGACCTAACCGAGAGCCCACCGTGGGGCTCACCTCATACCGCCCCTTGCTCAAGTTTTCTTTGGCGGCCTTATACCCATCCGTGGGGTAGGCCTTTTGAACCCACTTCTCTGGGCCTGGCGCAAGCCACAAAGCTTTGCCGCCTTGGGCCGCAGCGGCCCGATGGGCTTCTCGCGCGCCGAGCAACCGCTCCGACCTAAAGGCGGAGACCAAGAGGTTACGGACACGTTGTTCGGCGGCGTCTTTATGGCTCTTGCCACCGACATGACAGGATTAAAAGCGGAGTGGTATTGGAACCGGAGTTACAGGTGGCGCAATAAGCGAGGTGGACGCGACGCCGTTTGAGGGGTGCACCTTTCGCGGCGCTTGCTTGTCCTCTATAAATACGCCGTTGGGTGCTCGGGTAGTCACGCTTTCTTGCCTTCTTTGTCTCTGCTCAAACAAGAAAAGCACCAGAGAGCCAAGGAAAGAAAAACCCCACCTTTCTTTCTCACCTTCGATCGCCTCTTCGTGAAGATGTCGTGGCGGAGTGCTCCGCAAGAAGACGCTGCAGGCGCGGCTTAGTGAAGAAGGGCTTCCTCATGCCGCAGACCTTCCGGTGGAGGGTGCCGACCGGGCCGTCACCCCGCGCCGCGGCGACGAGGTCGTGGTGCCCGCTCGTTCTTCGAGCGCTTTGGCTCGCCGTGCACTGCGCTCGTCCGAGGGCATTGCCTCACTACAAGGTGGAGGTGCACCATCTCAACCCCAATTGGGTCCTCCACATCGCCATCTTCATCACGCAGGCGAGGCCTTCCGGGATCGAGCCGACCGGGCGTTAGGAGGCACTTCTTCCGTGCAAGGCTCGAAAGACAGCCGCCGGACGCCGTGGCGCACTGGTGGCTCGCCTCCGGCTTCGCCTTCGGTCGGAGCATGGAGTACTGGAGGTAAATCGCCTCGTCCAACAAGGGTCGGGCGCTCAATGGCTCTACGCTCGTAACGTCCACGACAGCGCCTCGTTTCACCGCGAGCTTCCATGGCGAGGAGCGGTGGAACTGGGCGCCAAAAGAGGGAGAAGAATAAGCCGCCCCGATCGTGGAGCGATCGTGGCTCAAAGGAGGCGAGGGCTCACCGGGACGTTGTTGTGTGCGCTTTATGGGGATGCGTGCAACCCCTTGCACTGTGCCGCACCCCTTGTTTTGTGATGCGGGCCGTCCGACCGGGCGAGGATGGCGTAACCCGAGTTGGCAGCGTCTCGAGGTGGAGGCCCGGTGGCGGTATTGCACGGGTGGAAGCGCCACGGTGGCTACGATGTGGCCACCCGAGCCATTCTCGCGGCCACCCGCCAAATCGTAAGTCGGTGAAATTTCTTTCGCTTCTCTTTTCTTTGTCCCTAGCACTTGGTCCGACCGCATTCCCGCATCCTCTTAGGGGCTCAGTGGATGTCTTCCCGGCGCCGCCCCGGGATAAGGAGGCGCGAGGGCCCCGGCGAAGACGGCAGAGGTCGACTCCTCCCGCAAGAAGCGGAAGGAGGAAAGGAGGAAGAAGAAGCATAAGGAACGCAGGCGGTTGCCACATGGCGAGGATGTGTCTGAGTCCACCGTGGGGACAACCTCCACCGACATGGCGGAGCGCCCGACCATCCCTATGGTGGGTTTTTCTCGACCGCCGGCGGCGGCCGAGCGTGGACTCGACCGAGGGCGGCACCACGGGCCCGTGGTCGCGGATCCCCAGCGGGGTGATCTTGCGTCGCGGTTGTCGCAGCGCCTACCGAGGCGGCCGGGAAACGACCACCGACGACTTTTGGCGGGCGGCAAAGAGGCGCGCGTGCCGCACACCGCCGGCCTTGTAAGTGTTCCCCTTCTTATTGGAGCATTTTTGCGCAAAGCCGCCTGCGACTCTTGAATCTTTGTAACGCAGCGTCTACAGGCGTGACCGTGGGCGGCCGCACGCCTGCAAGTAACAAATACGGTGATTTGGCGACGATCGGGTCGGTGGCGGTCGCGGTGTCGGCGGCCGAGGGCGCGGTCACCTTCGAGGACGGGCCTCACCCGAGGTCGAGGCCGAGAAGAACTTCCGCGCCTCGTGGGACCCCACCGGACGACGTGATCGTCCTTCGAGGATGAGACGGTGCCGCCGGCGATCGCGCCAGTCGAGGCGGAGCTGGTGACGGAGGTGTTCGACCCTTTGTCCCAGGGGGAGGTGCCGACCGATGCCCCTCAGGTGCAGGTCGCCGAGGGGGTTTCTGAAGGGTTGACCTCATCGCCCTTGCCCATGGTGCTTTGACGGCGACGCCCCGCCCGAACAGCGAACAAGGCGTGCCGCGGGCGTAGTCCCCGGTCGGGCGTCATGGGCCACCGGAGGAGAGCGAGTGGGTCGCCTTCGGCAAGCGCTACCGACGCCGGCCGAGATAGGCGATCCGTAAAGGTCTGGCTCTTGCTCTGGAGTCTTCCACCAGGGCGCTGGGCACGATGGTCGGAGTCCGCCACGCCTGTAAGTCACCAAAAGCTCGACTCGTTGCACATTTTGATAGTTCTTCCGCGCGACTAACGGAGTGTTCACGCTTTTGCAAAGACTTGCGGGCTCGCCAGGCGCTGAGTTGAGCTCTGCAGCGCTCCGGCAATCGTGGCAGTGCGGTGGAGAATGCTGATCAGTGCGCTTGAGTCGCGCCTAGTCCAGAGGCCATGAACATTAGGCGGTCGGAGGTGGTGGAGATACGCCAGGCTTGAAGAGGCCACGAAGGCCCTTTATGATGAGCGCCAGGAGCCAAGGTCTTGAGTGCGAAAGTGGTGGAACTCGAGTCCTCTCGACGAGGTCACCGAGGCCAAGGATGCCGCCGCTGCCGCTGAGGGGATCAGCGCAGACGCAGTAACACGCTGCGGACCGAGCGAAACCAGGCTCGGGGATGCCGACCGAGTTCGCTCCGAGCGCGCGATCGCCGTAGGACTCGGGCCGAGCCGAGGACTTCATACGAGGCGCCAAGAAGGAAGCCGCAATCGACCAACTCGCGGCGGTAAGTGTCTCAATTCTTCAATTAAGTCTGGGGTGCGACCCATGTGGCAAACTTATCCGAAATCGCAGCAACCGCAGAGGCGCAGAAGAATCGAAGGCGCCGGAGGCGCAGAGAACGGCAGCAGATGCTCGCGACGTGGCGATCGTGGCCGGACGAGGCCCAGCGGCGTTGAAGGTTGCGAGGACGGTCGGGCGAGATGGGCGCCAACCGAGGCCCTTCGCAAGGTCGGCGGGAAGTTCGCGATCGCATCCTTGAGCCGGCAGCCCGAGTGCCCTTGCCCGTGGCCGCCCGAGTGCGGACCGTAGAGGAGGCGGTGATCATCGGGCTGCGCGCTTGGAGCCGGCGCTGGTCAACACCGCCTCGCACTACGACGCATCGACCTCGCGGTGAGTGGCGGCGTGGCGGAACCGGACCGACGAGGAGATCGACAGTTTGAGCTCTGGTCGAGCCGCACGCCCGGGAGATCGCCACCACATCCCGCCGCAGTCGCCTTCAGAAGCGAGGCGCCCAACTCTCCGATCTCGCCACCGGCCGCCCACCAGAAGAATAAAAATAGTTAGCTTTATCCTTTTAGATTGTAAAGATCGCTATGTAAACAATCTCGAATTTATCAAGTTTCAAAATCGCCTCTCGTCCTCTTTCGTATTTAGGGTGAGCGCTTGACCGACCATAGCCTTAAGGACCGCAGGGTCACTTATGCGTAGGTTGGGTCGTTTTGGAGAGGCGAGGTGGATTGAGACTTGGCTATGCGTGATTAGGCGCGACTTGTGAGGGATAGGAGTGTTCTAGACCGCCAAGGATCTTTCCACTTGGGCACTTCCTTCTTCCGCGAAGTGCTACTTAGCAACCATAGTCACCGGGCGAGGCGTAACACTTGGGTTGAGAGGTTACCGCCGGATGGACCTCATGACGGTCGGGTCACGCACCCTCATAAGCGCTGGGATAGCCGCGTCGTGCGGGAGGAGTGTTCTCGCCGACCCAAAGGTCACTCCACTGTACTTCCTTCTTCCGCGAAGTGTTAGCAACCATAGCCGTGGGGGCGAGGTCAGAGCACTTGGGTCGAAGGGTTACCGCCAGAAGGACCTTGTGGTCGGTTGGGTCATCAACCCGCAGCGCCGACCGGGAGCGACTGAACGGGCGTAGAAGGCGCCTCGAGTCGTCGCATGGCGACTGTGTGCTCGGAAGGAAAAAGTAAAGAGCATGCTAGGAAGAGGAAAGAGTTTAGGGATAGAATCGCCTTAACTTTTCTATATTCCATGCATTCGGAAGGATGCGGCCGTCGACGTCCTTGAGTCAAAAGGTGCCAGGTCGGAGGATCTCCACGACGGTGAAGGGGCCTTCCCAGGGGGGCGACAGCTTGTGCTTATCCTTGCTGGTTTGGACCCGTAGCAGACCTGTGTCGCCAAGATCGAAGACCGCCTCAAACCTGACGGCTGTGATAACGTCGCAGAGCTTGTTGATACCTGGCCGATCGCAAGATGGCCACATCATGCGCCTCGTCGAGCTGGTCGACGGCGTCTTGTTGTGCGGCGAGCCCCCGAGCCTCCTCGAAGGCTTGTAATCTTGGGACGCCATACTGTGTCCGTCGGCAAGATGGCTTCAAAGACCGTATACCATGAAGAACGTGTAAACCCGGCCGCCCGGTCGGCGTGGTCCGCAGACTCCAGAGGACGGAGGTAGCTCGGCCACCCAAGCGCCCGCGAAGTGCTTGAGCCGATCAAGATCCGCGGCTTGAGCCCTTGAAGGATCATGCAACGCTTGCGCTTCGACTGTTCGTTGGTCCGCGGATGGGCCACGGCGCTTAATCGACGCGGATGTTGAAGTCATCGCAGAACTCGAGGAACTCTTTCCCGTGAAGCTGCGCCCGTTGTCGGTGATGATGGAGTTTGGGACTCAACCGAAAGACTATGTCGCGAAGAAGATGGCCGCCAGCCGACGCGTGACGCCACGACCGGCTTGGCCTCTATCCATTTGGTGAACTTGTCCACCGCGACGAGCAAATGGGTAAAGCCCCGGCGCTTTCTTGAAAGGCCCGACGGATCGAGTCCCCAAACTGCAAAAGGCCACGTGATGGGGATCGTCTGCAAGGCTTGAGCTGGCAGATGTGTCTGCCTGGCAAAGAATTGGCATCCTTCGCAGGTGCGTACGATGTGCTCGGCGTCGAACATGGCGGTCGGCCAATAGAAACCTTGCCGAAAGGCCTTTCCACAAGAGATCGGGCGCGTGCGTGGACCGCAAATTCATTGTGTATGTCGTCCGCCAGCTTGTTTCCCTTGGTCGGCCAGATGCACTTTTGGAGGACCCGGAGGCTCCTTTGTAAAGGTCAGGCCGACCAGACGAAAACTTTGCTCACGGGCGGCGTCGGGCCTCGGTCGGGTCGGGGGGAAGTGACCCGTCCGTCAAACGATCTATGAAGGGCTTTCTCCAGTCGGACTCGGTCGCTAGCACGCTGCGGCTCGACCCGGCCAAGTCTAGGCCCGACCGCGTGGCGGTTGGGGCGACCGTGCTAGGTAGGTCGGGGGACCGTTCGGCCACCAGGCCCAGCTGGATGGAAGGCCGCAGGAGGTCGCAGACGAAGATCCCGGGCGGGACCGGCTCTCTGCTGGAGGCCAGATTGGCTAGGTAGTCGGCGTCGCTATTGTAGCGTCGGTAGCTATGGTGAAGCTCGAAGCCCTTGAACCGCACTTCGAGCCCGCGCACTTCTCGACAGTACGCGGCCATACGGGCGTCTCGGGGCTCCGCGGCCTTCATGACTTGGTCGACGACAAGCTTGGAGTCCCCGTGGACGTGGAGTCGGCGAGCACCGAGGTCGGCAGCGATCCGGAGACCGTTGACGAGGGCCTCGTACTCGGCGACGTTGTTGGTGGCGTCGAAAAGCAGCCTGATGGCGTACTGAAGCTTGTTCCCGAGCGGGGAGATGATGACGACTCCCGCGCCCGCGCCGTTCTTGTTGTAAGACCCATCGAAGTACATTGTCCAGTGCTCGGGGTCTTCGATCACTGGTGGTGCCTGGGTTTCGGTCCACTCGGCGACGAAGTCGGCTAGGGCCTGCGACTTGATCGCCGTCCGAGGGACGTATGTGATGTCGTGGCCGCTGAGCTCGAGCGCCCACTTGGCTATCCTTCCCGAGGCGTCGCGGTTGCGGACGATCTCGCCGAGCGGGGACGTGGTCACCACAGTGATGGTGTGCTGATCGAAGTAGTGGACGAGCTTTCTCTTCGCAATGAGCACCGCGTAGAGTAGCTTCTGCACCTGTGGGTACCGAGCCTTGGACTCGGAAAGGACCTCGCTAATGAAGTAAACTGGCCGTTGTACCTTGAGTTCGCGGCCTTCTTCGCTTCGCTTCCACCACGAGGGCCGCGCTGACGACTTGGGTAGTGGCGGCGATGTAGAGAAACAGCGGTTCACCTGGTGCCGGGGCGACCAGGACTGGAGGCGAGGACAGGAAGGCCTTCAGGCGGGTGAGGGCCTCCTGAGCCTCTGGGGTCCAGCTGAAGCGGTCGGATCTCTTGAGTAGCCTGTAGAGTGGCATTCCGCGCTCGCCGAGGCGAGACACGAAACGGCTTAAAGTTGCTAGGCATCCGGTCAGCCTCTGGACCCCCTTGAGGTTGCTGATTGGGCCCATCCTTGCGATTGCCGATATCTTCTCCTGGTTGGCCTCGATGCCTCGCCGGAGACAATGAAGCCAAGGAGCTTCCTTTGGGGACCCCAAGACGATTTCGGGATTGAGCTTTATGCGGAATCGTCGAAGGTTCGCGAAGGTCTCTTCCAGGTCGGGGATAAGGTCGTCGGCCTTCTTGGTCTTTACGACAATATCGTCGACGTACACCTCAACGTTACGGCCGATCTGGTCATTGAAGCACGTTTGCATACATCGCTGGTATGTAGCGCCCGCGTTCTTTAGGCCGAACGGCATTGTAACGTAGCAGAATGAGCCGAACGGAGTAATGAAGGAAGTCGCGAGCTGGTCGGACTCCCTTAGCGCAATCTGGTGGTAGCCCGAGTAGGCATCCAGAAAAGAGAGGGACTCGCACCCTGCGGTGGAGTCGATGACTTGATCGACGCGGGGCAAAGGAACGGATCCTTGGGACACGCTTTGTTGAGACTCGTATAGTCAACGCACATCCTCCATTGCCCATTTTTCTTTTTACAAGTACAGGTTGGCTAGCCACTCGGGGTGGCGACCTCTTTACTTAACCCGCGGCCTTAAGTTTGGCCATCTCCTCCCTATGATTCTGCGCCTCCTCGTCGAGCGGTGCGGGCGTTGGGCGACCGGCTTTGAGCCCGGTCGGATGCTCATGGAGTGCTCAATGACTTCCCTTGGGATTCTGGCATGTCGGAGGACCTCCATGCGAAGACGTCTTTGTTGGTGCGGAGGAGTCGACGAGCGCTTTCCTATTTGGCGGGAGCGTGGTTCGATCCGCACGGTCTTGGTCGGATCACGAGGATCGATCGCGACCTCCTTCGTGTCCTGCGGACTTGAAGGATCCCGCCCCGACTTGCCGGACTCGGGGCGGATTCGAGGCTTCCTCTTGAGGTTGTCGAGCTCGGCAGACGCGATGATCGCCGAGGCAAGCTCACAATCACGCTGCGCTTCGCGATTGTAGGCAAGCTGGAAAGATGATGCCACGGTGATGACTCCTCGTGGCCCGGGCATCTTCAGCTTGAGGTAGGCGTAGCTGGGGACCGCCATGAACTTGGCGTAACACGGCCTTCCCAGGATGGCATTGTAAGAACCGGAGAAATCCACGACCTCAAAAGCGAGGGTCTCGGTGCGGAAGTTTCCCGGTTCCCCAAAGGTAACGGGCAGGTCGATCTGCCCGAGTGGATGGGCCTGCTGGCCAGGAATGACGCCATGGAAAGGCGCCTTGCTGGGTCGGAGGGTTGAGCGCGGGACCCCCATAGCGTCGAGCGTCTCGACGTAGAGGATGTTGAGGCCGCTGCCTCCGTCCATCAGCACCTTTGAAAGGCGCTTCTTCCCCACGACGGGGCTGACCACCAGAGGGTATCTCCCTACTGTGGAACGCGGTCGGTGATCGGTCCGATCAAAGGTGATCGGGAACTCTGACCACCGGAGGTATTGGGGGACGCATGGCGCGACGGTGTGGACCTCGCGATAAGCGAGCTTGAGCCGGCGCTTGTCGGCATAGCAGGCCGGTCCTCCAAAGATCATGAGGCAGCCGTCGGGTTCAGGGAACTCGCCGTCGCTTTTTTCTCGCGACCGCGGGGCGCAGCAGCTTCTTCCTTGCCACGCGCGCTTGGGACGCCGGAGAGGTAACGCCTCAGGACCTCGTAGTCCCGGTACTTATGCTTGATGGAGAACCCGTGGTTTGGGCACGGGCCGTCCATCAACTTCTCGAAGTGGTCGGGCGCGACGGTCGGTCGCACCGCCGCTTTGCGGTATGGTCGACGTGGCGACCACTTAGGTCTCGCGGATCGCTTCCCGTGCCGCCTGGTTTGTCGGAGCAATCGAAAGGGACCCGATGTGGACGCCGGATTCTAGCCGGGCCTTTCCTCCATCAAAGATGGCCCCCACAGCCTCCTCGCCGAGGCGTGGTTGGTGGCGATATCGAAGAGCTCCTTGGTAGTTACGGGCTTGAGGCAACCTAGTTTGTGTACCAAGGCCTTGCGGGAGGTGCCAGATGAATGCTCCCACGACATCGGCGCCGGAGATGTCGGGAGCTCGTTGCAATGGGCGGAAAACCGCGGATGTAGTCCGGAGGTTTCCGGCGCCGCTTGCGACCTTCAGTCTCAGGAGTTTCGTGGCGCTTGTAAGTGCCCTGGAAGTTGCCGACGAAGAGGGCCTTCAAGTCGGTCCAATTCCTGATGGTTTTGGCGGGCAAGTACTCGAGCCAGGCTCGGGCCGAGTCCGCGAGGTAGATGGGAAGGTACTGGATGATGAAGAGGTCATCCATTGCTCCTCCCGCCCGGCATGCGAGCCGGTAATCTTCGAGCCAGACACCTGGGTTTGTGGCCACGGTGTATTTGGCAATGTTGGTAGGCGCCAGAATCTGGCAGGGAAGTCCGCCTGGCGGATCCCCTGGCAGAACGCTCGCGGTCCAGGACCGTCGGGGCTCGGCTGCGGTGGTGGTGTCCGCCGCCCGCGGTCGGAGTGGGCGGCTCTCCGCCATCTTTCTTCGCGCCTCAAGGGTAGCGCGAATGTCGAGGCATCACCGAGGTGGCGCGCCGGGCGCGAGGCTCGTGTGGCTCATGATGCTGGCGCCGCTGTCAGCCGGACCAACCGGCTCCAGATGATGGTACGGGCCCGGTGGCTGAGGTGGCTCGAGCGATAGGAGCCGGGCGTGCATGTCTTGACGGCGCGCGCCTACCACCCGAAGGTTTTGATAGTGGCCTTGGCCTCCGGGTCGATCGGCTCCGGAGGCCTCGGCAAGATTGCGGCCGCGCCATGTTTTGGCTTGCATGGGAAGAATCGAGGACCGCTTGACTCTTCCGCTGCTTGGGGTGTGCTGACGCGCGCCGCCAGCACATGCGGGTCTCGAGCTCCTCCCGCTCCAGTTGGCTCGAGCCGGTCGAGCTCGACTCTTCGCTCCTCCAACTCTTTGCTTGTTGTTGGAGCTCGGTGGCGCTGGCCGAAGCGCGTTCAAGACGCTTCATGGCTGGTACTCCTCCTCCGCGCTGAGTCGCGCCGGATAGGAGGTCCCGAGCGCATGGGGCCACGGTCAATCGACCGTGCCCGCCATGTTGCACTCGCGAGTGCCGCATGGGCGTGGTACTCCGTGTCGGAGCTGGAGTCATGGCTGGAAGAGTCTTCCAGCAGCTCGTGGATGGAGGCCGGCATGTAGCCAGCCATCGCCACAAGTTGTGAGCCTACGGGGGGTGACATGGTCACCTGCCCGAGCCTACGGAGTTTCGCAGACGTGGCGAGCACTCCTCGGTTCCGGCCGGGGCTGCAGGGCGCCTAAGCCGAGCTTAGCGGTCGCCGAGAGGACGCCTAGGCTCTCGGGCGGGCGCCTGTCCTCCGGAGGCGACGGGGACGAGCGTGAGCCCTCGCCGGGTGACAAGAAAGTCGAGGAGCCAAGCGGATCCGGCCCCTGCTTGATCATGCCGTTGCAGTGGGTGGATGCCATCAGGGAGACAAACGGAATCCGGAGATGGTGACGAAGACGCGCGAAGGCCCCTACCTGGCGCGCCAACTGTCGGCGTTTTCGAGCGCCGGCAAGTAAATTTGTAAGTCTAAGGGGTCGCGCGTTCCACTCCCTGAATGGTTAGACTCGAGAGTCCAAGATGTATCTTGGTTGGCCGAAAGTCCCTACTCGATTCGGATGGCGATTGTATTGCTTTGCACGACGTTTCTGAGATGAGGGCACTAAATTACCTAAGCTCCTCTGTTCTCATGTGTTCCTCCTTTTTAGAATCGTTAGTCCCGCCTCCTTTTATACGTAAGGAAGGGGCAGTTACATCAAGAGTCGGGGAAGGCGAGGCGACCTATGCTAGGAGCTCGGTCCTTCGTCCCGTGGATGGTCGCCACACGCCTTGCCCATGCTTTGGGTCGGTAGCTTTGGTGGTCGGGAGGTTAGGTATTCCTGAAATAGCGACTTGCCCTCTGTGATCCTTACGAACGCCGACGTGCGGTGTGTGACGTTGGCGCCGCCGGGAGGAGCGTGCGTCAGATCTTGACGCGATGGTTGATGGGGTGGAAGCTCGACTTGGCGATCACAAAACCTTCTAGGAAGGAGCCACCGCCTTGTATAGTCACTCCGATTGACCTTGTTCGCGAGGTACGTGGCGGTAGGCTGATGAGGGCCCCGACACGCGGCCCTCGGCATCTGTCACCTTGGTTCGGTCGGAGTCGGAAGATCTCGCCCCGCCAAGGGGGTCGGGAGCGCTGTCCGGTCGGAGTCGGGAGATCCCGCCCCGCCAAGGGGGTCGAGAGCGCTGTCCGGTCGGATTCGCTTCCCCTGGCCGGTCGGGAGCGGATGTCTTGTGTGGTCTCGCAGGTGATTCGGTCGGTGGCGGGCTGGGCGCGGCCTGTTGGGCTGGAGATATGCTTGAGGCCGCTGGCTCGTCGCTTCGGGCCGTTGGGGTACCCCTGTTATTAGTATTCGTCACTTCCTTTGGAAGGGCATCAATCAATCCATTCCAATCCAATCCGGAAAGCACCGGGAGCAAGGCGAGGGAGGAAATCCTTGGGGATACGCGCATCACAGCGGGAATCTGGCCGACTGTCAGAGCAGATCGGAGGGGAGGGGAATCCGGATTGGGAGGGGGGCGGGCTGAGCGAACAGCAGATCGAGAGGGGAGGGGAATCCGGACCGGGAGGGGCGGACGGAACGAACAGGGAGGATGTTGACTTTCTTTTCCGATCGTGCGTGGGGAGAAGAATCCGAATCGAGAGTGGGGCGGGCTGAGCAAATAGCAGGTCGGGAGGGGAGGGGAATCCGGGCAATCGCGTAGGCCCGGGGGGGCGTTGGAGAACAGACCACTACCACCAAGTCGTAATTAGAAGTAGCAGAGATATATAAAACTATGCAATCAGACCTATCAAAATAGGGTGATACTAGCAATCGGACGTCTGATCACTGTTCATTTCCTCGGACTCTTCGTGCAACATTTTTTTCCACGCTTGCAACATTTTTTTTCAACGCTTCAACATTTTGTTTCACACGGATATTTCTATTGTCATCAAAGTGAAATATTGCACGCATGTAAAGAAAATATTTCACACGTCGGAAAAAAAAATGTTACAAGCGTCTAAAAAAATTCGGACGTCCGACACAAGTCATTTTGGTCAAAATACTAATAATTTCTTCTAAGCATGAGTCGTCAGCCTAGCCTAGAGGTGGCCAAACAGTCAAAGCCAACGGGCAGACGCGCGACACTGGCTGTGGGCCGGCCGCATGCAGACGACCCAACCCAGCGTGCCGTGCTTGGGCCGGAGGAGCGGCATGGCATGCGGCCGGCCCTAAGATTTGCAAGACGCACGCCCGCTTAGCCCGCTTAAAAAAATAACCGTTGAAGACTTAAAAAATTCAAGAAAAAATTCAAAAAAATCCCGAATATTTTTCTATAAATAGGTGGTTGCCCCCTCCCCATTTCTACACCAGCAATCTTGAATTCTCTTCTAATCATTCTCTTGTGGAAATTCTTTTGCTCTTAGTGGTAATTTGGCAAAATTAAAAATAGTTTTGTCAAAAATCCAAAAATTCGAAATTCGGCTTTCGGCTTCTGTCAAGAAATCAAGGTGATAATTGTGATTTATTTTTTCATTTTGTTAGTATTTTAAATCATATTTTAGTATTAATAGCATCATTATTTCTTGTAGTTTGCTTTATGGAGCCCGTGGATTTTCCGTCGTTCGACCGATTTAGTATTTCACCCGAGGAGCTTCTTGCATCATATGTCAAGAAGCTGCAGGAGTCGTGCCATCTTCAGTCAGATACAAGTGCTCTGCGTCGGCAAGCATCGGGCGAAAAGAACAACACGCAGACATCGAGTCTGGAAGATTTCGACTGATTTTTGAGACATCAAACGACGCCCAAATCGGTATCTTGTTTGTAAATATTGCAAGCATAAATTAATCGCGAAATCTTCGTGGAACGGGCACTTGAAGAGGCATGCTGACAGCTGTAGAAAAAAAGCAGGAATGGCTTTGAGGCAGACGCAGCTGCAGTACAACCCTGATGGTACAATACGTAACTGGGACTACAATCCTGAGGTAGCTCGTAAATCTCTTTGTCGTTTAATCGCTTCTCAAGATCTTCCTTTAAACTTTGATGAGTCAGCTGCGTTTGAAAGCTATATTAAGACCGCTCATAATCCTAGGTTTTCTGCAATTTCTAGAGAGACAACAATTAGATATTTGATTAAATATTATAATAATTGTCGCAATAACCTAAAAGAAAAATTTAGTACCTGTACTTTTTCTGTGTCTTTGACATATGATATATCGAATGGTAGAGCTAAAGAGGATTACCTTAGTGTAGTTGCTCATTATGTAAACGATGATTGGCAACTAGAAAAGAGAATTATAGGATTCAAATTAATTGATGTAGCACATACTGGTGAAAATATTGCTGATTGTATTGTAAAAGTTGTGGAAGATTTTGGCCTTAATGATAAGATTTTTGCAATAACATTAGATAATGCTTCCGCAATATACATCATGAACATACTTACTCCGCTTTTCAATTCATATGTTGAATCTTTCTTATTACATCAGCGTTGTGCTTGCCATATTATTAATCTTATAGTTAAATCTGGTTTAAAGAGGTTAAATCAGTATATTGAACCTTTTCGTACTGCAATATCTTTCTTAAGTCATTCTAATCAACGAGTAGCAGCATATAAAACTTATTGTATTGCAATGAATGTACGTCCGCGTAAGTTTGGTTTGGATATGCCTGTTAGATGGAACTCTACTTACTTGATGCTTAAGAATGTCATACCATATGAGAGCACATTTTCTGTTTTTATTAACACGCACTGTCGTACACGGGATGGTCAACCGGTACTCACAGAGCAACATTGGTATGTTGCTAAATACTTGCTTTCATTTTTAGAACTTTTTTTATTCCACTGTTGCTTTATCTGGAGTTTATTATTCAACCTCTCCTTTAATTGTGCATCATATTTTAGAAATTGCTACCCACTTAAAGAGACACGAAAATGATAATATATTGCGGGAAGCTGTTTATGCTATGAAAACTAAAATTTTGAAATATTGGCAAGAAATTCCTATGTTATATGCATTTGCATTTATTTTAGATCCTAGAGCTAAAGTTCGAGGATTCTCTATTGTTCTCTCACTTTTAAGTGATACGGTAGGTACTGATTATTCCAGTTATTTTTCAAATATCCGTGCTAACTTATCTGAAGTTTATGATAAGTACGATCGGATGTTTGCTGGAGTTCGCATGTAGCGACCTCCACCAGCACCCACAACAGGTAAGAAGAAAACCGCGTGAGGAAAGATATGGGGTACATATGGCTCTTCCTCAAGGAGTTCAACTACATCAACGACAAGTACGGACACATCAAGTGGTGGGGAGCTAGCTGCCTATCTCAACAGCGACACTGTCAACTACCAAGAGAAGCAAGAGGAGGACTTCAGCATTTTGCAGTGGTAGCACGAGCACAAGATAACATACCGGTGCTTTCCATACTAGCATGGGATGTGTTAACAGTTCCTGTCTCTACGGTTTCTTCAGAGTCTGCTTTAAGTCTATCCGGAAGAATAATCGAGGAGAGAAGAACAAGTCTGACTAGTGAGATGGTGGAAATACTTCTCACTGTGAAAGATTGGGAACAAGCTGATCAACGAGCTCAACATACTGCAGAAAATACTGAGCTGGCGGAGACGTTCGAAAATCTTTATCTAGATAATGAGGAAGAATAATTGTAATCTTCACTTTTTTATTGTATCACTGAGCTATAGGCCGTACTCTTTTTTCTTTGCCAAGGTTTTCTCGTGTTGAGTTTTTACTTGGCAAAGTTTTTAACGAGGCAGCCAAACATCAATAAAGCTCATTATTTAATTCAAATTATTTGTCTCATTTTAGAATTTATCTCGTATTTTAGTTTTTTCTTAATTTATATATATATTTAAAAAGTTTTTGTTCATCCTTCGAGTTTTTCTAATTATTCTAAATTTTCCTATTTTTCTGAAATTTTTCATATTTTTTTTGCATTTTTTACCATACTTTATCTAATTTTCTAATTTTTTCTATTTTTTTTTCAAAATTTTCTGACGCTAAACGGACTGCCTGACCGACCCGGCCCGTTTGACCTGCGAAGGACCGGGCCAGCACGGCACAATCCGAGAGGCCAACGGACCGTGTCTGAGCCGCCACCCCGGCACGTGGACCGGTACGGCATAACCCGTTTACTAGGCAGGCCTAAACGAGCCGTGTCAATTTTTAAATGGGCCGTGCCGTGTCGGGCGGCTCATTTGGCCACCTCTGGCCCTAGCTTGCCTGTCCGATTTTTTTTTCTTTAATATTTTTTTAATTTTTTTTTCAAAACTAGTCGTCCGGGAAAAAAATTACAAAATTGGGCGCCGGTCGCCCGTATATGGGGCGATCGCCCCACATACGACTTTAAACGCGCGATTTTTTCTCTGTCTGCGGTTAATTTCTAAAAAAAATCATAACTTTTTCATATGATGTCTGATGGAGATAAACTTTATATGAAAATTGTAGCTATCGACGGGATCTACAACTTTTGTATATAAACTTTTTCAATTTGAGTCCATTTAGATAGCCAAAAATGGGATAGAATATTCAGATCTAAAAATAGATCCGTTTTTAGATCTGAACGTTATATCTCATTTTTGACTATCTAAATGGACTCAAATTGAAAAGTTTGTAAACAAAAGTTGTAGATCCCATCGAGAGCTACAATTTTCATATAAATGTTATCTCCATCCGACATCATATGAAAAAGTTATGATTTTTTTTAGAAATTAATCGCAGACAGAGTAAAAATCGCGCGTTTAAAGCAGTACTAATCGCCCGTATGTGGGGCGATCGCCCCATATACGGGCGACCGGCGCTCAATTTTGTAATTTTTTTTGTCTGACATCTAGTTTTGAAAAAAAATTAAAAAAAAATATTAAAGGAAAAAAATTTCCAGATTCCTGCCTGTCCCAGTGTCCCGTAAGAGGCAAGGGGGAAAACGCAATAATTTTCTTCTCTTGCAGGTAGGTCCCCTCGTGCTGGTTTCCCCTTCCCTCTACCTCCCTCGATGCCGCCCCCCACTCCTCCCCGGATCTACCTCGACGCATCCTCCTTCAGCACAAACCACTGACCGCCGCGGGGAGGCGATCGAGGCCGAGGAAACGGCACGCGAAAAATCAAGGGGAAACACGCCGGGAGAGTAAAGCAAAATGTTCAAGTTTCTGAAGGAGGTGGTCGCGGGATCCGGATCGGGGCTCAAGGACTTCCCCTACACCATCGGCGAGCCCTACGCTTCCGCCTGGGGCTCCTGGACGCACCACCGCGGCGCCTCCAAGGTACGCGCCCGCACCCTTCCTCCCCCTCTCAGTTCCCGATCGGAGGCGGATCGATTAGATCCCCGTAGCGTACGCGAGGTACTGGATGTGTCGCTGGTTCGGTTCGGAGCTGAACTAGCGACACGGGTGAGCAATTTTGAGTTTGGGCTAATCGTACGCGCTTTTCTGATGAGGATTTTGCCCTGCGCTTCCGGTGCTTTGTGGCCGCGTACGCGTTGGATCGTGTGAGCCTGTGTTCAGGAAGTAGAATTGGTGGATTCGGTGCTGAGTTGGTTTGTGGCTAATCTGGTTAGGTGAATGGGAAGTTTTGCGGTTGCATTTTGGTTTGGATCGCGCCATTTCGATGTGAGATCGTACGTTCTATGTGGTGGTTATGTGCAGTTGGCTTTCACATTGCTGATGATATATGCTGCATGGGAGGTCTTATGCTGATGCTAATGTGGATCTTGGCACTTCATTCAACTATGGAGGCATCTGGTTGCTAATGCTAATGTGGATGCGTAGTTCGAGACCTCACAATGAGCTAAAAAACCACTGATTCATTGCTTTTGTTGAGTTATGTTGAAACCTTTTAGGATGTTATGGTTGAACTATTGCGTAACTTACAGTGGTCCTTCATTTATCATCCAATATGTATAAGTGTAGAACGTTTGTGCATCGTGTTATCACCCAGGTGATTATCACTGTGATGCTGATCACAATTCTAGGAGGTTGTTAGTCTGGTTGTAAGCATCAGTTTGAATTTTTATCGTTGCGCAGTTTTGATTATTTAAGCAGCTTGTTCTTTTTTCCAAAATAAATAAATAAATACTGATTGCCTTAATTTTGTAACATACATATGCCATTGTCTTCTCCAGGATGATGGATCGCCTGTGTCGATTTTTTCTCTGTCAGGGAGCAATCATCAGGACAGGCACTTGGTTGCTGGTCGGAATGGTGTTAAGAGATTACGGACCGTAAGTTACAAATTTTGATCTTTAAGATTCTTGATGACCTGTAGTACTCTAACTTCAACATATTAAAGCAAAGTCTGTTGTGATAAACAATCTAGTCTTAAAAAAACAGTCTAGACAAAATAAAAAGGGGAAAAACTCTTCGTAAAGCAGATTTAATAATAATGATGTTATATTTCAGCATTACAAATGATGTACTTTCTATACTTTGTTCAATTTTCACCTTTTTTTTTGTGACTTGCTTTCCATGGACTTCTTACAGAATTAGCACTCTGTATTGTATTGGAGGATTTGTTGTCGGTTGAACTGGACTTTTCTCTCTCTCCTCTTTTAAACATCTGCTATGTCAGTTCAATGTTGTTGTGCTTATTGCAGGTGCGCCATCCAAATATCTTATCCTTTCTTCACAGTAACGAAGCAGAAGTTCCCGATGGACCTGCCGTGAAGCACACTATTTATATAGTGACAGAGCCTGTTACACCACTTTCGGAAAAGCTCAAGGAACTGAACCTGGGAGGTACACAGAGGTACCATCATACCACCTGCTTCTCTTATCTTCTTGTGTTTAACAAAATGACATATATGTGCTGAGTTGGAGTACCTACTGCTAATTAAAGCTGAGTGGTACCTTTTGTGCTAAATGGATTAGAGCTGTTTAATTTATATTGACCCTCAAGAGAATTTTTTTTGCATGCCAAGCTTTACTGTGATTCCATAACGCTGATGATCTTTAATAATTATTTCCTATGCAAAAATATCAAATTGTCAATGTTGGGATCTGGTGGTAGACAAACCAGTGGCAGTATGTCTGAAAAGTTTGGACCAATGAGTTCTTACTGTCTTACTTGTGTTCACCATAATGTTGCCATTATCAACAAATATAATTTCCAGAACTGGCCATGGTAATTGCAGAGGCCATGCTACTACACAAAGTCCGGTCAGATTTAGCACCATGTGGTTTACCATGCCATGTTGCTAGCCATTTTGCGAGAACAAAATTTTGCAGTTGGCTAGCATTTTTTCTTATCACGATTTTTATTCAGTTCTGCATTTTTTTTAATCAGTGAAATTTATTCTTATTATAGCTAGCAATTTGTGTTCCAGAGATGAGTATTTTGCTTGGGGTTTTCATCAGATATCAAAGGCTGTGAGCTTTCTCAACAATGACTGCAAGCTCGTAAGTTCCTGCCTTAAGAGTTAAAGAATGAGATGCTGTATGCTATTTATTTCATGCAAGCTGTTTATCAAAACTTTATATTGTTTGTTTCTATGTGATATTTACTTGTACATTTGATTACTTTTAATGGTTGCTTGCTTGCTTCGTTCTAGGCTGAAGCAAGTTTCTTCTGTATCATGTGCCAATGAATTTGTTGCGTCATGCTTGCAGCACAAGTCATTTCAAATTTTTTTAGTTTTTTTCTTGTTCTATGGTTCTTGACCTAGAATGTTTTCTAGTTTTTGATGTGGCTGCCACTTTATCATACAAACCTTTTCATCACAACAAAATGATTTTCTGTGGATCCCTAATTCTTTTTTAAGTTTTAATACGGGACTTACAAGTTGCCATTGGCATTAGATCATGCATTCAACTTAACACTGGGGCCTTTTGTGAAGCTTACATACCAAATCCATGTGGATGCAGACAAACCCAAGTTTTTACATTGGCATTATTCCAGAGTCAGCCAGCTTATACTGTGTTACGTCATTGAGCATTTGATTTCTGCTTTACCTTACTCTCTCAGTTGACATTACTTTTTTTAGGGGTTCGTAGAGATCAATACAAATTCTGTGTGTGTGTGTTTTGCTTTACCCAATGATGCATTTATAGTCTATGAAATATTGTCAATAATAACATGTTGGAGGTGATATTTGTTGTTGTGATACAATCAGCCAACTTATATTGTGTTACTTTAATGATTTAGTGCTTTACTCTTAGTTGATATTACTTGCTGAGATATAATTAAAGATCAACACATGTTTTTGCTTTACTTCAATGAAACATTTAGATTTTATGTACTCTTGGTTACAAGAGCATATTGAAGGTACTCTAGTCATATTTGAACTGATAGCATTAATGCATTATTGAAAATAACAAATACTAGAAGTACGTTGGTCATAAATGAGCTGATTGCCATCACTTCATCAATTCCAGGTTCATGGGAATGTGTGCTTGGCCAGTGTAGTTGTTACTCAAACTCTGGATTGGAAGCTTCATGCTTTTGATGTTCTGTCAGAATTTGATGCCAACAACGAAGCCTCTGGTAGCCCCATGTTGGTACGGATTCTTAATCCACACCTTTATTTATATTAGTTAGATATAGAACTGTGCACAATTATCTCTCTGATATGTTTAGGTGAATATTCAAACGATGCTTCTATGTCAAGCTTGGAGGTTCTGTTGTTTTTTTACACATGTTGTGTTAAAGTTGTTTCTAGAAAGAAGGATTCAATGCTCTTTAATATAATGAAAATGTAATGAAATGCAGGGATATATGTACTATATTCCTTGATTACAATATACATGTTTAAATTTGTATGCAAAAATCTTATATTTATGTTCCTTCGCAGCAATTTGAATGGTTAGTTGGAACACAGTACAAACCAATGGAGATGACAAAGTCAGATTGGGCTTCGATTAGAAAATCACCTCCGTGGGCAATTGATTCCTGGGGATTGGGTGAGCAGATCTAACTCACTGCATTCTAAAACTAATATTGTGGTTCCTTTTTTTTCATGTATGCTTGTCTGGTTTTTCTGTTTCTTTTCCTTGGTTACAAGATGGGGGAAATGTGTTCAAACAGTTCCTCACCAGATGTGCACTTGCTATTCATTTCTTAAACTGTGAAAGTTGTTTAATTATTTCATGATGGCTATCTCTCTTTCTGCCGATACCCATAGTTTCAATTCTTTTATGGTAAATACTGCTGAGAATTTGCATTCTAGACCAAGACAAAAGTGAGAGTAACGAAAGAAAAAATGTTTAAATCAATAAACTGAGATGATCTTTAACTCTTCTGTTTGCCCTTGGTGATATTTGGTTTGGTGCACAATCCCCCTTTTTTTCTTCAACAATGGTTTTTTTTTCCTGAATGATGAAACAATGACAACATAAAGCACTCATTGCAGGGTGTTTAATTTATGAACTCTTTTCTGGTGCAAAGCTGACCAGGACAGAGGACCTTCGCAACACTGCTTCAATCCCAAAGGTTAGCTCGCATGGTTGACTTATGTTTGTATTGGGCTACCGATTTCTTTGGGGGGGTTGGTTTTTGGAGTTTTCCCACCATATTCTCTGTTATCTGGACTGTAGAACAAGAATATTACTCCGGCAAATTTAAAGTTATCGCTTTCCTTTTCTTGTGTTGCAGTCACTACTTCCAGATTACCAGAGGCTCTTGAGTTCAACACCTTCTCGTAGACTGAATCCTTCAAAACTTATTGACAACAGTGGTAAGTTCAATATTCTTTTCCTTGTCATTTCAGGCACTATTTTTTTTGTTTATTGTGACATTTCTTGTATTAATGCCGATCTTCTTCAGTTTGCTCTTAATGCCATAATTCTAAGTTCCATGTCAAAGTATTTGCACTACTTTCAAGAAGCTTCAATGACGATTTTTGGCTCTTCTTTTTCAGAGTTTTTTCAGAATAAGTTGGTAGAGACCATCCAGTTCATGGAGGTTCTTAATTTAAAGGACAGTGTTGAGAAAGATAGTTTTTTCCGGAAACTCCCAAATATAGCTGAACAACTTCCTCGTGAGATAGTCCTGAAAAAGGTACCGTGGAAGTCTCCAGTAGTACTCATAATATCACGTATATGATTATGCTTTGAACTTTGGTTGATTTTTTGTGCAACCAACTGGAACACCTTGTTTATATGCTTATATCTTGGTACTTTGTCAATAGTTGCTCCCTGTTTTGGCGTCTGCTCTTGAATTTGGTTCAGCTGCTGCACCAGCCTTGACTGTGTTGTTAAAGATGGGTTCCTGGCTTCCGGCTGACCAATTTAGTACCAAGGTTTGTCTTCATTTCTTTTGTTTTCACTCAATATATGTTAATTTTGGCCATCCTAGTAAACATTGTTCCTAGCATTGTCATGCAAGTTGAGCACGCTGGCCTTTTTCAGGTTTTGCCGACTATTGTGAAGCTTTTTGCCTCTAACGACCGAGCTATCCGAGTTAGTCTTTTGCAGCACACAGATCAGTTTGGGGAGTCATTGGCAGCTCAAACAGTTGATGAACAAGTATGTGATCTCTTTCTGTATGGATATCTGCACATGTGTTTCTGGGATGTTGACACTTGACAGGATAAATATTTCTAATGTATTTGCAGGTATTTCCTCATGTTGCCACTGGGTTCTCTGATACTTCTGCTTTTCTTCGTGAACTGACATTGAAGTCGATGCTTGTATTGGCACCAAAAGTGAGTTGCATGAACCTTCACATTGGGCTTAAGTTTGGTTTGATCATGTCTAGGTGACTAGGTCTGTCATTTGAGATGTACTTGGTAAACTGAGAGTCCCATTGGATACAAATTAAAGCAAAGACGTTTTGCTGTTTTGTAAAAAAAATTGAATTTTCTAGTTGCATGATCACCATTCGTACCCCAAAGAAAATTTTTGTGCCTGTATTACATTGTTTACCAATTTTGGTATGTGAACTGTTTTCTTTTGAAAATTATTCTTCTAAATTTAATTTGACACTCAAGGTTCAACTCTCATTACCGATCCACTTGCATGTTGTCTCTTAGGTGGGCACTGTGTGCGTGTGTTTGTTTTTTAAAGACGGCACTGGTTAAAATTGTGGTCAAACTTGCTAGATATTGCCTTCCTTCTTGGAGGACCTGTGCTGGTTTTCGGCTGGCTTTTGCTCCCTCTAGTTCTGCCTTTTATTTTCAAGTAATTCATCAAACATGGCATGTTTCTGGTCAATCCTGAAGTCAGTACTCAGTACAAGGTTTAGAAAGATTGTTTAATCTCTACCCTGGACTTGACTCAAAATGATGCACTCCACACTTAGTTTACATGCACATGTACTTTACCACTTTTTATCTAGGGGCAACTCCTTATATGCCATCGAAAGTTTGCTTCATCCCTTATATGCCACTTATTATCACCCCACATGTCAGTGACACATTCAAGGATTTTCCCAAAATACCAGTGGCATATAAGGAATTAATCCTTTTAGTCTATTTCTATTCTGGCATTGTTTGATTTCTGAGCCGCAGCATCCAGCTGGTTTGGGAACCATTTTTATTTACACTAATTAGTTGCAAGTCAATATTAAGTCATCTTTGAAGCTAATCAACGACAAATAAGCTTTTAAGAAATGCAGGCTTATAAGCTTATTTCATTGAAGAGTTTGGAACTTATGATAACCCATTTCTTGTCTTGACATTTTGACTTTTGTATACATCATGGTCCTTTCCTTTTCATGAAAAATATTACTTCTTTATGACTAATTGGCTGATCTTCTACTGTAGTTATCTCAGCGTACAATTTCAGGATCTCTCTTGAAGTATCTCTCTAAGCTCCAGGTGATGACTCTGTTATACCTATTACCTAGTTGGGTATGAGAAGGTTTATACTGCAGTTGTAGTAAAGGCATTGTTGTATGCCTTCAGGTTGATGAAGAACCTGCAATCCGGACAAACACTACAATTCTTCTTGGAAATATTGCAAACTACATGAATGACGGGGTTTGTCTGAAACACGCTTGTACCTTTTTAGTTGTTTTTCTTACTAATTTTCCTTTTAAGTGTTACTTAGACATGTATTTTCCTTTTAAGTGTTACTTAGACATGTTGCACATGTCATTGTGTGAAATTTCACTTAAACAAGCTGTCTTCAAGTTGCAGCTGTGGCATATTTAGGAAAATTCTGGCCAGCATTTTTCTAAGTCTTGAAATCCAGATGTTTTTGTGTAGCCTTTTGTCTCCATGAGCAGGGTTCAATTTTCTGTTGAAAACTGGCTGGCTATGGAGGCTACCGACCATATTATTCCTGACCATTATCAGTATTAAGACTGAGGAAATGCAAAAACATGATTAAAAAGAAAGAAACATCAAAATTAGCTGGAAACTACCAGAAAACTAGTTGGGTCCAGGATTTGCCCCAAAACAGGGAACGGAAATGTGTCCAGGAGCAATCTCACAATCTTTTTTTGATTGGTGCTGCAACTTAATTTTGCATTTCCTTGCGTAGCCTGGATACGTAATTCATTTGCTAGTTCTACCCTATAGTCTTTGCTAACAAGGCCTTGTTATTTTGACAGACTAGGAGGCGAGTATTGATCAATGCATTCACAGTCCGTGCATTACGTGATACCTTCCCTCCTGCTCGTGCAGCTGGTATATTAACATGTGCAGATGTGCTGTTGTACCACTCATATAGCCATCTTCCATTAATTTATTAGCGAGCAAGGTTATTAATCCATTGTTTTACCATGGCAGGAATCATGGCGCTGAGTGTCACTAGTTCATACTACGAAATGACAGAGATCGCAACTCGTATCCTGCCTAACATTGTTGTCCTCACATTTGATCCAGATAGGTAATAGACAACCTTTAGCTCTATCTGTCTCTAGTTTCTCATTTTTACCTGTTGTACTTGGCAATTACAGGCTTAAATCTTTGTGAATTTGCTGGAATTGTTATTGTGTGGTCCTAAACTCCTAATCACTAATCATTAGTTATGTTAAAGTGGAAAAATGAGCATCACATTTACAACCCTTCGGGTTCTTTTTAGTTCTAACTGTACTTTTCTACATCTTATTTTGGTCTTTCAACTAAGCCATTTAATGGTTTTATAGTGACGTGAGGACCAAGGCTTTCCAGGCTACTGATCAATTCTTGCAGATAGCAAAGCAACATCATGAAAAGGTATGCATATCTAGTTTATCTGCTTACTATATATCCATTATGCTGGACCATTTTACTCCACTAATAGCTTGCTCTAAAAGATGTACTGCCACAACACCTATTTGTGGATTGTGGCACAATATGCTGGCAGGTAACTTAGTATCACTATAAAGTATTAATAGTTTTCTCCAGATACGTCAAAAACCGGGTACCAATACTCTGAAATCGTAGCCTCAATTTGTTCTTGATCTTACCAGAAAATGGAAGTGCCAGGCATTCACAAACCCATACCTTATTTGCAACACTGCTAATCACCCCTATCTGTTTATTCAATTTTGATTGCTTTGATACTGTACATTTGTTGCATCCTAGGCTAAAATGTTCTAAACATAGCGTCATTTATCTCTACATTTTTGCTGAGATAAGGTTCTCCCTTCTCTGCTGCATTGTTGCTAATAGAATTACATCTACACCCTTCTGTTTTGTTGATATTGCTGTTCTTATGTTGTGAAAACTTCTACTTTGTTGTGTATTGTAGCTTAATATGGGAGACAACAGGGCAGCTGAAGGTACTAGTATTCAGTTAAAGCCTGGAAATGCTGGTTTACTTGGGTAAGTTGTCATATGCTCCAATCATCACATGAATGCTTGTTTCATTATGTCTTGAAACTGGAGCCCTATAGGTACTGTAAACTATTCTCTAGCCTGGCTGCCAACGAAAATAAATATTGCTTTAAAATTGGGTTGTCTTGATTGTTAATCAAATCAATTTCGATAGTTTTTTGAAAGCTGGGACAACGCATACTGAAGTGTCTTAATATATTTAGTTGCCTCATATCGCAAGTGCATATATGTGGTTGGCTTTGCATAAATGACGTGGTACTTCCTTTGTTCCTCTTTTTGGTATAATATGTTTAGGTTACAGTACATTATTATTTTAAACTTCTCTAGGGGATTTTTCTATTGTCTGTCAACATTTTTTTGTCTTGTGCTGATGCTTAAGTGACAAGCGAGAATAGAAACCATTATGTATTCAATGTCTTATGCCAGTGTGCATGTTTGTTCACTCACTGGCCATGGCTGTTACGGAATACCCAGCTTTTACGGCCACTTTGTCAATATTGTGCTGCTGGATCTAATCAATTACATGGATCTTGACAAATTCTAGTAAAATATTTTTTGGCTCTAAAATAGAGGTTAATCAGTTAGTACAAAATAGAAAAATATAAGTGATTTCATTTTTAGTTAGCCGCTGGCACTGCCAAAGGAAGCCTTAATGCTGTATACTTGTATGGAAGCTATCTTTATGCTTGTGCAGTTTATCTTTAAATATTCTGGTTTTTTATGCAATTGAATTATTTACTAGAAACACATTCATATGCAGGTGGGCCATGAGTTCTCTTACTCAGAAGGGAAAAGCTTCTGACCATGGTCCAGTATCTACTGCAAATGCCAGTAACACTCAAGTTTCAGCATCGTCCAGTGCCACATCAGGTACTAAATTGCTTTAATCCTCAAGAGAGTTAAGCTTGGTTCTGACCACTTGCATAAAATTGAGGGGCTACAAAAATGACATGATATTAATGCTGGAAAAGAGGATTAACAGAGTAATAGATGTGTAATGTGTTATATTGCATGTGAATCCTCATCTTGTGTCAATTCTATTGTCACAGATACTCAATCTGCCACAGTAGCATATGCACCCTCCACATCCAGCTCTTTTGATCAAACTGCGCCAGCATCAGCAAGGTCCTCGGTAGATGGATGGGATGAGCTTGAGGATGATAATCGTCATGAAGACAATGGTAGTGATAAAGAAGGATGGGATGATGTAGATTCGTTTGAGGAGAAGCCGCAACCATCATCTCTCTCTAACATACATGCTGCTCAGAAACGTCCGGTGGTGCAACCAAAGCAACCAGGTAAATTTTATTCTTTTGTCTTAGTGCATTTTTTGTATCTCAAGTAATCACATGCACAGCTCTGCTAAAAAATTAATAATTTAATTTATTTGTTTTCTATTCAATTTTGCCAACTGTAGTTTCAAACTCATCAAGATCAAATCCACCAAAAGCACAAAAATCAGAAGATGATGCTCTATGGGGTGCTATAGCTGCTCCAGCACCCAAAAATGCATCAAAGTCTACAGACATCAAGCCCTCGACATCAAACAATGATGAGGATGACCTCTGGGGTTCAATAGCTGCACCTCCGCCAAAATCATCTGGGAAGCCTATGAAGCCAGCAGCAGCAAACAATGACGACCTATGGGGTGCCATCGCAGCACCCCCACCAGCAACCAAAGCTAGGCCTCTAGCGTCCTCAGGTAGGGGTCGGGGAACAAAGCCAGCACAATCAAAACTTGGTGCTCAAAGAATAGCAAGGACATCCTCAACTGGGATGTAGAATGCCATTATATTAATTGTTGTACAATGATGCAAAATTGCCTTTCTTTTTTTTCCTTTGCTTTGTCCAGAAGATCCCCTTTTTTGTAAACTAGCCCGATCGTTTATATGGACATGATTTTGGCCACTGTATTATTTCACAATTGCGTATTACGATAGCTTCCGAAGATTTATGTACATCACAGGTACAGTGACTGAATTTTTATATTAATATATTAGTTTTTTCTTTATTTTTCGGGGTTTGGGTTGGTTTTCTTTCTTTCCGCTTTGTGTTGTGACGGAACAGACAATGCAGTTCCTATCTAACTATCTATCCACGTCTTCTCAAGAGATAAAAATTCTCACATCAATTGGAGGAGAGAGAGGGATCTAAATCGTTGACCTTGGTGGATTAAGATTATAACAATCTAGATAAAAAGAAAGAGTCTATGTCAAACATACTCCAAAAAATAACTGAAGTTCAAAATAAAATAAAATTAGTAATTTAATTTTCATCCGAATTCCTAAGTAAAATCACTCAATAAATATAATTCAGAATAGAAATTCAATAAAAATTAGCAATTGAATTTGTATACAATTTAAAAAAAAACTGAATTTCAGAATAATAAGTAACAATTTAATTTTCATATGAATTCCTAACTAAAATCCCTAAATAAATACAATTAGGAATAAAAATTAAATCAAAATTAGAAATTGGATTTGTATAAGAATTCCAACAAAATAACAACTAAAATATAGAATAACAAATAAATTAGCAATTCGATTTCCATACAAACTCCTAACTAAAGTCCATAAATAAATATAACTCGAAATAAAAATTAAACATAAATTAGCAATTGGATCTGCAAAGGAATTGTAGAAAAAAATAATTAAAATTTGGACAAAAAATAAAATGAAATCAACTATTTGTTTTTGACACGAATTCTATAGTAAAATCCCTAAAGAACTATAATTCAGAATAAAAATCAAAGATAAATTAGCAATCGGATATGTATACAAATTCAACAGTAATTGAAATTCGGCATAAAAATAACAGAAAATTTGCAATTTGATTTATATATGGATTCCAAAGTAAAATCCCTAAATAACTAAAATTCATAATAAATTAAATAAAAGTCACAATTTCATTCGTACATGAACTCCAATAAAAAATAATTGCAACTTTGAATAAAATTGAAAATTATAATGTGGATAACATGAATGGTGGTGGAGAAGATGACAAGAGAGTGCAATGGAGCCAATCTATTTTGCAAGAAGTCATTGATCCATGGGGAAGCGAAGAGCCAAGGTGGCGACGGGGGAGAGTAGGACAATGATGTTCTGCTCATCTTAGCTGTTCGACGAGAACAATGTCGTGTTGCTTGCTAAAGAAAGGCCAAAATCGAAGGAGCCAAGGGTCATGACCACGAGTGGCTAGCGTCGGCATTGTTGAAGAAATTAGTGGCCAAAGAAGCTTAATGATAGGGAAGCTTTGCAAAGAGGAGATGAAGCTTTGTAACAAAGAGCTATAGACAATATGAGGCCATTGGATGGTTAGGAGTGTGCCATCGCTGATAGGGCATGTCATAATTGGTGATGGCGACAAGATTGTCCATATTGTTAGATAACGACTAAAGCAGATATGTCAATATCAGTGAAAATAAGATGTCACTGTTGTTGGTGAGGAAGCCAAAACGTTGAAATGACCAATGTCGAAGGAAAGGAGCGAACAACATGGGAGAAGAGGATATCGAGCATGTATAACATCTTGCGTGTGTATATGCTTGCATGCATTTGTATGAATAGAAGCGTGGGCGTACAAAAGCAGAGGAGCAAAGAGCTCAATTGAGATGGTACAACCGTAGGGAATAGACTCGGGGTCACCAGAGAGAGCATGATGGGTGTCCCTATAGGATCAAGGATAACCGACTAGAGGGGGTGAATAGGAGGTTTTTAAAATTCTTTTGGCTACAATATAATAATTTAACAAGTATGACAAGAATTACAATTTTCAACAATCAAGGTCTAAATGATCTAGGTTTCACTAAGGCGCTAAACAATCTAAGTCTAATAAAGTATTGCAATCCTAGGGAGATAATGAAATAATATGATCACTAGGAATGTAAATTTCACAAATTGAGTAATATGTATGCAAACCACAAGATGAACACAAGCAATTTTTTCCATGGTCTCAGAGACTTACCGGTCTCCCCTAATCCACGTGGAGGTAGCTTAAACAAATCAAGTTGGCTCCTTGCGCAATTAAGTCTCCCTCAATCCACTATAGGTAGCTTTTTCTTGCTCTGGGTAGGTGACCTCCAACCTTCACACAAACACCAGATCTCTTCACAATCTTCTTGAAGAGATCACTGGTTTCTCCTCCAAGCTGTCTAGGAGTCGGTAAACTCCAAGAGAATGGATTAATGACGCTTGCTTGAAGATGATCAAGTGTCACAAATGGCTCTAAATCAAATATCACAATTGAATGCTCCCAACTACCTCAAAAATGAGAAATTAATGCTCAAATGGTGAAAAGAAGCTTGCAAGGCTCAACAAGTATTCAATAAGGTTCCAAGAAGTCCTCTTGCTGCAGGAGAGGGGCTATTTATAGCCTTCAACCACTCAAATAGCTGTTATGGCTGTTTTCCATGTTTTTCTGCAAAATCTGGTACTACCAGCAACTAAAGCCCGTAGTGCCAGCCTCAGAAGCAACGATCGATTTTGAGCATTTAACACATAGGTACTATCCATTGCTACAGTAATCCGATACTATTGTCATGTAAGGGCCGGTAGTGCCGATATATGAAACTCAGAAACAACCCCCAAAACACCTTCTCTGGAAAATATGTACTAGCAACTAATGGGCGGTACTACCGGACTCGCAGTAGTACCGGCCAAGAACAGCAGTTATGCCATCCTTTGAAAATGCACAGAAGGAGTGCTTCTAGAAAATAACTACCGGCCTATTGGGAGTGGTACTACCGACTGTAAGATCGAGGATGTCGACTAGAGGGGGGTGAATAGGCGGTTTTAAAAATTCTTCTCACTAAATACACGCTCTATTGATCTCAATGTCAAAACCTAAACACTAATCAATGTGGAAGCGATAAACTAATGTTTTGACAAAATAAAGTCTAAATCAACTAGGCTCACTTAGTGCACTAGCTAATTATATCTCTAACAATAAATTACAATCCTAAAGACAAGTAAGCAATTTAATTCTAATAATGTAAATTGCAACAATATAAATAAGGAATTGCAAGCATACACAAGGAAACACGATACTTTTTACCGTAGTGTTCGGAGACTTGCCGGTCTCCCCTAATCCACGTTGAGGCAAGCCCAAACCACTTTGGACCGGCTTCACAAATTGGGCACCTGCCTCGATCCACTAGTGGTAGCTCTTTTTCTCTTCGGGTAGGTGAGCTCCGACCTTCACACCTTTGCCGAGCAAACACAATCTCCTTGAGAAGGTCACCACGCACGACACCTCCACACGCCGTCTAGGTGTCAGCAAACACCAAGAGTAATAGATCAAGTCTCTTGCTTGATCCTCACCAAGTGCAACACATATGCTCAATCCTTCTCTAGTTGCAACACATGCAACTAGAGGCTTCTCTCCTTGCTCACAAAGTGCAACACATGCACAATGTAGAGGAGAGGCTCACACTAGCTCAAGAGAAAGCAAATCAACACCAAAGAGATTCTACACAAAAAACTCTAAATCAATTTCTTCTCAAATCACTCAAATATGGCTCTATGAGCTCTTGGGGTTTTGCTCTCACAAGAATAGCTCAAATGGGTGATAGAGCAGCAGCAAAACCCTCCTAATTTGGACCCTTTTATAGCCCCTCAATAAAATTAGCTGTTGGGGGCAAAATACCCAAAAATCGGCAAAACCCGGTGCTACCGCCCTACTAGGGCCAGTAGCACCGACCTCTAGGCCAACGATCACTTTCGCGCATTAAAAACACCAAAAACTAGCCGTTGATACAGTACCCCAGTGCTACCGCGTATCTAGGACCGGTAGCACCGGCCATTTCAACCAAAAAATACTTCTCTGGAATTTTTACACCGCCTGTGGGCCGGTAGTACCGTCCCGGGCGGTGCTACCATTGTTTTAGCCACTAAAACGCTCATAACTTTTTACTCCGAACTCCGATTTAGGTGATCTTGGACTCTATGCGAAGCTTATCATGAGGGCTACAATATCCAACCCTTTATCGAGATTTAAGCAACCATAGATATTTTTAAATATCACAAAACATAAAGTCCAATGTAGTCACTCAAGTGCAAAATCTGATTTTCTCGAAATCCCTCACATAGACTTGATCAAGAGCGTGACTATAAGATAGCAAGAGTCAATAAGATCAAATCTTAAACCATTTGGTGATCAACTCATGATCAAAATAATTTACAAAACACATTTGCAAATAAACCGAAAACCCATGAGATCAATCATCTAGCCATGTAAGGATCAACACTTTGCAAAACACATTTGCAAATACCAATACATGCTCTAGGATCAAAACCATAACCTCTAGATTATTTGCAACACACATTTGCAAATAGAAAAGTCATATGCTTTACTTAGCCTTGTGATGATCAACACATGATCAAATCACAAGCTAAAACACCAATGCATGAGCTCTCACCTTTTGTAATACATGCAAAACTTAGCTCCATAAAAAAATCACACAAACCAAATTACATGAGCTATCTCCCTTTTACAACACATGCAAATCCATAGCTCTGTAAAAACCAAATCAATTAAGATTCAATAAGAAGCGAGCATGAGCTCCCTTATTTGCAACACATGCAAATACTTAGCTCATGAAAAATCCAAACAAGAGAGTGAGCTAGAGTGAACCGGATTGAGTTCATTAACACATGATGAAGCTCAAGCTATAAGACTAGACCCCTTTAAATAGTACAGCAACATATACTAGCAACCCGGTTTTCCATCCAAACACTGAGACCACAACCCAAAGACAAATGATTGAAAGATTAATTGTGTCTTGAGTATACTAATGCAACTAATGCTTCATATACTAAAGAACTTTCGATTGCCCTAGGATCAACAAAGTGAATCATCAACATATAACTAGTTCTTTGTTGATTGAATGACAATCAAACACAATTTAAATTGTATTTAAATTGTCATGAGTATATATTAACTACACAAGTTTCATATACTCAATTCGATGGAATCTAAAAGTAATGATCCAATTTATATGGAGTGGTAGAAAGGGATCAATACTCTTAAGACCATTAATTACAGAATAAACTCCGTTAGATGTGTGCATACAAATAATTGAACTTGAACCAATATGCACATATTCAATTTTTGATTGCTTTTGAGTTTATCCTATATTGCCCTGAGTATACTACAACTACATAAGTTAAATATACTCAAGGGGTTGTTTCAAATTAATGATCCTTGATATAGAAAGATGAATTAGATCAATACTTTGAAACTTCAAGATTAAGCACGAACTCCCCCTAAATGTGTGCATTCATGTATATATGGAGTTGAAACATTAATGTACATCTTGAGGTCTAAATAATGGTAGAGTTCATCATTTAACTTGAATCCAAAATATGCATTAAGATATCGTAAAACAATATTATGATTATCAAAAGAGTTAGTCTCAATATTAGATTTGTCATTAACACCAAAACCAACTTAATGAGGCTTGAACTTTCACCGACCGATAGTAGTATCGGACCCCGAGCACCGGTAGCGCCAGTTTTCACAGCTTTGAAAAACACCTTCTTTGGAAATTAACTACCACTCTCTGAGGGCGGTGTACCGTCTCTTAGTTGTTGTAGTGCCGGCTCTGAATAAAAGATTGATTTTCCCAGAAATTTTTCAATGCAAACAAACACTAGTATGAACATGAATTGAGCCATGTAACCTTTAAGCACTTTCAAGCTACTAGTCATGGATCTTCTTTAATAGTACAACACCTACTTCTAGCAATCAAATCTTTTCTCCAAATACCGAGATCGGTAAAAAGTAGGAAAAGGTCCTTAAAATTTTATACATTGGCTTTGAGTTTGAATCATCGATAGACGTTTTGTTTCATGCTTCCACCTTTTCAATGTAATGACGAGGACCAACCTTGTTCTCATACACTCAAAAGAATATGTTAGTCCTTTAAGCTCAATTGTCATTAATTACCAATACTTGATTAAATTAGGGGCCTAGATGCTTCAGTCACTAGCAAGGATCGACGATGGCTGCACATTTATGAGTGTTTATATATCAACGATCAGCATTAAGCATTAGCTGGAGAGAAGTAGAAGATAATAGCGCAGTAGAGTATTGCATTGGAAGAGGTAGCAAGTGACAAGGATTGATAAAGAATTCGGCTTGCTACTGGAAGTTGAAGCAAAAAAAATCCGTGGCGACGAGAAGAGATAGAAGACACACGATTCGGTGGGGCAACTGGTGTGTGAGGAAAGATTGGTTCAAGATAAGACACCCATGGTCCATCGGTGCATGTATGGGCAAAGTACTCTAATACCATAGAAACTAATAAGATAATTTACCACACACATAATCAATGCATTGGTTGAGATTAAATAGAGGTACATATGCATGCATACATTTTGGAAAGGAGTAATTAATGGAGGAAGAGGAACATTATGTAGCTACATGATCCATGTATGATAGAGAGTGGTTACGTTTCTAAGAACCGCAACAACTTAGTATACTCAGTGATTTTCTTCCATCAAGACTTATACTTCAATTTAAGCTTTTATTGCCATTTCTAATGTTTATGATATCTTAAAAATCTAAATAGTCTACAAGATATGTAAATATATTCTTAAGCGTCTAGGTTATATCATTTGATAGTACAAACTTTGAAACAAATCTAGCGCGCAAATGTGCATTCCATTCTGCTAGTTTCCTTTATAACGAACACCTGAACTCAATTTAAAAAATAGTTCTGAATTTTTGGAAGGCAACTTGCCTTGCCTGTCGCTGTGTATTTACTATGGTCCGATGCCATACTATCAGAAGATTCAGAAGCCATGTCGGTGTAACCGGTTTTATGATCAACTAGGGTCAACATGCACCTCCAGCTACGATTTTCATGGAAAACACGCAGAAGGCAACCATCTTGTTGCAAGCAACCACAAGTCTCATCTGGCAGGCTGGCACTTCAACAAAAACATAAAGCACTGAACTAACATAGAGCTGTGAATATATACGTGGGTTGACAGCACCCAGAACATAGCCAACGCAGTGGCCAATTCCTGCGGTAGCACCAGGCAGAATCGTTCAGCTGCGACAAGCGGTGATCCCCGCGCCTTGTCCGGCAGCGTTTCCTTGCTGACCTGCTTTTGCATCGAAGCCTAAATTACATTAATCTCAACCAATGACAGCCAGTTAGTGTATACCAAACTGTTGCTTATCAAAACAAAAACCAATCAGAGAGAATCGTACCTGATGCTGCTGCATTCCTGGTGTTCGTGACCTCTCAACTCGCTCTCGTGTGGCAGAAGCTGTTATTACTAGTACTACCAATACGGTGATTGCACCCATTGCAACGACCAAACTGGCTTTTGCCTCCTCCCCTGCAGCATTGATGCACACACACATATCAGATATATATACGCGGGCTTGATAAAATGGGGCGCCCGCGCATTCAGCTCAGCATTTCGATCAAAATTCCCACTGTTTTCGAACACATTTTAGATGCAAAAGATTGCAGATCATGTTATGAATAGATGTCGATGATCATCGTGGTCAATGCTCTTGCTTTTTTCCCCCCTTATTATTTCCATTTCCTAAAAAGATTATAATCAGCAAATTCCAATCATAAAGGGGCTTATTTCTAATGTGACGTGTGCTATCTAAGTCGCATCTCAAAAACTAAACCGAAGACCAAGAAATTAAAATAACTTAAAACTCTTATTAAAATATATCAAACAACTTACAAATACTCACCGGGCTTTTGTAGTGCAATGGATACCTCGAACCGTAGGTAGTTGTAGCCGAGCACCTCTCCGTGGCCGAGGTGGCGCCGAGCCCTGCAGGCATCTGGCGCATTCCTCGGCCGGGTGGTCCCTCGTGCACTGAGCCAGCGCGTGCACCGTACTCTCCCCAGTACCAGTGCTCGCCTGAGTAGTCGTGTTCGCCAGCATCCGCTCGGAGCTGTTCGCGGCGCGCACCGCCAGGGACTACGCCTGGACCCTGGTAGATGAGCTCAGGTCGAAGTTGTCGGGGTACATGACGCCGTCGCCGGAGTATAACAACGCGCTGGAGCCGTCCTCGCTGGCCGAGGAGGCGCTGGTGTCGGTGAAGGCCAGGAAGCAGCCGCCGTACCAGACACCGGCGTGCCGGCTTGTCCCGCAGCCACCGGTGATGATCTTGGACAGGCACGCGAGGCACTGGGACGGCGCGGGGTCGCCAAAGCAGAGGCCGCGGGCGAACGCTTGGTCGCGGCCGGCCCGGCCGAACCACAGGGAGGCGAAGCCCGTTGGCGCGGCGGCGGAGAGGAGGGCGCCGAGAAGCGAGCCGAGGTTGGCGCGTAATGCGCTGCTGTTGGTGGGTGTCGGCGGCTCCGGGGTGCAGTTGATCGCGTACTCCTCGGAGGGGCCGGGGCTCGCCATTCCGACAGCAACGACGATGAGGAGGAGGGAGGGAGGTGTTGGGGACGCCATGGCCAATGCAGCGACGGCAATGGTGGCAATGGAGGAGGCACTGGAATGACCGCAGCTGAAGTGCCCCGCCCGTCTATGTATTGTTTGTTGTTAGAGTGAGATCAAATAGTGAGTAGCTGAGTGAGATCAAGTAGTGCTTTTTGACCGGTTTGTCTTTTCACCTCGAGGGAGGCTACACTGCTCGAATTGGTATCGGAACAGCAACTGAAACGCAAAAGGCTACATTCTATAATTGCGACGAAAGCTGCATCGGTTTGCAAAAGTTCTCATCTTGCATCGGTTCAGTTCGGGATGGCTCCTGACCTACTCGTGAGCCCTACGACTGTTAATGTGAGCTACATCGGGTCGAGCAAAGGCATTGTTCAAACTTGTGACTGTTGCCTAGTTTGGCACTGGGATAGGAGGTGTTTTTCTCGGTCTGTTTCGCGGAGCCTTCTGCGAAGCTGCTCGTCCAATTTATCTTATCTCTTTATGCATTTTGCCATTTCCCCTTGGCAACCATGTGACTTTTTTACATGTATCCAGGTGGGATTCATGTGCCATACTTACTAGTTAATATGTTTCCAGTGCAGCACTGGGGTGTGCTCTGAAGTCTGAACTGAACCTCGGTCATCTACCTTGGTTCGAGACCTGACATTGTCGTACCATTCCCTGAAACAGGGGTCATCGGCAATCTTTGCAGGAGCACGCTCCACTCTCGAATCGATGGAAGCGGCTAGCGTCCCTGACGACAAACGCCCGGTTGGCAATTGCAGAGACCTTCTTCAAGAACGAGTGGCAGTCCCCGTACACCCATAGATTCTTGATCACCACAATCTCACTGCCCACGGTGTTCAGCAAACGAAACGCCACGGCGAGCTTCTCACTGTGAAAGCCGACCAATGGCACAGCGACCACTCCGCTTTTTCCCATTCTGACAATGTCATCCGCCTTCTCCTTCCCCATCTGCTCAAGCTTGATCACGAGGTCGTGAATCTTCTTCACCTGCGGATACGAGTAGTCGTCGGCCATGAACAGGTGAACCCTTCTCTTGTGTTCGACGTAGCTGCATCCGGGCTCCTTCTTGAACCTGCGCTCCCTCATCGTTGCCCGTACCTTCGCCACGCCGTCCAATTGCCCCGTATCAGTGTATATGTTCGCCATGAGCACGCAGTAGCCCACATTGGTCGGCTCGATCTCGATGACATGCTCGAAAGTCTCCTCCCATATCTCCACATTCTTATGTATCTTGCAGGCTCCAAGAAGGGCACCCCACATGGCTCCATCAGCCGGCATGGTGTCAGACCCCAAGAGGAATCCGACTTCAATCCGAAATCGCAGAGATCAAAACAAGAATTAACAATGGAAAGAACAGCATAAATGGAAGAACAGAGAAGCAAAAATAGAACAGCATAAGCAAGAACTCGAATAACTTGGGAATCAATCCATAACAGAATTCTGTTACAAGTCCAGTGGCTTATAAAGCCTGCGTTCGATTTACCGAAAGAAAACGACAATGCCACGAAAATTACTATTACTAAGCTTTGTAATTACTACTAACGCTAAGCCATCAGATTCAACAGTAAACTTCATTAGCTCCAGCTGACCGTTGGATCTTTGTAACTTCTTCTAGCCACTCGATCTCGGTAATTGAAAAGGTATCTGATGATCTGGTCTATCCATCTACTGAACTGAATCAAATCCTCTTGAGCTTCGGAATTCTACTTCACTTGCCTTGCCTGACACATGGGCACCGACGAGATGAGCTCACGCGCCTCCTCCAGACGGCCGGCACGCCCGAGGAGGTCCACCATGCAGTTGTAGTGCTCCAGTGTAGCCCGCAAGTGGTAGGCGCTCCCCGTTGCTGAGTAGTACTAGCGCCCCTCGCCGTACATCCCGGCGTGGCTGCACGCCGACAAGAGGCCGACCATTGCGACGTTATCCGGCCGGATGCGTTCTTACACCGTCGTTTCGAAGAGGTTGACGGCGATGTCGCCATGATCGTGCATGCCGTACCCGGTGATCAGCGCCGTCCACGACACGATGCTCTTCCTGGGCATTTCGTTGAACAGCTGCTGCGCCTGGCGCAAAGCCGCCGCAGAGCGCGTGGAAGTTGGTAAGCGCGTCGCAAAGCTGCACGTTGGTCGCGTGCCGAGGTGCGCGCAGGAGGAGAGCACAACAACGAGCGTCACCGCGTCCGGTTCCACCCCGCTGTCGTCGCGGCCACGCATGCGGCGGAAGAGCTCGAGGGCTTCCACGGCCAGGTCGTTTTGCGCGTGGGCCAAGAGCACGGCGTTCGACGAGACGAAGTCGCAGGAGGCCAGCGGCATCTCGTCAAACACCTAACGGGCAAGGGCGGGGCCGCCGCGCGCGTACACAGATATGAGGCAGTTGGCCACAGAAGTCTCGTCGGAGAGTCCAGCTCGAGCAGTGAGGTCGTGGAGCTGCGGCACGACGCTCAGAGGAGCAGCCGGGACCAACGCCAGGAGCGTGGCGGCGTGGAAGCGGACGCCGGCAGAGCGCATGCGACGGAAGAGGGCGAAGCAGGCGGCCGGGAGTGCGTGGAGCGCGCAGCCGGATATGAGGGAGTTGCAGACAGTTCGCAGCGTGGGGTGAGGTGTGGACGCAAGGGGCATTTTGTCGAGGAATTGGTGGGCGCGCGGGAGGAGGCCGAGGCGGGAGTAGGAGGAAAGCAGCGCGGAGAGGAGTTAGGCGTCGGAGGCGGGGAGCAGGCCGCGCTTGGCGGCGAGCGCTTGTATCTGATCGACGCCGGAGGGGAGGGATAGCGTGGCGCAGGAGATGACCGCGGCTGGGAGCGCCAGGGCGTGCGGCGGCGGCGAGTGGTCGCCGTGGCGTAGGAGGGCCAGAGCCTCCCGGTGCGGGCCGAGGCGCGTCAGGGCGCACACCCGCGCGCTCCATGGCTCTGTGAAGTTGGCGTCGTCCGCCAAGGCGGCGGCGGCGGAGGTTGGTGCGGAGGTGGAAGGCTCGGTGGCCATGAGCTACACAGCCTTGGTTAGCTGCCGAAGCGGAAGGTGTTCAACTTCGACCATATGCGCCTCTCGCTGGAATGACATGCAACCAAAATTCAATTTGCGATAAAAATTTATAAAGAGCACTAACCTTATCTGAATAATATCGTTCACTCTGAATGTATAATAACTGAATGTTTAAATCAATTCAAAAGTTCTAAGACTAAGTTTTGATTGACCTAGGAAACATGTCAAAAATGCACGAATAGTCTTTTCAAAATAGATAAGAACAAATGTTTGGTATGATCACAGACATTACAAAAGTTTCTAACAACTTTGCACGATATTCTACTGGAATTTACTCTTCCCACTCGTGCTATGCCACTACAATGGCACGGATCAAGAATAACATTAAAATGAATATCAATGCCCGAAAGATGAATTGACATTGAGCTATATTCCATCATAGGAAAATAGAAAATTACATGAACAACTAACTCTGTAGATCAGGTAAGCACTCAGACATGGAGACTACATTTCATCGCAGGTAAAAAGAAAAATGAACTAAGAATTTCATAAAAAGCATTGCATGTAAGCTCGCCTCAGGAGATTTGGGTGAAAAGAAATCCAGGATTCCTTGGCAAAACAAAATGTTTTTTTCTTTCACAAGCTAAATGTGAGAAAAATTGAAACTTCTACTGCTGCAATACGGCTGAAGCCTACACAGCAAATGGATTAGTAAAAAAAGATTCTCAGACTACATTGTGATGTGAAATCATTTCCATTTTGCAGATGACTTGACATCACAAATTGTAGTCCAAGAATCACACAAGATCAAACATCTCTCCGCACCAAGATCTTGAGCTTACCCAGATAGTCAGCTGCCATTGCAATAGTACAAGTATCATCCCAAAAAACAAACTTTCTAAGTAGGCAAATGCCGCATAACCAAATTTAGTACAAAGATCTCGTATTGTAGGTAAATACGTACCATCGAACCGCCAGGCCTAGCTGGGTCGCTCATACTCGGAGACGGTCGAGCTCCCGGGCGGTACGGTGCAGCACCTCGTGCCGCGCGAAGGTGAGGTTCCACGCGGCCAGCTTGGCACCCGTCACGGCGCCGTCAACGGGGTCGATGTCGATCTTAGTGAACAACATCTCTATACACCGCGTGACATTGAACTGCACGGCATCGTTGATGTAGTCCTCGTCGGCATCAACATCAGTGTCCGCAAAGTCCTTGGGGACGGGCCCGCCTCCATTCCCGGCGTCATGTGTAGCCCCGCGGCGGCTAGGCGCTCCCACTCGCAGTCGTCGCGGCGGCGCTCGAGGTCCGCGATGATGCGATGGAGACTGGGTTTCCTTTTTTCAGTTTCCTAGATCCGTTTTTTCTGGAAACGTGAATGCATTTAGTTCTTTTTCTTTGCATGTGAGAAGCACGTGGGAGGTGGAGAACGGATCATCACTAACTCCTAATTAGAAGTAGTACATATATAGGGACGCCGATTAGATTATGGACCCAACGAATTTGTTCAAGAATAAGCCACCCATAAAACTTCTCTAATTCTTTGTATTAGTACACTGAAATTTTGGTACAATTACCTTATGATCACATATTCATATGTAAAGAATGAATTTTCATATGTAAACAACTGTACATCTTCCACAAAACCAAAAAAAATTCGCATGTTATACCCAATTTTATGAATCAAACGAACACACGGCAAAGAATGAAAAATCCTTCATGAATTTTCGAAGTGCAATTGCATCTTTCCGCGCCATAAGAAGGGGAAGACGAAAGAATGTTGTTGAGCTGTGCTCAGTCTTCGTACCGTCGGCTCTGCAGAACCGAGCTGTACCCGAGCACGCGGTGAAGAGGGCCCTCGCCCGGCCGTCGCTGCTCGCCGCTCAAGCTGCTCCTCGCGAAAGCATGCTCCTCCGCGTCGTCCGCGCAGGAAACGGCAGGCTGCGGCGCGGAGAATATCTTCTTCGGTCGGTCCGTCGAGCCACTCGCCGGCAGCGTCAGCGCGAGCATTTCCCCGCAGCCGCCGCACTGCAGCCTGGCTGTTCTGTCCACGGACAGGGCAAACGGGAGCTGCAGTATCTCCGAGCACTTGTCGCAGACGACGAACGGCGTGCCGCCCAGTATCGGGCGGCAGTGGTGCCTCCACGCCCTGCCCCGCTCGCCGCCGCGCAGGCTGTTCGATGCCGACGACGAGGAGAAAGTGCTCGCGTCCCGGCGCGGGCCGTCGGCGGGCAATGCCTGCACGAGCTGCGACTCGAGACGGCGCGTGAGGCGGGAATTCCGTCGTATGGCTGTGTGCGTGCTGCTGTAGTTGGAAGACGCGCTTGTCCGTGGAGGCATGCGGGCGTGCCGGTGCCCCTCGACGTCGTAGGGCTGCTCGACGGCGGCTATGACCTTCCGGAGGTTGTCCAGCGCCTGCAGGAGGTCCTGCTGGAACGCTGGGTCTGTCAGTGGCGACCTCGCGACACGGGCCGGTTCATGTCGCGACAAGTCCATGGACGCCTCGAGTTCTTGAGAGCTCAGCGGCGACGCCCGGCGCCGGTAACACGAAGCTGACCTTGGCACGTCGAACTCTGAGCCGGCGCTTGACCCTTCGTCCCTCTGCACGTCCAAGTCACCACTCAACGGCCGCCTAGTTCTCCGCGACGATGGCCGGAGTTCACTCACGCGGCCGTGCAGTGGCGAGCCGCTTCTTGCTGCTCCCGTTTGCTCGTTCGGATCCTGACCGTTCAGACCTCTGCTTTTTGGACCGGTTCTGACAGAGTTGAAAGCTCTGTATGGTGAAGTGGAGGGAGTTGGACCTCTCAACCGTAGAGCCTGTTCGCCGTCGTCCTCGACGAACGAAGGTTTTGCATTAGACTGCTCAAGCTCGTCGGAGAACACCGACACAGTGTCGGCGGAGAGGATCTCGAGCTGCGAGAGCGCGTACTCGGCGTCGTCTGTTGGTTCCGGGTTCTTGCCTGCGACAGGGCAGAAGAAGATCGTGTCAGGTACCACAACTTCGCAACAAGGAAACAACGGCATTGCGCACCGGAACACGCTTTCAGGTGTCGTGTACCTCGGATGGGCGTGCGGCACTTGCTGCAGTAGTAGATGACGGCCTTAGGGTCCTGGTAGATCATGGAGCGGCAGTAAGGGCACCGCCCGAAGCGCATCTTCACCTGCTCGCTCTGCATGGCCGTCGGTCGTCTCGTCACCGGGTGAAGCTTACCTGCAAGGAAGAGAGCTGAAGCTTGGTTAGCGACGAACTTGCCCTTCTTTCCTTCATGCCCTGCAACGATGCTCTCTTCCGTGTTTGATTGGTGAGTTTTATGTGTGCTTTCTCTAGCTAGTACTACAAAGGAGGAGAACAACATGGCATATAGCATTGGACAAATAATCTCAGATGCATCTAGAATTCTAGATGATCATCTCCTAATCTCCTTGCTATCCTACATACCCTACTTCAAAGAACAGCGCAAGAAATCAAGGATTCCTGAGCAACAGCAAGAAGAACAATTGCGCTATAGCAAGCCATAGCAAAGAACTTGTAGGCTTACCTTGATGCCAAAGTCTTTAGAATCCTCCGAAATGCTTCGCATCTTCGTCTACTCATGGCAAGAAGAGCAGGATTGCAGGAATGCCCAAATCATGGGCTGATCTCCCACAGGTAAAATTACGCAGTGCTTCTTTCTGAAACGTGAAGCCAAAGCAAGCAACAGGATCAAGGAAGAACTAGAAAAGTCTCCCTCTCTCTCGACAGCAAGGAAACAAGAACCCAAGAAAAGATCTAGGTAGACGTGAGCAGAATATATGCCACTATGAGAAGTTTTTGATGATTATAAAAAGGCTACTATTAGGAGTTGGATCGCAGATTGCTGCTTCCAAACCGCCGTTGACGCAAGATAAATGATATATGGTAGATGCAGCTCACGTACTGAAAGCGAACAGGAGACCCAGTCCTCAGAGAACTGCACTTGTGCAGAATGTTTCCCCTCGCATCGTATTATTTCTCTCGACTGTTTCTTCTCGAATGCTCCCTGGTAACCAATGAATTTGAACTATTCTTTGATTACGACAAGAATTCGACGTACTTGGATTCATGTTGTTCTGAAATTTCTTGCTTTTCACCTGTTGCCGGCCATACCATAGATTCCATACTAGACTTAGTAGTTACATCAGTTAGTTCTGAACGGCCCACCCATGCTGCTGCTAATGCTTGGTCTCAGGCTCCAATTAGACGAGGTTATGCTAGAATATTATCCTGTGAAAAAACTGCATGCCTGTACTGCTCGTCTATGCGCTATATATCGAGAAAGGAGCATGAATCCTTGAACCACGAAGACATGTGAGATACTGAGAGACTGAGATGTGACCATTGATAAAACGAAGGGGAGAAAACAATTCAGGAATCTGCGAGTATTTTCCGTCTGTTCACTTGTGTTCACTCACCATTAACGCCAAAGGGAGGACCGGGAACAGGTCGCTGTCTGAGTTTACTGGCCTACGTGAGAGTTGAGACTTGAGAGGCCGTGTCATGCTCTACGTGCTCCCAAGGTTTGGACGCTTTCTCTGCTCTCTTTGTAGTAACTGAACATCCATGGGAACCGTTCAAACATCGTGCAAACAAATCATTGGATTTAGTAGAGGTAATGCATATACAATAGCCTATCTGTTAAGATTGTCTCTAAGAAATTCAACTCATCTAGAGATAACATCTCTATCAGTTCGTCTCTAAATCATTTCTCTAACTATTTTATATCATTTTCATTATATTTTCTCCTCTTAACACTCTATCATCATTTGCGTTGGTTTGTGTAATCAGGTTGTCTCTTGCATAAGAGATAGCATATTCTCTTTTCTCACTTATTCTCTCCTTCACGTAAAATTTTAGTGGTATAGTATAGCTAAGAGATACATGAAATGGAACTATTAGAGATGCCCTTACTAGAAGTAAGAGAGGGAAAGCTTAGTCGAAGTATATGGCTCATCCCGGTCAATTCATTATTGTTCTCAGTTGTTTTTGCATGTATGTTACTTAGGTTCGTTTTTTTTTGCCAAATATGTTTCTGTTCTTTACGGTAGTGCCGACGACAGCTGAGCAAATATAGAGGGTTGGGACTTGGGATCGATGCATGCCAAGTTTGCTCATTACGGTGTTACAGATAAAGACACTCCGTACGCGGGATTTACTTTACCGAGGGATTCGAAAAGTAACGATATAGCAATAAACTTCATTAAGTCTCGAGAGGTTCTAGTAAAACATTTGGAAATGCTTTAGGTTTCAATGAGTTTGCACACTCCTAGAAGTTTCTAGAAGATTTTGAGAAAGTTTAAGACCAAGTTTTAACAAGTTTCAGATTTTTGAACTCAACTTTCAACAAGTTTTGCCAAAGATTTTCAGCAAGTTTCAACCAAAAAGTTTCCTAGATTCCGAGAGGCGGCCGGCATAACTGGTCGCGGCGAGAAAGACACACACGTATCCTAGATTCCGAGAGTAGGGAAGGGAGGGCGTCCGGCGTCGGTTGCACGTCCCAGCCAGGCCAGGGCCGAGCTCAGGCGGGTCTCGACCCTCGACTAGCTGTACTCGACTCCGCTGGAGCGTGGGCGGGATGTAAATGTTACCGCGGCAAACCCGAAATCAAGCACCCCGTTTACTAAACTTTCAGGAACAGGATCCATGCCACATCCTAAGAGACGGCTTCAACAGAGCTCCAGTAAGAATTAGCACAGGCCAAGCAGGTCGGCATATAAAGCAGTAACGAAACCCAGAAAAGACTGAACACACTGTGGCGTGCAAGCACGCAAGGTGGGCACAGAAGAAACATCTCCAGTTATGAGCATCATTTACCAAATAACATCAACACTAGCATAGTTATCACGGCAAGCGTATGTCAATCTCATTATCGACGGCGGTAATGATAGGTTCATGTTGACACACGACCGACAAGAAATCGAAGAAAATAATGGCCCAGAATTAGTTTCTTGGAACAATACCACAATCGTCTGCATGGAAGCGGTGGATACGAATACGGGACTTGGTCTCATCCCATGGCGTACTTCTGTGTCCAGCTGCGGGCTGTCGCCTCGTACTTCGGCCGATCCGTCTTGTACATGTGGGCTATCTCAGGGACAAGAGGGTCGTCCGGGTTGGGGTCGGTAAGCAGTGAGCAGATGGAAAGCAAAACCTGTTACAGACAACAGAACTGGAAGTTAGTTGTGCAGTTAGGTAATGGTGACTATACGTTAGTAGATGTTAAAGAGCGGGCTGTTCAATGTTTCTATCAAAACTGAAGGTGTACAAGTAACATATTTGACAAAACTAAAGAATGCTAAATAGAACCTAAAGGTATTAAGACTCCTACCAAAAGACTTTAACAAATCGCATACTAGTACCAGGTGGCAAACAATTACAGCAACTTTCGAGAAGTGTTCAATAAATATCATAAAACATACAGTTGAGAACTTGAGATTATAAATGATATTATGAAGCAGCGCAATAAGAGCTTGTCAGACATTTAAATTATCATTTCCTATGCATACATCATATTAGAAAAGGAGTAGTGAAGTGTTGAGATGTAGCAACCCGGAAATTAATTAAGCCAGTAAAATTATTAAGCAACTAATCAATCAGATAATCGGTAATTTTGCTTAATAACTAATGTCATGCGTAAGTAAACTAAAATGCTAGAATAGCAAAAAATAAGGATTTTCGAGAATCGCCGTCAGACCCGCAAGCGAGGGTATCGCTCATCGAGATACCTGATCCGTCTGAGGCTAGATCGGCACCTTTCGCTAGACTCGGGTTTCATCATTCGGTGATTTTATACAAACCTGGTAGGATTGCAGGTATCCTTAGCGAAGCTCAAATAGTAACAGAAATATCCCAGGTAAAGCAGTGAAGACCCGAGGGTAAAAAGGTAAAGCCCCTGTAGGAGAGGATAAGACTAAGCCTCCAAAGCAGCTCATTCATCTCCCCTTGCCACATTTCCAACCGAGAGCCAACCCAGTGCATAGCTCATTCATTCCCCATTTCCCTACTCCAACCGAGGCACAGCCAGTGCATTTCCCCCATTCCACACTCCCACCGAGAGCAAGAGAGCAAGCCAGAACAAGATCAGGAGGCTGAGAAGAGGAGCCAGGAGAAGGCCCAGATCAAAGAAACCGGGACCACGACCACCTCTTCATCGACCCTCACCATCACCATTTCCCTCCACACCACCATCAATCCATACCCATCATCTCATTCAACCCCACGTACTCTAGTACATTCTTGCTAACCTTCGATGCTAAGAAACCTTAGTGCAGTAAGGGTCTCAGAGAAGGGTACCCCAAGGGCGACGTGGAGCGTGCCCGGCTTCTACCTTGCACTCCCCGGTGTGCGGGGCAGTACCGGGTGTCATCACCACGCCACCAACCTAGAGCACTACCCCACAATTCATCATTGACCCAAAGATGTAAAATCCATAGCATAATCAGCTGGGTTTGCTTAATAATCAACTCATCCCAATAAAACCGAAGCAAGATGTATAACCATGGAGACCTGGTAGAACAAGTGCACAGGCATGTAGGGACGCGGATGGGAGCCGGTGTGGCTAGGGGAAGGAAGGGGCGACGCTGTTAGGGAGGGCGGCGGTCAGGGCGCACTGCTGGTGCACATGGGGACGTGCATGTAGGCAGGCCAAGGCCAGGTGCGGCCTTGATCAGGGCGGCGAGGCCGGGCCAGGGCAGGCCGACATTGAGCCGAGATGAGAAGGGAGGGGCCAAATCTGGAAGGAGAGGAAGAGAGCAAGAAATGGGGAGAAGAAGTGAGGAAGGAGGGAGAAGAGAGAGTGCCAGTCGGGAATCGGCTGGAGAAAAGAAAAGAAGAAAGAAAAGAAAAGGAGGAAGAAAAAGAAAAAGTGAGAAGAAAATGAGAGGAGAGGAGAAAATAAAAGAGAGGGAAAAATAGGAAGATATTCGCGGCCGTCGCGAACCGCGTTAAATTTATTTAAACGCTGCAGTCCGTCAAAAAATTTTAAATAAAGAGCAAACATCCATGATTAATTAAATATAGAGTTATATAAATTTTGCAATTGCCTTAATAGCTAAAAATGGAGAATAATACCTATACTAAAATAAAATTGTAACTGGAGATTTTAATAAGTCGCATAAAATTATTTAGCGTCGAATTAAAATACAAACCGTGGAACCATCTAAATTTACAAATACGCCATATTACGTGACAAATTCATAAACCTTGTGTTAAAACGAAGAGCATATCTTTGCTAATCTCAGACCATTTCGAAAAAGGTTGGACATAAAAAAACACATATTAATTTGATAATCATCTGAAATATAATATTTTATAAGTTCAGGAGTTAAATCGAGTCGGACCATCGATATTCTTCAGCCATCGTGTGAGGACGTTTACTTTCAATAAAATCCAGGCAAGTTTCCTTGATCATATTATTTTAATTAAATGTATTTGGTTATATATGCTATCGCCGATGTGCATTGAAGTCGGGATACCATTAGAATTAGAAGTACCGCCGATGTGCATTGAAGACGGGGTACAAGTTAGGTGTTCCGCCGATGTGCATTGAAGCCAGGGAACAGTTAGAATTTGATGTATCGCCGATGTGCATTGAAGTCGGTATACAGTTAGAAGTGCCACCGATGTGCATTGAAGTCGGGGCACCGTTAGATTCAAAGTACCGCCAATGTGCATTGAAGTCGGGGTACGAGTTAAGGGTTCCACCAATGTGCATTGAAGTTGGGGAACCGTTAGTGTATCGCCGATGTGCATTGAAGTCGGGATACAGTTAGTGGGTACAGTTAGAGTTGTATAAATAAGGAAACATGTTAGGTAACTAAAATTGGAAATGCAGATTTTCATAATAAAACCCTATTTTCTGAAAAAGGATTTGAGGAAGGATTCTTGAAATGAATTTTTTTGGAGAAACTCATATGATGCATTTTGTTACTAATGCTTGCTGAGTACTTTTGTACTCACTCTTGCTTAACTCCCCCTTTGCTTAGGGATTAGCTCCAATGTTCAAGCATCTGGTTAGGGTGACGAGGAGCCTGGGGATCACCAGGAGAGTTAGGATGTGGATAGACAATGCTCAGACTTCATCGGTTATTGGAGTACTTAGTACTTTTGGTATTATATTTTTGTTGTACTTGGATCCTATGTATAACTAGTGAATTGAAAATATAGTCTGCGTGGCAACGGAATGTAATAAAGTTTTTCATTTCAGTCTCTAATTATTGTTCTGTTGCAACACTCAGAACACGGTATGTTAACTAATAAATCGTCGAGTGCGCTCGATGTTTTGATTAGTTAATATGCTGAGATTCGTGTAATTATATCAGAGTAATGACAGGTTACTGTCGTTACCCTAGACTAATTATGCGGGTCGTCACATAAGAGCACCTTAGATATTGTCAAAGCAGGGCTCCATTGCTCCTTAAGAATGTCGAGGCATATGCTTCCATTGCTATTGATGTTCGGATGGAAAACCTTTGTCTTGAAAGATACCTGAAAGAGGAGACAGTTTAATGAATATAAACAGAAAGTTACAGAAAGAAAGGGCAATATACAGAAAAGTCTCAAAAAACAAGAGGCAGACTCACAAAGTGATAAAAGAAAATACATTGAACATAAAAGAAAAAAATACATTGATGATAAAAGAAACAAATACAGCGATGATAAATATCATCAAACATACAGTTGCTCAAGAGTCACTGCCATTGAAGATACATTGATGATACAAAAAAAAATAGTCGGCAACAGAATAGTAATAAAAAGAGTTGCTATCATAAGGATTTCTTTTTAAGACTAGATGTAAAAAGATTTAGTTGATTCTTAATATCAAAATCTAGGGATGAACATAAATGACAATTAACACTGGTAAATCCATGAAACATGAAAAGGGGAGACATATTGACATGATCCATCTTACAATAAAAATGACAAAACATGCAATGAAACATTTTGCTCTAGAACGAGATTCACTGCTAACCTTTGGAGGCTTGAAGGGGTAGTCTGGGGGGAAATGAATATTAACCAAGAAAACACCTCCAGCATAGGGACTATCAGGAGGACCCATAATGGTTGCCTGCCAATGGAACATATCCTCACCAGCAGGACCTACATATATAGAAGCCTACAGTTCATCAATGCCACAGTTTGTACAAGCGAAGGGCAAAAAATAAGCAACACCAAAACCAAACATATAATCGTTGTTTATATAAGAACCGATGATCAATTGCAGTGGTTGTTAATGATTGTTTAACTCGTTTAGATTTCAATTTAAAACACAATAAAATGCCCTGTTCTAGATGGCTTTCTTGAAAATCAAACATCAAATTTAGCTAGTCAATAACATGAGGACATCAACAAGACAGCAACTGATACAGTGATACATTCTCTTGGAGCAAGAATAGTGAATAAAATTGTATAAATAAAGAAACCTGTTATTATAATTCAATTTCATTGCGAAGCAACTGAACAAAATGGAATACAATATAATGAAGAATTCATTTCTCAAAGGGCCAATGCCTCAAGATGAATTTCTGGGAGAATCACACTAACGAATAGTTCCAGTACAGTTATAGTAACTGACATTACAGAAATAACTGACAGCAAAGGTATTTACATATATAAATGATTTCATAACAGTTTCCAATAGCAGACTAAAGTTTATTCATTATGAACATCTACCCTGTAATTCCACCAGAGATGAACACGTGGATTACCACCCACCAAGTTTACATGAACACATCATGTATCAATGTTCAGATACACAATGTGACTATTGATCATAATTCCACTAATAAATCTGGCTCGTACCTGCACTGCATGATGTCGGAGGATCTTTCTGCAGGTCCTTTAGTTCCTTGAGGATACGTTTTGATGCCATGATATGCTCCTTCTTTGATTACAATTGCATATTTATGAGAACCAAGTTGTAAATGATTAAATGTAGAGTTTAAAACATGTTTTAATCCACTACTACATGGAATACATTGACAGCATAAGTAAACCAAAATCAAAACAGTAGGCCATTTTTTTCAAAGCATTAAGCTCGACGTCTAAGCAACTTCACTACTGAGTAATCCAGATCCTAACATTTCAACTTTCGGTGGACCCACACTATATACACAAATCTTGACCTTTCTCTTAACAGAAAGGATAAACAATGGGTATTTGAGTCATGATCCTGACCCATATAATCAACTTAAATCCCAAAAGCTTATATTAATTAATGATGTAACTCCTAACATATACGTTCCATTATACCACACAACCAAGTGATTTTAAAGGCATCCATCATCAATCAGTAGTACGATTATCAAATTCTTTACTATCTTACATGATAACAAGACCCCAAAACACGTATCATGATCTGTGGACGTCAAATCAACCACTGCTGCTGCTAAACCACATCAACAACTGAGGCATATCCGAGATCAATCCCAAAGGTTCGCGAATCTATCTGTACTTACGACAGACCACTAAACAGGGGCGGACCTAAACGTGGGGCATGGGGGTTCAGTTGAACCCCCAATTTTTTTGGAAAATAAATTGCTATTAGTACTCCACCACGCAACAAACTGCATGCATTGGAGTATCCATCCCAGAAAGAAAGATTTGGATGAGACTGCTCACAACGAAGAAAAGATCCCCACGAGGATGTTGAGTGGGGATCTCCGACTGGAGCTCACCGCGCCGGCCGCCGGAGATCTGGCGAACGGTGGAAACGAAGGAACGGGAGGAGAAGAGCTCACCGCGCTGGCCGCCGGAGAAGGGTACCAGATCTGGAGAACGGTGGAATCGAATAGAAGAGGCGGAGAACGTCACGGTCGCTCCTTGGGACGGGGATGATGATGGCATGCCGTTGGGGAGGGTTTGGGTTTACCCAGTATACCCATGCCCATTTGATCTCACATTGCACATGCCCAATAAAAACAGGGGTATGCCCAACGGGTACGGGCAACCCGCAACCCACTGGCAATGGGTAACAGAGAACTAGAGGAAGAAACGAGTAACTGAGCTCACAGCTGTGGTGCAAGACGCAGCGGCGTCATGCTCGACTCGTGACGGAGAGGAGGAAGAGTGATCGGCTCGGGACGACGACGAGACACAGCCGGCGGTGGTGGCGCAAGTGCTTAGGGCGGCGGCCGTGGTGGCTTCAGGTAACGAGGGCAGCAAGATAGAGTAGCAGCACGGTGCTATGGAGAGGCAGGTTTGGGCGACGATAGCCAAGGGTTGTCGCCGGCAACGGCATTAGAGAATAAGAGATAGGGTGCTGAACAGAGAGAGAATATGGTTAACGGGAGATAGCGGCGGAACTAGAAAAATTTTTATGGGTGTGCACATTTCACGCGTATATTTTATAGTCTTATATAATTATTTCGTAATATCATAAATTCAATACATATATTTAAAATTTGCTAAAAATACAATATAAATAGTTCTAAGATTTTAAAATCTCAAACCGTTGAAATCGGAGCTAATTTAATCGATAAATTTGATCTATTAAAAAGGTAAGTTTTTAGCGTAAATTTTAAGAGTATCAGCACATACCAGCATCATCCTTAGTTCAGCCCCTCATGGGAGATTGGGGAGGAGAAATATAGTATAAAGTGGCAGAGGAGAGTGAAAAAATTGTGATTTAAATTATTTTCTAAGTGGGTACGGGTAAAGCGGTGGGTAACGGGTCCGCGCCCAGTATCTAATGGGTAATGCTCTTTTGCCCGTACCCTACACAAATAGCTTTGTATAGGTTTGGATGTAGGTATCGGGTACCGGTGGCATCCCTCGGTGTGATGTTTTTGGTCCTACAAAAGAGAGAAGGCCTTGGAGTCAGCCTCTAAACCCTGCAGAGCACAGCCTCTAAGCGATTTCGCTTGGAATCGCCGAGCACTAAAATATCGATATTTTGCATGATTTGCTTTACAGCCATTGCAAATTTGCAATCACTTCAAGTGGCAAATTACTACATCAAAACGCAAGCACATATAGGACAAAAATACTTTGTATTGTTTTTTGTGTTTGACCAAAAGGCTTTAATTCTTTCCAGCACACATAGATCCTATCATCCATCACACGGAGAGAGAGAGAGAAACGAAGGAAGAAATAGGGGCAGTGACGAAGAAAGAACCTTTTTTTCCTTTTCTTTTTGTCCTATCTTGGAGCAGCACATCAAGAAGACATGAACCTGCTGTTACCCTGCCTGGTGAGAAGACTCTTGGCGTCGGTCATCCTGTTCAACGCAAGAATCGTCACCTACGTCGTGCCGAAGTGCTGCGTGAAGCCGGCCAGTAAAAGGGAGCGGCAGCGGAAGCAGAGATATTGACTCTGTTGGGTAGGGTGATAGTTTTTCTGAAAAATAGTTTTTGATTGTGCTGTATAGTTGAGGGCTGTAGGGTTGAACGGCTAGGCTGAAGAGGGTGAGAAGGGTTGGGTTGGGGATTTTATACTTGGTACGAGGCATAATTTTCTTCAATGTTAGTGACAAAGTCAAAACTTTAGCCTACTGAAGTCGTAAAAAGCTATCTCATACTAGTTTTTAACTTTCTGTTGCTCCTAGTATAAATAGGCTACTGGCTTTTGACTTCCGACTACGAATAAGCCATCCATTTAAAATAACTTTCCGCTTCCGTAGGAAAGAAGCCAAAATTAAAGCCATTCCAAACGGAACATATCTCGAGTCTTGAACGCGCACGGCACACGGGCCACGCCCGGCTATTTCCAGACTAGAAGACGCGCGCCCTTGCGTGACGGAACTGTCTTTTGCCCGTTCGATTCGGCTTTGTCGTTTGCCTCAACGGCGCGAGCCCAGGTGCCGCTAGCCTGACGAAGACGGAGCGCACCGTCGCGTACTCCTCGTCTCGTGTACATGTGAATCTACTAGTTCAAAACTCATAAGCAGCACTATAACTGCACCACTATAAGTGGACGTGATTGCTACCAAACAGCTACTATGTCTATACGGGCTAAACTTGCACGAATTCATATTGAACGATGCAACTAAAATCTCTGACAAGTGACAAAAGGAAGATTCAACTCATTAATCACACTCTAGACTTGCACGAATTCAAAATGAACGATGCAACTAAAATCTCTGACAAGTGACAAAAGGAAAATTCAACTCATTTATCACACTCTAGAAAAGCATGTCAAATTACAGAATGACATCACCCTATTAAAATCAGAAGAGCTACTGATTTAACCGAAATGGAACAATTGCAAGGGCCATCAGATCACTACTGTGGAAATTGCACAGCAAAATTACTAAAAAAAGAATGATAAAAAAATCAACAGAAACCTCACTAAGCAAGCGGCCATCAACTTTGCTGAAGCTCTCTATAAGCTAGTAACTATGCAACCTAGCTAGCTACCTTTTGCCAAACATCAGGGACGCTGGCTCGTGCCCTCATGGCGCTTGGGCAGTCTCGTCCTTCGGCTTGTCCTCCGGTGGCGTCCTTGTCCCCGAGTAGGAGTTCCGGATTTCAATAATCCTCCTGATCACCTCATCCATTTTAGGCCGCTGCTCGGGGGGGATGGCGACACATGCCATTGCAACCTGGAGCATCTGAACCATCTCGTCCTCAATGTTGGGATGCCTTAACAAGTCCACATCGAAAACCTCTGCTGTCCATTCTTCTCGAACCACAGACTGCACCCATCTTGGCAGGTGCTCGATGGAATCCTCGCGCCCGGGAGACCTGAGAGGGGCTTTTCCGGTTAGCATTTCGAGGAGAAGAACACCGAAACTGTAGACATCAGACTTCTGAGTTGGCTTCTTAGTCTCGAGGACTTCTGGTGCGCGATATCCGACAAGCCCGACAAGCCGTGCGGGAGCAGGCGGAATCATGAGCTGTGCCAGGCCAAACTCAGAGACACAACCGTCGAAGTTCTGTGACAGAAGTATGTTCGATGATTTGAGGTTGCCATGGATAAACTTCCCGCCTCCCTCAGCATGAAGATGAGCAATTCCATGAGCTACACCAAGGGATATCTTTACTCTGGTCTCCCAGTCCAATGTGGGTCTTCCAGCAGTTTTATTCCCTGAAAGTATTTTTAATCAACCGCAACCATGTTATCTCATTTCAATAGTCAATAGGCACCGCAGACACTCTCATCAATCACAGTTGATGCTTCTGAAATAAGCTAGTGCGGTTAAAGTAGACTGTTATATTTCAGTATGATGCTTACAGTGAAGACTAATTATATATGCATTTTCTAACCTATCATTTAGAAAAAAGAGGATAACTAGGAGAAATAGAGACAAATTTCTCTAATTACTTCTTTCAGGCATGATTTCAAAATGTATTAGTAAATCAGAGAAGAAAAGAAGTACCTCTCCATATAACTTTACAAAGGAAAAAAAGAGCAATAATTTGACATGGATATGCACACAGAAATGGAAAATGCTGCCTCACAGACGTAGGAACTCCAGCACAGAACTAAACACTAGAATGTCAATCAACAAAGGTAGATGTTGACATCAGGTTATACCACTTACGCCTATTTCTCCTGATAACAAGGTTCAAAAGCACAAATCACACGGAAGTGTATTTACGTTATCTTACTCAAGAAAAAAAAATTGATTGCAGGAGTTTGGCAAATGGTAAAGACCAAAATAAATCCATGTATTTTACAGGGTTAATTGAACCATTGAGTTTGGCAAATGGTAAAGGCCAAATAAATCCATGTATTTTACAGGGTTAATTGCAAATGGTTCATTGATAAAAATCAAAGGAGTCATCCCTGAGTGACCACAGAATTTTAATTTAACTTTTAAGAAAATCACATAGGTAACACAAGGATTCACCACAATAATTAGGGTTGTGCCATTCACAATTTCCCACTGCTAGCAATCTGATATGCTACATAACTGTCAAATTGAATCTATAGTTTGAATATCTTGATTTCAAGTCAAATGTTGAATATGCTTGTAAGTTGTAAACTGGAACTAGTGCCTACTAGTTAAGAGTCAGAAACTCTGAATTAGCCATTTTCCTAGCTTTCGGAGGGACACGTTGAATAGGCTAGAAGTTCAGACTTCATAGTTCAAATATATAAGAGGTAAAACAAAGAACATACCATGCAAAACAGCAGCAAGGCTACCAGATGGGACATAGTCATACACCAGCAGCTTCTCATCCTTTGAATAATAGTAAGCACGCAATGGAACAACATTTTGGTGCTGACCAACCCTGCCAATTATCTCCATCTGCTGTTCAAAATCCTTCCTCCCCACCACCACCTCTTTCAATCTCTTGACCACAACTGTGGTGCCATCCTCAAGAACAGCTTTGTAGGTAGTTCCATAACTTCCTTTACCAAGGACTTCAGCTGAAGCTCTCAGCAAATCCTCCAAGTCAAAAGTATATGAACAGCCCTCGAAGAAAACCAATTTATTCCTCTCTGCTTCCTGAACACCACTGCTGTAGTCTTCCTTAGGGTTTTCTACCCTTCCACCTGCAACAGCTTTTCCTTTGGACGACAAAGCTGTGGTAGGTTCTCTGTGTTTCTTTCTCTTGAAAATACATAGCAAGAGTACGATAATCAAGATAAGCAACAATACTCCTCCTCCAGCAGAAATTGCAATTATAACACCAGTGCTGATCCTTTTCCAGAAGCTCTTCTTGGTCTTGCTGGGCGTTGATGGTGATGGTGTTGAAGGAGAAGGTGCAGTTCCAGGACATGGTTCCAAAGGAAATCCACATAGAAAAGCATTCCCCAAGAAGGAACTGGCTGGGAATTTCTGCAGGGAGGGCGGTATTGGCCCACTGAGGTTGTTGTAGCTCAAATTCAAATGCCTCAATTTGGGGAGTTGGAGGTCAGGGATGGGTCCAGAAAGAGAGTTGTTCTGGAGAAGCAGTGCAGTAAGTTGAGTGAGATTTTGCACTCTCAATGGTATTTCTCCATCGAAAGTATTGTAGGACAGATCAAGGAATGTTAAACTGGAAGAAAGGGAAGTTGGTATGATTCCAGACAGATTGTTATGCTGAAGATAGAGTGAATGGAGAGAAGGAATAGACCCTACATCAGGAGGGAGGTCAACAGTAAGGCGATTGGACCTAAGGCTCAATACTTCCAGGGCATCAAGCTTGCCAAGCGTGTCCGAGGGTATTGGGCCAAAGAGTCCTACTGCAGGCAGGCGTAGTGTGTGCACACGGCTCTTGTCCGGTGTGCATGTCACCCCCACCCAAGAAGTGCAGAGGGGGGCCGTGGAGCTCCAGTTGAGCTTCCTGCCATGGGGCAGTGATGCAGCAAATGCAAGAAGAGCCTGCTTGTCGGAGTTCAGATCAGCACTTTTGACACGAGGAACGAATGCAAAGAGAAGAGACGCAGCCACAAAAGCTACAAGTGTAAGATGTTGCATGGTTGAGACTTGCTGGAAGCGAATCATATCCAATACTATAATCCAAGCTTTCCCATCAGCTCTTCACTCCTCTAGCATGAGGGAAAAAAAACAAAAGTAAGTGAAAGTGAAGCATAAAATTGGAGAAATTTTACAGTGGATAACATAGAAAGTAGTGGTAGTAGAAATCAAGGGTATTTTAGACTTTTCCTAATTCGTTCACAGTTTTGGATTCACCGAATGTCTGGTGATCTTCAGAGGCTTCTTATCCATTCATCCGCCATTCATCAAGATCACAGAACGTGTTTTACCATAGAGGACAAATAGTATGACGGAATTTTTTACCCTTTTACCTCTCTCTGAATTTTACTACCAATACTACATGTGGTAGTGTAACTAGATCTAAATTGGTTTCGACCATTAGATTCAAAGGAATGGATGGCTTATATTGATTTTAATCCACTGTAAAAGAGCTCTAAAATTGAGGCCATATTACTTAGTAAAGGTAAAAGGAAGGAATTCAGGATAGGAAACATGAAGCATAAAACGTTGCCCTAAGATGAAATTTCAGCACTAACTGCCTAATCAAAAAATATATGCTCGGGAAAAGATGAGAGGATTGGCACTTCCATTCTATCTTGACCATGTTACAAAGAGGACAGCTGAGTTGAATGAGTGAGATGTTTTCTTCTATTAACAGTCTACCAGTAGCATCTTCATATTCACAGTTTTCAAATCAAGGTTCCGTCTTAGATCATTTCAAAGACAGACTCCTAGACCAACTAACAAATTGTAAATATTTTATTACAAATACAACTCTTATGAGCTAACAGGGGTTTGACGCATCACAATTACATTAAGGTACTGTATTAGGTCTAATAAACAACAAATAGTGTACACCTGTATGACACGGCAATTTCCTCAAGAGTTTCAGGACAGTATTTAAGAGCTCTCCAACTTGTTCCTAGCTAAGCATTCACTCCGCATAACTGGGAATAATTCACTTTGCCGTTCAAGTGCAACTGGAGCTCTCATGATCAGCACAAAAGGCTGGCGCAGTATCATTCTTGTAATTAAAAAAGGAGAGAAGTGCTTTCACAGTGAGGCATTCTATGCAGGGCACGTCATATTTTTACTACTACATAGTAAGCTCCCCTCTCAAAGGAAACGCACATGGCTCCTGTTGTCCCTTCCTCTATCCCAAGTCCCATACTTAAGAACCACCATCAAGCTGATTTGCTCTAGTTTATCATAAATCTTTTTAAACGGGGCAGTTTGGATCATTCGCATATGACAAAAGGAAACCACCCATCTCACATCACAAAGTAGCCATCGCTCATCAGCCTCCTTTTTATAAAGCACGCACCCATTATCTTACTAACAAATACCCCCAGCTACTGTGCGTAAGCACTGCACTTAGGACCAACAAACCATCATAAAGAAAACAGTGGACAGATAATGCCAATAACTCTTTCAACAAGACTCCCAAAGGGAAAGTTGCTAGATTCCCTTGAATGGAGGCGATCTCCTAAATGTACCAGCGCATAACACCCACATTATAGTTCACCAAACCTTACATCTATACCTGATACGGTTGTGTTCTAAAGAACCAAATGCTTACCAAAAGCAATAGCATCATACTAAAGGCCAGGACATATAAAGCGAAAGCTCTCTGATGCATGCAAGAAACCAAAGGGATAGGGGAGAAAAGACGGGAGCTTTGGACTTTTGGAAGGAAGGTAGGAGCTGGGATAAATAATGCGGGTGTTCGTGGGTTGCATGGGCTACCCTGGCACGGCCTACACAAATCCATTCACACCATACAACAGATTGTGAACCGAGTAAAGTCAAGATATCACTACCTGAAACTCGGTAAAACAATATTACTGCAAAGTACAAAGCTTTGCTAACAAAATGAATTATTAACACAAAGAAAATGCAAGTAATAAGAATTATCACTAAATTCTAGAGAGTACTCCCGACCAAGTGGTTCTTTAATTAGTACTACTTCCTACCAAACTCTTTGGGCATTAAAGAAAGGCCAATTTTTTAGAAACAATTTATCTCTTTATTTCGAAAAAAAGTTGAGCAGAAACCAAAGAAACAGTTTACCAAAGCCCAATCTGTAGCAAACGAAACGAGCGCACCAAACTACAATGCACTAATCTATAACAACCCATATATCCACCCCTCCCTCAATTCCGATCCTAAACCAGGGGAACAAATCAAGAAAAGCCAAAGTTCCAATCTCGGCACCAAATTTGAACCCCGCAGCGACCGACCCCGGGGCGCGGGGTTGCATCCAAGAAAGCAACTGAAGAAACGCAAGGCGCCTCAACAACAGAGAAGTGTCCCAACCTTTGGCAAGCAGATATCGAGAAACTGCCGCCTCAAGATCCAATCTCCCGCCGGAATCACGCGAGGAGCGCGTCGATCGAGAACCGGGACAAGGAGTTAGCACGAGGAAGCAGCCCGATCTGCCCGGAAGCGGCCGGCATTGCAGCGTGGCGCCGCGGAGAGCTCGCCGGCCGCCGCTCCCTTCCACGTCCTCCTGGTGGGCGACCGGCGATCACACTTGCGAGTCGGTCACTGAGCTGTCTTCTCGTGCGTCTCTGTGCGGAGTGTCGGGGTGCGTGGTGTGAAGCGTGGGTGCGGGACTGCGGCTGTGTGCACTTCGCTGTGTGCAAATTTGGTGTGTATTTAAGAGAAAGCGTGTTTGTTTCTGGGGATTTGTGGGTGACGGACTTGCCCCCGAGCGCTTGCTTGGAAACAAAAAAACTGGTCCACCCAAGGTTTAAATTCTCGCCGAAATTTCGTGAGATTTTATCGAGATCTCGGTTTTCAAATATGAACGAGATTTGAAATACCAGTTGGATTGAAAAAATATAAATTGCTATAGTAATCTTGAAAACCTCGCCAGATCAAAATTTGGTGTTTGGCCACTGGATTTGACCGAAAATTGATCGATAACCTTAAGAAAGTCATCTTCTATGAAAATTTGTTGAAAACCCGAATTTTTGAGGTATTTTTTAAAAAATTTCAGAAACACTATTAGATTTTTATAAATTGTATGTGCTTTATCTTGATCTGAAAAATTTACGGTACCATCCTAAGAAGTGTAGGATCATACATAAAAATTTTAAAAATAATTCAACTTCATTTGTTATCTTTTAAAAATTAAAAACAGAATGAACATAATTGGGACAGTAACATTGTCAGAATTTTATAAATTTTCTCTGTGATCATGATCCAAAAATTTTATGAGAGCTTAATAATTGACTCATTAGAATTATATAAAATTTAAAAAAATCAACTTGTTTTTATTGCTCAATCAAATCTATGTATGTATCGAACTTCATTTGATATATTTCAAAAATCAAAAACAGAAAGAACATAAATGGTACACTGTACTTGTAAGAATTTTATAAATTCACTGGAGTGTGATCATGACTCAAAATTTTTATGAGATCTTAAGAATTTCCTTATAACTCTTATGCAAAATTTTCAAAAATTTTAAACATTTTTTTTGTTGCTAAAGCAAATCTATGTATTGATCATTAGCCTTTTACGAGGACGTAGCATTCTCAAAATTTTTGTAACTTCTTGAAGCTTGATCATCATATGAAAATTTTATAGACACATTAATGATAAATAAGTACCATCCACAAAAATTTTCTAATATGATTTGTACCATTTTTCATTTGGTTGAAGTTTGCCGGTAAAGCTTTTATCAGCACAGTAGCACTGTCCGAATTTTTAAAAATTCATGAAGCTTGATCATCATCTGAAAATTTTATGGAAACATTAGTGATGCATCACAAACATTCACAAAAAAATTAAAAAATTTATAACGTGGTTTGTTTCATTTTTCATTCTGTTCAAACTTGCCTGTCAGCGTTTTATCAGGACAGTAGGAATGTTTGAATTTTTAAAAATTCCTCAGGTCTGATAATATTATGAAATTTTTATGAGAAGATCAATGATGTTTCAGGAACCTACAAAAAGATTTTCAAAAATTATCAACGTCGTTTGATCTATTTTCACTCGGTGCAATTTTGCCGAGATCTCAGTAAAACCGGTGAAATTTCGGTTTTCTCAGTAGAAAAAAACCGGATTTGAATTTTGTTTTTGTATTTCGTCCTAAATTTTTCCGAAATTTTTAAATCTCGCCGAGATTTCGTTCTCTGACCATGGACAAAATTTGGAGCGAAACCGAGATTTTGAACCTGGTCCACCCATGCTGATGCATCGCGATTTTAGTTTAATATTCCGATCCATCTTAGTAAATAGGTTAGAATTTTAGACTTTTCAAACATGTTTAAAAGTGACCGAACGACGTCGATGAGAACTGCAGGGGATGAACATATATTGTAAGATGAGAAAAAATGGCCATCTTCTTTGAAAGGTTTTTACAGGTTACTTGTTTCATTTCTAAATAAGTTATATACTACTCTCTCTGTCTAAATTTATGTGGTGTATTTTTGAATAGTATTTTCCATAAATATACGACGTATTTCGTGTTCTAATGCAAATTAGTGTGATATTCCTTTCATACTCTTAATAAATTTCTAGGTTTATTTGATATTCTCTACGTAAATGCATTGAATATAGTGCTTAAATATAATAATTAGAGGTAGTTTAGTCGTTTTTAATATCTCCTTAGTCTATGTATCAAGAGAAAATATGCTTTATAAATTTGGACGAAGGGAGCAGTAGATTTGCCTTAAGATTTGTACATTTTATCCTATGGAATTCAGCTAGTCCTAAATTCTAGAATTTTGGTAGACAGGCAACAACTACTGGAAGGGAGCAATAACGTCAAGGTGCAGGTGGTAAGTACTATCTCTGTCCAAGTTTATAAGGTAATTTCTCCGTTGATAAATATAAGGCGTACTTTGACTTTACATAAGGATTAAGGTTGTGGTGAAATTGAGAAAGGCACGAGAAGAAATGACTTACATATCCCTCTTAATTGTCTTAGAAGATAAGAGATAATGAATAAATGCATATAGTTGAGAGAGAATAAATAGGGGTATAAGTGGAAAGGCTCACTAAATCTACATGCACGCTTTATATTTTTCAACAAAACCATTCAAAATATAGGCCTTATATTTATCAACGGAGGGAATATATTTTTTCTTAGCACATAAATCAAGAAGATATTAAAAATAACTGTATTACCTTTAATTATTATCACTAAACACTAAATTCAAAGCATGTATATAGAGAATATAAAGTAAAGGTGGATATTTATTAGGGGTATAGAGATAACATCACGCTAATTTTGCATTGGAATGTGAAATACACCCTATATTTTTTTATAATACCATTCAAAAATATGCATTACAAATTTGGACGGATGCTAAATATGGGGTCAGCAGGGTTATGGGTGTACAAGGTGCATCGAAGTGGTGTAGTTAGTTTTATTTTATGCCCGTTTGAACACAGAATTTTTACTGATTCTTGTGGGGCTAAACTATTTCATGCAGAAGTCTTATGAAATTTATATGTTCTAAACATGCAAAACCCTAGGTTCGACGCTGGTGCTCACCTTTTTCCCGGGCTTAATGTAGGATCAAGGATAACCGACTAGAGGGGGTGAATAGGAGGTTTCTAAATTTTTTGATTCTAAATTCAAACAATTAAAACACTAGGCAAGAATTGCGATCTCCTTCAATTTTGCAACTAAGTTCTCTAGAAAATATCAAGTACTCTAGCAATTTAAATATGAATAAAGTGGAAAGCTAAGCACAAATAATATACTTGAAAAGCTAAAAGATTAAGCTAAACACTAGAAGAGTAAATGCAAATCAGAAGAGAGTAAGAGACAAGATTTTTTGACCCGTGGTCTCGGAGAATTGCCGGTCTCCCCTACTCCATGTTGAGGTGGCTTGAACAACTTCAAGTCGGCTCCACCCGCTTGAGCCTTCCTTGATCACTAAGGTAGTTCTTTCCCGCTTCGGGTAGACGAACTTCGACCTTCATAACTTGTCGGGGCTTCTCACAACCTCTGTTGAGAAACTCATCGCGCACAATCGCCTCCAAGCTGTCTAAGAGGCGGCAACCTCCAAGAGTAATAAGCCTTGACGCTTACTTGAGGTCAAATTTGAGTGTCTAAAGGCTCAAACTAAATACAACACTCAAATTTTGCTCTTCACTCTCTCAAATGAAAATTGAATGTACTTTAGGAGAAAAGAAGATTTGTTAGAGTTCAAATATCATCAATGAGGACCAAGAGAGACTCTAGAGTGCAGGTAGAGGTGTATTTATAGCCCCCATCAACTTTTATAGCCGTTGGAGCTTGAAATGTGCTGAAATCAGGATTTCCAGTACTACCACCCATGTAGGACCGGTAGCACCGGGTTCCAACCCAATGGTTGGAACAGTGCATTAAATGCACTAACAGAGACCATTGTACAGAGGGTCCGGTGCTACCGCCTAATTGGGACCATTAGCACCAGACTCTTTTTATTTTTGCTCTGTCAAAAGGGGCTTCTCTAGAATTTTTACACCGGGCTGAGGAGCCGATGCTACCGCTCGCCTAGTAGCACCGGACCACCTGACTGCCCAAAAAACAAGCTCTCTGGAATTTTCACATCGGGCTGAGGGGCCGATGCTACCGCTCACCAGGTAGCACCGCCCTGTCTGGTCTCAAAAAATACCCTTCTCGGGTTTTTACACACCGCTCTGGGGCCAGTGCTACCGCTTCTCCGGTAGCACCGGGCTACCATAGGCGGTAGCATCGAATGGTCTAAAATGCCCAAAAATAACCTCTCTGAAATTTTCACACCGGGCATTAAGACCGATGCTACCGCTTGTCCGATAGCACCGCCCTACCATAGGCGGTAGCATCGGACTTTCAGATTTTTTTCTTTCAATAAATATAGAATTTTAATTTGAATTTTTGTATGACATGATGCATAATCTTAAGCATTGATTTGAGCCTTTAAACCCTAGATGACATCAAGATAATCGCGAGGACCCCTCTTAATATTACGACCCTAATTCTAGCAATCCGATCTTTTCTTCAAGCTTCGAAATCGGTAAAAGTTATGAAAAAGTTCTTAAATATTTATACCTTAGCCATTTTGTTTTGACGCATTGATTTTCTCTTCATCAACTTCATGCTTTCATAATCATCGAAACTAGGACCAACCTATTCTCAAAATGTTCAAATGAGAAATGTTAGTCCTTTAACCGTAATTGTTATTAGTTACCAAAACCAAATTAAATTGAGGGCCTAAATGCTTTCACTTAAGTCTCAGGCAAAAAAAATATGTACATGTGGATGCGTTTAGTGATCAAAGTGTGTGTCCACACTCCATGAGGTTCTAGCCTCCGTTTTAGATCAGATATTTGCTAGGGACACACCCATGTGTGCGTATGTGGGCGTGCTTGTGAAAATTGTGTGTGTGCGTGCATGTATACATCTTTTAATAAAAAAAAGTTAGTAGAAAACATGTCACTGAAGGTGTATAGATTTCTTAGATAATTAAATAACGGAATTGCTTTGCTAAACTAGTTCAGCATGCTTAACATTCGCCCGGTTTATCATCGTGAAAATTTATCGTTTAATTTTGAAAGGATTGCCTCCACGAAATTTGGATGAAGTGATGAACAATTTGGATTCAACCAAACTACATTGTTGAAGTTAGGGGTGCATCAATATTGCGCTGATGGTAATATTTTCTGCTAGACTACTGGTAGTAAACTGTACTCCATTTGGAGTTTACTTCAATTGGGGCACGAAGGCTAATTATGCTCTGGCTTCTACACGATCTAGACAACAGACTTTCTTTATTATGGGCGGCCTGCGGCTCGAAGAGGGAACACAACAGTAAAGAGATAGGATCGCCGTATCAATTGCACACTGCACGGCTATATATATATAGTATAATTATTTGGGACACCATGGTGCCCATTAAAGGATATTTTCTCTATGTATTTCCATTTGATTTTTTTTGAAATTTTTAAGATACTGAGTTTAACTGGTTTACTAACTAGTTCAAACAAGTTTGAACTGAAATTCAAATGAGAGTTTCCCTTTTTGATGATAGTTTGGTTGTAGGTATATGCTGATTTTATATATAAATCAGCAAAGCATGTGATCCAAACTCGTTCAAAATCTTTGAATTCGAGTATATTTTTTCAAAGGTATGTGTTTCATTTGAATTGTTATAGATGAGTATACTCAAATATAGCTTGAATTCGCGCATTTGAAATCATGGTGCCTGGGCACCATGGTGCCTTATTTCGACTTCATATATATATATATATATTTTTTTTGTGGCTTTGCAATTAGAACCAACTTTATCAAAATCTAATCCTTTAAAAAGCTGCGCTGGATAAAACATGAGTTGTGTGGTCTTATGGCCTACGGGAGCTGAGCAATCATGTTTGTTCTACCACCACATTCCAGGAAAAAGTATACGATTTCCGTTCAATTCTACGCTGTAGTTCAGAGAGCACTAAGCTAGTGAATTTTTAGCCAATATGCAAGCATTTGGCTTCTTTTTTACACGTATAGAGTTGCCAAAACGGAAGAGCCGGACAAGGCCTACTTGGTCTACACTCTACACAGACTACGCTCGTCCCCGTTGCGAACTGCAATTAGCAGCCGGGCACATGTCGAGGGTGACTGGTTTTAACCAGTCGCTTCTGTTCTTTTAAGGTCTGCAACTATGCTTTGCCAACTACAATTCAAGCCATTGGTACGCCATTCATGTGTACCTATTAGGTTTGATCAAGTTCAATGCCATCTGCTGCTGGATTGGCGGGAAGTATGAAATGGTGAGTTTTTTCCTCTTCGTTTTTTGAACATGTTTGGTGGCTGTTTAGCATATAGTATTGATTTTGATTGATCTATCTTATGGCTACGGGTAGTACTGCTTCGGTGGTTGGTGAATCCGAGAGGGCAACACAACAAAATATTTATGGCTAATGTCTCAGATCAACAATCTACTGTAGATATGAAACCTCCAAACTCCACAGGACTACCTTCAAGGGGAAAAAAACCTAGGGACTTTATCTCGGCCGAAATTTTGTCTTTTGTCAGGATCGAGATTCCAAATCTTGTCGGGATAAAAAAAAATTCAAATAAAGAGCTAGTGATAGACTAACAGAGTATTTATGAACCGGTCAACTATAACAGGATAGAAGGGAAATTGTTTGTTTGTATAGGTGTGACACTTTGAAGCCAAAAGCTTACAAACCACAGCTAGCTAGCTACTGTAATGTTTTGCGCACTTCTATCGATTTACTTGGGTATTTTGTCTAAGAATTTGTTAGTGCTATTCAGATCATGCTATATCATTTTTTTTAGTCTACGCTATACCATATTTCGGAACGTAGCAAGACAACCAAAGGACCATGTTCTAAGCCTCTTAAACATAACAAGACAATGAAAATGTAGCATCTCTTGGTCCATAGATTGGTGGTTATAGCCAGCCTACAAGTAATCCTAATTCCTAAACCTTTTTCTCCCCTTCCACATGACTACATCTAATCATCTACTATATTGGTCAGTTGCCATTTGCAAACATCGATTTGACAATAGGACGTACGGATTCGAAAAGCAATCATCATATTATCGGAAAAGGCCTTCTCGAGAGTATCAGCATAACAACGATTAGAATAATCCTTGATGTTACGGCAGTGCTTGACGATGTAATCTATATCTATATAACTCTATATTGTTTGGGAGCTACGGGCTGTCTGCCGGTCCGGCGCCACGCAGCCCTTAAACACCGCAGCTCCTACATTACAGAGCTACAGTATTTTACTTTTATTTTTTAGTTTTTTTAAAAAAAATCTCTCTCTGTTAACATTGGGTTATAGTTTTTTTTTACTTTCACTGTTTTTTTTAAAAAATGGTCTCCATGTTAAAATTGAGGTGTCGGCCACGGCAAAACATGGGATTTTAGCTAACTAGTAAATCAATAATATTGGAGAGATCGCTATCAGCCCAACACATGGCACTGTAGAACCTACAATACCACAGCTACAATGCTTTTTGTTTTTTTTTAAAAAATCCCTTTCTCTCTAAAAATTGAGCTATAGTATTTCTTTACACTTTTTTCTCTTAAAAATTTTTCTCTCCCTTTTAAAATTGAGGGGTCGTCCGCAATAACGCGCGGGATTCTAATCTAATTGAACTTGACAACCGGAGCACTCCAAGCTTTTTAGTACGGGTACAAGTAAATTGCACTGTTTCACGGTTTAGCCATTTTCACGCAAAACTTCATACTTTTGATTCTTGGAGCTGAAATTTCTTGGTCCACCACCTAGTGGCAATGAGTGAAATTCTTATGCGTTCATCTATCTTTGCCGCTTTTGTCTTTTCAAAACTGGCTTAAATAATCATTTGGCCAGCGCAGTCGCGTACCTAAAATCTGATTCTAGAGGCTCGAAATTGACAACATGTTGGAGAAGAGAAGACCTATACAAAAAAATAACTAGCAAGCAACATAAGCATGTGAATATCTTAAGTTTTTAACACAAAGCTAATAGCAAAGGACAGGCAAGTAAACTCCAAGGAGAAGAACGTCCATGCAAAAATTTTCTTTGGGCAAACAAAAGAATTGTAAATTTAGGGAACTGTTCTGACTCAAAAGTTATTATACACATAGATTAGAATGATTGGGCTTCATAGAATGGTCAACACTATAGCTCTGTTGCTACTATTTTAACAGTGACTGGTAGTTCTATACGGTTAACCAGCTGCTTTGATGCCCCTGTCCACTTCCTGCCAATGGGACCCCACTAGCTGATCTAAACTAACTGGATCCTTACCCCTGAGCAAGCAACTGCAACACAGGTTCACAAAATCAAAATCGTAAAAAACCACAAAAATCACAACCGAGAAAATCACAAAAACCACTCAAAAACCGTCAGAAACCGAAGGAAGGGTTAAGAAATAAAAAAAAATTGAAAAAAAATAAAAAAAGCGAAAACTACGGGTTTTCGCGAAAAACCAATTAAAAGAACGGTTTCAAGCGGTTTTCAATACATAAATTTTTTCATTTTTTTTCAATTTTTTTAATTAGACCGGTTTACCGAGCGATTTTGGATCTCGAACCGGAGCAGTATGGTCGAAAACCTCCGAATCTTCTATTGCTACAATACACACTGCTGCCGCTTTTTAATCCAACATTTCACATGCAACTGTGTAAGTCTTTGGTACCGCATTGAATCTCAATTCGTATATGCCAGCATGCTTTTCAAACTTAAAACATGTGAGTGCAACACGACTGCATTCCTTTAAATTAGAAACCAACGAGTGGCAGCAGGGACTGACCAAGGTTGGCAAGAAATTCATTATTTCATACGGTGAACAGTTGAAACTTGAAAATGTCAATCAGCAATAATTATAAAAAAGGTTATAAATATGTAGTGTTCCAGCACTTGGATTTTCAGTACAATAATCACTCAAAACTGAGCCTCCTGATACCCCACAATCTATCTTTTAGCGGATATATGAAAAGATGGGGGAAATGGAAAACCAAACAGAAACTGATTGTAGCACCACCTAGCAAATGCAAGGAACAAACAGAACAAGGAACGAGATTTTTTTTTAATTTAGGAACAAGGAACGAGATCTTTACAGATGGTAACCATCATAGCGGACCAAATGGCTCCGGTAGTGGCTCGAACCGGTGATTGAAAGGGCTCTGGTCGGACTTGTCGTCGATACTGTGCAACCAGTTCGTGTTCCTTGTGTCCTCCCTCAGCAACATGGCCTCGTACTGTGAACTGCCGCATATATCCAGTTCACTCAATGTCTCTTTAGTTCCAATGCTTTCCCTATCTGGGGAACCAGTTGAGCTCCCGCCATTGTGTGAAAGAGCTCCGTTGGAATCACCAGAGAAGTGTCCATTGATGCTACCATTGTCGGAATAGTGTCGGTCACCATTTGTGATGGGATGGCCAGGGTCCGACATTCGAGCTGGCCGGCCCTTCGGAGCAGTAAACCGGATGCTATGAGGAAATAGAGATGCACCACGAATGCCACCCAGGTTTTGTCGAATGTCCTATCATAAATAAGAGCGATTCGGTTTCTTCTAAAGAATATTATAATAACAAAAAAAGCATCAAATAATAGTACATTAGGTTCTAGACCTACAATATTACAATTCACAAGCCATACTAGATTTCTCCTAAAACATCCATATTTTCCTTTTTTGGGCGTCAGTCTAGAAATTACTCATGCAGTGAACACAACAATTGGTTGAAAGCTTGCCCACATCCAAATGAAAATTAACAGTTCGTAATGACACTATCTCAGAGAAGTAAAAACAGGCAAGGCCTTATTTATTTTAATGTAAACATGAGGGGTGAACATACCATGTGCTTGATTGCCACGTCAAGTGACTTCCTTGATATTGTCCTACCGAATCCATTATCTGCGCTTGTGACAGACCGGGAGGGTCTAGCAGGTTGACCTCCCATAACAGATATCTCAGTCTGTCTATTCTGGTGTCCATTGGTAAGCGAAGGTGCCTTGGATGGTGCATCAGAAAATTTACTTCGAGTAATAGCAGGCACAGACATCTTTTTCACAGGAGCTGAGGGAACTGATTCACCATTCACGGTTGACCTGGCCCCCAAACCCATTCCTGGTCGTGCTCTACCAGCAGAGAGTGGCCTTTCTGGTAGCTTAGTCCTAAGGTTAGGCGGAGTTTCACTTGGGAAATCTGGAATATCTAGTGGCCTAACTGGAGCTCGTGACCGTGGATTTGGGGAACTTGGACGGGATGATGGTGCTGAACTTCGACCATTACTGGCTACCAGTCGGCCATTAGATGTTAAGTTATTGCTGCCGGAAATCCGCCCAACAGAAGGTGAGCGACCAACGGATGGAGCTGATGAACGCATGACAGGCTGGCGCGTAGGTGTAGATGACCGAGCACTAGAATGGCTCACTGAAGCAACTGTACTTGAGGAAGAGGTAGTACGATTGATTGCAGCAATTGTACCAGAGGATGAGCCGGGACAACTCACTGCAGGAGCTGTGCTTGGAGATGAACTGGACATGATCTGAGGCTGAGAGGTTGGAGTTGACCGCCTCGAGTTTTGTGCAGATGTGGTCTTCACAGCAGTCGAGTTGCCCATAGCGTTGGGCACAGAAGGACGAGTTTTGACTGGAGTAGATGGACGGGTTTTGACTGGAGTAGACGGACGGGTTTTGACTGGAGTAGAGGTCCGTGTTGGCACTGGACGTGAAGCTGGAACTGATGGCTTTGATGAAGGAAGAGTGCTAGTCCTTTTGCTCGGGGTTGTAGGTCTCGAACTGACAGAGGAAATGCTTGCATTGAGAACTGATGACCTGTTGTTCCTAGACATAAGAGTAGATTGAATCGAAGAGCGAGAAACAGAGTTACTTCGCGCTGGTCTATTGGGAACTGTGGAATGCCCATGCTCTGTTTCGGAAATGGAAAGCTGCAACAAACATGTGACACAGTTCAGTTAATTATGATCATCACCATATGGCTAACTGAGCAAATAGTAGGTTGCAAGAAGAAGTTGTACAGCTAAGCATGTTCCCAGAAATAGATGAGAGATGGTCATGGTGCGATATGATTATATCAGGTTTGCCCATTCCTAACTACATGAAACTTGATTGCTTCCCAAAAATAACTTCCAATGTGTTATAGATGGAATGTACTACCGCAAATTATAGGAAAAAAATCTAAGGCGTAATATATGAATATGAACACATGTGTAATATTGTGAATTATTCCAAATTTACTTAATAATAACCAAATCATACAGCAAGTCAACAAGAGGCCAGAATGCTATGTATTGTATTGGTCTTCCAAGCATAGACCAAGGAAAAGAACAAAGGATTCTGCCTATTACATGAATTACCATTATTTTTTAAGTGGAGTTCGGCAGACAATATTGTCAAGATAGGATGGTTGACAAGCGAAAACTATACATATGATGCCTGAAATTAAGATGCGTCTAGTAAATAAAAATATGCAATACCCATTAAGCCATAGGACCACCATGCCTTTCTACTATTGCGAGACTGTAGATCAGATGTAACAGCCCTAAGCAACTATTCAAGCTATGATAGAATCTTGATTTCTACATTGTTGTCAACAATATTATATTTGCAAGTCATCACAAAAAAATCCCTCATCATTTCATAATTGACACAAGATGAGGATAATTACTAAATAAAAAAACTTTAATGAAATCACTTTGGTTTGTGTTAACCTCCTGCAAACCCCTTTAAACTATGCCTACTGATAAAAAAAACCCCACAAAACAGAATTAATAGCTTAGCAACAATATACACCACTGATAGTCACTATAGTTGCAAGATGAAATAGTGCATTCAGTCAGCTGGGTTCAAACGACTACACTGATTTCTTGCAATTAGTGTATTTAGGACAGTTAAGTATGGTGGGCTGGTCAAAACATCCTTTAACACATGCATACAGTGACATAGACAGGCACGTATCAAACATATAAACCAATAGACACTGCTTTTGAAACTACATGTTGATCTGATACGAACTAGGATACAATGATACTTTGTTATCCCTTATGCAAGCAAACCAACCAACATAGCCTATGTGAATTCAAATGCCACCGAAAATAATCCCTAAAGGCTAAAACATACAGTTTGCACAAGATATCTTGATACTGCTTGTACAAAAAGTCAAAATTCAAAAAGAATCTTGAAATTTGAAACAGCAGCATGTAAAAATATCTGAGAATAGTACCAACCCTTGATGTTCTGGTGGTCGAGGATGATCTAGTGGCAGTGCGTTTAGGCGCATTTGAGGATGGGGCTTTCTCAGCAACCTCCAATGCAGGAACACGGGGTGTTCCTGGGGGAGTCAGAAGCCTGAAAAATGCATTCCAAATGTTATGTAACCATGTAAGAACAAAAGAAGATAAGCAATGACACAAACGCACATGTGCACACATCAAATATCAGAAGTGTTAAACCATAAAACAGATGAAGCACCAAAACAAATGCAAGGTATACATTTCAACCAACAACTCAAGCTCAATTTTCGTGGCAAGCTCATACAAATGGCATACAAATCAACCTTATCATATACCTAGATGGCTAACTATTTATCTCACCACAGTAGTGTGATACAATTAAGATGTGATAAGGGTTTTATATGTCACTACGTAAGTGCAAATGGAACGTTGCAGTAGTTATATACAGATGATAAATATTTGAACTGAACTTGAATTGAAACATTTGATCAATTATAGGTTCTGAATTGCTACTAGTGTATCTTCCAATTTCTCAAAATGGTTTTCACAATGTAACATTTTTTCTCCAAATGTTACAGCACGTCATTTAAACTGTTGCGATATCATTCCAACATGAGCTAATTTAAGACATCCTAAAGTTGGCAATGCTATCGGAATGCCATTTTTTTTTCAGATGCGTTTGATTTTTTTCCTTTCCAAGAAAAAAGTACAGATAAGAGTATTTTCCTTTGCAAGAAAAAAGTACAGATGGAGTACGTGATGTCCTAAGCTTTGGGCTTTGCTCTTCTAGGAAGGAGTCCACAGACCAACCATCCAGTTACATACTTCTCTTTGCTCTCAACGCAACCAATCCTCTAACTAAACCAAACAACTTCCCTACCAAGCCAACCTTGACCAGAAACAATCACATCCGCCACAACCGAAACGATCCACCTAACCACAAGCACGATCGGTATAAAGTCGTGCTAGAACGATCAACAGAACGCCACAAACCGTTCCAAAACACCGCATTGCCACCCGCTTCACTAAGCTTAGATTAAGTGTTCACCGATTACAAAAAAAAACACGAAATCACACCCAAATTCAGCAAACCAAATCACCACCAAACGGGAGCAATAGTTAGTCAATCACCAGTCGTAGTCGTGCTTCCCGATCTCCGTGTCCAGCAAGTCGTCCATCTCAATCCCGCCTCGGACTCCAAAACGCCCCCCACCAAATCGACACCCAGAACTGCAAACGGAGAAGGGGAAAAAATCACTCATAAACTCAAACACATGCTACCGAACTCAATAGTTGCGGTTACCACTTACTACTTACACTACCTCCGGCGATGCAGCGCGCGCGGATCCGGCTAGGCGGCCGGCGATCGCTCGGCCATGTGGGATCCGGATCGGTGGAGGAGGTCTCCGGCCTCGCCCGCCTCCCCCTCCCACGCACGCAAACGCGACGCTTCGAGAAGCTGGGAGCTCTTCCTCACGTGTCCCCTTGTCCTTTGCTTGCCGCGATGAGCTCTGCAGGCTGCGTGCGAGACCGCGAGGAGGGGAAGGAGGCGACTGAGACGGGAGAGGGAAGGAGGAAGAGAGAAAGACTCAAAATGCATGCGTGTGCTCCGGTCCCCGCTGTTAATTTTTTCGACGGAGATCAGTCGCTCTTGCACTGCAACTTAACCACCTGCGTATGAATTGTTTAGAAGATGCCTATGAACTGTTTAGATATTTAAGAATATTTACTCTATCTCTTATCTATATCATCTAAAATAAATACTATAGACAACTTATACAATAGCTATCTTTAAATATTGACTTTAGATGCTGTGCACTAACTATCTCTTCTCTTTTGTACATAACTAATCTAACTATACTCCCGTGCAATGTTTATTACTGAATAAGAGTCAGCTTTCTTCTCTCTCCTATTTTCTCACTATTTTACATATGATAAAACTGATGTGACGTATTAAAAATAAACTAAGGTGATCAGCAACTTTCGCAAACTTAATTATTCGGTGAAAATGATAGTCAAATATGCTTCACACCTTTGGACCACACGCAACAAGATGTAGATTGTCATGCGAGAGGGAAAAAGTTAAAACGGGAACTCTCTTTAAGGTGCAGCGATCAGTGTTCTAGATAAAAGGCAACGTGTTGTAAGCGGCCGTTAAAATAGTAAATATTTCATGTCTATTATGTTTATAGATATTTCAAGATTTGTCTGTTTTATCAGACTGTTTATTCGATTTAACGGATATTAACGTTTAATGAGCTTATTTTATCGAGCCGTTTATTTAGGTAAAATTGCAAGATTGCGATATGACATGGCATGAAATATTATGATATATATGAGATGAATGCTAACTTTGTTTTTTATTGCTGCTTGAGATGTTCATTCATTCAACTATTATTCTTTAATTATATTCACATCATATCATTTTTTTTTTAATATCACCACTATAGACAATTGTTGATAGCTTGGTAGTTTCATTCTATATGCATGAAAGAAGATGAATAAGATGCTTATTTTGTTACCGCAAATATATGTATATATTTATCTAAATTTTAAATAGTAAAACTGTTTATAAGATTATTTACAATACCGCTTACCGTATAAATACTAAAGTGACCGTTCATTCACTGTTTATTGTTATTTAGAACATTGGCATCGATAGGCACACAAGGTTATAATTTTATCCACGTAAGTTCGAGACTCACTCTATCTTGAAAAGTAGAAATGCGGGAAATAATACAGCAGGAAATTCAGCTGTTTGGCTTTCGTATGACTCTTGGTGCATTGGGTGAGCAACGGAGCACTACTAATCATACTTGTCAGTACCATATCGACTTTTGGTGCATTCAGTGATCAACTGAGCATTACTAATCATACTTTATCGGAGGCTATATCGGTTTAATTTTTAGAGTGGTACATTTTGGTACAGGTTCATACCAGCGTACTATTTCAGATTTAATATAATATGTACTACTTTTAATTAGGAGTTGGTGGCAGTGGTCCGTTCTCCTCTAAAGTATCTGATTCGTTGATCTGACATGAACGGCTGGGATTGAAGATTATTTAATCATATCTCATATGAAAGGATTTTATCATATCTTTTATGAATAGAAATATTATTTTAGCATATCTCTATTCACATGTTCTTACTATGTAAGGATGTTATTCATATATTTTATAAATGGAAGGATTTTTTCATCATGTCCTGTATGGATAGAAGGATATACTCATCATATCCCATAATACGGGAATTCTATCTCATCATATCTGGAAATGCATAGATTAAAAGGAAAGAATCGCGCAACCAAATCACGTGCCAATCACGAAGATGTCGGCGAGACCTGGCTTCCATCCGTCTGCGTACGTTGCCTTCTGTTTTCATCTACTCCCTATTAGAGGGCACCCACTCTCATCTCCAGGAGGACAGGCCGGTTGGTAGTGGAGACACATACAGGAAGAGAAGAGAAGAGAAGAAAAAGGCTGCGTGCAAGAAGCAAGAAGGATTTCCTGCAGGAGGAAGGCAATAACTTTCTCCTCATTCAATGGTAAGGATTAATATATCTCTATTAATTCTAATTAAGAGTTGGTGGCGATCGTCTGTTCTTCTTCAGAGTACTTAATTCGTTGGATCTAACATAAACGGTTGAGATGGAAGATGATTTAACCCGACAGTCAAATCTCTTTGGAGGAACAAACTTTTCCTACTATTGAAATATAACTAAAGTTAGTGTTCTTTGCAAATAAATTTTTTGTCGCAAATTGAGTTTTCGTTGCAACGCACGGGCACATGACTAGTAATATATATTTATGAGTATACACATGTTTAATTATATATACACCAAATTTCACTTATACATAGTAATACTATCAAATATATATAACATATAATTCAATAGATATTGATACTATCAATTCCGTCGGTATGACTAATATTGTATGGTATCGAAGCCGGCATGACCCGTATTGATCGGCATCAAAGCTGTTACGACCAGTGTTGATTAGTATCAAGCTAATATGACCGGTATTGAGGTCGGTACAATATATAAGACTACTTTGTACCGATTTATGTGACAAAATAGTATATACCGATCGGTACTGGTACGATGTTGATAACTACGCTACTAATAGCTTGATGGTTCTCTATAGGCCATTTGTATTTAAGGCACTATTTATGGTTTTTAGCTTTTAGGTTTTTTACTCCACATGAAAGCTAGGTAGCGGACCAAAATGGTCGCACTAATCGCATCATCCAACCTCATTTCATATCATGGTGATCCGGCTCCGTCGTGGTCAACAGCAATTGCCAATCGAATCCTTTTCACGGCACATTCGGTCGGTACAAGCTGGAGCACAACAAAGCACAAAGATTTTAAGGCCAGCTCCTCTAGGAAATTGACAGTACGGTAGAGCGATTAACTACAGCACTGTAATAAGTGATGCAAGTCGCCAGTAAGTGCAAACATTACACACATGATCGTATTTACGCACGTCATGAATGAATCGTGTCTGTTGATAAATCAATACTAATTACGCACCGCGCATGCATACCTAAAGCCAATCAGGACGATACGTACAGATGCAGTACGTCACCTTCAGGCGCTTCCCATGCCGATGTTGTTGGTTGGGTGGCCGGCCGCATGCCCTGGCTGAGAACCAGCGGGCAGGGCGCCGAGTACGCACGGTTTGTTGGGCGGTGGCGATCGATCGGTAGCTGCCTCGTCACGAGAGACTGGACAAAAGCATGGTACAGTTCGGGAGATCGATCGATCGATCCGGCCAATCTCTCTCTAGGCCACGTATTGCTGCGCGCGTGTGCCGGCCAACTCGTCGTCGCATCGTATCGTCGGCTACCGTTACGGCCAATAAAATTGAAAGTTCAGATCTACAGTCGCTCATTGACAAAGTCGGATCACGCCTCGCAAGCTGAAAAGAGAAGATGCTCTTCAGGGCCGGTAGATTGGTTCTTACCAACTCCGTTCTCACTTTCCTCGTGGTCCACCACTTGATGGTACATCCCCTCAATAAATGGATCACGACCAAAATTGATCAGCTGCGACGAAGCTTCATTTGGAAAGGGGCATAGGATTGCAATGGAGGGCATTGCCTCATCAATTGGAACAAAGTTTGCAGGCCCAGGGTTTTAAGGGGACTGGGAGTAAAGGATCTGCATAGGTTTGGTCGGGCAATCCGCATACGTTGGCTTTGGTTCGAGTGGAAGGACCACAGTCGATCTTAGGCAGGATCACTCGTGCCTTGTGATAGCACTGATCTTGCTCTTTTCAATGCCAGTACTCAGTTAACTCTTGGAGATGGTAGGATTGCAAGGTTCTGAGATACCAACTGGCTTCATGGGGTCTGCCTAAGAACTTTAGCACCGGCCTGTTATCAACTCTCCAGGAGGAGGGGACGCACAGTTCATCAGGAGCTATCATGTGGAAATTGGCTTAGGCCGCTTCGGCGAATCACATTGGAGGGGCAGCTGGATGATTTTGTTCGCCTATTGTCGGCGTTTTCGGGAGCGCCGGCAAGTAAATTTGTAAGTCTAGGGGGTCGCGCGTTCCACTCCCTGAATGGTTAGACTCGTGAGTCCAAGATGTATCTTGGTTGGCCAAGGTCCCTACTCCAGTTCGTGTGGTGGTGTTGTATTACTCTTGGTACAGATGACTGCATAAAGTTTTACAAGCGAGAATGCCAATGGCTTAGCGAGATGGGTTTGATAGCGCTCTCTCCCTTTCTCGTTCTCGCTTTTGCCCCCCTTGAATCGTTTAGCCCCGCCTCCTTTTATACTGAAGGAAGGCGGGTTACATCGAGTTAGGAGGAAAGCGAGGTGACCTATGCTAGAGCTCCGGTCCTTCGTCCTGTGGACTGATCGCCACCCGTCTTGCCCATGCTGGGTTGGTAGCCTTGGTGGTCAGAGAGGTTAGGTATTTCCCGGGAAATAGCGTACTTGCCCTCTGTGATCCTTGCGAATCGCCGACGCCGAGGTGCGTGACGTTGGTGCCGCCTCGGGAGGAGCGCGCGCTTCGTCTTTGTATGTGGATCGGGTTGATGAAATTTGGAAGCTTTGTCTTCTACTGATCACCGATCTTCTTGGGAAGGAGCCACCGCCTTGTATAGTCGCTCGATTGACCTTATTCGGGGTACATGGCGGTAGGCCGATGAGGACTGACACGCGCACTCGGCGCTCGTCACCTTGGTTTGGTTGAGTCGGAGATCCCGCCCGCCAAGAGGGGTCGGGAGCGCTATCTGGTCGGATTCGCTTCCTCGACCGGTCGGGAGCGGATGCCTTGCGCGATCTCGCAGCGATTCGGTCGGCGGCGGGCGCGCGACTGTTGGTGGAGATATGCTTGAGGGCGGCGCTCGTCGCTTCAGTGTTGGGGTATCCTTTATTAGTATTCGTCAAGAGCCCCGAACTCCCAAGCGATTTGGCAGATTCGGTTGGGGTTGAACTTGACGAAAGTGGTGGACTGGCTCGTAGGTCGGTCCCACCGATCCGATTAGCGATTTCCGTCGGTGTGCCGTTGGATCCGACGGCTGTCCCGAGTTTGGCCGGGGCATTTGAACCGCCGGGGCTTTACTCGCCTCGTTGCGCATGCCGAGTATAGTTTACGCGCGCGCTACCGCCGTCTTCTTTGATCTCGGGTTTACGTGAAGGATGCTTCGTTTTCGGCAGACCCGCATTTACTCTGGAGACGCTTAGCCTCCCTTCGTCCGGATATATATATCTATGCGTTGTAGCTTGCTTGAAGGGGATGAGAGCTTTTTCTTTTGTTCTTTCAAATGGCTTCGAGACACCCTCTAGTCTTTAGCTTCGGCGATGGCGTCGCGGTGGAAGAAGAAGATCCTCCGTCGAGCTTTAATGAGTTTGACCAGCGATGGCCGAGCTCAGGAGGAAGAAGCCGCAGCCGCGACGCCGCTTCGTTGACGACCGCCGAGGCCGCCCGAGGCTCGAGGTGGTAAGGGGGGCCCTTCTGGAGGCGATGGCGCAAGGGCGCCGACCGTAGTTGGTGGCGGCCGCGTCGATGTCGCGGAACGGCGCGAGGCATCGGCGTGTTGCTTCGCGGCCGGGGCGGCCGTCCCGTCGACCCAGCAAGGGCCTACCCAAGATGCCGTCGGTGCCACCGATGCCGCACGGATGTTTGATAGGTTCTAGGCGTGGGTAGAGTCTCGCTAGTAGTGCGGCGTGGCCACTCTTGTATCTGTCGGGTACTGTGTATAAAGTTGTGTAAAGTTTTGAGCCTGTTGGCCTATAATGAAATTTTCTTTTTCTTTATGAAAATGTCTTTGCGATGAGTTTGCTTTAATTTTAATCGTTGTGTACGGCGCCTTGGTCGGCAGGGCGACCGGATGCCTCTGTGAGGTTCGGGTGTCCGAGTGCTCGTTTAACGTCGTAGCTAGACAGTGCCTTGGTCGACAGGGACGACCGGATGCCTCTGTGAGGTTCGGGTGTCCGAGTGCTCGTTTAACGTCGTAGCTAGACAGTGCCTTGGTCGGCAGGACGACCGGATGCCTCTGTGAGGTTCGGATGCATCCTGATGGCGTACTGGAGCTTGTTCCCAAGTGGGGAGATGATGACAACTCCAGCGCCCGCGCCATTCTTGTTGTAAGACCCATCGAAGTACATTGTCCAAGCTCGGGTCTTCGATCACCGTGGTGCTCGGTTTCGGTCCACTCAGTGACGAAGTCGGCTAGGGCCTGCGACTTGATCGCCGTCCGAGGGACGTATGTGATGTCGTGGCCGCTGAGCTCGAGTGCCCACTTGGCTATCCTTCCCGAGGCGTCGCGGTTGCGACGATCTCGCCTAACGGGACGTGGTCACCACGGTGATGTTGTGCTGATCGAAGTAATGGACGAGCTTCCTCTTCGCAATGAGCACCGCGTAGAGTAGCTTCTGCACCTGCGGGTACCGAGTCTTGGACTCGGAAAGGACCTCACTAATGAAGTAAACTGGCCGTTGTACCTTAAGCTCGCGGCCTTCTTCCGCTCGCTCCACCACGAGGGCCGCGCTGACGACATGGGTAGCGGCGGCGACGTAGAGGAACAGCGGCTCCTCTGGTGCCGGGGCGACCAGGACTGGAGGCGAGGACAGGAAGGCCTTCAGACGGGTGAGGGCCTCCTGAGCTTCTGGGGTCCAACTAAAGCGGTCGGATCTCTTGAGTAGCTCAGAGTGGCATTCGCGCCGCCGAGGCGAGACACGAAACGGCTCAAAGTCGCTAGGCATCCGTCGCCTCTGGACCCCTTGAGGTTGTTGATTGGGCCCATCCTTGCGATTGCTAATATTTTCTCTGGTTGGCCTCGATGCCTCGCCGAGACAATGAAGCCAAGGAGCTTCCTTTGGGGACCCCAAACGCATTTCTCGAGATTGAGCTTTATGCGGAATCGTCGAAGGTTCGCAAAGGTCTCTTCCAGTCGGGACGAGGTCGTCGGCCTTCTTAGTTTTTACGACAATATCGCCGACGTACACCTCAACGTTACGGCCGATCCGTTATTGAAGCACGTTTGCATATATCATTGGTATGTAGCGCCCGCGTTCTTTAGGCCGAACGGCATCGTAACGAGCGAATGAGCCGAACGGGGTGATGAAGGAAGTCGCGAAATGGTCGGACTCCTTAGCGCAATCGGTGGTAGCAGTAGGCATCCGAGAAAGAGAGGGACTCGCACCTGCGGTGGAGTCGATGACTTGGTCGATGCGGGCAAAGGAACGGATCTTTGGGACATGCTTTGTTGAGACTCGTATAGTCAACGCACATCCTCCATTGCCCATTTTTCTTTTTACAAGTACAGGTTGGCTAGCCACTCGGGTGGCGCACCTCTTTACGAACCCCGCGCCGTAAGTTTGGCGATTTCCTCCCTATGATCCTGCGCTTCTCCTCGTCGAGCGGCGCGGCGTTAGGCGACCGGCTTTGAACCCGGTCGGATGCTCAAGGAGTGCTCGGCGACTTCCCTTGGGATTCCGCCATGTCGGAGGACCTTCATGCGAAGACGTCTTTGTTGGTGCGGAGGAGTCGACGAGCGCGCTTCCTATTTGGCGGGAGCGTGGTTCGATCCGCACGGTCTTGGTCGGATCACGAGGATCGACCGCGACCTCCTTCGTGTCCTCGGCGGATTTGAAGGATCCCGCCCCGACTTGCCGGACTCGGGCGGATTCGAGGCTTCCTCCCGAGGTTGTCGAGCTCGGCAGACGCGATGATCGCCGAGGCAAGCTCAGCAACTGCGCCGCGCCGATTGTAGGCAAGCCGAAAGACGATGCCACGGTGATGACTCCCGTGGCCCCGCATCTTCGGCTTGAGGTAGGCGTAGCCGGGACCGCCATGAACTTGGCGTAACATGGTCGCCCCAGATGGCATGGTAAGAACCGGGAAGTCCACGACTTCAAAAGCGAGGGTTTCGTCGCGGAAGTTTCCGGTTCCTCGAAGGTAACGGCGGTCGATCCGCCCGAGTGGATGGGCTCGCCGCCGTGAATGACGCCATGGAAGGGCGCCTTGCTAGGTCGGAGGGTGGAGCGCGGGATCCCTATAGCGCCGAGCGCCTCGGCGTAGAGGATGTTGAGGCCCGCCTCCGCCCATGAGCACCTTTGAAAGGCGCTTCTTCCCCACGACGGCCGACCACGGGGTATCTCCCTACCGTGGAACGTGGTCGGGTGGTCGGTCCGATCAAAGGTGATCGGAACTCCGACCACCGGAGGTATTGGGGACGATGGCGCGACGGTATGGACCTCGCCATAAGCGAGCTTGAGCCGGCGCTTATCGGCATAGCAGCCGGTCCTCCAAAGATCATGAGGCGCCGTCGGGTTCGTGGAACTCGTCGTGCGCTTTTTTTCTTTGCGACCGCGGGCCGCAGCAGCTTCTTCCCTTGCCACGCGGCGTTGCGGGGACGCCGAGAGGTAACGCCTCGAGACCTCGCGATCCGGTGACTTGTGTTTGACGGAGAACCCGTGGTTTGGGCACGGGCCGCCCATCAATTTCTCGAAGTGGTTGGGCGCGACGGTCGGTCGCACTCGCCGCTGGGCGGCGATCGACGGTGGCGACCACTGGGGCTCGCGGATCGCTTCCGTGCCGCCTGCTTGTCCGAGCGGTCGAGGGGACCCGTCGCGACGCCGGTTCGCCGGGCCTTTCCTCCTCGAAGATGGCCCCCCGGCCTCCTCGCCGAGGCGTGGTTGGTGGCGATATCGAGGAGCTCCTTGGTAGTTCGGGCTTGAGACGGCCTAGTTTGTGTACCAAGGCCTTGCGGAGGTGCCGTAGATGAATGCTCCCACGACATCGGCGTCGGAGATGTCGGGAGCTCGTTGATCTGGCGGAAAACCGCGGATGTAGTCCGGAGGGTTTCCGGTCGTTGTTTGCGTGCCTTCTTCAGTCCCAGGAGTTTCGAGCGCTTGTAAGTGCCTCGGAAGTTGCCGACGAAGAGGGCCTTCAAGTCGGTCCATCCCCGATGGTTTTGGCGGCAAGTACTCGAGCCGTGCTCGGGCCGAGTCTGCGAGGTAGATGGGAAGGTATTGGATGATGAAGAGGTCATCCGTTGCTCTCCCGCCCGCATGCGAGCCGGTAATCTTGAGCCGACACACTGGTTTGTGGCCCGGTGTATTTGGCAATGTTGGTAGCGCGCGGAATCGGCAGGAAGTCCACCGGCGGATCCCCTGCGAACGCCGCGTCCGGGACCGTCGGGGCTCGGCTGCGATGGTGGTGCCGCCGCCCGCAACCCGTGAGTGGCGGCCTCTTCCGCCATCTTTCTCCGCGCCTCAAGGGTAGCGCGAATGTCGTAGGCATCACCGAGGCGTTAGCGCACCGGGCGCGCGAGGCTGCTGTGGCTCGCGGTGCGGCGGCGACGCTGTGTCGGACCCATCCGGCCAGACAATGTATGGGCCCGGTGGCGAGGTAGCTCCGAGTGATAGGAGCCGAGGCGTGCATGTCTTACTGACGGCCGCGTGCTCTACCGGCCGGAGGTTTTGGTAGGTGGCCTTGGCCTCCGGGTCGATCGGCCCGGAGGCCTCGGCAAGATTGCGCCGCGCCACGTTTTGACTGGCGTGGGGAAGAAGTGAGGACCGTCGGACCCTTCCGCTTTCTTTGGGTGTGCTCGACGCCGCGCGCGCGCGCCGCCAGCACATGCGGGCCTCGAGCCCTCCTCGCTCCAGTTGGCTCGAGCCGGTCGAGCTCAGTCCTTCGTTCCTCCAACTCTTTGCGCTGTTGTTGGAGCTCGGCGCGGCGGGTCTGAGCGCGTTCAGTACGCTCGCGCTGGCACTCCTCCTCCTGCGCCTGAGTGCGTCGGACAGGAGGTCCCGCGGCCGCGAGGGCCACGGGCAAATCGACGGTGCCCGCCATGTTGCACTCGCGAGAGTGCCGCCTGCGGGCAGGGTACTCCGTGTCGGAGCTGGAGTCGCGTCCGGAAGAGTCTTCCAGCAGCTCGTGGATGGAGGCCGGCAGGTAGCCAGCCATCGCCACCAGTCGCGAGCCTACGGGGGGTGACATGGTCACCCGCCCGGGCCTACGGGAGTTTTCGCCGACCGCGGCGGAGCACTCCTCGGGTTCCGGCTTCGGGGCCTGCAGGGGCACCCAAGCCGGAGCTTAGCGAAGTCGCCGGAGAGGACGCCCAAGATCTCAGCGGGCGCCTGTCTTCCGGAGACGGCGGGGACGACAGCGTGAGCCCTCCGTCCGGGTGACGGCCAAGTCGAGGAGCAAGCGGATCCGGTTCCCCGGCGCAGTCATGCCGTCGCAGTGGGTGGATGCCATCAGGGAGATAAACGGAATCCGGAGATGGTGATGAAGACGCGCGAAGTCCCCTACCTGGCGCGCCAACCGCCGGCGGCGCGGAGGCCGGCAAGTAAATTTGTAAGTCTAGGGGTCGCGCGTTCCACTCCTGAATGGTTAGACTCGTGAGTCCAAGATGTATACTTGGTTGGTGAAGGTCCCTACTCCGATTCGTGTGGTGGTGTTGTATTACTCTTGGTACAGATGATCGCACAAAGTTTTACAAGCGAGAATGCCAATGGCTTAGCGAGATGGGTTTGATAGCGCTCTCCTTTTTCGTTCTCGCTTTTGCCCCTTGAATCGCTTAGCCCCGCCTCCTTTTATACGTGAAGGAAGGCAGGTTACATCGAGAGTTAGGAGGAAAAGCGAGGTGACCTATGCTAGGAGCTCCGGTCCTTCGTCCCGTGGATCGTCGCCACCCGCCTTGCCCATGCCGGGTTGGTAGCCTTGGTGGTCGGGAGGTTAGGTATTTACCGAAATAGCGACTTGCCCTCTGTGATCCTTGCGAACGCCGACGCCGAGGTGCGTGGACGTTGGTGCCGCCTCGGGAGGAGCGTGCGCTCGTCTTTGACGTGGATCGGTTGATGGGTCGAAAGCTTTGTCTTCTACTGATCACCGGATCTTCTTGGGAAGGAGCCACCGCCTTGTATAGTCGCTCGATTGACCTTGTTCGGGGTGCGTGGCGGTAGGTCGATGAGGACGACACGCGGCACTCGCGGCGTCACCTTGGTTTGGTTGAGTCGGAGATCCCGCCCGCCAAGGGGGTCTGAGCGCTGTCTGTCGGATTCGCTTCCTCGGCGGCCGAGAGCGGATGCCTTGCGCGGTCTCGCAGCGATCGGTCGGCGGCGGCGGTCGGCGTGGCTGTTATGGAGATATGCTTGAGGTCACCGCTCGTCGCCGGGTCATTGGGGTATCCTTTTTATTAGTATTCGTCACCTATGGAGTGCGATCCAACAGATTCATTTGCAACCAGATGTACAGGATGACATCACATGGAAATGGATGAACAACGGCGAATATTCGGCCAAATCGGCTTATAGGATCCAATTTTCTGGGTCCGTCGCGGATCTCGACTACACCAAAATCTGGAAAGCGAACGCCAAAGGAAGATGCAAATTCTTTGCATGGTTGTTTATACAGCAAAGGATTCTTACAAACAGATAAACTTGCAGTTAGGGGCTGGCCCCACCCCGCGTCTTGCGTGCTATGTGGAGTACAACCTGAATTGACGATCCATTTGCTTCTTCTTTGCCCTTTCGCGCAGCAGGTCTGGCATCAGGTGTTCCTCTCCTTCCAGATTAATCATCAACCTCCTCAAACCTCAACTCTTCATCGTGGAGTTGATGATTGGTGGCAGCATGTCAGGATCTCTTCGGATAGATGTTGACAGTAGAAGGTGGATGGAATTGTTTTGTACGTCCTCTGGAACCTCTGGAAGGAAAGAAATAACAAGATCTTTAATGCCACTTCCTGTTCTCCCACGCAGTTGTCTAGTATTGTTGTCCAGAATGTCTACAACCGCAAGTTGGCATTTCAATGTGCAGTCGCGTTGCCTTGACTGCTTTCGTCGTTTTGACTATTTCAAGTAGTACTTCTATTGTCCTCCTGTAATCTTTTCCTTATTTTTCCTACCTTTTCCTTTTGTCTATCTCGTTATAGCTAGCTCTCAGGTGGTTGAACTTTCTATGGTATTCTATACTCTTTACTCTTCTATCTTAATGTATGACAGTCCTTCCATTTAAAAAAAATATCGTCGTGTTCTTCAAAGCGCTCAGCATGCTACTAGTTCGAAAAAATGACTGGAACTGGACAGTAAATACTTGCATTTGCATGTACTTACTCCAGTTTGTTCAGTCTGTGCAAGGGCGGGTATATGGAGTAATTGGTACAGCGACGGCCTATTATTAATGGCCGCGAGCTTTCATTTACTCGTTTCAGTGACCTCTCGTGAAAGGTCTAACCTGCTCCAAGGTACGAACGCATGCAATGCAGCACATGCATGCACATACTACATTGTCGCTGCAGTGCATGCACACGCCGCTGCATTGCATCTTTGTTGCTTATCGCGAGTATGCATGTATGGTGTCACCGTGTCAGGCTGGGTGGTCCGTCCGTCCGTCCTGCTCTTTGGACGCCAGCATGCATGGCCTGTGTTTTGCTGGAGAGCTCAGGAGAGGGGAGAAAAAAAAAAGCGGCCATGCAGAGTTCTGTGCTTTTGTCAACTCGATCATCCCCTCCCCGCTCTCGTATCTGTCACCGAATCTAGAGAATTGTAGGCTTAATTTGATCTACAACCAAAAGTGACAAGTCTTTCCCCCATTGGTGCCTCGATGCTACAGAATTGTGTCCATGAAGAAGAATGTGGCTGCAGGAGAACACTGCAGATACTAACCAGAAAGGGTACCTGCCAAGAAGAGCGTGCATTCAGTCTTTCGGATTGGTGCATACACACGTCAGGAATGTATCAGGGCCGCGAGGACCTCGGCGACGAGGCGGCCGTCGGCGTCTGAAACCAAGAGCCGAACGCTGCGTCAAGAAAAAGGATGCGCCTTGGGGATGCTGAGGTATGTGGTCGAGAACGAAGAGGCCGACGAGGTCGCCGACGACATGGAATATGGTGTCGGCGGCGGGTGCGTCGGAGTCGCAGTTTCCGCGGAGGTCGGGGACGATGGCGGCCATCTGGTTGAGCGGCGCCACGAGAGCCGGAGCTCTGGGAGCCGTGGTCAGTGGATGAGGAGCACCGGCTGCGCGGCTAGAGGTGGGCACTGGGCCGGGCTATTTTGGGTCGGCCCGAGGCACGCCTGGTCCAGCACAACCCGTGGCCCGGCACGACACTGTTTCAAAAGGACCGGGCCAGTCCGGCACGGTTGTTCGGGCCGTGCCGGGTTTGCCAATCGAGCACGATGGGCGGCCCGGTCCAAGACGACAAGATGGGCCGTGCTTTCGGCCGCAAGACGTCCGACACCGCCGAGGCACGCAGACGTCCGACAATGAACGTCGGCCCGTGTAACACGCAGCAGAGCCGTGGTAACGCGGCAAGACGCGGTCAAACCCGCGACAACGTCCGAAGCTCACCTCCCATGCCGTATCGCGCGCGCCTCGGCAGTGAGTAGAGGAGGAGCTCGAGTGCTCGACCCGTCGCGGTGGGAGAGAGAGAGGGAGGCGGTGAGGCGGTAGGGAGGTGAGACGGAGCGGGAAGACAAGGCGGAGGGAGGTGGAAGCCAGGCAGAGGGACTGAGGGAGGTGGGCCGTGGGCGTGGCTGGCTCGAGGGAAAAGGGGAGAGAGAGTATGCAGGGAGTCAAAGACAATACATGTGATGGTGTAATGTACTCATACATAGGAATGTGCATGTATTGCCATTTAGTATGCACTAATCGATTGTTTATTTTTTGACTATATATATGTTCGTAACGTGCACTGGTCGATGTCTTCCATAATCTCCTACATCAATGTCAACTAGGCTATACATTCATTGCATACCGTAGCACTGTATACGCACACTACTACAAGCAACTTCGGATCATTTCCTCTCATCACAATAGTGTAAATGGGCTGGACCTGAGCCGGTACGGCACGAAGCAGACACGAAACGTAAATGGACCGTGCCTAGGCTCACAACGCCCACCTCTATCGTGGCCACGGGGCCCTGCTCGGCGGCGTGAATGGAAGAGGGCCCTGAGGCCGGCGTTGGTGTTAAAGTCCTTCTATCTGAGCCGCCTAACGTGGATCGAACGGTTCAGATCGCGCATTTTATTCGCGATCCATTTCTAAGAGGGAATAAATGGACAATAAAGAATAATACAGGGGCCCACGGTGAAAACGCCCGCCCATGTCACATGAATTTCTCCTCAATCTGTCCCGCAAAATACTGATCGAACGGCTGGCGATTGCGAACGATATTTGCGATCCAAATCTGCACGGGGTGTAAACGGTACAGCTAATACTAAAGGGTCCTTCGTCAAAAAGTTTCGCACTCCGTTTCCATATTTAATTTAAGCTGCACAGTTGTGATCAAACGTCTCACGGAGATCAGGAGCGGATTGATTAATATTTTTTTAAAACAATACAATTGTTAAATAATATTATAGAAAAAAGACCTCTGAATCGGTGACAGAAGTTCTATCGCAAAACGAGTGAACGACAGACTAGCACGTGAATTGACAAGGCGCCTATTGTCGTTCATTTTGGTGACAGAGGTAGCCAATCGCCATGTGAAATGACGATAGAAGGCGTGATGCTCTTGTTGTCATTTTAAATGACGACAGAAGTCAAGAAATTTTAATAGTTGCACGAGCAACAATAGAAGAAATGGTTCCCTACTCTTTCAAGTATGTACTTCCACTCTAAGTATGTCGGTTAAATAACATTGTTATACCTCTTTACCCTTTTGAGTATACTCTAATACTGATTATAAGATACTCTAAAGTAAGTTCTCTGGAAAATTTCGTAGTGATCTTCCTTTTATAGCATAATTTATGTATATATTCCTTTTACATATGGAAAAATGTATATAGTAAAAATAAAAGACTTCGATACAAATGTTTCAATCATGTCGCGTTTGACGATCTTAGAATTATTATTGAAGTATACCGAAAATGATAAAAAAAAGTATAACACATTCGTTTAAGTGGTATATTAAATATGAAAATACGTACTCCTGAGGTACAGAAAAAGTTTCATATTATATATATATATATATATATATATATATATATATATATATATTTGTAAAGCTTGTAGCAGCTCTAATGCCAAGAGAAGCTCTATCATGGTTTGAATCAGCGATATAGTCTCTGTCACCAATCATTTAGAGATAAAAACCCACTGACAAACCACGTAGGACTATCGTCATCTGAAATAGCGATAGAGACATATTTTTATAATTTTTAACACCTTTTTCTGTATATTATTTAGAAGATGTATTATTAAAAAAAAAATCGATCGATCAATGGACCAGCCGTTGCGCTCGCTGTTCAAGACAGCCGCCGCTGCCTCCAGCCGTCCAGCGTCGTGCAGCGCCACCGCGTCCGATTAACTGCTGCCAGAACGACGGCGCTGCCGTCCAGCGCGCAATGCTCCGCCGTCCCTGCACCTGCCACGGTGACCTCGCACCCATGCGCGCTGATCGATCTAGCCTCGTCGCTGGGTGCACTCCGCCGTCGCCTGAGCAGCGGTCGGCGACTGCGGTGATGGATTTCACGTACATGCGGGACGTAGTTTACACGGGGTCACTTGTCGGCTTGATCCGCCGCTCGCCGTTGTTCCACCTCAACCGCCGACCACCGCCTGAATGCCTCGCGGCCGTATATCCTTTCGATTGCGGGTTGCTGCACGACTTGAATGAAATCTTTGGTTTCAGGGATTCTAAACCAGACTAAGGAACTCCTGCACTGCACATTGTTAACTACGTTCGAGTAAGGGGAATGGTAATTCAGTTCTTGTCTGGTTCATATCATGAAAAATCAAAATTTTCACTAGATACATGTTAAGTAATATTTATGCTCTTTGATTTTGTACCTTTCAGTAGTATATTTCTACAAGAACTTGGGATTTGAAGATGATCCCCGATTTGAAGATGATCCCCAAGGCATCAAGGGCATGTTCTTGTACCCCCCAAATTTCAATGCTGGTAGCTTCATATTGGCGAGAAAAATGTCTCCTGGAATGATGACCAATATATTCTCCACAGCAGTTGGAGTGATGCTTTGATCAATGTTTCTGCAATTCTTTTGGCCAAGAGTGACAATGGCTTTTGCAATATCTTGTAAAAATGATCTTGGACACTTCGATGTAATAGTTCCCTAAGCCAAAAGTATACTATTGCAATGTTCATGTTTAGTCCACAATTCCACACCCAACCCTGTTCATCTGCAATTCCTTCGAGGATATCCGAATAGTACATCAGATATCAATGTCAGGTAAGATGTACAGATCCTGTACCTGTGTAAACTAGCACTTGGTTTGCCGTTTACTTTTAAGTACCCAAAGCTTGCTTGTTCCCTCATTGAAAGCTACAGTTCTTTACTTAAAGCGTCAATATGGCATGACCCTACTTCAAATGTGCTGTTGTGTGAACCGGCATCGCGTTTGCATGATTCCATTGAGCTAAGCTATCAGCGGTGCACTGCTCTATCAGATAGCGCATAAAATTGCAGAGAACATCAACATCGAGATCCACCGGTGTCGTGAAAGCTTAAAAGTGAGTGAGCCACAATCTTCCTCTGTTTCCTACCTTCAATTTCTAATCCACGTTTTTGATGTCATTGATCTGCTCGTGTTTATCGTATACTAAAGCAGTAAAATCATCATCAGCACCGTTTACGACAGGATTTATCTACGTTCTGGACGACAAGTCCGAACCTCACTGCCGTGCCGTCAGTGAGAAGCTGCCATCTGCAGTCAACGCGCGTGCCATTTGACAGATCTAAAGCAAGTAAGCAGCCCGGCTTATAATTAAGGTCGTGTTGGTTGTACGCACCAATCAGAGAAGCAATCGTGCTACGGATCTTAGCAAGTGAAAATGGAATCCCCAGCTTCTGCAAGAACAAATGGGTTTTAGAAGCTATGTAGCAGTTGAGATAAGTTAACCAAACATGGACCATCCAGAAGCGGCTGAAAAGTACACACGCGCGCATCCACACACAAATCACTACTTAGTACTTACCAAGAATTAACTTCTCAATTTTTTTTCCCTCGGCCGTTGTTTTCAAATCCGTACCATGAAAAATTGTTTACTAACTACTAGCTTAAAAAAAAGAAGAAACATAATTTGGCCTAAAAAAAGAACATACCATAATGAGTAGTAACGCTCTTCCAATCTACCCTCCGTAGCATTTGTCATTGTGCGACTGGAGCACATCCAATGGCTACCAGAACCACATATTTAAGGTCTGAGCTTAGATCCCTATAAATATAGAAATTTCACAGGAAACGATAGAATTCTCGTGAGATTCCAACTATATCAACGCCATTCCAAACGAGTCTCAGACCTCGTTTCTGAAACAACGGTGAGATCGAGCGTCACCGGTACGTCATAATACTGTCACACTGTTCCCGGCTTCCCATGGATAGATACAGAATAGTCAAGGTTCTTGAATTCTTCAGGTACATGAGGAACAGTGGTGGTGGATCCATGGATATGAATTTTCATATAGGTGTACGGAGTTAACAAAATATTATTTAATACATAAGTTTAAGGTCTATAATAGTAAAAATTAAAGTATAAATTATTCATATTAGAGCAAACATCTCACAATAAATTAGAACATTACAAAATAATTATGAATTAACTTGCGAGGCTCCATAATTTGGAAGTGAGATATTATGGTCTAATTAGTAATTTGTAGAAAAAATATTGATCAACCATTATACTTAGTCGGTTCTGTCACAAAATTAATTGCCAAAAGCAAATTTGTTTTCTACAGCTATCGGTTTGGATGTGAAGGGTAGTAGCCGTATTTATCTTCTGTGTCTTTCTAGATCGATTCCACAAAGCTTTCAAAACTATAGACTACCTCTTCATTTTCTTAAGCTCTACATCTACACAATTAACTAATTAATCCTAGTTATTCACTTTTTATCAACATTTCATGTTCTCAACGTTCAACTAGATAATACGAGAGTACATCTGGGCTCTGGTCAATGGCTCCTGACTTGCTGCAGCGGCGTAGCCCACAGTGCTATGGTGCTTGTTGGTTGGTAGCCTAGCTGTCGCCTCAACCCCCTAGCCTCCCGTCAGCTCCTACTTCTCGAAGTGCATCGCCGGTCACTACCGTGAGGCCAAGAGAGAGAGAGAGAGCATGAGAGACAAAAAAAAAAGGGAATTTTGACTAGGGTTGGCTGTGTTGTGCAATGTGCTCTGCTCAGTTGAGAGATGAGAAGTGTTTCGTTAATGGGCTAGGCTGGCCAGTTGAAAAGGGGAGGTGTGGGAGAATGAAAATAAACAGAAGTTAGTTGATAAGCGAAAATTAACTTTTTGCAAAAAAAGTTAGGTATACAGTACACCTATGTCTCTGTACTAGATCTGAGGAGGAAAATAGTACGGCCTCACGCTGTCAAAAGTGTCATTATCTTGGACTGAGCAAGGGCACCGTACTAGTAAAAAGCAAGTCGCTGATACGGATTCTTCCCAACGGGATCAGGCGATGCAGTGTTGCTGACTATTTACTTCTTCTCTGGTCACGCTCGAGCTGACGGTGAGAACTACAGCTTATCTCGCTGACTTTGTTCCTAATGAACTGCTTTGCCATTATAAATCCTCTAGATTTACTGTCCGACCGCTTGGTAAAGGATGCAACATGCGACTCGCTTTGAACTTGGACGAGATCAAAGACGTCACGCTCGATCGGTGATTGACATGATGAAACAATTAGTGGCGTTTAAACTAGGCAATGTATGTATAGCTATGAACAGCTAACACATCGAAGGTGATTTGATTAATTTAGAAAAGGTAAAAAGTAAAGCTCCAGTCAGATTGGAACTCTAAATCTATCTCACTGCTTTTAATTTCGAGAATAAACTCAACAGAAAAAAAATCGGCTACACTGATATGTCGAAGAAATTCAGAGCTGGAACGTTCAACCTGAAGACTGAAAAGTAGAGAGCTGTAAGTATATGGATCCACACGTCTGTTCTATAGTCCACGATGCAAAAGAAAGAAAGAAAGAAAATGGTGGCTTTGACGTATATCAAGAGTAAATGAACTACAATCGACACGTTTAACTGTTGAATATTTCCTGATTAACTCATTTTGTTAGATTATTTGTTTCGTGATCTTTGTGGTTCACCTAAACGCAATTAATTGTATCTTGTATGCAAAGCTTTTATGAGCAACTAATGTAGTAGTACTAGTAGTAGTTCTGTCTCTAGGTAGGCAGTTTGCCTTGCCAGTTTGTCTGTCCAAATGGTTTTCGTATAGGAACTACGTAATGATCTCTTATTCTCTTTGGTCCTTTAGTTTAGTCTCATAATCTTGTACTGTATGCTTCTTCTGTATGATACCCTTTGTCTGTACTTTGTAGGATGCTGGGAATGGAATTAATAAAGGAGCAGCATAACATTATGCTAATGCTACATGATAGTGACGGCAATTGTAATTACTTACAGTTGTCATATTATATACTGTTCCTGGCCTTAAACGACAGTTCTCTGGTGAAATTTTTTAATGGACATGACCAATAAAAATGGTAGACTTGTATGATTGTATCCCTTGAAGCGTGCATGGAGAGATTCACACGCAAGACCCAAAAAAAAAAAGAAAACAACAATATACTTCTAGTATGTAGCAGAAACACCGTATCAAAACATCGAAAACGATACGCATGATTATGTATGTCAAATGGCTGTATTTCGTAATGAACCTCGCTAAGAGCTTCTAAATAAACTAGGACACATAGGGATCCGACTTACAAAAAAGAACATATTTTTGCCGCACTAATCTTACCAAACATACATGATCACTGCGGGCAAGAAAGCAAAGCTTCACTTTATCGACTACTTGTTGAGCACTTTACAACATCGATATAGATCATTGATATTTTCCCCCACTAATAAGACACAATCCCTTGGCGTACAACTTTTGTTGTAGCAGCCACTTCAGTAACCACCATGCACATCAGATCAAAATCGAACAACCCTGTACATGGAGGTCAACACCACAATTAGAAGAAAAATCCAAAGCGTTAGCAGAACCATCAACTATCCCATATCATCACAGTATGAACGGGAGAAGCAAAGCAGCAACGCACCTCTACTTTTTCCCATGAAAAATCTACGGATTGGGGTCCCTGCGCTGCGATTCGAAAGAAGTCATTGACACGTACGAGGCCTTGTACGGTGGCAGCAGTTGCCTACGGTTGAAGTTGAACAGCGGCAAATGCCTTCTTCTCCTCGTCCGGTCCTTGTCCTCGCTCGTTCGTTCCTACCTGAAGCCGGGGCAGACCTACTGCACAAATAAGACGTTTCTCGAGGACCACGTTTCACTTCCAACGCAACAGAATATGAACCGAAGTTTTTCTAGCCCCGTATATTTTTTTTTCAATTTTAGCCTCCATGTAATTATAAAAATAACTCTCTTTTCGATCTTAAAAACTCTAACAGGTGCATGCGTCGCATGTCACACTTCTGTATAGCAGTAGCAAAGTCCATCACGACAGCGATAGCTTTGGGCTCGACAGGTCATCTATCGCGTAGCAGTAGCTCGGTAGCAGAGCATTTACACATCGGATGGTGGTAGGTTGGTTAATTAAGTGGTAAAATCATTAATTAAGTAACTTAAATAGGTGATTAAATGATTAAAGTGAGTAATTAAATGATTGCTTAATTAGCGTGTTTTGTCGGCAAGAAGAGATTTGAAAAAAAAAAGTGAAGTGGGCTATAAATGCACTGGCTTGACAGAACAAGGCGCGCAAATAAACTAGTAGACCAATCGAAAGTGCTCCACATTAAGCGAGAGCGCCATTGATATTCCTCAGTTACGCTCCCCTGTTCAAAGCTCCAACAACCCACCCACTCGATCGCCTCCCGGATGCGCCGCTGACTGGATGTGCCGCGGACGCAATCCCGAAGGGGCGGGCAAGAAGGGCCACTTGTAATAGCGAATACGTCAGTTGCACGAGCTGCAAAAAATAGAGGTGCTGGTAGTCTAGTAGTAGTTCTTTTTGCGGTTGGTCACTGTGGCGAAGGGGACGGTGGCGAACGCGTTCGCATTTGCTCGTCTGCTCTCGAGTTCTTGAGCCGATCTCCGGTCGGGTGTTCGTCTTCTGCTGCTCTCCCCGGCTGTCCGATCGATCGAGCTGGGTTGGATTGCTACCTAGGAGCGGAATTCTCGGCCGTCTACTTTGGAGGTCGGTTTCTTCGGTTGGGTTTTTCTTGGGTTCTCGTTTTATTCTTTCTTCGCCCTCCGTGCGCGATTATGTTCGAGAACTCTGATGGTGAGTTCAGTTTGCTTGTTTTCTTTTCTTTGGATAGAATCTCGCTTCAGGTTATTTATGGTTTTCTTGGTTTGCTGATATTTTCGCTTCTGTTCCTCTTCCACTTACATGCACCTTCTAATCATCAAAGTTTTGTTTTTGTTTTTTTAAAAAAGAAAGGATAGAGATGTTTGCGTTGTGCTAGTATTTATGCAGAAACCTCATGTTGTTAGCCGTACAAAATTTACCCGGTATTGACATGTAAAGCCTTCGCTAACTAATTTACCTTGTGTACAGTACGCGTATCTGGTAATTTGGTTGACAAGTTCTAATTGCTGATCACGATGGTCTCGCTTACTGTCAGTGTTAATGTGTTGTTATCACCTGTTGTGGAGTTTAAGTAGCATGTAAGTTCGTTTACTTTTTCTCTAGTCAAAAGAAGGGAGTTGATTTCGATCGGTCTGGGCCATATTTTCTCCCGGGTTGTTCGTTTGAACAGAGCAGAGTTAGGTCAGACGGGTTGTTAAGAATCTGAGGCAACTGACATGCTTTCACACCTTAGATATAACTGGCAGCCCTGTACTGAAGGGATAAGCACCTCCATTTTGGACTCATCAATCATTAGAATGCTCCTAAGAATCGGTTTATTTGCTTGCTTATGATCTCATTGTTAACAATTGTGCTGGATCGTGCAGGGATGACAAGTTGCTGCTGATCATCTTGCACAGACAATGGCCAACTTTGGAGGTTTCCCGTATGCAGTAATCCTGGTTGCTTTGTGCATTTGCCATGTGGATGTTGTAATGGGACAAAGCACTCACCCTACTGAAGGTAACCTCTAGTTGCCATGTGATCTACTTCATATGTTTGCTTTCTTTTGAGTCAGGCAGTTGCGAATTGCTCTTCCCAGAAAAGAAACTCAGAGATGCTTTGCTACCTAGCTACCCCTTGGTTCCTGATTGTTCGCTACCAGTTTCTTCATGAAAATGCCATGATTTCAGGAGCACTGAATTGCCGTTCACTTATGCATGTCCTATTTGTGTTGATTTAGTCAGAGTTTTTGTTTGTGTATTTGGACGTCTTGAAAGTATCTTGAAGAGCTTATTTTTCATAAGGGTTCACTTATGTGATGTATATGCCACCAGTAGTAGTATCACCAGTAATCAGTTATTCTCATGAACTAATCAAAGCAGTTCACAGACTGCACTTAATCATAAATATGATTTGTCAACAATAAACATCACATTCTATTAGTTAGTAGGTATATCAGAAAATGATTTTCATTGAGATCTTTTGTTAGAGAAGTAGAGTGGTCAATGATAATTTTGAAGGGGTTACTCCCAGGTAACTCTTTCATTGAGAGAATCTAAGTATAGCTGTGACATATGAAGAGTAGTTAATGTGGTTTTATGCTATCATTTCCACTCTGCCTGTTGAGATGTTACATGTTCCAAATGTTAATACTATCCTGCAGTCCTCAGATACCCCGTTAAATATTTTAAACTGCTGCTGTGAATTGAATTTTGTCCCTCTTACATGCAGCAAATGCTCTCAGAGCTATCAAAGGCAGTGTAATTGATCCTATGAATAACCTTAAGAATTGGAACAGTGGAGATCCATGCACATCACGTTGGACAGGAGTCTTCTGCGACAAGATACCCAGTGATACATATCTTCATGTAACAGAATTGTATGATTAACACGTTGTCCTTGTTTATTATATCCACACTTTCCCTTTTCATCTTTTTTTTTTTGGTTAACTACGATGTGTTCTTTTCTATGTACTTACTTGCTCGGTGAGCTCTCTGCTGAAGCAATCAACCTTGTAACAAACTACTGCTCACAAACAATAGCAACAGCCATAAAAGCAGCTCCCAAGTTAACTTATGACTGAAATATCAATTTGCTCTGTTAGCTACAAATCATGCACATTTCCACTGTTTCTATTGAAGGATATATCCATGGCTTTGGTATAAGTTTCCTCCATATTACCATTGTTTTTAGCATTAGCAGTACATAGATCCTCTTAGTTACTGTTGCAGACTAAGTTTGCAATTCCTGGTAAAAAATAAGGGTCATTTTCTAATGCTTTTGTTGATTGACTATTTTGCATCCTAAAATATGTTTGTCATTTATTTATCTGCCATTTCTGTATAATGTATAACATAATGATTGGTTAGCATGTTCATTTCCTCTTAATAATACATACTTTTGCCCCCCACGTAGGCAGTTACTTAAGATGAATCTTTCTGGCACTTTGGCACCAGAGGTCGGTCTTCTATCCCAGCTGAAAACACTGTAAGTACTAATTTGATGGACAGTTGAAATTGTTAACTGAATTGAGCGCTTTCAATTGTTTCTTAAATATTGCACCTCATGGAAATATTACCTCATGAGCTCCACTTCATGTTTCACATGGTTAAGTGTTTCTTGAACAAGGTGCAAATTTCTCAATCAAGTCACAACAAACTTACAAAAATATCACAAGTCACATAACCAGACAGCAAAGACTAGATCTTGTCCCATTTTAACTGTTTCTCCATTGTTAGTCCTTTATTCTGCATTTATGATCTTCAAGCTGTCCCATTACTTATCCAATACATGTTAGCTAACCGATATATTTTATTGTATTGGAAGGGATTTTATGTGGAACAATTTGACTGGCAACATCCCCAAAGAGATAGGCAACATCGCAACACTCAAGCTTATGTAAGCTCCTCTTATCTAACAGAACTTATGTACTCTCATTTCAGTGTGTACATGAACCCACAGAGTCTGACCGTTTATCTTGCAAAACCAAATATGTTTAAGCATCTAAACCCGCATGGTCCAAAAGTGGCACAACATTTTATATCGTTTTTTTATCCATTTTGTCCACAAAAAAAAACAAAGGACTGTTCATCTAACTTAGCATGGGGAAAATCAATCTCCTAGACTTATATGATACTTCAGTTGATGGAATGGTGATAAGGAGCATATTCACTGTTGTTGGTATATGTGCTTAGGATCTTTTTAATGTTATTTTTACACAGAGAAGTGATCCAACCGCCCAATCTTTACCTAAAAGCTGCAGTAAATGGGCTAAAACAACTAAGCTTCGGACATAGAGGATCCTTACGAAAATGTCCCAATGCTTATTTTCAGTGAAATTGCAAATATATATGTACATAAAGCACCTAGGTGCCTAGTCAGTTTTGTACATATACTGTATAGTTGTGTGTGTAAGTTGCCATGCAGTCAATCTGCTTTTTACCTCATCTTAATTAGTGTAGCCAATCTTAGAATTTTTTCCTCTTGTGGCGATATTTGTTGTGCAGATTACTGTTCTTACTCCTGTCCATTCGTTTTTGTTAAATCATTAAACATCAATGTATTGTATTTTTCTTCAATCTTTATAGATAATATGTACCATTTCTTTATATACGACTAAAATTCAGAATAACATTCACATGCTTGTATGCAAAATAATGCTAACTGTTACTGCTTCATTTTTTTTGCAGAACTTTGAATGGAAATCAGTTCTCTGGTTCTTTACCAGATGAGATTGGCTATCTACAGAACTTAAACAGATTACAAATCGATGAAAACCAAATCTCTGGCCCCATACCTAAGTCGTTTGCTAACTTAACAAGCATGAGGCATCTGTAAGTATCAAGTATCTTCAGTTTTTCTTACTTCCATCCCTATGTCGCTTCTTATTTTAAGCTTTGTTTAATCTTGACTCTCCTTTTACCTTTAGCCACATGAACAATAATTCATTAAGTGGGTTAATCCCATATGAGTTGTCCAGATTGCCTCAACTCCTTCATCTGTAAGTGGACCTCTGCCTGTGTTCTGACATTTTTTTTCTATTTTGCAAGTTGCAGCATGAGTTGTGATTAAATTGGTCTTATTCTGTAAACTGTGCAGTCTTGTGGACAACAATAATTTATCTGGACCTCTTCCCCCAAAATTAGCAGAGACGACTAGTTTGAAAATACTGTAAGTACAATTTTATGTACCCTAATGAGGCTTCCTTGACATAGAAAGTTACAGCACATCAGAATGTCTTTTGGTTTCTTTCCGAGAATATCCACCAGTTTCTGGTTGCTTGAAGTTGTTGATGATTAGTTTAATTTCGCACGTTTTTCGAAGATTAGTACTGCAAATTTCTCGAGTATACTTTCTAATATAACTTTGCTGTACAAAGCACCTGTCTTTCTCTTTGAGAATGTTTCTCTCTTCTTTTAGATAAGTTTGGCACTTTTGTTAGCTAACGGGATTCATTTCTTATATCTATATCTTTCTACTTCTAGTCAGGCTGATAATAATAACTTCAGTGGAAGTTCCATCCCTGCTGCATACAACAACATACCAACACTTCTAAAGCTGTGAGTGTACCCCTTTTCCTTCATATTGTCCTTTACATTGTCTTAGTGTTTGAGTTAGATGCACGGGACTGCATAGCATACAAAATCATTTTAAGAAGTAAAGAGGCTATCACAAGTTTGAGTGGAGAAGATCAGCATGGTACATAATATAATTGGTTAATGAAAACAGACTTTGTTCAAAATGCGTTTGTTGAGATTTCATAAATGAGTAAAAAGAGGACAGCTTAGCTCAGTTTGCCAAGGTGGTGAGCGCCTCGCCCGCCTGGGTTTGAGCTCTGCTCAACCCGTGTGCTCACGAGGGCCGGGTGTAGGCGTGGTGCATGTGTGGGTTGTGTGTGCGTGCGTGCGTTTGTGGCCCGGCTGTTGTTCTCCTTCTTTAATGGATGCTAGTGCTCTTGGCCAATTTTTTTTTAAAAAAAAATATGAGTAAAAACCCATCGCAACCAAAAAAAAACTCAAGCTTGAGAGTTGATATAGTTGGCATTCAAGGGACAATTCATGTTACTCTGGAATCCTCTTTTTTATAAGATTATATAGCAGCTAGATCAGGATGCACTCAGTCTGTTCTTGTAGGTTCTTTTTTCCCCTCTGGGGGTGTTTGGATGAGGGGTTTTTTGGGATTTAATTCCTAAGGTTTGGAAAAAAAAAATACCCCCTACCCAAACAGGCCCTCAGTCTGTGGAGAAATTTTCATTGATAAATAATAATTTAGTTAATATAGTTTACATCCAATCAACATCATGTTTAAACTCAAATCAAGATATGTGTTCAGTTGATAATCATTTTTCATGTTACCAGGAGTCTTAGGAACTGCAGTTTGCAAGGAGCTGTTCCTGATCTAAGTGGCATACCTGAACTTGGCTATTTGTAAGTCCAGATCAAACTAAATGCTGTATTTTCCTTTTCAGTTATACTATTTTGACATCCTACTATCAATTATTATCATTTTATTCTTTGTTTGCACTTTGCGGCAGCTGTTTTGGCACATTTGTTTTATCCAGCATATGTTTTTAAAATGCCCTTCAGTACTTATGTTTCAATGAGAATATCACCCATTTGGTTTATGAAATCCAGGAGATTATTCTGCATCTCTTTACTTTCTGGCATGCAATTTCAGGGATCTTAGCTGGAACCAACTGACAGGGTCTATACCAACAAACAGTCTTGCTTCAAATATCACTACGATGTATGTTGCTTTTGATAATCTTTCATATTATTTTTAAATCACCAATCTAACTTCTAGTTTCTGACAGTGATTTGTCGCATAACTTTCTTAATGGAACTATCCCGCCAAATTTCTCAGGGCTGCCTAATCTTCAGTTCTTGTAAGTAACATTTTGACTTACAAATACTGCTCCAATCCCTGATAAATATGCTTTACCATTGAAGATGAATGTTTTCCCTGTTGAACTATAGATTAATATGTTTTTTCTCTCTAAAGGAACTAGTGTAAGTGAGAAAAGTGGTTCTCCAAAAGTGTTCTTACTTTTCAAGTAAAAATATGTTAGTCAGCACTATTCTGTTACTTATTTTGTTAGAGGCATATGAAAATGTTGCTTTACAGGTCAATTGAAGGGAATCTCCTAGACGGTGTTGTTCCATCGGCTATTTGGAGTAACATCACTTTTACGGGAAATAGAAGCCTTGTTCTGTATGATAATATTTGCATATGTACTTTATGCAGTCTATTTGATATATGCATATGTAATGTATTTTTTAAATAATGCAGGGACTTTCAAAATAACTCCCTTGACACTATTCCGGCTGCATTTGAACCTCCGAAAGCTGTCATCGTTCTGTATGTTGCTTTGCCACAGAAAATTTCTTTATCAGTTTGCACCTCCTGAACACACATATACACAACCCATGTTCAGCTGTCTAGTTTGTTGGGAATATGGAAATTTCATTGCTGAACATCTGAACAATTTGGTGATTAGTAGCACCAGTTATCAAGTTACAGCTAGTGCAGATCTGTATAACGGATGTTAAAGTTATTAAAGATCCAAGAATGCAAACAAAAATAAAATAAATCACCCTGAACTTTTCAACCAAATATTTTCTTTCTGCTGTGACAAATAATCATTAACATCATTATCATTTCCTGCAGGCTTTATGGAAACCCCGTATGTGCGAAGTCTAATGTAGCTCGAGCAGCTGGTCTTTGTCAACCCACATCTGCAAAGGAAGCACCATCTGGACAAGGACCACATGTTAGTCTAAAGTGTGCTCCTTGCCCGACGGATAAAAATTATGAATACAATCCATCGTCCCCTATACCTTGTTCCTGTGCTGTGCCTCTGGGAGTTGGATTTCGGCTGAAGAGTCCAGGGATCTCAGACTTCCGTTCCTATAAAGAAGCCTTTGAGATCAACTTAAGCTCTCTATTGAACCTGCTTATTGATCAGCTATACATTGAACAGTACATATGGGAGGCTGGTCCAAGGCTGAATATGCATTTGAAGTTATTCCCAAGTAATACTAGTTTATTCAATACGTCTGAGGTTGTGCGGCTCAGACATCTACTTGCTGGATGGCAGATTACTCTATCAGATATTTTTGGTCCATACGAGCTTCTCAATTTCACACTTGGTTCATATGCAGACGGTATGTAGAATTTACTTTGCACCAAAGGATGCCATTCATAATTCTAACATATTAAACTACTAGTTGAAATGTGTCACCAGCATATGTGTAATTCTTTTGCCAAGACAGACAATGGGCTATGATCATATCAATAGAGTTTTTGTGACTGTTCCATATGCTAGTAGAATAAGAAATTTCATGAAGTTTTAATTTGATTTTATATGCTCTATGGAGTTTATACGAGTGTTTTATGTTAGTATGTTCAGCAATAGATAATTATTTCATGCAACATAATAAATATTGGTTATTTATTAGCCTTCTTCCAACCTATATGCCATGAATTTTTATGGTGATCTTTTTGAAGGGTCATGAAATTTTGAAAATGGGTAGGTGACTACCCTTATTCGGATCCCCAGAATACCTCGACCCCTCACGAGGGGCTCAGGAGGCCAAGAGTAAGTGAGTGGAGAGTGAGGATCCATACCCTAATATAAGTTCCCTAGGGTTCATGTGGAACTTGAATCCAAAGTCCTAAGGGGTGAGCGGACCCCCTCCACAACAATGAAAAATCAGAATGATGATTCTGAAGGCATAGCAACTTAACAAGGAATTGTGAATATTTTTCTTCTTAGTTTATATTCACCACTACATGTTTCATACTGATCTACACAAATACTCTGTACAATTGATGATTCACTAGTTTACTGTTTGTCCTTGTTTTTTTTGCAGAATTCCCAACTGTGTTGTCATCAGGTTTAAAGAAGAGCGCACTAGCTGGAATTTTGGCAGGAACAATTACTGCTGCTATTGCATTGTCTGTGGTTTCTACAATTTTTATAATGAGAAGACGCACAAAACTTAAAACAGTTTCGAGGCGGTCATGTAAGTCATTCCATTTTTGAATGAATATAGCTTTCCATGTGCTACATGGACAAAACCTTGCTATCTGACAAATTAGAAATGCCTTGCTGCTTTATCTGGCAATCAGTTATATATAGGAGCATCTTTGGTTTAGTAGGAAACTATTTTTTTTACAATTCTTCTGTAATATTGTAAGTTGGACCTAAGCTGTCATCATTTATGGCTTCCATGACCTCATCCGAATGGATTAGAATAGGAGTTCTAAAGAAAACATCTAAAGTGTTTGAACTCTGTAGAAAGTAAACTTTTAGTTTTCTAGTAGACAGGAAATTCAAGCCACAGCATCTAAAGATGTATATCGTTTTGCAGTACTGTCAAGGTTTTCTGTCAAGGTTGATGGTGTGAGATGCTTCACATTTGAAGAAATGACCGCAGCAACAAATGAATTTAATGATTCAGCTCAAGTTGGTCAAGGAGGTTACGGAAAAGTCTATAAAGGAACTCTAGCCGACGGAACAGCTGTTGCAATCAAACGGGCACATGAAGATTCTCTGCAAGGTTCAAAGGAGTTTTGCACAGAAATAGAGTTGTTATCAAGATTGCATCATCGTAATTTGGTTTCTCTGGTTGGTTATTGTGATGAAGAAGATGAACAGGTACATTTCTCAACCTCCCCTTTTGGAATCATTTATGTATAATAAAGTATATTGTTGAAATCATCCCACAACCCCCTACACATTAGGTAGGAATTAGACAAATGTCTTCGTAATTTGGTGATAAACATGCTCAGGATTAGGGGTTCTGCAGTCACTCCAAATCTGCGAGTTTTATCATATATACAAAAGAGTATCTGCAGTAACTGTTGCTCATAGAGAATTGTGTTTTGCAGATGCTGGTGTACGAGTTCATGCCAAATGGCACCCTACGTGATCATCTATCTGGTAACACCCCCCCCCCCCCCACCACACACACACACACAAAACACCCACCCACCCACCCATATAACCATCATGGATTTTACATTTAGGGCCTGTTCGGATCCCAAAGAGCAATCACACTCTTCCAAACAGGCCCTTAAGATCAATCATGATCTCAGCCAATCTCCCATAATTTTTATTTAGTGTGTTTCATCAATAATGCATGTTTGTATATGTTGCTTTTGTTTTAGCATTGGCAAATCCAAAAGTGCATAATTCTTAAACTTGTGTTGGATGTCAAGCACCTAATCTAGTTTAACAATTTCACAGCCAAGTCTAAAAGACCTCTGAACTTTGGTCAGAGGTTGCATATTGCACTGGGTGCTGCAAAGGGAATCCTCTATCTACACACCGAGGCAAATCCTCCTATATTTCACCGTGATGTTAAGGCGAGCAACATTCTATTGGACTCCAAGTTTGTAGCAAAGGTGGCCGACTTTGGTCTTTCAAGGCTTGCTCCGGTCCCGGATGTTGAAGGAACATTGCCAGCTCATATCTCCACCGTTGTTAAGGGCACCCCAGTAAGTGCCATTACACCTAGCAAAGTAGCAGCACTGCACACATTATGATCTCTGTTTTGCTGTTTCATGTCAGACAACAGGAAACTTTAGAGTAACTTGTAGCGTGCAAGTTTAGATGACCATATCTATTCTTTTTCCTTTTGGCAGGGCTATCTCGATCCAGAATACTTCCTAACTCATAAACTGACAGACAAAAGCGATGTGTATAGCCTTGGTGTTGTCTTTCTTGAACTATTGACTGGGATGAAGCCAATCCAGCATGGCAAAAACATTGTTAGAGAGGTACGGCTTCCACCCTAATCATTACTTAAATATTTGATTAAAATATCTGTTTAACAGAGTGCATAGTGTGTATTATTGAGTTGTTGAAACTTTTTCCTTTTGACCATTCAGTAAGATCATTGGCGATTCAGTATATAATTTGCTGTCACTGTAGGTAAACACGTCTTACCAATCAGGAGACATTTCTGGAATCATCGACAGCCTAATGTCGTCCTACCATCCGGAATGCGTCACGAGGTTCCTCTCGCTGGCGATGAAGTGCTGCCGGGACGAGACCGACGTGAGGCCTTGCATGGCTGACATCGTCAGAGAGCTCGAGGCCATCCGGAGCGCGCTGCCCGAAGGAGAGGACCTCCTGTCCGTAACTACGGAGACGGGCTCCTCGGGTGCGCTGACCAAATCCATGTCGGCCTCCTCGGCGACCACGGGGGCTCTCTTCGTCTCGTCCCATACTTCCGGCAGCGGACACGCGAACAGTGGGATCCCTTCCGGCATTGTGACCCCTCGGTAGCATTGCCGGCTAACATTTTTCGTGTTGTAAATGGTTGTAGACATGTAAGTAATGCTTTGCAGAATTCTGCTCTGGTCTTCCAGGTGATTGATTTCTTGTTCTGTACTCTGTACATGAGAGTGGGTGTAAAGGGATGCTAATGGGCTTGGACCGGATTAGCCTTTTGGATTAGGCCGATCCAAAACCGCAAATAGATTGGACTCATTTTGAATCTATAGTTATTTGGACTAGATCTAGATTAGATTGTACCAGGCTCGGATCTTATGTTTTCCTACTAAATCTTTCACCACTAGTCAAGTAAACCAATTGATATTGCCTTTAGTACTAATGTTTTTTTTTGTTTTACATACTTCAGTAGCATACTTTAAAGTCTAACTTTTAACCTATGTTTTCAGTAAAATGTAATTATAGACCTAGTTTTATCACTAGATATTACATCGTAAACTATCAACTCATCAAACAAACAACAATTTGTCTAGATAAATGCCCAAGTCAAGACACAGACTTTCATTTGGACCTAGACTAAATTTGAACCTTATTCTTTTGGATTAGACTAGATACAGATCTATAAAAAAAATATTAGATTTAGACCAGATCTACGGAGCTTTAGCCCATTAGCATCCTTAGGTGTGTTGTTGTGAACTTTCTGTTTTTTTATTGTTTTTGAGATCAGGGTGCTGTTGTGAACTACTGTACGATGTAATGTACTAGTGACAGACATTGGTGACGAATGCAAATTAGGAATGCTAATGTGATCTTTTCAGTTGCAGGCTTACGGTTGGAAGCTCCTCCATTGATCGCTTTGTGGCATTTAGTCGAACGCCTTGAGCGCTTGCCCCGGGGCCGGGCGGTGTCATCTCGTGACTCTATGGTTGACTTCACGAACGAAGTAAACAATCCACCTTGAGCGAGTGTGCGCACCTGGTTGTAGCCTTGGTAGGCGAATTCGTAGGCACGCAGGCGAGGGCCTCGTCGGTTTGCGCGGCCGGGTGGCACGAGGGATGTGTGGCCGCGAGCCCGCGAGCGAGGCCGCAGGAAGCGCGAGGAGACGGGAACGTGGGAAAGGTTGGTGTTTGGGTCGGCGAGCGAAGAGAATACTGTTCGACCCAGACGACATTTTTTTTTTTTCGTCATTAGCTGCCGATCGGTAGGAATATATACTAATATAGTGCCAGTGCTAACGCTACGACGGTAGTACATCCGCGTATCAATTAAATGAGAAGATAACTATGAATATAACACTTAATAGTAAATAATCTTGTGATCACATTGTACGTACTACATATTTGGAAGGAGAGTGAATCCAACAAGGAAATAAATAGGGAAGATCCGCATGCAAGGAAATCAGAATTGAATTTTTTACTGCCCTGACCAAAACTGTATGTACTACATATTTGGAAGGAGAGCGAATCAAACAAGGAAATAAACAGGGAGGATCCGCATGCAAGAAAACCAGAATTGAATTTTTTACTATTCTTGCCTCGTGATCGTATTTTTTTTTCCGAATATAACCTTTTTCGAGATTTTTTTTACGGATCTAGCCCCATATAGCCTAATTTCAGCGTACAGAGAGCACTGATTTTTTCCATTTTTTATCCACGGAACCAGCGGTTTGTGAGTGCTGTTTAAATTTTTTTAATTTTTTCTCGCGGAACCAGCGGTCGGCGAGCGCTGTTTAATTTTTAGCTTTTTTTCCTGCGAATCCGGTGGTCATGAGCACGTTTATTTTTCCATATTTTTCCAAAATTATTGGTGGGACAGGCACCGCTTGATTTTTTTCATTTTTTCTCCCACGCTTGAATTTTTCAGCGGCCACCAAGCATTTTTTTTTTGCCAAAATTATTAAGCAGACGAACACCGCTTGATTGTTTTTTTTTATTTTTTGGGAATTTTTTACTGTGTTGGCATTATCGTTATAATTTTTTTCGAATCACTCGCGACGATGAATTTACGATCGTAGCCTCGAGCCGAAAAATTCAATGAGCTGATGGCGCGATATTATTTACGGCCTTTCGAGCTCGAACTTTTTACTATATTAGTATCGTCGTTATAATTTTTCTGAATCAGGCTCTCGGGCGATGAATTTGCGATTGTAGCCTTGAGACAGAAAAAACCAGCAGAGAGGTGCTAGAATTTTTTTCCCGCGGTTTCCTTTTCCCAGCACGTAATATATGGTCCTTTCCTTTTTCAGGACGTTTGTTTCTTTTTCCTTGATTCCAAGACGTTTGTTTCCTTTTCCTTGTTGATGCTGGAGGTGAGAGAAGGTCTGTTGTGGGCCACAGGGATGATTTCAAAAAAATATGGAAAAATAAATTGCGCTCGCCGACCGCTGGATCCGCAAGAAAAAAAAGATAAAAATTAAATGATGCTGCTCGCAATTTACCGGTTCCGAGAAAAAATTGAAAAAATTAAGCAAACACTCACGAGCAGTTGGTTCCTTAGATAAAAATAAAAACAAAATTCAACGCTCTCCGTATGTTGAAATTAGGCTCTATGGGGCTAGATCTGTAAAAAAGTCTCGAGAAGGGTCATATCCGGAAAAAAATACGATCACAATGCCAGAACAATAAGAAATTCAAGTCTTGTTTCCTTGCATGTGGATCCTTGTGTTTATTTCTTTGTTTGATTCACCCTCCTTCCAAATATGTAGTACGTACAATTTTGGTCGATAAAAATTCAAGTCTGTTTCCTTGCATGCGGATCCTCCTTATTTATTTCCTTGTTTGATTCGCTCTCCTTCCAAATATGTAGGTGGGGGAGGTCTGTTGTGGGCCACAGGGATGATTAGACACACTAAATAATGGCCATCGGATGTGGGTGAGTAAAACTGAGGAAAGATCTGAGACGTTCATTTTGATGAATGCAAGTTTCTGAGGACGTTTTGCTGGGTGCACGAACATTGAGTCATCTCTAATGAGGTGCATTATTTAGGGTGGACGTAGGAAAAATTGCTTAGGTGCATTATAAGGGGTATAGATTAAAAGCTCGTGAGAGTCGCTAAGAAAAAAGAGAAATAGACTAGAAATTCCCACAAAAAAGCAAAATATCTAGCCCTTAATCCTATGGGCCTTATTTACAATTGCCATTGGATCTTTCAGAAATAGACTAGAAATAAAACCCATGAGAGTTAGACTAGAAATTCCCACAAAAAGGCAAAATATCTAGCCCTTAATCTGGTGGGCTTTATTTACAACTGCCATTGGATCTTTGAGAAATAGACTACAAATTCTCACAAAAAAAAAACAAAATATCTAGCCTTTAATTTGGTGGACCCTAATTAAAAATGCATCATATTGACCATTAGATGCTATTGAGTAGATATATATATTACGTTGTAGTATAAAATCAAAATAAAAGACAAAACTTACATGGTAGGGGCGGATCGATACATCTGGATCTCATGAGTGATTAAGCCTAATTATAATTTTGATTAGCAAATCATAACCAACAAACCAGCACATGAACTCTAACGTTACATTGGACGCACCTTGACCTTATATAGACAATACACACCGATGTGACTCAATGCATGCAATTAAAGAAAATACAAATGACCTCATGTTGGTTTAGCCATAACATAAAAGTCACGTAGCCCTAAAACTAATTTGTATTTGATTTCGTTTTTCTAAGAACTCCCTAAAAGTAGATCGGTTTTATCGAGAAACAAATAAATCAAGACATTTACTATATACAGACTTATCCCCTGGACGCCATGGTGTCTGCTGGTGCTCCCCATCCAAGTGCTCCCGAGGAAAGAAAAGAACGCGAAAATAATAACATTGCACGAGATCGATCGCCCTTCGAATCCTTTTACTTGCGTAGCCAGAAAAAAAACAGAAATCGCTGCTTCTTTCTTGATGTGGAAGAGTGCGCCTCCTGATCTCCCAATCTAACTCTCACAAAATCAGGATTCTTTAGATTTGTTCTTTTTTATCTCTTGGTTCGTCTATGATAGATTCAACACTAAGTATGGCACTGACCTGATCAAAGAAAACAAATTGATGTGGTAATAGTGTTATGGGCTTCATCAAAAGGCATTACGCCCATCCTATATTGGGTCACGGGGTCAAGACCGGTCCTACGGCGCTTCAATAGCATATCATGTAGAGTTGTTAAGAAAATAAAATGCTAGAAATTCTCATAAAAAAGCAAAACATATAACCCTTAATTTAGTGAACTTTAACTAAGTTGAACTATAATAGCTATTATATTTGATGTTACTATTTCAAAAAACGTCTAACCGTCTATCTAGCGGATCCGAATTATAACGGCTTAGATTAAAAGAAAAAATCTATGTGAAGTACAACAAAAAATTAGCAAAAATTCAGAATAAAAATAAAAATAAATTAGACATTTGATTTTCATATGAACTCTAAATTAAAACACTTACATTACTAAAATTCAGAATAAAAATTAGTTAAAAATTAGCAATTGGATTTGTATTATCAATTTAATCCAAAACTAAATAAAAATAAAATCAATGGCTTAGATTAAAAGAAAGAGCCCATACTAAGAACAATAAAAATAACAGAAATTCAGAATAATAAATAAATAAAAATCAACCATTTAACTTTCATATGAAGTACAAATTAAACATGTTCATTGCTAAAATACAGAATATAAATTATATTAAAAAATAGTAGTCGGATTTGTATACGATTTCTACGGTACAATCGATATGCAAAATTAAATAAAAATTAACATAAATTTGGAATAAAAAACAAAATAAAATTAGTTATTTGATTTTCATACAAATTCTAAATCAAAACTTGAAATTCGAAATTAAATATAAATAACATAAGAATAAAAATAAAAGGAAATTAGGGATTGTTTTTTAATTCCATACTAAGTGAAAAATATAATTTTTCATTTTATTCAGAATTAAAATTTTAGAAATATGCTAATTTAAGGGGGAAATAAAATAAGGTAAGTAATTTGATATATATATATATATATATGTTATTAATATTATGTAATAAAAGTCGATTACACGTTTTTTATAGTCGCTAAAATAATATAGAATATACTAAAAATTCTCAAAAAAAAATCTAACTCTTTATTTGGTGGATCTCCACGGAACGAAGAGATTAAGAGGGTGATACATGGCAGTTGTTCCCTTAGTTATACCGGTATGAGCAATATGATGTGCAATAAAAGAAGTACCGAAAGAAAGAGACAAACGTTGTAATAATGAAATTAAGAGATGATGATATAAATAGAAAATATTATGTTATGCTATGTTTACTATTTTTCTATGCAAGTATTTGTAGAAGAAAGTTTTGGTCACATGTGATAAGTACTGTGAAACGGAGTAAATATATTCTCCTATAATATACAATATCAAAATATCACAAATTGTGTTTTGTATTGATCTATTTTTGAAAAAAAATCACAAATATATTATCAAGTTATTTAAACATACTTTAAAAATGATGCACGGGCCATCTTGCTAGTTGTAAAAATAGCTCTTGAACAGTGTGATCCAGTGGTCCACGTCTGCGGATTGTTTTTCTTTATTGGAATTCCAGCGGACCGGATCTGCAGGGATTTTTTTATTTTTTAATCACGTCGTACACGTCCAGCGGACTGAAACCACGGATTTCCGCGAGTTCTAGCGGTTCCAGTCCGCTGGAACTCGGGGTGGGTGGGGTGGGGTGGGGGCCGGGTAGGAGGCAACGACGTCGCGGACGTTAAAAAAATTTTATAGAACTAGAACGATTTTGAAAAATTGTATAGAACTGGAACGATCTCTACACAAAATTTCACAATTTTTCAAGGTTGTTTCAATTCTATAATTTTTTTTATAGAATTTATTATTCTGTCGTCGGGTCAGAACAGTAAAAAGTTCTCGGCGAGCGAGCGAGACCGCCTCACAGGCCCACTCTATTCACACTGGCACACGAACAGGCCAAGAGAGCCGCCGCGGCAGTAGACGACTGGGCCCTGGGCGCGTTGCCGTTGCCGACGCGCGGGGGCTGTGCCGCGGCGAAAACGAATGGCTTGCAGCACGCGGCCGCGAAAGTACAGCCGTACAGGCCTCGCCCGGGTTAAGAAGTCAGGAACGCGTGCGGCGGCTGGCTGTCTGCCCTGAAGCGGCGAGCGGGCGGCGGCACGAGCAGCGGGTGCAAGGCAAACGCAGGGCTCGTATATCACCGGCGGCCGCCGCATGCGCACACGGCAATTTCTTCCCCTGGCACGTTCAGTTGTCTTCCGTAAACAAGGCTCCAATTTGTTCTCGCTCCTCAAATGCCGTTGGCGATGATACATACAACCACAAACCTGGTTCTTGCTTCTTTTGTAAGCACATTTGCTTTCAACTCATCAGTCCTAATTCGATTGGAAACTTGGATTGCGTGACATGCATATCACGGAGCAATCGATCCCATGCTGTCACCCAATGACCCCGAAGCCTGCAATTCTCTCTTCTATCACACGACAGACGGAATGGAATGAGATGACATAGCATCCACAGGTCACAGACTCACAGGCTCGTAGCAAGTGCAGCCAAACGCAGTGCGAATGCTACACTGTTGCAGGCTTAATTGCAATGATATTCGCTTGTCAACGTCACTGCTCGAGAACTCCTTTCTTTCTCTCTCCTGGAAGTGGCAAGGCATGGCAGGTTAAACAATCTGATTCACCTTTAGATAGGTAATCAATCGTCACAATCTTGAATCAATAGACATGGTTTCACACTTCTTTTTGGTAAGACACTTACGACGGTTCGACAACAAGCCGCTGCTGCATAAAACTGTCTAAGATTAAAATTGCAAACCGTGGAAACTAAATACAAATACTGAGAGTATACAGACTATATATATTAGCTTCTTACAACTATTTTAACAAGAAAACAAATTTCACTAAAGCTAGCTAGGCGATAACCAACACGTGGAGATTTTAAGGCAAACTTCTCAGTTCATGTCAGCAAAATGAACGCATGCTGCCAACCTTCACTTTTTACAGGGGCTCAAAGGCATGTTGTCAAACTCAACCAGCCGAGTGCTCGTAATTCAGACCAATCAGAATTGCCACGTCATCCAAACATGTCAAAGCTTTCGCCAGGTCGGAGATGGGAGAAACTCCCAGGGCTCTCCACTTTCCCCAAGAATTGATCAAGTCCTGCACAAATCAAACAATATCAACTTCGGTAACTTTGCAATTTTATGTTGTCTAATTTAGTAATGGCATTTGTTGCAAAGAAGATACTTGGATTCGACATAATGTTCTCGTAGAAGGACATCTGGCCCAAACTGCCTAACGATCTCGAGCTATTGTCATTGGATCCATAGACCATACCACGAATTTGCTCATGATCTGTCTCGAAGCGATGCATCTCTGTGATCCTTTCAGAATTGTGATCTCTCACAGACATGTTCTGGTGGAGTGGTCTATCTGATTTCAGCTTCTTGTCAGTTGGGGACTCCTCATCTGCCTCAGCTTCAGATTCAGCATTATTTGGTAAAGTAGCAGCCTGCTTCCGCTTCGACCGTGCACGTCTATTTTGGAACCAGTTGTAGACATTTGTCTCAGAGATCTGGCCATGCTGTGAGAGCTCCGCTGTTATCTCTTTTATCTTTTGCTTGCTTGGTGTTCCATTGCCTTGGTCAAAGATGTTCTCAAGGATCTGCAGCTGCATCGCGGTAGGTGTCCATCGCTGCCTTGCTGTTGTGATCTTGTGACCTCCAGCAACCATTAGTGGATCACAGTACAGATTACCAAGCCTCATTCCTGAAGAAGAAAGCGAACCTCAGTTGACCAGAAAAGGAAGTACCTGTTCTATCGACAACGTGTACAGTAGAATAGATCAAGAAAAATAAAATAAAATAAAATTGAGATTGGGCAGATGGATAATTCAGCAAACTGTGTTTCGGGAGTCTATCTAAATGAGGGGGTGTCTCTCATAAGCACAACCCTCTATCGGCATTAGAATAACTGAATTAAAGAAAAATATAAATTCCTAGTGTTAGAAAAACACTTGTAAGGCCATTGGGAAACTAGGATGAATCGACAGAATTATATACCAATGACTTCATGAACATTGCCAATTGGAAAAAATATATATGCTTAAGTTGTGAAGAAGACATCTAGTTAGATGATATAAACTGTTGTTCCATTAAAACATGGACAAGTATGGCAATTGTACACGAGTGATAGGCGATGGTACGTGGTGATACCATGATTAGAATTGCATTATAAGAACAGTGTTCAACACAGTACAAAGACAAGTAACATGTTACGAGATTCCTGCATGTCAAGCTTAGATTCTGCAGAACAGCAGAATATTGCAGAATAATCAGTGTGCACATGGGCACATGGCACAAAATGGCAATTGGTCCCACATGACAATTCTGTGTCACCAGCTATTCATTATTAGCTCTATTTAAATTATTTTGCTGTTTGAGCTGCTCTCTGGATCGTAATATAAAGCAGCTGAAAAAGTAATTGAACATATAAACTGCCCATGGTTACTGATCAAACAGAAAAATTTTACAGCTTAACATAAATAACAAATGCACACCATAGCCATGAAATACGACCTAGAGCGTATAAATCGAACATAAGTGCATTAACTCAAAACAATAAATGAAGGATTTCCGATTTTAACGTGGACCAAACCTAGTCAACTTAACAAAGCACCAAATTGATGAGCTAGCACTTTCTTGTGTTTTCTATGGGTGCCACCGAAAAAATGCCTAATTTCACTTCTGCCATGGCTATTTTTCTCGTTTCATTTTTTACCACTAGCGTTTGCTCTTCTTCCTCTTTTTGCCACTTTTGTCTGTTCACTGTGAGTTGACCGTCAGTTGAAATTGTTCATTCTGTTTTTGATTTTTTAAAAATAACAAATGAAGTTCAATTTTTTTGAAATTTTTCTGCATGATCATAGACTACTAAAGATAGTACCATAAATTTTCCGAGCATGATCAAGTATATACAAAAATCTTCATTTTTATAAAAATGTATATGCTTGATGATGCTCTAAAAAATTTATGGTACCATCTTCAGTAGTCTAGGATCATACAAAAAAATTTCTAAAAGAAACTTCAATTGTTATCTTTAAAAATAAAAAACAGAAGGAATAATTCTGACTGACGATCAACTCATAGTCAACTGATGAAAATGGCAAAAAGAGGATGAAGTGAAAACAGTAGTAGCAAAAATAAAACGATGAAAAGACTAGTGGCAAAACCGAAATTACACACTTTTTCAGTGGCACCAACAAAATTTTCCCTAATAACAAATGCAGGGAATAGGCCAATAAAGTCCTGCAACCAGCGGTGTGGTAAATCCTGTAGTAGTTTTCATAAGAGATAAACATGGCATGGCCAGTTAGTAAGACCTCAGAAAAATAAATTAATCTTCCACTTCAGGATTATTGTGTGTTAGTTGTAAGCTTAGGTGGGTTCATGAGCTCCAATCAATGGAGTTTTGCTTGCAAGTTTTAGGTAAGCAATGGAATACATTACCTTTACTGGCTAACAGAACATTTTCTCAAATGATCCGTTACACTGATCAAGAGAATGTCCACTACCATTATCAAGAGAGTTTATAACTTATAAGTATGCCATGCAAAGAACAAACCTAACAGAACTCTGTATAGTTAATGAAAGAAAATGAGGAGTCATGAAACGCAATTTACTAGTCGTCCCCTGTATTACCATTGCAAGCAATTTCAAACACCAGCAAAATTTCAACCAGTCGAAAACAACGGACTGAACAATATAAGACTATTAAACGGAAGCGCAATAGCAATGTATGGGACTTGCTCATGCATGAAGTGACAAATAAAAACACTAGTCTAGATGATGTAGTATAAAATGAAACAAAGCTTGATCACTAAGAATTTCATAAAATAGTTAAACATAACCCAATCATATTACCTCTAACTCCGAGCATTCCTCTCAATACAAGTTGCAAAAATACAAGTTGTAAAAATCTTAAAGCAAGTAAAATGTTACCATTCACCTTTCATTCGTACGTTAATATTTATATAACTTATGCATAGAAGCACCTCCCAAAAAATATTATGCCATAAAAAGTAACCTTGTTTTCCTTCTGCAGAAAAAGTAAACGGAACTCCTCACAGTGCACGTACCAAAGCAAAACACGAAAAGAATGCTACTTTCCAATCTCCCAATTTTTCATATCCAAATACCTGATTGATCTCGTCCTCTAAGCGGCGTTTGGTTTAAAGGACCGGACTTGAATGGCATCCAATCTAACTCCAAACCTACCCCACTTTTTTGGTTCGAGGAACGGAACGGGTTGGTTCATCACTAGTTCACTACCTCATATCTCGTAAGCACATGTGTAGTGTTAATTGTCAAACGAGGGATGAAGTCAAGTCATCCCACTAAATTTTTAGGATGATCCTATGATGGACCAATTCATCGAAAGGTGATCCCTCGAACCAAACACACCGTAAATTTCATAGGTCTACCGTCTACGTCTTTCTACTCCCCAAGAACAACCAACGAGACGAGACGAGAAGAGAAGAGACGAAAAGTGTGAATTTGCTACAAGTGTACCGACCTGCAATGGAGTCCTGGTGCGCGGTGAGGGCGCGATGCATCTCGACGAGCTGCTCGCAGATGGTGGCGTAGATGGAGATCTGCTTCCGGAGCACCTCCATCTGCTCGTCCGTCATCACCTTGACGTACCCCAGCCCTTCCCCTCCGCGCCTCTCGTCCGCCGACTCGCCGGCCGCGGTGGAGGAGGCCTTGGCCTTGTCCCACTCCATGACTCTGGCCAACCGCTCCCGCTACAGGAGCCACAAAGATGGCATCTTGGAAGGGGCCAGAAGAAGGGAATTGGGAAAGTTTCGTTCTTGGCGCAGTAAAATGGAAGGTAATCTCTCTGGCAGATCCCGATTCCGGGATTAGCAGCTGCAGCCTGGATGGAAAGGAGGAAAATATGGCGCCTTCCAATTCCCTTGCTCGTTGTGTACGTACGGTAGGATCAGAAACGGCAAGCTTTAAATCGTGACTGGAACAATCCTGCTGCAAGAACTGCGACGGAAGGAGAGAAAGGAAAGCAGAAAGAAGAAAATCTTTTTGGTATTTGCAACTGAGAAATGAAAGAAAGAAAAGCTGACAAGTGACAACTCGTGCTAAAATCGCAGCTTTGGATTGGAAAGTTTGGAATGTTTTGCTCTCTGAGTCTCTCTCTCTCTCTCTCACCCCGTCTATTATCGCATATCCATGATTTTGGCGAGGCTCTTGGCTCTTGTACTAGTTGCGACTTGCGACTACCCTGCTGTCTGCGTCCATGTCTGTCCGTGTTGCAGCAAACGTGGGACACTATTATTCTGCTCCACTATCCCAATTGGAGTGGAGAGGTTGGGCGTTGGGGAATGGGGATATAGGAGAGAACAGTGTGCGGGTGTTGTTACGGGCAGGGGAGAATGGAATGTCACAGCTCTTTGCAGGAGTAAATACTCCTGCTCCCTGAGATTTCTTCAGTTTCATCTGTCTTGTTCTTTTTTTCTTCTTGACAGAGAGATACCATCAACATAGAGAATTTAGAATTTTTGTGGAAAGTAGTAGTTCTGGAGCCTCCGGTAGAAACCTCCATCGGTAAACACTCACCCAACCGAAAGCATGCCGTACTGCTGCTGATTGCAAATTCGCAATGCCATGCACAGGTGAAATTTCTTTACCTACGTTCTGTCCATTTCGCAGTTTTTGGGTCTAAACAAAGCACATGAGTGGGGGCCAAAGACGACTGATCTCAAATCTGAACTATGATGGAGTCGAGTGTTTTGTGGAATGGTTTGAGACAAGCAGGTGATCGAGGAGGGGAGTAGTAGAACGCAAGTGTGTGTAAAGGAAGTGTGAGAGTACGTAAAGGAAGGGGAAGAATGATGGTCGCGTGGGCATGTGAGGGGTCGAAGAGCTGAATACGACTCGCCGGGGTGTTGCTGCCTGCCTCGCCAATCTTGATTGATCATGCCAACTTGTACCATGCACGCTACAGTTTTGGAGATAGGTATATACAGTAGGATATGGTATTATTGGCTCACAACAATTTCATTCCATTCCGATTCAATTCAACTCCAGAAAGTACGTGCACCATCCATCTCCAGTTCTCTACTCCATCAGCGCAGCAGAAGCTGCGCTAGCACCCAGCAATCCAGCATCCGCCTATCATGCGTTAGGTAGCACTTGACTAGTTCCTTGGAATGTGCCCAACACCAAGCACCAACACCAAACAGTGCACGGACATGGAGAGATTCTAAAGTGCGTGCTCGATAGGTAATCGATGGCTACAAAACCAAACCCCACTAGCAAGGGCTCACGAGAGAGAGAGAGAGATAGAGGGGAAAGCGAAAGGCGTGTGAAGAAAGAAAGAAAGAAAAGGCATGTAATTTGACCCCCGGCCGGCATGAGTTGAAGGACTTTTGAGAGGCCGATGTGATGCTACTTTTGGACTAAATTGCAGTAGCATGCACTGCACTTCAATTGACCTCCCTCGCCAGAAGTTCTGCCGCGCGCCCGCGCCTCTCTCTCCTCGTTCGGGGCCAAATTATGGTGTATCACTTGTTGCAACCTAACGCTTGCCCAACATTCTTAATTTCAAGAGACATTTTCTTACATGCAGAGATGCGACCATGGTGTCGTGCTCGTATTGCTTGATGCGCGTAGAACTCTCCTGTGAGGTTTTTCCCCAAACTAACAACCTCCTTAAGATTTGGACAACTAGACCTAGCTTGGAGCCGGTCTTGGCATATATGCACATGGCCTCTCCAATCTCTCTCGTCTAAAAGCGTGACACCAAGTCTTGGCATCATCAGTGTCTAATTACAACGTCTAACCACCTTACTCCAGAATTCTCCCTCTCCATACCTCATTTTGTCGTTTGTGCGGTTTTGTCCAACACACGCTGACAGAGGAAAAATACTCCTCAGTCCTCGTACGCTCCGGGAACGTGGCAAGACTCAGGCGGCTCCAGTCCCTGGCAATGAACTAGGTGCTGCCGGGACGAGACCGACCGACCGACGCGGGGCCTTGCAGTTCCAAGGCGGACGTCGTCAGAGGACACCATCGGGAGCACGCTGCACTGACCGAATCGATTGTTGCCATCTTCCTCGGCGTTTGGCGGCCTGGCGGGCGCGGCGTGCGTGTTTTGCCCTCGGTGGTTGGTGTCAGCGTCTCGGCGAGACCGCGGGGAGAGCGCTCCAGGCTCCACCGCCTGTTCACTTCGGCCCGCCACGTTCTTCCTGGCCCTGAGCGGGGCGCCGCGGCAGCCTTCGGAGAGTGGGCCGCGGCGCGCGTTGTCGGCGCATGTGATGTAAGCCAGGCGCGGAGCCGCGATGAACGGCAGAGACGAAGTCGACCGGCATGCACGTAATGCGGCTACGGCCTCTACTGACGGGGGCACGGGGCCGCGGGATTCGATTCATATGCGGTGGGCCGCTGCAGCGACGGCCCGTAGCACCACGGGTGGGAGTTCGCGAACACAGCGCCTCAGGGCTTGTCCGGGGGCAGCAATAGCTTTTCTGTTTTTTTCGATTTTCTAAGATAAAAAACAGTTGTATCTTTTTATAAGAGTTTATTTAATAAATAGCTAATTTTTCTCAGCAATAAACTGTAAAAGTATGTACCTTCCAGCTTTCAGCTTTTACTAGTTATATGTGGCTTTCAGCTTATATAAAAAAGCCGCTTAAAAGTTGAGCTGTTTAGAGAGGGGGGCTCACCTGAAGCTGATTTTAAGCTCTCAAACAGGACCTTAGATTAACATGGTTTCCTTCTACCTGCAACCAAGGCTTCTCAATTCTTAGACGCCGACAACATATAGCCACAAATATGGCTATGGCTCTTTCGTGTACATTTCCTTTGAACTCATCAGCAAAGAAAATAAGGTGGTGTCTAGAGAGAATTTGAGTGTTTTTTTTACTAAATAGTACTCAAATTTTGAGCTTTTAGATCTAAATTTAATGGATGAAATTAGCTTGTCTTATCTCTTTCCATTTGAGTACTGTTAATTAAGGAATACTCATTTTTTTTAGATATTAGATACATATCTGCCTTTGTCCACTAGTTTACTCTTTAGTTATTAGCATATGTGATACATTGAGGAATACTCAAATACAGATTATATTTTTACGCATGACCTTTCTAATCAATTATATACTAGTTTACACAAATTAAATTATGTAAAAATAATAATGTGACAATTTGTAAAAAAAAAATAGAGGAGCAAAGGAACACAACAAACAAAAACTCTACAAAAAATTCTACTTATTCGCTTTTGTTATAGCTCTGACGACCGTAAATAAATTGATTATTCTCTTATCATATTGCTCGCCCAAAGAAAACTCAGTCAAAATGATAAAAGCACAAAGCAACATCGATGGACAAAAAAATTTAGTACTCACAAATAAAAAACACTCGAGTACCATTTAGCAAACGCTAAGGGAAAAAAGCTAAATGAATAGTAAAAACGCAATAAAGAAGAAGATACCAATTGGCTTCTAAAGGAATTTTTCTTGCTCAACTTTTCTAGTGATCAAAGATTAGCGGCACCAGCCATAGCAAATGAACAGACCAACAGGCAACAGAAAATACGCTCTCTCGAAATATAAGATCTATCTTGGCAAATGCGCTAACATTAATTTAACTACCTGCAAATATATTGCACATACATATTGTTACAGTCAAGACAACTTGAAACTCTATATCACCATATTGATCAGCACGAACAGTTGATGACAAGGAAATAAGTATTCTGATTTTACAACCATGGGGGGACACAGCTACTTGTCATCTCAGCCACAAGTTAAGGAAGATCAAAATTCACCAGCTAGCAATGGCACGATTCTAACACCATTATAGAAGCTTGCTTATCAAAAGCTATGGCATGAAAGCAGGATTGATTAGACCTTGTGAAAGGATTAAGCGGGATGAATGAGCCCCAATAGTCATTGTTTACCGAGTTTTGCGTCATCTTTGTTGAAGGGAGAGGCACTACCATTCTGATGGGGACTATCCTCTCGGTACGTTGAGTTCAACATAGCAAGTTCTCTAAGTTGTTGCCTCTTGAAATAGTCTTGTGACTCGTCCTACATAATAAACCAGGAAAGAATTAGGATTTAGAAAGAGATAGAAATAAGAAAGTCTTATGTGGATGCATCTCTTCCATTTCTTTGATTGTGGTAGCAAACCAAATTATTAAACCAAGTGCTCCAGAACAATATGTTATTGACATTTAACACAGCAGCAGGGATAAGCAACTCATTATGTAAGTAAATGTGGGATAAAAGACAAACAAAGGTACCTTTAGTCTATGATTGACATGCTAATCCATAAATGGCTCATATCTAACACTTGTACGACAGCGCAAAAAAATATTTGATAAAGAACTCTTACCAAAATAAATCATTTCTTTACCTTTTTCAAATGTAGTGGTTTGCTCATGGAGTCCTAGGTTACAGATTAAAAGAATGGAAATAGAGAGAAGGTTAGGCAAACATGTACGTGCCACTGGTTTTAACAGCTCCTCTCGTATTTCTTGGGCTCGTGCTAGTCTTGTGTCAATGACATCAGCAGGTAATTTAGCCTCAATCAAGATATGAGTTGGATCATCCAAGTGTTCATAGCCAGGCCTCCCCTTGAGTTGTTCCTCCTACAAGGAAACAAAAGGAATGGCATGTTAGCATTATACAATTGCTGAAGATGGAGTACACGATTAGCACCTAGTGCCTATTAGATTAGCTTACAATGATGATTGATGATTAAATATAAAATGCTACCAAAAACCGCATCCATCTAATTCCAGAATGGCAATGCAAACAAACAATAATTTATTTACCTTGACGGGATCTTTTATGGAGCCCTTTCCTCTGATGAAAACATGCCAACCTGTAGTGGCTTCAACTCTTTTCAGTGAGTTTCTCTTGGCCCAAGAAGACGACCAATAAAATTGAATGGAATGAATTATGCCAAAGAAGTAATAAATAATAGCATGATATCAGTAACCATTAAAATATCATACATGAGGGAAAGCAACTATTGGAACTTCCAACAGCATGATCTTCTTGGCAATATAAGAGGAGTGGCTCTGTATTACACCTTGCCAACCCATTATTCCCCAACAAAACCCATTTTTCTGCCAACCCATGGTACAAAGATTCAATGGTGGGTTAATGTACTTCAAAGAAAAAAATGGACTACATAATCAAACACGATGAGAACAAAAAGATACAAAACACACGTGGCTGAAAGGTCTACCTTCCTTTCAACATGCAACTATTTTTTTTCTTTCAAAAAATGCATATCTTACTTTTTTTTGTTAAGACTTCAGTATGAAACTACCTTTATAATTACCTGTAGCAGGGGGAAAATATTATGCAATATGAAAAGGAATTTTTTAAACAATACTTTTTTATTCAAATTGCAATAATATACATCGAATCCAAAAAATTACAAAAATACACCTCTGTCACCCGTTGGTTGGGCGACAGGAAGATATCGCCCACTGGTTGGGCGATTTATGCCACCTCAGCCCCTGCCACCAACGGTCGCCTGCTGTCACCCCAATGGCTGTCTGTGTCGCCCAACTAGTGGGCGACAACGAAGAAATCGATCTATGGTTGGGCGACAGGAGGGTGCACGGTTCCCTGTCGCCCAACCAAAGGGCGACTGAAGGCTTTAAAACCGCACGCCGTCTCCTGTAGCAGCCATTTTAGCCGAGAGGAAGGAAGGGGGAAGAGAAGAGAAGAGGGAGGAAAAAGAGAGAAAAAGGAAGGGAGGAAGAGAAGGAGAAAAAGGAAGGGAGAAAGAGCAGTGCCCGGTTGTATTCCTCTAGCGGCTGTGCAGGTAAATTTTTTTGCAGTTTATTTTCTTTAGTGTTTAGGGTTAGATCTAGTTAAATGTAGTGTTTATTTTGTTTAGTGTTTAGGGTTAGATCTAGTTAAATGTAGTGTTTATTTTGTTTTAAATATCTGTGTAGTGTTTAGGGTTTATTTTGTTTAGTGTTTAGTATTTTGTTTAGTGTTTAGGGTTGTATTCGTGTAGCGGCTGTAGCAGCGCCCGATTTGTTTAGTGTTTAGCAACAAATCATGGTAGTTTAAAATTTAGATCTAGTTTAATTTTAGAGGTTACGGTTAGACCTAGTTAAATGTAGTTATATTTTTATTAATGTAGTTAGTTCGTAGAAATTTTAGATATAGTTAAACTTACAGGTGACGGTTAAATGTAGTTAAATCTAGTTATATTTTTAGTAATTTAGTCGGTTCGTGAAAATGCATGTACATGGTTGTTTTTAGGGATAATAATATGTTGTTACGTTTTTTTAGAGATAGATGTAGATAGATATGTTTTTTTACATATAGAAGTGCACGTATATATATTTTTAGGGCTGTAAATGTTTTTTAGAAATAGAAGTAGAGAAATGAATATTTTTAGTAATGTAAATATTTTTCGCATAGTTTTCAGAATCTAGTTATGTTCCATGACAATATACATGCTAATTGAATAACTTGAAAATTTTAAGGCGTAATAGTTTTTTCATCAGCAATGGGCACACTTTGTTTCCAAGTACTGATATTTGTAGGAATGTAGATTTTTTTTAGAAATAGAAGTAGAGAGATGTATATTTTTAGGAATGTAGATAAATATATATTTCTCCAAGTATAGATATACATATGTATAGTTTTTTTAGCAAATAGATATAGTATTTTTTACGAAGAGTAATTAATTCGTGTGTTAATGAATCTGTTCGCAGATATGTCAGAACGAGTTCCATTTAGAATCTTTTATGGAGAAGGGGTTGTCATGTATGGTTTAGAGGGTGCGGATCTGAGTAACTTTCAGTATGTGGACAGAAGTTTAAGTAGGGTTGAAGAGTGAATATTTGCTTCTGTGTTGAATTGGTTGTATTATACGTTTCGGGTGGACCAGAGAAGTGCCAACTGAAATTATCTTGTCTTTGTACTATGCGAGATGATCTTGTTTATTAGGAGTTAGTTGAGGTGAAGAGAACTGCATCTTGGAGGTCATATGTGAGGAGGGCGGAGCAACGTGGATGGTATCGGGTGCTTTTAGTGCAAGCGTATGAAAGGGTTGTTGCCCTGCAGCAGCAGCAGCTGAACACCGGTGAGTGTAGTGAGCCTTAAAATGAGTTCAATTATAGTGACACTGAAATTGGGGAATCTAGCCGGAAGCAGCATGTTCAGGGATGCAATGAGGACATCGTTTACCAGAGTGGTGAGCAAGTTGAGATTGGGGAGGATGATGGAAACATTGGGCAAGATGCGCGGGGCAAGTAGACGAAGGTGAGGAAATTGATGAAGTAATAGCACGGATGGAAAAGGAAGACCTTGAATATACGAGAACAGAAGTAGAAGACGACGATGACTCGGATGAGAAAGATGAGGGTGCTGAGCCGCTTGTGCCAACAGATTGGAGCACGCATGAATTTAATAAGCTGGTTGTAAATGAAAGCAATGACACACCTTGGCATGATGATGACAATGAGGTTAGGCCTAACAGTATTTACCCAACAAAATAAGCAGTGCAGGATGCTGTTAAAGATTGGGCCTTATCAGCAAGAAGAACTTTTAGGGTTAAAAAGTCTACCCCAACCTGCTACGACGTGGTGTGCGAGATGCAAGGGTGCCCCTAGAGAGTGCACGCGTACAAGCCCAAATAGGGCACCCACTGGCTATGTTCGAAGGTTGAACAACATAGTTGTATGACTGAGAAAACCCTGATGGCTCACAGAAACCTGTCGTTCGGGTATATCGTGACTATCATGTACCCAGAGATAGTTGAGAACCTCAATTTTGAGCCCAGTGCTATTATCTGAGCAATCAAGAACAGGTATCAGTACACAATTAGCTACAAGAAGGCATGGAGGGCGAAACAGAAGGCCTTAGAAATGAGATTTGGGAAATTTGAAGACTCCTATCATAATCTACCCGCACTGCTCAGTTGCATTCAGGGAAGAAATTCTGGTACTTATTATGATTACCAGGACTGTGCGTCAAGAAAGTGGCTAAGCAAGAGGCATCTAAAGAGAGTTTTCTTCACATTTGGAGCTTGCATTAGGACGTTCTATCACTGCCGTCCATTGTTGTGTGTGGACGGCACATTCTTGACTGGAAAATACAAAGGACAAATAATGACAGCTGTGGGCGTCGACGGAAACAACCAGATTCTGTCTGTTGCTTTTGCCTTTGTGGAAAGCGAGAACTATAAGAGTTGGTTGTGGTTTCTACGGAACTTGAAGATCGAGGTGGTGAAAACTCATCAAGATGTGTGCATACTGCATGACAGGCATGCTGATCTACTTAGTGCCATCAAATTGTTGCAAACAGGGGAAGAGGAGCCATTTCTATGGACTGACTTGCAGAGCCGATGGTGCATGAGGCATTTGGGTGCGAACTTCTATAAGCAATTTAAGAACAAGGAACTGATGAACATGTTCAAGAGGCTATGTAAGCAGAACCAAGATAGCAAATTTTGTACTCTATGGAAGAATCTTGATGAGCTAACAAAAAAACACAAAGAGACTACTTCGAGTGTTTCAATCTTACCTTTCAAAATTTAGTCCATACACCACCACTTCGTGTCTATAAAAGGCCGAACCGCAGGCACACAACCACAGCTCCCACTCACACTTCTTCACCATAGCTGGATCCTCTAGCAGAGTATTTTCGTAGACACCTGATATGAGTAACGTAGCTCTTAATTATACGTTGAAGGTTACGCGTGGTGGAAAGAACGATCCATTCAAGGAGAAGCAAAAGTGACGCCCAACATTACGGAGGCATAACGGGACAACCTCTGGCCTGAACCTTGTGACCTCTGACGATCTTAAGGCGCACTTGCAATGGTGGCGTTAAACGTATTTCAGGGTGTGCGAACTAGCCGACCTCCCTTATGCTACATGTTTCTCTAGAAGACCTTACAGGGTACTGATGTTGCCCGATCGGTATATAGAGCATATTAAGGTTAGTTATTTTGTATTTGTTCACTTTACTAATCTTTTTACCATTATACATAAGTTCACTACTTTGTATGCTCGTCTTTTGTGTTAGTTATTCTCAAAGGATGAAGAGTTGTTGAACAAAGATATCCCACAATTCTTAGTGATGTATATACTCTTCGGCGGGGGTGTGATGCCTGGTTCGCTCAGAAAATACAGAAGCGGATCTAACTGGAGGGGTAGAGATCGACACAGTACTGCTGCAGCAGCAAGTTCAAGGGGACGTTCAACCATCACCGGAGAGGGGCTTGCTCCTAACCATGCAAATGATGATGATGCTAATGATGGCGATTTCGTATCACCTCCACCTCGATGTTCAAGCACTATCGGAAGAGGCTGTTCAAGCACTACTACAGCAGGTCGTTCAAGAAACAATGCAAGAGGACGTTCAACCACCACTAGAGGCGGGCTAGCTCCGAACCATACAAATGACGATGATTTCATGCCACCTAGGCCAGGAAACTTGCATCCTCGGAGTTCTCCAAAGTCTGACGATGATATTACATTAAGCCCTATCAGCGAACCAAATGTAATACCCCGTCAGCCACAGATATATAACTATCCTATTTTTGACCATTTCTATCGACAACCATGGCCATAGAATATATGGTTTTGTGACTATGATTTTTCGTCAAATTTGTCGCACACCGAAGGAGAATGACGAACAACGAAATTTGATTTTTTTTCCTCAAAACAATTAACTGACAAATAATTTGATTTGTCATCAAATTTTTTCCCCTTACCTTAATATCCTAAAATACCCTCAAAAGTATATTCTAGGTTCCAAAATTATTTTCTGTATTTTCTTGTTTTTTTCTACATTTTTCTAAATTATGAAGAAATGTAAATAAATTTGTTATTAAATTAACATGTTCTGCAATGGAATAAAAAAAAGTACTACAGAAATAAATTTGCACCCAAAATTTTTTTAAAAAAATTATAAATTTTCTGGGCGACTACTCACTGTCGCCCTAGGGTTGGGCGACTTCTCCTTGTCGCCCTGTCCACATCATTGCTGAGTTAGCTCTCCCTCTCCTATTGCCCAACCAACGGGCGACAGAGGTACATTTTTGCAATTTTTCGGATTTGAGGTATATTATTGCAATTTGAATAAAAAAGTATTATTTAAAAAAAATCCTATGAAAAGTAGGTCATCATTATATCAAGCGACTTCTCTCGAGTGGTGTAAGGGTTTGTTGGTGGCAAGAAGAGACTAAAACGCTTGCTTTATGTCCATCATCATGCTATTTCCTAAACGGATTTAACGCCATGGCTAATCTCCAATGTATTAAGTAAAACAAGCAAACCAATCTGTTAAACCATACCTACATATTATAGTTGACATCTAACTAATTCATATTCATGTATTGATCCAAATAACCAAAAACTGCTTTTCAATCATTTCCTACAAATGGACTTGCAATAGTCAAACTACAAAGGGTAAACCAAGAGCATTGTATTTCTTCTTTACCAAGCAAATCCCTTTCTATATCCACCACGCTTGCTTACTCATGTATATTTATTTTGTAATTTGTGTGTGCATCTTAGTGATAACATGTTCTACAAGTAAATGTATAGGTAGTTTGTTTCTTCCAATTGCCACATTTCTCTTCAATAGTCATTCAGGTCAATTAAGAGCTACCACAAATCCACAATTGCTTCAGCCATAATTGTTGCCGGCATTGGAAACGTTTTCAGTTCCTTGATGCATTCCTGAGTTATATAGTATGTCATCCAAAGAGTAGTTTTATGGCTAAATGCATTGAAGACATCAAGATAGGTTCATACAAACATGGAGTATGTCAATGAAACCACCACCAAGGTGACAGGATCATATTTCCTTACCACTGTCTTTCTCTTTTCGCACAAGTCGTAGTTCAACTTAAGTCTCAAACAACCTATATAGTTTGTACTAGTGTCATTTTTCCACATAGGCTGATAGCACATAATGCAGAGCTAGCAAATAATATAAAAAACTGAACATTGCACAATTATTTAGTAACTAGCACAAACACCTCAGGATGCATCCCATTCCATGGAACAAAACCGTTTCCACAAAAAATAGGCACCTAGGGCAATGGATGCATGTGATTTGGACTTGCCATTGGCAGCCTCTCATGTCCCCTAACTCCAAGTTGCGAAAGCACACATGATATTCTCATCATCTCTTCACAGAATGTTTTCAAGAGCATGGATCAGAGACCAGCATTAACATTAGCACATGAAAACTGCCGGCTAATGAAATAGCCACCATTTTTACCAAGCTACATGTTTTCGTAACACGACATTCGCTTCATCTTATACTAAAACACATGAACTATGCCACAGTTTGTACAAGTCACCTCGACATTAGCCCTATGTGCCATAATCAACAAACAAATGAAAATATTGCTCTTTTATCATAAAGACGAAGATAGTAACGAAATAGAACCAATGAATTATCTAATATAAGCAGATGTGTACTAAAATGCTGAATCAAATCTCTCACCTTCATTCAACAACCTATCGCAGATTGGGAGAACTTGCACAAAGGGCCCAAGCTTCTGTTGCTCCTGCAGCAACTCTTCTAGGTACCGACTGCACCGACCCAATCAAATCCCATCCAACCCGGACAGACAAATAGAGCAAGATTCAGACAACGATCCAAGAACAAGATTACAACACGATTCTAACAACTAAGTATTAAAAAGATAGTAAATTTCAAGAATCCAATCTTGGTAGCATCTTTCCTGGTAGTGTCTGGCGATGCAGGGGGCCTCACCAGCAGAGACATCGCCCTGGCATGGGAGAAGCATTTGTCTGCACTCATCAACGCCTCCCTGACGGTCGATTGGATTGGGGTTGGATTAGCTGCGACCAATGGAGAGAACAAGAGGAAGAGAAGATGTGATTGCGTTGTTCTTTTTCTTTAGTTTTATCTCCTCCTTTTTGGTGATGCAGTAACAATCAATCTTGCAAGATTTGGACGAAATCCTGCATACGAGGTGTAAAAAATGGCTACCTCCTTTTTACCCCCGGTAGGGTTTATAGCTTCTCTAAGGTCGGTTTTTGGGAGCCACCTCTGGTTGGTGATCTTTTTTCCTTCCCTAGATTGAGTTGGGGTTTAGAAGATGCTAGCCTGCCAAGGTGATATTCCAACTAGTCTACGATAGATATGTATAGTCATATTGTAGATAGGCTGAAAACTAATCTCTCCGCGGACATCAACATGGTCTCCAAAACATAACTTTGACTATTAATTTATATTATAATATATTTATAAAAAATAATAAAAATATAATATTATGAAAGTATTTTTCGAGACAATTCTACACGTATGATTTTTATATATCTAATTTAAATATTTAAATGATTTTGAAAGTCAAACTTTTGAAAGTTTGACTGCACCTATGTCCAAAACGATAACTATTTATGACCAGAGGGAGTAGTAGATATGTAAAGTCTTATTTGTATATCTTTTGCGATAATTACTAAAAAAATTATTTCATGATTTTAAACTATCCTGTATTATTATGGAACATTGCTCATTTTATAAAGAAAAAAAATATGCAAATTGGATGTTGGTTTAACCAAAAAAAAATTCCCGCCTCTTTTGCCTCAGACCTCCTCCCTTCCACTCTCATTTTATAGACATAGAATGACTATAAATCCCTCTATGGTAGCAAGTGGTGCACTGCTTCTGGCAGTTGGAAATTTCTCCAACATGAGCACCTTGACACGTATCATCATTGCCCTCTAGCTCACCTCTATGGCCAATGCTTTGATACGCCTTGCTATGCTATCACTATCTCGTGCATTGCTTCATTCTCATCCTTCGTTGTACTCTACATTATCATTACCCAATAACCCTTCCTCATGGTTGGCCTATCGCACGCTTCATCTTCAACCTCTACCAACCACTGACAACCCTTCCATCTAACTTGTGAGGTCACTGGTGAACCCTAATGAGTTTGTGTGCCTCACTCTCTTTTTACAGTTGTGTTGCTATCATTACATCATTATAGTGATTACTAATTTTTCTAGGCACAATAAATGCCTTAGGCTTGTTTGGATGTTAAAGTATTTGAAAACCACAGTCTTCGAACTATAAGGCATGAAAGACCATTGTTTATGAATATCACGGTTTTTCATTGTTTCGAGAAAAACCATGTATGTTTGGTAGTTGCAGTATTACTACAATATAAAATAACTCTCTTAGACTAACTAGCTTTTTTTGAACAGTGACAGTAGGGAAGACCCCTACGGCATATATATATATAGAGAGAGAGAGAGAACAAGATGATGTAAAGATTGAAAAAACAAGCTCAAACTAAGGAAAGAGATCAAGATAATGACTCTAACCAATCAAATAAACTTTGTTTATGCTGCTCTTTTACGTGATGCAAATGTAGAGAGAGCTCATACATAAATATTATTTTCTAGTTTGGTATACTCGAAGCAATATTCTGAAATATCCTCTCATTTCTTTGTTTCCAGATTACCCAAGCTGCGATAGTAATAATTTCCATGTATAAGAAAGAGTCAAAATTGTTCTTAGAATGTTCTACCTTTAGAACAGTATTCTGAGTATTATCCCAAAGTAGTCCAATAGTATTCCAGCATGCAGTACTGAAGGGGCCATTGAAGAATAGATGAATTAATGTTTTCACCTGTTGATCTTGGCATAAAACACAAAAGTGACCATCCTCCAAATGAAAATGCTTTCTATGTAACATATCTTTAGTGTTTAATCTGCCCATAAACAGTAACCATGCAAACACTTTGAGCTTCATCACACATTTACTTTGCCAAATCCACTCAAAAAGTTTTGGTGTGTCCATAGTATGAAACAAATACTAATAGAATTTTTGTGACATGTACATGCTTTTATTCCAAATGTAAGTCCAAGCATCCGAGCAATTGTTCATTGGTAAGAATCTTTGAATGTTATCAATTAACAAGTTGTACTCCTGAAAGGCATCATTAGAAAGTAGCAAATTAAAGTTATGCCTTATTCCTGGGTTACTTAGGAACTGTGAGACTGAGCTTTCTTTTTTTTTTGGCAAAAGTATATAAGGCCAGAAATCTGAGGCAATAAATATTATGATTCCAAATGTCCGTCCTTAAAGTTATGCCTTATTCCTGGGTTACTACAGAATAGTACATCACTATCGCTTCATCTGTGTCGGTTCTTAAGTTTTTAGAAAAAAACGATTGTGATAGATGACTTAGGAGAGGCATTAATCATAATCACTATCGGTTCTCAGGTTAGAAGTGATAGTGATGTAGCACTGGGAACATCACAATCGGTTCTTATGCGAGAAGTGATAGTGATGTGCATTATCATCACTATCGGTTTTCATATAAAAAGCGATAGTGATAAGCACGTACACATCACTATCGGTTCTTATTTAAGAAGCGATAGTGATGAGAATGCACATCACTATCGCTTCTCACAAAAGAACCGATAGTGATGAGCACGATAGTGATGTGTATTCTCATCACTATCGCTTCTTAAATAAGAACCGATAGTGATGTCAACGTGTTCAAAGACTATCGCTTTATGTGGGAACCGATTGTGATGACTATGGTAATCACTATTGCTTATCTTATAAGAACCGACTGTGATGTGCATGATCACATCACTATCGCTTTTTATATGAGAACCGATAGTGATGTGCCTTGTTAGGTTATTTATACCACTCGAGCTGAACTCTTCTCTGTTATTGTTCTAGAGGAGGTTTCTCGCCGCCACCGTAAAAAATAGCTCATATTCGTGGTTGGAAGCAATACTTGGGTGAGAAAATTTGAAATCCTCAAGGGTGGGTGTTAAGAGGGTAAATTTGAAGCCCTAACTTGAGGAGATTTCCTCATTTTGCATAATTTTGGTTTTCTTCAAAATGTGAGCATTCCTTCAAACCCTTTAATTTTGCACTATGTAATTTTGATATGTCGCGAAGAAAGTTTAGATTGCACTGGTATTGTGTATGTCCTATCAGATTTCACACCCTTTATTTCACAAGCATGTACACATGTATTTAATTATCTTAATTTGTAGTGCTTTGATGTTAATATGGAATTATTATTGCTGTCACCTGATGAATGCTAGAGTTTAGGGTGCGAAACCTACGTCTCCCGTTCGAGGATGCTTGTTTATAAATATACCGAACGAAATGGCATATTTATGTTTTAGCAGTCTCGAATTGTCCACGTTCTTTGATAGGTTCGAGGATATGTGCCGGGCAAGTTCTTGTTGTATTGTACAAGCTGCAGAGTAGAGATTTCGGTAGCGTCTCCCTGGTATTCTCCAGATACACACCCCTCTTGACCTGTTGTCGAGACGTGTATATGGAGAATAGCGGGGAGATGCTGCCGAAATTTTCTCTGGAGTTGTACAACGGCTTAGGAACTTGTCGGAACCACATATCCTCGAATAGGATTAGGACCAAACCTATTTAGAGATTAGGAGTCATCGTTGGTACCCTTGTTTTGTTTCGTTGTAGTCAAAAGATCTGTAGGCTACTGCACTATATAATTAGATTGTTTGATATCATTGTTGATGTTAAAAATGTATATCTCCTATCTAGGGAATTGGAAGCTCTAAACCAGGGAAGAATCTAGGTATCGATTGGGAGAACACATTTTATATATCTTGCAGGAACTTGTCCTCTATTTTTCAAAGGTAATATTAAATGAAATGATGTCTCAATATTTCAAATAGCTAGCTTCTTTGTCGCTCGCTTTTTCCTTAATTTATTGTGTGAATTTTAATTGCGGATGAACCGTAAGGAATGGATATATGACAAAAGTCGTGTGAGTCTTTGAATTTGGAGGGTGTTAAGGAGTTCAAAAAATTGCCAAACAGACATGGTGAGGAGGGTGTAAACTTCATATCTTGTCCTTGCATTGATTGCACCAATCGAGAAGATTTAACAACTCACCAAATCGAGGACCACCGATTCGACGTGGGCCGTTAGGAATTACACGTGTTGGATCCATCACGGGAGACAGTAGTACCTGCGGTATGCAATGAAGACACGGTTGAACCGGATGATGAGTTGCGACTGATATGTTTGAGGAGGAGAATTTGGAGCAAATGTTGCGGGATGTGGAGGGTAATTTCACGGAAAGAGAGTTTGAAAAATTTTAAAGCTTGATAGAAGACGATGCGAAACCACTGTTCGCAGGTTGCAAAGCAGAATACACTAAGTTGGGTTCGGTCCTTGCATTGTTCGAATCAAGGCAAAACACCGCTGGGCGGATACAAGTTTCAATGCACTTCTAGTTCTTCTATCGGATCTGCTTCCGGAGGGAAACGAGTTGCCAATAAGCATTTATGAAGCGAAGAAGCTACTATGTCCCATGGGAATGGAAATAGAAAGGATACATGCTGTCGAACGATTGCATCTTGTACCGTAATGCACATCGAGTTGCATGTTTGTCCGATTCTTATGTGTGCCCGGTACAAACAAAAGGACAAGCGTAACGACAAGAAGCGTAAGAGCCGGGCAACGACGGTGAAGAGGTCACTAATAAAGGTGCACCGCCAAGGTATTGTAGTACTTGCCCATCATTCCCGTCTGAGCGGTTGTTTGCAAATCCCGAGAGGCAAAATTATTGCGTTGGCATTATGAGTCTCGAAAGGAAGATGGCAAGTCGAGACATTCTCACGATTCGGTTCAATGGAGAAACATCGATTGGAAACATGAGGAGTTTGGTGCGAAATGAGGAACATAAGATTTGGGTTGAGTACCGATGGAATGAATCCGTTTGGTAACATGAGCACCGTCACAAAGACGTGGCGGTTCTGTTGTGTATCTACAACCTCCCTCCTTGGTTATGCATGAAGCGGAAGTATGTCATGATGTCGTTGCTAATCTCGGGACCCAAACAGCCGGGAAATGATATTGATGTGTACCTTGCACCACTGATCGAGGATTTGGTAAAATTGTGGAATGAGGGGGTCGTGGTGTGGGATGCGTACAAAAAAGAGCATTTCACCCTACGGGCTATGGTATTTTGCACCATAAATGATTTCCCGGCCCTTGGTAATTTGGCTGGCTACAGTACTAAAAGAGCCAAAGCGTGTCCTATTTGTGAAGAGGAGACTGAGAGCCCATGGCTGCCGAATTCCAAGAAAACTGTGTTTATGGGTCACTGTAGGTTTCTACCTAGAAATCATCGATACCGTAAGATGGATGATAAATTTGATGGGAAGAGGGAAATCCGTTCGGTTCCACAACCTATGAGTGGAAGGCAAGTATATTCACATGTGCAGGATATCGAACTTCAGTACGGAAAGAGCCGTAAATCTGTTTGTCCTAGGACCATTTGGAAGAAGAGGTCCATATTTTGGGACTTACCGTACTGGAAGGAGTTAGATGTCCGACGTTGTATTGATGTCATGCACGTTGAGAAGAATGTCTGCGACAATTTGGTTGGCATCCTGCTGAACATACCTGGAAAGACAAAGGATGGTGTGAATGCTCGTCGCGACATGGCCTACATGGGAATCAGGCCCAGGCTTGCGGTGATAGAGGAGGATGGAAAAGGTCCGTACATCCCATTGCATGCTACACCTGTCCAAGAAGGAGAAAGAGGACCTCTGCAAATGTCTCCAAGGTATTAAAGTTCCATCCGCTACTCCATGAACATTAAGAAGGTTGTGTCCTTGGATGATTTGAAGTTGTTGGGCATGAAGTCCCACGATCGCCATGTCTTGATGACCCAAATGCTCCCGGTTGCAATCCAAATATTTTGCCCGAGGATGTCGGGTTGGCAATCACGGCTATGTTACTTCTTCAATACGATCTCCTGCAAAGTCATTGACCCGATGTGCTAGACAACTTGCAGAGTGAGGTGGTGCGACTCTATGTCGACTTGAGATGCATTTCCCACCGTCGTTCTTCGACGCCATGGTCCACCTTGTTGTTCACCTTGTAAGAGAGATTAAGATATGTGGACCCGCTTTCTTACGTTACATGTATCCGCTCGAGAGGTACATGGGTATATTAAAGTCGTATGTGAGGAATCGGTCAAGCTCGAGGTAGTATCGTTGAAGGTTATGGATCAAGAGGTTATTGAGTTCGTGTGGACTATCTCGGAAAAAGACAAGCAATCGGTGTTCTGTATCTCGCCACGAGGCGATTTGCCGCAAAGGAACCGTGGGGTCGAAACTAACAAGGCCACGGTTTGATATGTTTTGCAAAGCGCATTTGTGATCTTGCAAAGACAGTAGCAGAAGTTGCGGGTACATAAAGCAAGACAAGTTGATATTACGGAAGAAAATCCACATATTGATGAGCTTTCCATCATGCGAGAACACAACGATAGATTTGTTACATGGTTCAAAGAAAGGGCGGAGGCCTCTGTTAGTGAGGACATCAAATGGTTGGTCGACGGACCTAGATTTAATGTACGGACATGGCGGGTACGATATTAATGGGTACACCTTTTACATCGAAAGTCGATGCGAAGAGTATCGTTCAAAATAATGGTGTAAGCATAGATGCTCTGTCCGATGAACATCACTCGAAAGGAGGATCCTCAATGGCAATGAACTCAGATTATGGGATGATCGAAGAAATTTGGGAACTCGATTACGGAATATACCAAGTTCCATTGTTTCGATGTAAGTGGGTGCGACTTCCACAGGGAGTTAAGGTCGATAATAGAGGTTTTACGCTTGTGGATCTCAATAGACTTGCCTACAAAGATGACCCGTTCATCCTTGCAAAGCAAGCAAACCAAGTATTCTACGTGCGTGATCCGCCAATCCGAGGTTGCATGTCGCCCTTACAAACAAGCGCGAATTGTTGGTGTTGAAAATGTTGTAGATGAAGAAGAATACAACCAATTCGATGAAATACCTTCGTTTGCAGATGGGGCCTGTCTTAGCGGGGACGACGAGACACATGGAAGAAATTACATGCGTGTAGATCATCAAGAAGGGTTGTATTGTAAATAAAGGGAGTGCGTCGTTGTATCACTTGCTATGTGCTTGAAATGTTTGCAGTGTTCATGTGCTGTTGTCCTCCATATGATGTTATCTACATAATTCTGAGACACATAAATGAGGCTAAGCTAATAGCATTATGTTGCCTCTGTAAGAAACTTTCACAATTTTTACCTCTCTGCATGCTGGTATATATGTAGCTACTTATCGCAGGAAAAAGGAGATATGTACATTATTTGTGTCGGTTTATCAGTAAAAACCGATAAAGCTAGCTTGTAAATAGTGCAACGTTCATTTCTAAAAAATTTCAAAAGGTTGGATTTCATTTTTAGAAGTTTTGACTTTTCTACTCTTACTAGCAAAAATCATGCCTTCAAAGTGAATGTTGGCACATTTTGTCAGTCCTAACTCTTTTTTCAAAAAATACTATTTGGAAAATATTTGTAGTATCTCAAAGTATATTTCTGCAGAATTTGAAATAATTCCAACTATATTTCTAAAAGTTATGTCACTTTCTCTCTTTGATCAAACAGGACTGATCGATAATTTAGAATTATAGTTCAGCTTTCATCTGTGTCGGTTCCTTTGAAAAACCGACAATGATTCCCTAGAAATGGACTTGCGCATGCCATATATCTATGTCGGTTCACTAAAAAAACCGATGGTGATATCCTACTCATTTGTGTCGGTTCCTCTAAAAAACCGATAGTGATGTCCTAGAATATATCTGTGTCGGTTTTGTTTAGAAAACCGATAGTAATGTCTAATATTGGTTTTCTTGTACTGCCATATGCTTTTGTATTGGTTTTTTGTAAAACCGACAGTGAAGGTTCCATTTGTGTCGGTTTTTTTGTTAAACCGACACTGAAGTTTACATTTTTTGTGTCGGTTTTTTTTGTTAAATCGACAGTGAAGTGAAGTGAGAATATTTGTTGGCATTCTTTAATTATGTCGCTTTTTTGTTCCAAACCGACACAATTAAGTCCCTACCTTATTAGTGTCGGTTTTGTTCAACGAACTGACACAATTATGCCCAACATTATTAGTGTCGGTTTTGTTTAAGGAACCGACACAATTAATTACATTATTAGTGTCGGTTTTGTTCAAGGAACCGACACAATTAATTCCTTTATTAGTGTCGGTTTTGTTCAAGGAACCGACACAATTAATTGCTTTATTAGTGTCGGTTTTGTTCAAGGAACCGACACAATTAATTTATATTTGTATTGGTTTTGATCAAGGAACCGACACAATGAATACCTTCGCCATTTATAGTGAGCAGGTTTTTTGGGTGAACTCTCACGCGTTCTGGTCTGCCCTAGCTCCCTCGAGGTCACGAGCGTGGCGATTTCCCCACCGCCGCCGCTCTCCCTCTCCCCTACGGCTTCCCCTCAGCGGCGTCTCCCTGCTCGGAGCTCCCCCACCGGCGCCTCCCCGCCCACGGCTCCCCCTCCGCGCGCCTCCCGCTCGGAGCTCCCACCGGCGCCGACCGCTCGGAGCACCCCCACTGCGTCGACCCGCCGGAGCACCCCCACCGGCGCCGACCCGCCGGAGCTCCCACCGCCCCTCCCGCCGGAGCACCCTCCACCCGCGCCTCCCCTGCTCGGAGCAAAATTTCCCCCACTTTCCTTGAAAGTACACTGTGAAGGTAATCAATGCTATGCATTTTCTTTTGTTTCGTCAGCTTGCACCTATTCATCATAAAAATTATGCCACTATGGAAGTATCCTCGCTTTTTGTTCCTTACTAATGAACATTCTTAATTTTTCTTTCTTGTGCTTTTTATCATAAACCTATCTACTAACAAACCCAGTGTAATAAATTCAACAAGAACTTGTGCGTGGTCGATCTAGAAACATTTATTAGATTAGACTATTTTTGAGTCTCAAGCAAACGCCGAGTAAAATATGAGCTCACTTTATTCGCAAATATTGGGAAGGTATCGTGGTAAAGGTGGGTCTCCTTTCTGAAAAAATCGAGCACAAGAAGAAGATAAGATAAAAGCCTATGGTAGCTATTGCTTTTTCGTAATTTTAAGACAAAATGATACTATATGAATTGACGATGCTTACTGTTCAAATGAGGCAACCAACGAAAACCATATGGTGATAAACTTCTTTTCATTTCGCAAAGTCTGCGCAAAGATCGCTTTCCATCTTGGAGCTCAAGTTCTCTCCTTTTCCGCAGTCCCTTGAACAACTTTCCTTTTGGCATCACTTGGTGGCACAGAACATCCTTCTTGTCATCGTCAATTATGGACTTCTGCAGATGCTCCCTACCCTTTGTTTTGTCAAGATATGTACTCTGGAAGAATCATTGAGTTGCTCTCCCTTAACAACTGGATTCTGTGCACTTGACCTAAAGGACTTTGTCTTGTTTGCAGCTTCTACCAAACAATTTAAAGGTTTCCAAAACTACATCCAATCTCCTGCTTTGAGAGCAAGCTTGCAGCGATCATAGTGTTATATGTCACTTGATCAGGTTTTAAGCCTGTATTTGTCATCTCTCTAAAAAATGATTTCGCTTCCACAGATTTCCCAAGCATGCAAAGGCAATTGACAAACACATTATAGAAAACAGTACCAGGCAAAGTTGTATAATTTATGGTCTAGCAACAGACCACATTCATTCATATCTTTAAACAATGCTTCAGCTTCCTCTATATGAGTAGCTTCCTCTAGCAACAGACCTCATTCATTCATTTGTTTTAAGTTTCAAAAGCAAGCGATATTCTCATTTGTTGTCTGATCGATTTGAAAGTCTTAGTTGGATGGTTATATATTAATCCTTTAATTACATGGTGAGGACTGTCCCAATTATAAGTTTATGAGTAAATTTCAAGTAATGCATCAATGTTGGTTACTGACCATGGGATCATTTCCTATTGACATATATGAGTACGACGATCGACATATACTTATGCTTGAACATGCATATTACATGTGTTCATTTTTACATATTACTTTTGTATTTTACCTCAACATATGTTACAGTGAGTTGATCTATTGTAATCTGATTATCGAAATTAGTCCATGTGATATATTTCCAAACAATAATTTTGAGTCCAATAGATTGAAAGGTTGAGTTACTAGCAGGACTACTTACTAGTACATGTGTTTACTTTTAGCATATTACTTTTGTTTACACATGTGTTTACTTTTAGCATAAAGGTTTTGTTTAGACATGTGTTTACTTTCAAAGATATTATTTTGTTTTTATCTCAAAGATGTGTTAGAGTTTAGTTTGCGTAACCTACGCCTCCGCTCGAGAGTGCTTATTTATAAATATGCCGGAATGGCATATTTATAAGCAAGCAGTCTTGAATTGTCCATGTTTTTTGGACAGTTCGAGGATATGTGGTTCGGGCAAGTTCCTGAGCTGTTGTACAACTCACAGAGTAGGTTTCGGTAGTGTCTCCCTGGTGTTCTCCGGATACACACCCCTCTCGACAGGTTGTCGAGACGTGTATATGTGAGGAGCGAGCACGTGACTGGGTATTAGCGAGGACAAAGAAAACCGCGGACGGGCAGCTGGTAGTACCAAACCCCACTACCGCGCAAGTCGTCTCCACCATCGTAAGATATCAAACTTACTACATTGCAGTAGACCATTCCTGTTGTATTTCAGATCTAATTCGTACTCGCTTCTTGCAGGAGGAGGTAAATCAGAGGAAAGAGCAGGGGACCTTTCTTAGCCAAGGGTCAAATGACATCCTATCCTCTGCGATCGGGAAGCCCGACCATAAGGGCCGGGTGCTTGCCGCAGGGTCGGGGCATACGAAGAAGTCCTACTTCCAAGATGATGTTGCAAGTACCAGATCAAGAACATGGGAGGCACGTGCGGAGCGCCTGAAGGACACGCTTAGGGAGCAGCTGAGGGAGGAGATCTCGAAGGAGATGAGGGGGGAGATGAGGTTGCAGATGATGGCACGTGAGGAGGAGATGAGGGTGGAGATGATGGCACGTGAGGAGCGCCTAAGGGCCAATATGATGGCGATGATCTCAAAGAGTCAGAGCCAAATGCCCCCGCCTACTGTAGAGAAACATGTGCCCCCACCAAGTAGCTGCGGTTCCAAAAATGATAAGTCCGGTCCCCAGCTGAAGGTAATAATTAATTTTGCCTTAATTAATGGTGCGAGGGTAATTCTTCATATATTTTCTCTCAAGTTGCGCACTTTTTGCAGGCGCCTACCAAGTGCCGACTCACCGATGTAAGACGGATTTCTGTTGAGGTCTGACGCGGGTTGCATTTCCATGCAAGGAGACCGACACGTGCATGGTCACCTTTGGGAAGGGCTACATGAGGGTCCGGTGGACTACGCCCACGGCCTTCTTATCACATGTGCTCGAGTTCCCGCCAACGAAGACATCACCACTCTCGGGCCAGCGCGGATGTCGCTCATCAAGTGGCCCACGACAGCGTCGTCTTGGTCAAGATAAACATCCTCACGTCTTTCGTACCATTCCAGAGTATTGCAACAAGTTACTTAATTATGCGCGTGCTTTGTAGGTTCCTACCGTACTGCGCTGCTCCCACGATCGTGACGAGCCCCGCACAAAGTACTGAGTGGTGCATAAAAGGACTAGCACGACAACCACAGAACCACTAGAGGCCTCTGCTAAAAAGGCTAGGCTCACAAAATCCACAGCGCCCCCTCAGGTACATGAAAAGCCCATCGCCCGGCCTCGGAGACTCCTTCGCCCGAGAAGGAGGACCGCACAGCCACGAGAAGCCTTATGAATTTAAGGCCTACGACATGGAAAGCCATTTCTACCTCCCAGCAAATTGAATGCTCTAGGTATATGGACTCGACAGCTCCATGGATGGTACGTTGACAAAGTGAAAGAGAGCGAGCGTATCGACTTCAATGTTAGATACAGAAAGGGACATTTCCATCGTGAGGAGGATGGGACATTCCCAGTTAGTTTTGAGGATCTGTTCCGTCTGTACCAACTGATAGCCATCGATATTTCTACTGTACGATCCTGGACGCTGTGAGTATCGCACCACGTTGCACGACCTTATGACTTCCATAGGATTTTGCATTACGCTTTTTAACATTCAATGTGAGTTGCAGGGCGATGAGGCAGCGAGTCGTGATGAATCGACAACTAGTTGGGTTCGTCGACCCTGAGCTTGTGTCCGCGACGATGGCTAGGCTTCAACCGGAATGGGTTGCCTCCTACATCAAGAGGGCATTGCAAGCTGAGTCGAGGAAGGACTTCATTCTACTCCCGTACCACGAGGAGTAAGTGCTACTTCACCGTTCAATTACTTCTACGCACTGAAACCGTATGTGAACTTATTTTCTTCGCTACATACCATTTAATAAGCAACCACTGGGTTCTACTCGTGCTCCGTCCGAGTGACAACAAAGTGTACACTTTTAATTCGGTTGATAAGAGACCGATGGCCTACGCGATCAAGCCTCCTTTGGAGCAGTAAGTGCACCACTCTTATCTAACATTTTCATAATTTAACTACGTTCATTATTTTTTTACTCAACGGCGTCTCTCCAATGTATATAGGGGTTTCAAGCAATACGTCGAAGCAGGAGGGACACACGACGACAAAAAGGGCTCCAAGCTGGAGCACGTCCGCTTCATGGTACAAGTGGCTATCATATATAAGATTTAGATTTTCTGATATATTTTCTTCATCTCTTAATTTATTTATTTTTCTTCACAGTGTCATCAACAGGGCAGCGACGACCGCTGTGGTTTGTATGTCATGCAACACATGTTGATCTTGATTGCCGGCTTAGACCGTTTCCCTAAGGTAGTACATGCATTATTATACAATTAGTCTTTCACATAGAAATTTAAAAACTTAAATTAGAGCACTCGTTTCTATTTTGCAGCATACCAATATCCCCCAGAAGAGTATAGACAAAGATCAAGACTCAACAAGATACGAGACCACTTATGCCAGTGGTACTGTATAGAATGCTTGTCAGAGGACGGACGGTTTAGAGATCCCGAAAGCTCCTACTAGATTAGATGTGAACAATATTACATATCTGAATGTGATTGCATGTGTACTTATGGTTAAGCATGTTTACGTTCTATTTTGTTAACGAATGTGATATGTGTTTGTTGTAACAAAGTGTTCATGTTCTTTGAATGTGATATGTTGTCTGTAATTTCTGTGTGAATGTGATATGTGCATATTGTGTGAAATATGTGCTGATTGGAGGGTGAATTAGAAAATAGTAGACCATACCACTTCATCTCTGTCGGTTCTCACAAGAAAATGATAGAGATGTGAGATCATCTCTATCGGTTCTTTGTAAGAAGTGATAGGGATGATTCACTCATCTCTATCGGTTCTTTATAAGAAGCGATAGAGATGAGGGTATTATCTCTATCGGTTCTTTTGTAAGAAGCGATAGAGATGATTCACTCATCTCTATCGGTTCTTATAAAGAAGCGATAGAGATGAGGGTATTATCTCTATCGGTTCTTTTGTAAGAAGCGATAGAGATGATTCAATCATCTCTATCGGTTCTTTATAAGAAGCGATAGAGATGAGGGTATTATCTCTATCGGTTCTTTGTAAGAAGCGATAGTCTTACAAAGAACCGATAGAGATAATACCCTCATCTCCATCGCTTCTTATAAAGAACCGATAGAGATGAGTGAATCATCTCTATCGGGCGAGAACCGACTGTAATAATGTCGCCTCATCTCTGTCTCATAACTTTGTGTCGCCACCAGAACCGACTGTGATGATAAAAAAGAACCGATTGTGATGTATATTTGTGTAGTAGTGCCAAACAATGCTGACATCCCTATTCCCACAGTAACCATGGCAATACTTTTGTAGGAAGTGATATATTTCATAACATCCCTCCATCAGAATGATCCTTGAATTCTTGAGAATGAGGGATTTTATCCTTATAATAGGTTGACCAAATCAAATTTATCCATGGAAGGTCATGTCTATTATAAAATTTGTAGAGATTTTTCAACAGAAATGCCTCATTCTAAGTTTGCAATTTAATAATACCAAGACCCCCTTTGTGTTTTGGCTGGCATACCATTTCCCATGCTGCTAGATTTTCGCCTTTTTATTGAGGTCAGAGCCACACCATAGACAATATTTTCTTGCTCTATCAATATTGTTGATCACTGTTATTGGAATTCTCAACGAGCACACATAATAGGTGGGGAGAGCTGACAAAACAGAATTAATCATTTGCAAACGTCCATCATAAGATAGAAAAGATGCATAACTTGATAATCTTCGCTCAACTCTGTCTATTAATGGTGAAAAATCACTTACTCTTGGTCTAGTAGTACCCAAAGGTAACCCTAGATAAATAAAAGGCATAGATCCAATTTGACATCCAAATATTTGTGGTAAAACTGATATTTTTCCTTCATGAAAATTGATTGGTACCAGAAAAGATTTATTATAATTTACCTTCAACCCCGTAGAAGTATAGAAAGAACTTAGAATCGCTTTCAAGCAAATGAGTTGTTTAGCATATGCCTCCATAATTATTAAAGTGTCATTAGCATACTTAATAATGGGAAAGGCATTTTCCATTGAAGAATAAATCGGCATAGCAAAAACTCCCCTTTGGTGTGGCGTATTTACTATTGATTGTAGGAGGTGATAGTGGATCACCTTGACGAACTCCTCTTTTGCATTGGAATTTTTTCCTTGGGACTACATTTAGTAGAATTTTAGATGTGCCAGATTTGAGTAAAATATTTATCCAATTGATCCATTTTTCAAGAAAACCCATACTTTGCATTACTTCAATGATGACAGTTTGTTCGACTGTATCAAAAGCCTTTCCAAAGTCCAGCTTTAGGATTATGATTTCTTTCTTGGACTGATGACATTGATGGATGCACTCAAAAGCCCATGCTAGGCAATCCTGCACTGTTCTATTCCTAATGAACCCATAATGATTTTTGTGAACTAGCTGTAGAATTATTTTTTGCAGCCGATCAACTAGTAATTTTATCAATAATTTGAGAGAGGAATTGAGCAAAGATACGAGCCGGTAATCATTTACACCTTCTGAAGACTGTTTTTTTGGGACTAGAGTAATATGAGAATTATTTATGATGTGTAGTTGAACTTTATTGTTATAGAAATCTTTGCAAAGTCTGTAAAAATCATACTTAATAATATGCCAGCATCTTTTAATGAATTGACCATTAAAACCACCTGGTCCTGGGGAGCTTTGTCAACAAGCATTGTCTTCACGAGATTATCGATTTCTTCATTAGAAAACCTTTTCGTGAGAATTCCAAAGCTATGCACAGGAGTGATCAACTCTTGCAAGTTAAAAAGCATAGTTGGCAAAATAGATGTACCCAATCTATCTCTAAAAGAATCCCATAGAATAGCCGCTTCTTTATGATGCCCTATGACAATAGAATCGTCAGGTGTGGCTAGACTAGCTGAGTAACTAAGGCATGAAATTTTTTTGTATTTTCATCCCAGTTTTACCCAACGAACCGTGCACCTCTTAGCTACTCGTATTTGGGCGTGTATTTTTGTTACAGGTAGATTTGACATGGACTATTATATTGTACATACAAGTTTAGATCTGTATACTGCAACAAACAAATGATACACATGTCATCAAAATCAAATGCTAGAGCGCCATGTTCATTCCTTGCAATGGAAGCACAGGAACGAAAATAAAATATTCAAGAGTAACTAGATGCATATGCTGGGAGATGGGCATGGCACGCAGATGCAAATGTATAGACACGAAGATCGATGAGAGCCGAGAGTTCGTTTTTTTTAAAAAAAGAGAGGCCATGGGTAGATTTTTAATAACTCCAAAATACCATGATATTGGGCATACCTTGGTTTAAAAAACTACGAAGTTTGTTGTATCCAAACATCTCAATTTTTTTTGATATCATAGTAATTTTCAGAAACTATGATATTCCTCCGAAACTATGAAAATGGTACGCATCCAAACAGTCCTTAAACGTGCTCGATTCGTCGGGTTCCTCGATTTGATCTGTTAATCCGATTCAGATTGCCAAAGAAAAGACCGTGGGTTATACCTTTTCCGGAGCAAGGGCTCCTCCTCCATGCTAACCATGCAGCAACTTTTGTTCCCAAAGAAAAGTCGAAGCTTATCTTTCATGTGAGCTAGCTGCAGCAAGCTCATCATCCTTTGCAATTAACGTATGCCATGTATGCCGTGCCCGTGGCCAGTGTGCCTGCCAAACGTGCACTACCGTGTACTTGCTCTAGCAAGATCGATCGATGAGGGCATCTTATGCCCTCACTGCTGCCACTGATCAATCGAATCCCCTCTCCTTGGCTACACACAAAACTACCAACATAGAAACGGGGGGAGAGAAGGCGAGAGGGAGCATGTGTATGTAGATGACAAAAACCACAGAGAAGCGAGCACTGCGTTGGTCCCGAAACAAACGTGGCGTCGGTTTCCTTTGCCCTATTTCCTAGCACGCAGCATGTCATCTGCCAGCCTTCGGTGTGGACTCACGAGAATTACATGTGTGCATTCCCTGCTTCCAATGTACGTCCCCATTCCGATCCACAACCCTCATATAACACAGGGGGTTCAGGGTTGCGTTTGTCAACTTTGATCCCTTTCTGCTCTTATTGGCCTTGTCAGACTGAGATTACAGCCTACAGAGACAATAAGCTTGCTTACCGACCGGGCAGAGTCTCGTAGTTTTTTTAGGAAGATGCTAGTAACGTTATTCATCTATCAGCTCCTACAATTAGTTCATGCAGTAAAAAGGGAGAGAAATGGTTCCTTGTGGAGTTGTGGTGCCAATCCGAAACTCGATTCTACCAAGACATGATGAATTGGTCCATGCGGTCAAATTGGGTGGAAAAGCCTTGGGTAGCCAAACATGCATGCTAGCTGGTTGGATTTTTCTCATTTTAGCGCCAGAAGAATTTCTGAGGACCAGCGTGCAGCCCAGGGTCGAACGTGCCCGCGCTCCGCGTCGTGCGGTCGTGCCACGCCACGAGCGCACCGGTCCGGCACGTCGACAACGTGCAATCCACGCCCAGCAAGCGCGCGGTCGGTCGCAACCGTCGCATGCATGACCAGAGAAAAACGCAGCAGAACACCGGCGTTGGCTAGGCGGAGCGCGGGGTACGTTGCACGTAGAAGCTACTAGAAACTTACAAGATCCCACGAGACGACGCCGATGCCATACGCCCCATACGTGCATTGCAATGCAGTGCAGAGCTACCGCCCGCCTCCCATGCACGCACCTTGGCCCTTGCTGTTGTTGTCAGCTTGCCGCACAACCCCCACAAAAATTAGAGGGGTCCCCGGCCTGACAGGGGCCAGATGATTCTGATCAGACCCATGCCCCATTGTTTAACCTTTTTGATTGATGCTGTTCGCTCCTCAAGTAAAAAAGCAGCGATACTCTCGTCGTCCGGGCACAAATCCAGGAGCTCCGGCAGATCCCACCACCGGCGAGACACTCCTGGCCGCCGCCCAAACGGTTGCCCAAGTTATGTAGCTATGGGCCGAACGTCCTCGTCGCAACGTAAAAGCGCGGCCCATATTATGAACCGAAAAGGCTAGGCTCCACTCGCCGGTTGCGACGCCCCAAAGGCCCAAACCAACCGACCGCGGCGGATGGCGCGGTGGAACCAGACGTCAGACTCCAAAACTTCACAGGAATTCCCACGTAAGAGACATGAGTCCACGGCCGCGCTTGTGCAGCCGCAGCCGAAAAAAATGGCGGTGCTGCGCGTCCCGCTCCGCGCCATCCTCTCCCACCTGCGCCCTCCCACCGACCCACCCCGCGCCTCCTCCTGCCGCTCCACGCCCACCTTCTCGCGGCCTCCCCCGCCGCGCTCACATCCCTCGTCTAGTCGTCTCCCTCTACGCCCGCGCACCCGCCCTCCGCCACCTTCTCCCGCTCCTCCTATCCCTCTCTTCCCCACTACCCTGCTTCAACGCCCGCCGCGCTCCCCGTCTTCCGCCGCCTCCGCCTCGTCCACTCCCCCGACGCATTCTTCTTCCCTCCCCACGTCTCCTCCGCCCCACCTCCTCGCCATGCACGCGCTCTCCCTCCGTTGCGGCCTCGGCCACGACCTTTTCTGCTCCAGCGCCCTGCTCCGCGCGTGCCTTAGGTTCGGCCTCGCCGACCACGCGCACCGCCTGTTCGACGAATTGCCCCGCCGGGACGTCGTGGTGTGAAACGCGATGGTCAACGGGTTCGCCAAGCTCGGGTGCTTCGACCGCGCCGTGGAGTGCTTCCGGCGGATGAGGGAGGAGGGCGTGGTGGAGACCAGTAGCTTCACTGTCACCGGAATCCTGTCAGTCTGTACAGTGACAGTGGATTTGGCACGCGGGGCTGCGGTTCATGGGGTCGTGGTGAAGTCTGGATTTGACCAGGAGGTTTCAGTGTGTAACGCGTTGGTTGATCTTTACTGGAAGTGCCATAGGGTGGAGTACGCAGCAATGGTGTTTGAGGGGATGTCTGAGACGGGCAAGGACCTGTTCAGCTGGAACTCTGATGCTGTCGGCGTTGCAGTCCTCGGCTGACCATGTGGGGACAATGAGGCTGCTTGTAAATATGAGGCATTCCGCGGTGTGACCGGATGCGGTGACTGTTGCGGCTGTTCTCCCTGTATGTGCGCAGACTGCAGCACTACAGATTGGGAGGGAGGTGCATGGGTACATTGTGACGAGTGGACTGGCTTGCGATTGTGAGCTGGACGTGTTCACTTATAATGCACTGGCAGACATGTATGCCAAGAGCCGGGCACTGGATGAGGCTCGTCGTGTGTTCGATTGGATGCGCCAACGGGATGTGGCATCATGGGATATCATGATTGATGGGTATTCAGCGCTTGGGCGTGGACAGGAGGCACTGGAGTTGTTCTGCCAGATGACAAAGCTGGAAGGGCTGGTGCCGGATGAGGTAACGCTGCTGGGGCATTGTCGGCTTGCAGCCACTCTGGGCTTGTTGAGGAAGGGAAGGATTTTCTAAACAGGATGAAAGAGGAGTTTGGATTGGAGCCGCAGCTGGAGCAATATGCATGTGTGACCGACATGCTTGGGTGAGCAGGGAGGCTGGATGCCTGGATGAGGCGAGAAAGGTAGTAGAAGAGGCGGGGGATGTGGGGGCTGGTGCATGGAGGACATACCTTGCAGCATGCCGGATGCATGGTGACAAAGAGAGCGCAGGAGGCAGCCAGGATGCTGATGACGACAGAGAGGAGTCTGGGAGCGGTGGATGGGTGCTGCTAGCAAACACAAAATGGTTGGGAGGGCAACTTTGAGGAGCTGGAGGAGGTCAGATGGGAGATGAGGCCGCGAGGAGTGCAGAAGGCTGCACCGAGCTGCAGCTGGGTCGAGGTGGGGGGAGAGAACGGCGGGAATGGAGCAGTGATGCATGCTTTTGTCAGTGGGGATAGGGGACACCCTGAGGCTGACATGATCTCTGAAACGTTGCATGCATTGATAAGTTGGATGAGAGACTGCAGCCATTTGAGTAACATGGCTCCATTATATCCAATAGAATGTTCATAGCTATTCATATGTTGTTACAACAATTGTTACAAGCTCGCATTGACATAGTGTTTCTCAGGAATTAGAACAATGCATCATTGGATACAGTTAGGGTTGTACCATCAAGACCAGCACTGAAACTTGGACCTGACAAGAGGTTTTCACCAAATATCATAGTTCCAGCAGTCAGCGCTCCAGCTCCAAGCCCCATTCCAAAGTTAGGTGCGCTGTTCTGACCTGCTAACCTTCTTGGTGGCAGATTTATGTAACTCTGTGGCACTTGCCCTCTACCTGGATACTGTGGTGGTGGAACAAAACTGGGATTTGAAGTTGGAGGTAGCAGAGCCATTGGGGGTTGGTAGCTGTAGCTACTTCCTGGTGTTGTTGGATTTGGGCGAGTGACAGGGGTCACCGGCATAGAGTTGTTGTAGTGATCAACGTCTTGGCTAAAGCCCCTGCACTGGTTGGAAGGCAGTGGTGGATAATTATAAACTGGACCATCTTCTATAGCTAATGTGATTCCGACCTGATCAGGGTACTTCAATCCTTCACGTGATCCTGCAAATCAACAAAAGAAGCTACAAGTTGAATTCTACTGCATGCGGAATCAATGAGGTGAATAGTTTTGAAGCTCCTTATATCATTTGCTCTATTGATTAAATATAACCTTTTGATAATTAGAATCAGATCATAAATCCTATAACATGCTACCACTACTCTGTCATTCATACAAACCTATCATTATTAGTAGTTCTCTCTTTTGACAATATTGAATTTCCTATATTAAGCCTTTGACAAACATTCTAGTGCTTGTGTGCAAAAATTCTGCAGAATGATCTATTTTACCTACAAGTGTTATTCTGATCAGCACACCGCATGACAAGTCGGATTATTTTATTCTTGAAAAACTAAAATTGCTGTTTACCTGAAATCTTACCATAATTGTCTTCTTCCTTGCAGATTCGGATGGAGATATCAACAAATCCATGAGCCTTGTCAGACTTCTTCCTCCTAAGCTGGAAACTTGCGGTCTCCTCAATAAATCCAGAATGCTCCTCACGATGTGCAAATTTGACAAGGTACTCCTTCATCTGGACAACTGCAGCTCCCTGGAGATGCTCCCTTAGGAAGATGGGCTCTCTCCTGTAGACTTCAACTGTCAGATCCATGTGCTGCCGGACCACATCATGCTCGTCAACTGAGAGCGAGAACTTGGTGCCCCAATTTGCATCAGAGTTTCCTGACGCATCAACCTTGGTGCAATACTTGCTGTTGGGATCAACCCATGCGACGGAAAACCACTGTGGCTTCAGCAGCGACGATTTGCGGCCTAGGCCGCGTGCGGAGATTATGCAGAATTCGACTGATATTTTTTTCATTGGTCTGAAGAGGAAACGTGAGAAGGTAGAAGGATGGTGATGCAAACCCGGGAAAATGATGTGAGATTCCTCATTTCATAGACGTCCTTTACCTTGCTGCAAAGTTATTCCGAGATGATGATAATGGGGACTGGTTGCCTGTTTACTTTGTTGCTTCCCTCTTATGGAATCGATTCTAAAGTTATGGCACCAGGAGAGAGAAAAGCATAGTTGAAAGACGGTGGCATAGAAGCATTTTTCTATTATCCTGTCCCATGGAAAATGCTTCTTGATTCTGGAAAAGTATTGTTTCCGCTATTAAGGTACTAGGTAATGGGGCCAAGGTGAAATTTGGGGAGGATTTATGGTTTGGTCCTCCTAGTCTTGTTATCCAGCACTGGGATCTTTACATTATGAAAAAAAACTGCTACTAGTGCTAATCTCTCTGATGGGGTTAATCTAACACGCACCTGATGTTTGTGAGACTTATGCTTCAGTGGCTAGTGGTGCTTCAGGTTGCCCAATCCCTTCAGATTAAGGAGGACTGTTTTGTGTGGCAGTTCTTATCTAATGGAGTTTACTCTCTCCCAAGTCTTCGTATTGTGTGATCAGTTTTAGCGGTTTGGTCCCAATTTATACTCCTGCAATCTGGCAGATTAATGTGCCTCCTAGAATTCATTTCTTTCTTTGCCTCTTGTCTAATACTAGTTAACTTACTTGCCCGTGATAATTTGATTTAGATGCAGAGAGTAAAAACCATACTTGTCCTCTGTTGTGAGGAAGAATCGGTGAACCTGTGATCGGTACAGCTGTCAGCTGGGAGAACACTCCACCGTTGAAGAAATCACACCACCCACCAAGCCGATCGATTATTTCGTCGTTCCAAGCCGGCCGCCAGACGCCAGCCGGCGCGCCCTCGTGCAGGCATGCGTGCCCGTGTGAGTGCCAATGCCATGCCGGCCGCGGGGCGGCGTCGTAGGGGGTCGAGCCGCGACAGCAGCTTCCGACCTTCCCGGGTACCGACAACGCCTCTCGTGGGCTCACGGCCTCCTTGTCGCCTCTAACAGACAACGGCCGTGCTTATTCGGGGATGGTCGGACGGCATCCTTGGACAGTTCGAGTTCGACCTCTGGGAATCAAATTCTCTGCAGCAGCAGAAGCAGCCACGGTTTAATTGGGCCTGTCTTCGTCGGTCGGATGCAGGATACCGAAGTCCCTATGTAGGAGTGGTATTGTATAGTACATTTCAGAGACGGTGTGGTCCAAGGCTCTCCAAGCCCATTGGAACTTCTAGCTTTTAGACTCGCCGCGTCAGGTCTCTGCAAAAGACTACTCATCACTACAGATTATGGGCGCTAGAACTAGCAGAAAAAGAAGTCCTCAAAATGATGAATTCAAGCCCATCAGATCTACTTGGCACCCTATATTACAAGCAAAAGGTTCAGCAGTGTGATGATAAATAGTATCGGAGCCTGTAATTTTTGAGAGTGTAAGGACCGAAACTGGCGACCGACGCGGTGAATAGGAGTCAATAAAAATTTCTCTCTCAAGAATCTCTTCTCAAAAACACTAGTGCTATGGAGTAAACACAGGATTCAAAAACACAAAAAAACAGGTTGAATAGAGCAAAAATTTCAAGAACTCAGATGTGAAGAAATATTAAATTTGACTATCAGAAACATTAATAACTTTAGATCTACTCATCCAAAATTGATAAAACTTGAAATATTTAGGGTTATGATTCTAAAAGAAATTTTAAAACAAAGCCTAAATGAGTAACCTATCTAGCTCTCCACGCTGCACAAAAATAGGAATTTCAGAAACTTGACCGTGAAGAAATCTCAATAACTCAAGCTTTACCCATCCAAACTTAATAAACTTAAAATACGACTAGGAAATGGCCTTATAACTATGATTCCAAAAGAAATGGCAAGAATAAGGCAAAGATCTCAACTTTTCATGTAAAAAGCTCAAGCTGCACTAAAAACAGTAATTTATTTCAAGAACACGATGTTACAAACACAACTTGAGCAAAAATAAATTCTAATGGATCTTACTGAGTTAGGATATATTCTAAATGAATTCCTCAACTTCTTACACGTCCTCGATCTAATAGAAACATAGCAAGTAGAAGGAAGGGAAGCAAAACACAAGTTGTATGAAAGAAACAAGCAAAAATACAAAAAATAAAATAAATTTTAGAACATAGATGAATTTAGATCTTACATTGCTTAGAGAGGGATAATTACAAAGCTACACTTCATGGTAGGCAAAACTCAAAGAAGCATAAGGAAACTAAAAAAATCTTTTTATAAGATTTGGTATGGAGGTATCCCTCCACCCTTCTATTTATAGCACACTAAAAGCAACCTCCACCCTTAATGACCTTCTTGGCTCTCAAGAAAACTCATTAATGGTTTAGGTTTACTCCCTCACTTATACATGGGCTAACCTGCAATCTAACAACATAACGGGTTTTAACCATATACTTGCACGCTTCTCAAAGCGCCACTTAAGTTTAAGATTCAATAACCCTTTAACATTAACTTAACATTTACTTCACCTGTGAACCCTTGATCCAACGATCCTCCTTCGCTTGAGTAAGGCTTAAGTTAGCATCTCATCCATCCACTTGACATCCTAGCTTGCATCAACTCCTAGGCCTTAGTCATCTTTTAGTGTCACCTTAACCATCCGGATCTAAGCTCTCATAGCCTAATTCTGGTCTCCTCTGCCTCATCATGACCTAGCTCCGAAGTCCTGCAACCATCTCAAACAAGCAAAACACCACATACCATTACTCAACATAATATGCAACATGTAATCAACACCAATATCAATTCCCAATTAAGTGTATCGTTCAAACTCAATGGTCCAGTCTGTCCGCTAGCACAAGGTCGATCAGACTGACAACAACCCAAAATTATAAATTCAATTTTCTAAGCCCAAAATAAACTCACATAAATCGATACAACCCTAACAAATGTCAAATATTCGTCACACATCCATGGGTTGACCTTCACATAGTCTCAGAATCTCCCCCTTGATGAGTATATTAACTAACACCGAAAAGGCATCAAATTGTGTTTGTTTTGCAATAAATGCAATTTGTGTTAAAAGCCTCACTTGGTCCAAATCAAAGAGAAATTTGTGAACAAGATCAAATTAGCAAGATAAGATAATCTCCCCCTTGATGAGTATATTAACTAACACCGAAAAGGCATCAAATTGTGTTTGTTTTGCAATAAATGCAATTTGTGTTAAAAGCCTCACTTGGTCCAAATCAAAGAGAAATTTGTGAACAAGATCAAATTAGCAAGATAAGATTTAAAGCAAAAATAAAAGAACAAGTAGTCCATAAATGCTCTAAAAACTACGAAAAATCTCACAAAAACTCAACTTTACTCATGATCCAAAGAAAAGAACAATTTTTCACCATGACCATTTTCATAGCAAGATGCCTTTCCACATTTCTCTCATTTTGGTAATATAGGGCATCAAAACAGAAGAAAATGTATGCATGAGATGCATTCTATGATAGCTTTGAAGATTATCCAAAGGAACATAAAGAGCAAAGTATGACACCAAACTACTCAAGTTCAAATTATGCTAAATTAAGTCATATCTAATCGCATATTTCAATATTCTTGCTAGCAAGCAAAAATAAGATTACACTGTTTTTGCATGATTTCAACAAGAGCAACACTTAGTATAATCTCAAGGCTAGAAGCAAAGTCATGCTATGGATCAAATGGACAAGCTAGAGTTCAACCTAGTCAATAATTTAGGGAACTATAAATGCATTAGAGAACCTTCGTGCTCAATCATCTTTGTGAATGCAAATTTTAGATTTTAACGTACACAATGGGGTTTAGAAAGCTTATCCTAGCAAAGCACATTCTCAACTAGGAGTCATCGACAAAGGCCTCCTAGACTTCACTTTCTTCTACAATTTTGTTTTTATTTGTATTTCTCAATTCTTGATTGACTCATACCATAGTTGATCATCTTAAGCATAACACTTAAAAGAATGGTTTTGGTTATACACAATACATTTTAGGTTCATTCCAAATGCAATGAAAAATAGTCTCATAAATGTATAGTGTTGAGATCTATCTTAGCACATGCAAGTCAATACTTGATAATTTTTAGCACATAGATTCATGAGCAAATAGAGGATCCTCTTTGCGAGCTTATCACACGAGGTGGTGGTGGAGCTGTGTAGATGATGTGGTAGGGCCTCTAGGGCCCAGGGAAGGTGTGCACTAAGCCTCTTCCTTATCATTTGAGCCCGACTCAATTATTACAGCAGCTAAATTGAGTTGTTACCTGAATTCTGTCAAAATGTTGCATTACCTTCTCTAAAATGTTACAGTAGTTTCAAACAATATTTTCTTTTACAGTTTTTGTTGCAATAACATCAAATTTAGGTACGCTGCTATCAATTGGAGGATTTTATGTTTTTTGCAAGGTGATGTTTTGGTTTTGAATACTCAATTTTTTTGAATTTTTTCTCAACGTTGCAATCGTAGTTACTTTGTTGCACACTCAAAATTAAAATTTTCATGAGTTAACATCAATTGTTGCGTGGAGAACTATTAAAATATTTTGTTGCAATGCATTTGTTTTTGTTGCACTTTATTGCAATCTCGAGTAACATATTGCGCACATCCGAGAAGATCCGACAATGTAGGATGAATATATTTACGAAGATCCAATGGCACATGGGGGGTATACGATGGGAATATATACCATCTGAACTCAAGTACTCTGCACTGGGACATCAAAAGGATACAACACACAAAATACACTTTGAACCAAGTAGATCATTAGGTGAAGATCTTGGAGTACTACATTATTTGAAAAACAAAAGGAAATTGGGGCGTTGATAAGAAGCACATCGAACTAGATCTAAAAGGTTCAGAGTGACCAGACGATAGCAGCGAGACGAGACCAAAATTAGCATAGCAGTGGCGTTTATGCAAGCAAGCACGAGGAACCATATATGTACCATATATGTACCGATACAACTCGTGCTGTCACTATGATTTAGTGGCTATTGTACATGTCATGGCACTATCTTTTTCAATAATTTTTTGATGATATCTAGTTTTTGCAGATATTCCTGTACAGTACAGTACCTGCAAATCAAATCAGAATAATTTTAAGCGACGTACTTAGAAGAGCAGGCTCAAATAGAAAATAATCCATCCTGCCATGGAGAACACAGCAAAAATGTGCACCCAGAACAAGATCGCAGCTGATTCTTTTCCACACCCTCTTAGGTTCGCAACAGCACCTGCAAACAAAACGATCGTATTATCAGATCACATAATGTGGTTTGCTAACATGCAGCACATGATGCCCTGCACCCACTGGCTTACAGATCTCAACTAACAAAAAAATTATTAGAGGAATCTTTAAATATGAGCACATGATGAGAAGTGATAAGTAGCGGCCCTTATTCGTTTCTCATACCTGACAGCACTGATGTGGGCATAGAATGCTGCAGTAGCAGGACGAACTTGAACATTTTGTCACCTTTGGGAATGAAACCAAGTTTATCAACTAACAAGATGATGCCAACCCCTGCAAGAGGAACCAAGACCAACCGTGCAAAAATAATAGCAACGGTGGTTCGCATGCCAAGCCTCTTACTTCCTTCACCAGGACCTAATGCAATAAACATGGGTTAGGATGATATCTGGAGAAATACATCCCAACATAAAACAGCGATGCTGGGTGATGCCACACAATTTTCAAAGTTTCAAAGGAACTAGATGCTTACCATCAACAAGATTGCCTCCCACAGCAAGCAAAATGCATGGGATCATAGCCTCCCTGAAAATGTGACAGAATTAGACACTATAAATCATCATGCGATTCATGCATAATCTTATTTTTGTAATTTTATTGGTAAGAGGCCTGTATTTTGCAAAATGAAACTGAGAGGAAGACATGTAAACACCCAAGAATGAGACAGCTGTCTGTGAAAAAGAAAAGAGGTGCATCATCCGTGAGGACCAAATTCTTCAAGAATGGCACAACACCAATGGCAATCGCAAATATCTGTTACATAGTGTAAAAAAACTCATCAATGCACAGAATGCAGAAATATTTTGTATCTACTGCAAGCAGAATACTGTAGCAATACATACAGAGGCAACAATTGGTGGCTGAAGAAGCTGCTTGTCTTTTAGGAATTTAAACACACATCTAACATGGCTCATTATCTGCATCAATACAACACGATTATTTATTTTCCATTGGAAACTAAGTGCATCAAATTGATATAAAAAGAAGTACCCTGAATTCCTGCTAACATTTCTTACCTTCGACCCTAGAGAAGTAGCACCTTTCTGATCACCCTCGGCAAATAACAAAGGCTGATCCTCAGGAACAGTACTGGTGTGAGTGCTTGTCAGATATTTGCCTAGTTCAGGCACCACATTCTCACCAGATGCCTTAACTGGAAGTTTCTCTGCTTCACCATCAAATGTCTCTCCGGGTGGTGGAGCAAGCATCTTGAACACATATGTGTAAACAATAATCGCACCAACCTGCCTCATGTAAAGGATTTATTGAGCAAATAATCACAAGAAATAAAGTAAATTTCACAAAACTACAGGTTTCTTGTACAAACTATTAGAAAACTACATATTTTAGCTTCTATTTTATAAAACTACAGATTTTAAAAGAACTTGTGCCACAAAACTACAGATTTCTTGTACAAATCCTAGTTGTCACGGCGTCGCCAGGCGACGCCTAAGCATCCCGGCGGCCGGAGGGAGACGCCTGGACCGGCTGCCTCGACTGGAGGGAGTTAAGACGGCCGCCTAGACATCCAGTTGAGGCGGCGGGCAACTGGGTGTCGCGGCGAACGCAATGAGGTAGGCGCCGAATGGTGTTGGCTAATGAGGATACGAACGTGAGACGGCTCAAATTGAACCCTAGTGCGTGGACGCCGCGGAAACTGGAGAGGAGAGGAGATACGGGGGCTCCGCCAAACCATCGCCAACTCCATCACTTCCGCTGCCACCGCCGCTAGATCCGGTGAGACCCCACTTCACGATCCCCTCTGCTCCTCCACAGGCCCGAGGCTCCGATTCCCCTCCGCTGGCGCCGCTACAACCACACGCCTAACCCCCTCTGCCGCAGTCCCGACCCCTCTCTGCTTCGTCGCTACAACAGCCGCCGCCGATGCCGCCCATCTGCTACCGCCTCGAGCCCTGGACTGCTGATGGTGATGCTTGATGGATGTGCTGCTATTGATGCTGATGCATGATGGTGGTATGGATGCTGCTACTGTGCTGAACTGCTGATGCTCTAGGCGAGAAAGAGATAGACAAGGGAGTGTGGGCGACGGCTAGAATGGGGAGAGGGAGGAGTGGGGTTAGGTTAGAATCAGGGTTAGGAAAAAAGGGTAGGCCAGATGGGCCGGGCCAAGTGGTCTGAGGAGTGTGGACATAAAGTTCTAAGTTCATCTCTAATTTCCTTTCATATGAGGTATATTTATTTAATTTCATATCATATGAGATATTATTTATTATTTTCATAGTCTAATCACTGCTTAGGCAGCCAGGCGCTCCTAGCTCGCCTTGCCTAGTCGGACCGCCGTAACAACTGTGGTACAAATTATCATAAAACTACATATTTTAGCTTCTATTTCACAAAACTACAGATTTTATGAGAATTTGTATCACAAAACTACAGTTTTTAGAATTAATCGTTTCTTGTAACATATCTGACAGTCTAGGCCCACATGATAGCCTCATGCGTGAGTGAAACGGGAAATAAGGACGTGTGAGATCACCATGTGGGCCCACACTGTCAGACCCGTTACAAAAAATGATCAATTTTAAAACTTGTAGTTTGGTGATATAAGTTCTCCTAAAATCTGTAGTTGGTGAATAGAAGCTAAAATCTATATTTTTATGATATTTTGTGCAAGAAACTTATAGTTTTGTGAAACAAGTTCTTCTAAAATCTATAGTTTTGTGAAATAGACGCTAAAATATGTAGTTTTCTGATAGTTTGTACAAGAAACTTGTAGTTTTGTGAAATTTACTTCAAGAAATATTAATATTCCTAACCTAATGCCAAACTATTATCTTTGCATTGCACACTAGTTATTCTCACTTCTAAGTAAAACATGAACGTGTGCAACTTTGGAAAATAAAAGTTACACACCCATTGACCAAATGAGATATATGCATTTCCATCTTGGTTGCATTTATCAGAGTCACCAAAAGGATTGGATGGATCCCGACATAATGCTGCGATTAGAACCAGAGGTATATTTCCAATATTCCCTATGTTTAAAATAAGGGGATCCAATCAATATCAGATAGAAGAATGATAAATTAAAAGGTAACTGTTTTCAAGAAAGAAAAAGCAAGTACCTATGCCAATGTGGATAACAGTGAATTTGAAGTACGGATAAGGAGGTTGAATGATAGATGCCACCACAAAACCAATCAACGAACCAGACACAGCACCTACAACAATATTTACTGGAATATACCACCTATGAACACGGAAGTATCACCCCTATGAGAAAATGTTAAAAACAGGAAAAGCAGAATACAAGCACAGCAGAGTTATTGACAAAGCAAAAAGACATTATGTCATCATCGACAAACAGTTAAAAACAGGATTTAATGGTCTTGAAGACCAAGCTCAACCAATTCTAACAAGATGGATATTGCCGGTAACAACAATATGGTAACTAAAATTACTCCATGTGAATGAATGCATTGGAATAGTTTCTCTAGTGATTGCAATATTTCAGCAAATTAAAAAATGAAGTATTAATTAAGTCCTGGAACTCTGGGCTCGGTTCCATTTTTAACCCTTGAGATTCAACTTGAATCAATTAATGCTCTAACATCCATTTCCTTCATTTTCGGTAGGTAATCCTTTTTGTATTTTTGCAGGAACTTGGAGGTGCATTAAAATGGACCCAGCCAGAGAGATCAACAGCAGTAAACCATTTGATGATATTTTAAGTAATCTAATAATAGTAAGTACCATGGGCCTGGCTTAGGACCTGTTTGGATCAATTAGCACTAATAGTTAGCTGCTAAAATTAGCAGTTATGGATCCAAACAGGCCTGCTAATTATTAGCAGCCCACCCTGTTAACAATTAGTTCATTAGCAAGTTGTACCCTACTAAAAGCTGCTAATAGATAGCCAATTGACACTTTTGCCCTCCCTCCAACCCTATCCACTCGAGCGTCCCTGTCCACTCGAGCCGCCACACGACAGCGCCGCTCGGGGCGACGCGTTGCCGCCGCACGCCGCTCCCTCACGCTACCCCCGCATGCCGCCCCCACATGTAAGTCAGCTGATTACAAATTTGTGTAGAACTATATAGAACAAAAAAAATTTACAAATGCGGTAACTGTACAAATGGCGAGAGCACTGTAATCATCCGACTTTACAGCTCCATGTAACATTATAAAATTTGAGTTACATGCGGGCGGCAGCAGCACAAGCAGCAGAAAAGCAAAATGACGGGCAGCAGCAGCACCGCAGCAGTTGGTTTCGGTCAGCCTCATGCAAAAGGGCATTATGGTCATTTCTCCTTAATTGGCTGATTTTGTGGACTTTATTAGCAGGTGGATCCAAACAACCCACAAAGAAATTGAGAGATATACAGCACAATCAACAAAACATAACACAACATTAAGTTACTAAATAATTGGACAACTGAAGATATCCATTTAGAAGCTATCCTCACCATTGCAGCATCTTCTCGATTGTGATTGCTCTACCCAGTTGAGAAAATATAAGGCAAGGAAGTAGAAGCGAGAACACAAGCTGCACCAAACGATCAAAATGTAAGTGTAATCCGATACTGCAAGAATGCACGTGAGCACAATCAAGTACCCTGCATCTTCCTACTCTGGACAACATCCAACTACCATTCTTCATGCTCACAATGTGAATCGTAAGTCTCGTTAGCTAAGCTTTTATTACAAGAAAATAAACAACGCTCACCCCGTTAAGAAGCTTGCGGCCGTTGGGCTGGAGGATGTTGATGTACTTGGAGGCCATGAGGAACCCCATGAAGCAGACCGTGAACACCTTGGCGATGGGCAGCACGGCGTACTTGAGCATGTCCAGCACCGACGTGCCCGTGGCGCCTCCCTGCGCCGCCGTGGCCAGCGCCTCCAGCAGCGACCTCTCCATCATGGCTTGGCCCAGACTTCACTTAGACTTCAGCCTCCCTTTCTTGCCTTGCAGCACTCAGAACCAGGGCCCGCACAGTTCTGCCGTTAAGAATGATTTAGAAGGCAAAATATAGAAGCAACAGCAGGAAAAAACAAGGGTTGCTTTTGGCGTTGATTGTTCAAACATAACCCAACTGGAGCAGAAAATTAGCCAAACAAGCCACGAAGCTTCAGTGCTAACTAACTTGTAATCTGTGCAAAATTACACGGCAATTGATGCGTGAGGAGACGACAATGAAATCGCATTGGGAAAACCTAACTAGATTCCAAACAGCTCGATCGCTGAAAACGACGACACTGATTTCTGAGCGCGTCGGTGATCGCTAGTACCGAATTGGCATGGCTAGGGGGATCCGATTCCCCGAAGCTACCAAATCCGCACAAAAACCACTCCGCGGAAGCTTCAGACGCAACCGAGCTCCAAATTCCAGCATTGAAGAATAAAAACCAAAAATCACCATTACATCAGGAAAAAAAAAATCCGCAAATCACCCACCCAATGCGAGCGGGAGCGGGAGCGACCACGACGAACTCCATTCCCCAAGCGCCATGCCTCCCCCAATCCCAACAAAACTGCAAACACAGCGGAGATTAGAGCGAGAACTCACCACGGAATCGAGGAGGGGGGATTCGCGCGGGGAGGGGGCCGAGCCCCTCGGGAGAACAATCCTCCGAACAGAACCCCTCTCTTTTCAGGGCTCGAGCAGCAGCGAATTAGGAGTGTGATTAAGGTAAGCCGGAGTTCAAATGGCCCCGCGGAGGATGGGATCTGGCGGCTCCGAAGAGGAAACGACGAGACCAGTCGAGGCGCGGCGTGGTGGTGTACTGGTGTGTGACCTGGTTCGGATGGGCCGGTCGGGTATGCACGCGCATTTTATATCTTCCTTTGAGTCCGTGACGGAGGGGTCGGTGCAAAATTGCAAATTACGGAAGTCTTCGTTTTTATTTTTTTTTCAAATTTAGCTTTTTTTTTTTTACAAATAAATTTATAAAACTAGTCCTATCTCCAACCACAAAAATAATAATATGTGACATGTGTCACTTCCATGTATCTCAAGTTCGATAGTATGTACCATGGAGCAGGAGCTCAACAAGTCCTACCGAGCAAGCCTTCCACGGTAGCAAGCCTTGCGGCACTATTCAACCACTTAATTAACTATTAACTAACCAATTTCTTGATGATTAGTCTCTTAATACAGTGATACCCTTAAAGCTACCGAGGAAGGCATCCTCGACAGCGCAATGCCAAGCTACTGTAGCTCGGTACCTGTTGTCAAGCTTAGGGTACATGGTAGTTTTTTACTTGTCATAGTCACTAATGTGCTACAGTACGAGAGTGTGGCAGATGATACATATCACATGCTACTATTTTTATGGTGAAAAATGAGATTAGATTTATAATTTCGTTCGGATAGAAATTAAATATAAAAAAATGTGGGACCGGACTGATCAAACTAAAGCTTCAAACGGAGAGTGCCAGTCCGTACGTCGTGATCTACTCCATGAACATAAACCGCTCAAAAACCGTTTTTAAGGAACATTCAATTGGTCGGTTGGTTTTTGGTGAAAACCAAATGGTTTTCGATTATATTTGAATTTTTTTTCGAAATTTTTTATTTCTTAATCCTTCTGTTTCTAACGATTTTCGAGCGGGTTTTCTTGATTTTTGAATTTCAAATTTCAAGCGATATTTTCAAAAATGATTTTTGAAACCTGGTAAGGGTCGTGGAACAATTACGCAACCGTGGCATCATCGGATGTAGGTGGTGGTTACCGACAGGCCGTAAAGAGGAAAAGATAGTCGATGGATGGAGTTTGGGAGGAGGCGACCACGGTGAGAAATGTTTGCACAGCAAATCAGGGTGGCAACGAGCGAGGCAGGCGATGTTAATGTAGATATTGTTTTACTGTACTCGTCGATGCGAGACAACGGGCAAATATGTAGGGTGGAAAATTGTGGTTTTTTATTTGAGCTTTTTTCAAAAGTAATAAGTCTCTGTATAATTAAAAGCCAAAAGGCATCAGAGAGCAGTTTTTTGGCTTATTGAGAGTTGATTTTAGACAAATACCACTAAAGTTATGATAAAATTTGTTGAAATATAAGTGAATTGCATGTCTTACCTCATAAGCTTAAACTTTTAGGTGAACTAGTTGATACATACAACTAAATATGGTATCAGAGCTAAGGAGTCTTGATTTCAAAACCCAGTTGGTGTAATTAAAAAAATAATTGCAGTCCACTCTTATTTCACCTCTTAGACATAAAGGAGCTTGTCTTTCCTCTTAGCCATGCATGCCTCTTCCGCTGAGAATTAATACTTCTTCCCTCTTCTTTTAGCACGTAGAATAAGGGATATTGAATATGTCTAAACTATCACTAATTAATTTAGTACATATATAGAGTAAAGTTAAATATCTATTAGAGATATAGAGGAGCATCGTACTAATTTTATTATTAAAATATGAAATACATCGTAAACAAGACTATCAAAAAATAGGTCATATATTTTTTAATGAAGGGAGTAAGTTGGTGCACGAGAAACAACAAATTTATGTTGTAAGCTCTAAGGAAAGAAGAAAGATTGGTCTCAGGAAAGGGACAAACTGGTAGAGCCTATACCTTACTACTTAGGCACCTCAGCAGCTCAGCTCTAGCAGACTAGCACAATAAACAATCTCAAACTCAACATCTAAGAATGTTAAGATTTGAACAGTGATCTTTAACCGACTTCCTTGATCTAAGAATGTTAAGATTTGAACAGTGATCTTTAACCGACCTCCTTGGCAGGGTTCACAAAACCGAATTTCGAAATTCGCGGTACGAAAACCGTAAAAAACCGAAGAGTTAGGAAATCAATTTTTTTTTGAAAAATCCCAAAAAAAAATAGAAAAACCGCTGCCGATTGAATGTTCATCGCAAAACGGTTTTTGTGAGCGGTTTTTCACAAAAAAAAACCGAGCGTATAAATTTTTTCAAAATTTTTAAATTTAATTTTTTTTTGAATGAACCGGTTTACCGAACGGTTTCTAATTTCGAACCGCAGCGGTACGCACGAAAACCACGGTTTTCAAGCAGTTTTCGTCGGTTTTGTGAACCCTGCTCCTTGGTACCAACACCACGGCTACTATTGATCAGCAGCTGCCTGCTAGTTTCCACTTGGTATAATCCACTTGCACCAAATCTGACGACGGCCAATACATCGAGCATATTTCCCACGTTCGTTTTCATAGGCCATATCCCAAACAAATGTTTTTCTTCTTTTGCCTCATGGGCATAATCTAGTCAGTTCATACTTTCATTTCAATTAAAACATGAAACTAAATTATAGCCCTGTTTGCACTGTAAACTATCCTACTATCCCAAAACCTGTAGTACTACTAATTAAGATGTCTTAGACTTGAATATACTTGAGCCGAGCGTATTAAAAACGAACTAGTAGTCTAGTACTACATCATTTGGCACTGTCAAAACCATTTGAGAAAGTCTCGGATAACTGAGATCATGGCGGGTAAAAAATGTTTGTGCTAGCTCCCTAAGAATTTCCTCCAAGCTCATTTTGAGTGTCACATATCATGACTGGACTCCGATGTAGGCCATGATTTTATTTTAATTTTTTTAGGCGTCGGCTATGAAAATTAGGTAAGAATGAAAATTAGTCAAGTTAATTCCAGATAATGGAAGACACTTTCGGATAGAAATCCCCTTTCGATTCATCTCAGTAAGGTCCGGCACACAGAACAAAAAGCGTGAAATTTCGCAGGATGCTACCCGGCCGCGGCACCGCTATCCCTTCATGGGCCCTGAACGCCTTTCGACAAAAAGAAAAGAGGCTGTGTGAAGTGTGAACCTGCGCACACAAGTAGTATTATTACCACTTTACCCGTAGCTTTAATCTAGCAAAAGCTCAAGTTTTCTTCCTGCTTCTTTCACTGTAGTCGACTAATCGCTGTGTTACGTGTGTGATAATAGTAGGTCTCTCTGTCCCCATCCAATGTGCCGCAGCCATCACAATTATTATTATTTATTCCAAGGACGGAGCCTGACGTATTGAAAACCTTGGGAGTAATTCAGAATCCCCTTAATATGGAGATAGTTGAAAGAAATACTTATCCTTTTTTGGCTAAAAAGAGGGCAACGATGCTTAATTTTTCATCCGTTCCTGCCTCCTCTTTTCCGAGTACATGTATAATACGAGGAAAATACGGTAGAATACGTATGCATGTCAGTACGTATATACCATGCAACAATTTCGGCAAGCTAGCCCAGATTTGTTGTGCAGCGTAGGGTGATCGATCAACCTAATTTTGCTTACCCTACTACATAGTACTCATAGATTGCCTTTATTTCAGTACTAAACATCTCTAGAATTTCTGCGCGCGAGTTAGCCAGCATGGAAGTCAACAGTCTGCCTCAAAAGAAACAAAAAGAAAAACAAAAACAACAACTCAATATTATGGCTCCGTTGCTAGGCCTATGTTTTCTCTTTTTCCGATATTGCTTCGGTTGTATGGATGTTATTTAGTTTTTTTTTAATTTTATTTTAGCTTTTCTCTATACAATTTTGAATGTAAGACTTTCTTTCCTAGCAGTGATCGGTAGACCTCTCTCGTTCATTTTCTAAAAAACACACGCACACCTTGACACCTTGTTAACAATGGAGTCGTTTTCCCTTCCATTTACGTATCTACGTGCCGACGAGCGGTGCAGAATTTCTTAAGGGCGTCTGGTAAATACGTGGAGCGGCCAGTCACCAACATGACGCCTATGCTTGTCGCTGCTACACCAGCAGTGCACGTACGTGTTCTCCAGCTGAGCGAGCAAAATAAACGGATCAAGCAGGGCCAGCCGGTGCAGAGGGGCAAGCATTTGTTGCTTCCAACTAAGTGGCACCGTTTAGAGGACACAATAGAGCAAGTGTACGTAGTACACAGAAGGTTAAGGCGTGTTAAGCCCTTAAGCTGATCAGGCGGAACGAGCCTACGAGACGAGGCAGGCACCAGCACGGCCAAAAAAAGGCTAAGATTTTCCTGAAATGGATGACTGGACGATCGAGGCAAACTAGCGTCCAAAGATGTCGCCGTCGGCGCAGGAAAGCTCCGGAAAGGAACTATGCACCGCCACCGCGGTTGCTTCGAGGGGGCGGCAACGACGTCGACGCGTGCCCCTCCGCACGCTGATTTTCCCCAGTGACGCCATCTACGTCTACTAATGAGATGTTCTGACAATTTCCTATTTCAGTCTACTGAACCTACTGCTGACTTCTGTGTTCAAGCTCGTGGCTTGAATTTGTGTTTGATTTGTAGTGATTTGATGTGAGGATGATTACGGTTATTTCTTTTTAGGAAAGTAGTTTTTGGTTTGAGTGAAGGTAGGACCAGGGATGGCAAATGGAAAAATCCCGCACGGAGCGCCCTCCCATCCCTGATAACCAAAATTTTTCTATCCCCGTCTCTGTCCCCGCACACGGAGCTTAATTCCCCCTATCTCTGATTCCCGACGGGGACTAATCCTTGAAAATGCTACATGAAAGATCACATACTACATGAGTGAATCACTAAAGTAATAGTGTATGTGTGATTGAAGTATGAGTGAATCACTAGAGTAATTCATATTTAGCATGTTTATTAATAATGACCGCACATATATTCTTTTTTCTTTTGAGAATGATCATTTGCTCCCACCTATTAGTGATAACGTCGGGATGGGGATTGGGGACAAGGAACGGTAGAACGTCTCCGGTCCCGCGATCTCCGACGGGACAACATTTTCCCTGATAAGCCCCTTGTGGGGGGAGACTTCTCTCGTCCCCGTCCCCTAATAGGGGAATTCCCCGTGGGGAAAAGGGGATCGGGGCCATTGCCATCCCTAGGTGGGACTACCGGTGTGTTAAAGACGGTAGTTTCGGGGTGCGGTATTGGCCCTTATGTGCGATAGTTATTCTATAGAGAGGTAATTCTCGAGTTGAGTAGGACGGTTCTACTAGCCCTGGGGGTGGTAGTATCGGTTTTCCAGCGAATTTGTGATTTTTGCTATGATTACATAATGGTTATTGCATATCTTTGTGAATAGTGCTACGTGATAGTTTGGTTGTCTGTGTTGGTTGTAAGACTTCGGAGTTAGGTCATGGTGAGTGAAGGAGATCAGGACTAGGCTAGGAGAGCCAGTGGCGGAACGAGGAAATTTTTCATGGGTGTGCCTCAGCGGCTCTACCGGTCTGTCTAGTGCCACACTAAGCGTCCGCGCTGTCCATCGTGCCGACCTTGTGCTTTTGCGTTGCTTGCTGTGCCACCCTGCATCAGCAAACAAAGGTTGGGATACCTTGATATTCTACAGTTTCCTTTAGCCTGTTCCTAATAACACACAGTGGAAAAAAGGCATGCTACATCATCATCCAGCAAATATTGTTCAAAGGAACATACGTGCTAGGAGAGAAATGGCTTACATTTCCTGTTGATTCTTGCACGTCAAAACAATCTTATCTTGTCTAAATTGTTCCTATCTCAAAAGACCACGGTTGCTGCAAAGGGATATATCACATGAATGATGGTGGAAAAACCTTCAATTTGCAAAGCATTGAAGCTTCCAGGTACACAAATAGCTCCTCGACACAAAAACACCTAGTCTTTTTTTGAAAGAATGGCAGGAGAGTTGCTAATTTCATGTCAATAGCGAAAGAAACTGGCATTAGCACCTTGCCATCAGTTCTTAATACAAGCAAGATTGCAAACTGCATTAGCACCTTGCCATCAGTTCTAAATACAAGCAAGATTGCTAGCACCTTGCCATCAGTTCTGCATACAAGTTAGTTGCTGCATCTGCCAAGAAAATACAAGCACATCACAAAATTTTGGGGGTGCTAGGGCATACCTGGCACCCCCTAGTTCCGCCTCTGAGGAGAGCTGAGGTTCAGATGGTCAGGGTGACGTCGAAGATGACTGAGGCTGAGGAGTTGCTGCAAGCCAGGAAGACAATGAGCTAAAGTGTGAGCCATTGTTGATGGATATGATGGGCAACGCCATGGACCGGGACTATACTCAAGAAGAAGCTGAGCTCCAGGCCGGTCAAGGAAACTGGAGCCATGATGATCAAGTGGACAAGAATATGTGGTGTGCCAAATGACTTGGACCCGTTTGCAAGCGAGGACGGTCTGGGGGAGTCCGAACGCGTGAGAGGCTTGGCCGAAAGTCATTGAGCCACATGGAAGGTGACGAAGCATGGTCGATGCTTCTAAATGAAGAAAAAACCGGTCGTAGGGTAAATTAGTAATTTGCCCATTACTGAAAATCGAGGCAATTTGAAAAACCGCGACAATGCCCTAAGTGGTTTAGGTCAAGCCAAAGAGAGCATGGACGCGAATTCAACCTCATGGAGCCGTTTGAAGCGTCATAGAGTAAGCCACTTTGAAAAGTGTGTACGTGAGTATGTAAAATCCGTTATGTGTTGGGTTAGCGGGTTAACCTATGTGAATGTGGATGATATCCACTTGTATAACCAGGTTAGGGTTGTAGGTTGCCTTCTCTATATAAAAGATTAATATGTAGAGGGAGACAACAACAACACTAAGGAGAAGGATTAGAGTTTTCACAAGATTTTGGGTTCTTGTGTATTTGGATTCTCCTTGAGAGCTTTGCCCTTTTTGAGAGGCTTTGTAATCACCCTTCTTAATTTGAAATAAAAATCAAATTCGTGCTCGAGATCTTATTCTTATTTTGATCTTTTTTTCTTGATTTTTTTATCTCTCTTGTTGGTTTCCTTTTCTATTGATTTTGTGTTGCTAAGGATAAATGATTGATGGACGAATTCTCAGTAGATCATATCCCAATCATCTAGGCAAGCTCTCACATGATTATCAAGAGATTTCTTAAGAAACTGTTTTTTGATTTGAGGAGGAAAGATTTATGGTAGATCGTGTTCTTGAGCTTTTAAGGGTTCGTTCTTTAATATTCTTGCTTGCTGTGATATGTGGGAGATTATTTAATATCATCTCAATCATCAAATCCATACGAGTAAACTCAGGGTGAAGTTTTTGCATTTGACCCAGTTTTGGTGCAACCTTCGCTAAATTTTAAAAAGGTTGGAATTTTGACGTCAATCTTTACGATTGAAGGTTAGAATAGGTTCCTAACATCTATAGAAAAGTGAATGCAAAGTTTTATGAGTTTTAGATCATCTAATAAAAAATTACATCAATTCTTCAATTCGAACTCAAGCCGATTCTACTGTTCACCCTGATTTTACTATTCATCTAGTAATACTGCATCGTATGTTACGATAGTGCTGTCCTAGACTGAGTTTCCCTAAAAATTTATATTTCTACTCATATTTAATCAAGTAAGGCTTTAAGTTGGTTTGTTAGGAGAAAAAATTTATTGTTGATCATTCGTCACTTTTCTTTGCGTCATTTCCGGTCTTCCACTTCCTAGTATGCATTCACCGAATTGGCAAATAATCAAGCATGCATCGTCTCTCTTCAAGTCAGTTGACGCGAACTAAGTGCGATACAGCCTTCGCGAAGACGGCCAGGTAGTTGGCGCTCGCCCTAAAGAAAAGTTGAGATATTCTTCATATCTATACCTCTTATAATACACCTAAGCAATTTTTCCTACGTTCACCCTAAATAATGCACCTCATTAGGGATGACCCAATGTTCGTGCACCCAGCAAAACGTCCCCAGAAACTTGCATTCATCAAAATGAACGTTTCAGATCTTTCCTCAGTTTTACTCACCCACATCCGATGACCATTATTTAGTGTGTCTAATCATCTCTCTGGCCCACAACAGACCTCCCCCACCTATATATTTGGAAGGAGAGCGAATCAAACAAGGAAATAAATAAGGAGGATCCGCATGCAAGGAAACCAGATTTAAATTTTTTACTGACCAAAATTGTACGTACTACATATTTGGAAGGAAGGTGAATCAAACAAAGAAATAAACACGAGGATCCACATGCAAAGAAACAAGACTTGAATTTTTTATTGTCCTGGCATTGTGATCGTATTTTATTCCGGATATGACCCTTCTCGAGACTTTTTTACAGATCTAGCCCCATAGAGCCTAATTTCAGCGCACGGAGAGCGTTGAATTTTTGTTTTTATTTTTATCTAAGGAACCAATTGTATGTGAGTGCTGCTTAATTTTTTTCAATTTTTCGCAGAACCGGTAGCGTGAGCAATCGTTTAATTTTTATCTTTTTTCTTGCGGATCCAATGATTGCGAGCACAATTTATTTTTCCATATTTTTCAAATCATCCTGTGGCCCACAAATGCACCTTCCTCACCTCCAAAGATCAACAAGGAAAAGGAAACAAACGTCTTGGAATCAAGGAAAAAGAAACAAACGTCCTGAAAAAGGAAAAGACCGTATATTACGTGCTGGAAAAAGGAAACCGCGGGAAAAAAATTCTAACACCTCTCTGTTGATTTTTTCTGTCTCAAGGCTACAATCGCAAATTCATCGCCCGAGAGCCTGATTCAGAAAAATTATAACGACGATACTAATATAGTAAAAAGTTCGAGCCCACAGCGCCGTAAATATCTCGCGCCATCCGCTCATTGAATTTTTCCGGCTCGAGACTACAATCGTAAATTCATCGTCGCGAGAGTGATTCAGAAAAAAAATTATAACGATAATGCCAACACAGTAAAAAATTCTCGAAAAATAAAAAAACAATCAAGCTGTGTTCGTCCGCTTAATAATTTTGACAAAAAAAATAAATGCTTGGTGGCCGCTGAAAAATTCAAGCGTGGGAGAAAAAAAAATTCAAGCGATGCTTGTCCACTGAATAATTTTGGAAAAATATGAAAAAATAAACTGTGCTCGTGGACCGCTGGATCCGCAGAGAAAAAAGATAAAAATTAAACAGCGCTCGCCGGCCGATGGTTCCGCGAGAAAAAATTGAAAAATTTAAACAGCACTCACAAACCGCTGGTTCCGTGGATAAAAAATGAAAAAAAAATCAGCGCTCTCTGTACGCTGAAATTAGGCTATATGGGGCTAGATCCGTAAAAAAATCTCGAAAAAGGTTATATTCGGAAAAAAAAATACGATCACGAGGCAAGAACAGTAAAAAATTTAATTATGGTTTCCTTGCATGCGGATCCTCCCTGTTTATTCCCTTGTTTGATTCGCTCTCCTTCCAAATATGTAGTACATACAGTTTTGGTCAGGACAGTAAAAAATTCAATTCTGGTTTCCTTGCATGCGGATCTTCCCTATTTATTTTCTTGTTTGATTCGCTCTCCTTCCAAATATGTAGTACGTACAATGTGATCACAAGATTATTTACTATTAAGTGTTATATTCATACTTATCTTCTCATTTAATTGATAAGCGGATATACTACCGTCGTAGCGTTAGCACTGGCACTATACTAGTGACATTGGAAAGATCGGAGTCACAGACCCACGGATGCCCATCTACAGGTTTGGTTGAATTTACGCGCAACCCTCACGCGCAGCTAATACCGTGCTAATGCATTGCACGTGCCCGCTTAATCTCTGATGCGTTGTGCCTGTTTGACATGTGTTAGTATGTATCATGTATGACATAGGACAAAGGAGATTAGGAGAGGAAGGAAAAGGACGTGGCATTTACTCTTTCTTAAGAAGAATCCAGTAGTTAGGCGTAGTCTGCATTCAGAGTATGTAGCTAAGTCAGTACTAGCTAGTAACTTCTAATTTGGCACTTGAGCTGTTCAAGGGACACTTCATTTGGGTGGCCTTTCGGAAGAAATGTCAATTTGTGTTTTCTTGGTCTCCTGCGACGTGGAATCGTGGAAACTCTAATTTATACTAGATGAGTGATCATGGCATGTCACGTCGCTACCGCTATTCCCTTCACATAAGCAAATCGAGAAAACACATGAAACAGTCGAAAGAATATAAACGTAATTACGCTCTCTTTTTTGCATTTATTTAGAGTCCGTTCACGAAGGATCCACGATTTTGCCAAACTGAAAGGTCATTTTCGTAAAAAAAAAAGGCTAAAAGGGTCTAAACATAATTACATATATTTTTTGTATTTATCTGGGGTCTTTTCACGAAGAATTCGTGATTTTGCTGAACCGAAATGTTCTCTTTGTAAAAAAACGGCTGAAATGATCTAAACGTAATTATGCTTAATCTCTCTTGTTAGCCACGAAACTTGCAAACTTTATTATATAGTATATGACATAATGACAATGTAATTGATTATGATCGTCGCTAAGTCCAGGGGTGTAGCCACCGAATGGGCTCGAGTCCACCCTCCGGTATTGGTAACCCTCAATCCTAGCTAGTCTTTGTAATTCTAATTTTAATCTCATGTGATAGGACATATTTTTTGAGAGAGAATGAGAGAGAAAGTTATATGTTAATTTGAGATAATGATATTATGAAATTTTGTATGCCAATTTTTATTACGACATGATATCTGTATATACAAAATACAATTATTTTAGGATGTATGTACGAACGAGAGAACTACCTAACTAAGAAACTAATCGTGAGTAGAATTAAGAGAATGAATTTGCTTTCTTTGTCTATCAAGTTACGGATTGATTTTATCCTAAAACTACTGCGACCGTGAACTTCAATGCATGATGTATTATTCAACTTGTTTGAGACGAATTAGCCATATTTAGGCTTGTCCTGGATAAAATTTTGTCCTACTTCTACCACTGTCGGGTGGAAAGGATCACGATCTTGTGTGCCAGTATAGCCTGTGATGGTGTCGATCATGCATGTGTCAATCTACGATGTCGACGTGGCAAGCTGATGAAACTTTGGCCTACAATCCTATCCTCCATTTTTATCCTCACTTCGTCATTGGCCTAATCCTAGTGATGTGGCAACTCAATTACTCCCTCCAATCAAGTTTATAAGATATATTTTTTGAATGATTTATTCCATAATTATAAGGCGTATTTCATATTAAACGGGCCATGTTGTGCCTACCCACAGACCGAGATCACGACCCAAACATGGCCCAAGTGGCTGCCAGGCCGTGCCATGTCGGCATGGGTATAAACGGGCTGACGGGCCGTGCCAGGCCTCGGTCGACCGGTTTGGCCCGTTGTAAGATTGAGGATGCCGACTAAAGGGGGTGAATAGGCGGCTTTAAAAATTCTTCTCACTAAATACACGCTCTATTTGTCTCTATGTCAAAACCTAAACAATAATAAATGTGGAAGCGATAAACTAAGATTTTGACAAATTAAAGCATAAATCAACTAGGCTCACTAAGTGCACTAACTAATTATGTCTCTAACAACAAATTACAATCTTAAAGACAAGCAAGCAATTTAATTCTAGATATGTAAATTTCAACAACGTAAACAAGGAATTGCAAGCATATACAAGGAGACACAATACTTTTTACCGTGGTGTTCGGAGACTTGCCGATCTCCCCTAATCTATGTTGAGGCAAGCCCAAACCACTTTGGACTGGCTCCACAAATTGAGCACCCGCCTCGATTCCACTAGTGGTAGCTCTTTCCCCCTCCGGGTAGGCGAGCTCCGACCTTCACAACTTTGCCGGGCCTTCTCACAATCTCCTTTAGAAGGTCACCGCGCACGACGCCTCCACACGCCGTCTAGGTGTCGGCAAACACCAAGAGTAACAAGTTAAGCCCTCTAGCTTGAGCTCCACCAAGTACAACACATGTACAATGTTGATCACCGAGTGCAACACATACACAAGGCTCTCCTCAAGTGCAACACATGCACAAGAGGCTCTCAATCCTCTCCTAATTGCAACACATGCAATTAGGGCTCACCCTTAGCTTAAAAACCAAATGAAAGAGAGCAACACATGCAACACCTCCCACAAAACTCTCAATAAGTCCAACTTTCAGCAAATGGCCTCCCAAGCCCTCCTTTTATAGCCTAACAAAGAAAACTAGCCGTTAGAGGGTAAAATAGACATTGAATGCACTAAAACTAACCGTTGCTATAGTACCACCGGGACTACCGCCCATCTAGAACCGGTACTACCGGCCTTTAAACTCAAAAACACCTTCTCGGGCAAATAACTACCACAAGTAGGGCCCCGAGCGGCACTACCGCCCATGCTGGGGCGGCACTACCACATGCAGCTGCAGAAAAACTGTCATAACTTTTTACTCCGAACTCCGATTTAGGTGATTTTCGATTCTATGCGAAGCTTATCACGAGAGCTACAATCTCCACTAATTTTCAAGATTTAAGCAACCATAGATATTTTTCAATATCACAAAAACAAAGACTCTAATGTAGTCATTCAAGTCTAAAATCTGATTTTTCGAAATCCCTCACATAGACTTGATCAAGGGCATGACTACAAGCTAGTAAGAGTCAATAAGATCAAATATTGAGCTATGTGATGATCAACTCATGATCAAAATAATTTTGCAAAACACATTTGCAAATTCTAATCACATGCTCCAATATCAAATGCACGAACACAAATATTTTGCAAACCACATTTGCAAATATAAATCTTGCGAACAAGAGTAATCAAGATCATATCTTTGAGCCATGTGATGATCAATACATGATCAAACCAGTTTGCAAACACATTTGCAAACCCTATTCACATGCTCCAAGATAAGATCCAATTAAATCATATTTTGCAAAAAAACTCATTTTGCAAACACAAAACATAAATCTATCTTAGCCTTTGTGATGATCAACACATGATCAATATCACAAGCTAAGATTCCGATGCACGAGCTCTCTATTTATAATACATGCAAATATCTAGCTTCATACAAACAACCACATAAACCAACTTGCATAAGCTATCTCCCTTTTGCAACACATGCAAATCCATAGCTCTATACAAAAACCAAATCAAGATTCAATAAGAAGCACGCATGAGCTCCCTTATTTGCAATACATGCAAATACTTAGCTCATGCAAGAACCAACCAAGAGAGTGAGCTACAGTGAACCGGATTGAGTTCATCAACACATGATGAAGCTCAAGCTATAAGACTCAACCCCTCTTAATAGTACGGCACCTAACTAGCAACCCGATCTCCCATCAAGCACCGAGACCGGTAAAAGACTAGGAACACATCCTTAGCCCTAGCTAGTTTTGCCTCTAGCACATCCACTTGGAGCTTTTATGATTTCCATCATCTTCTCTCCAAGCCGGGTCCTTTCTTCTTGTTCATCAACACATGATGAACCTTCTCTAGCTTCACTTTACTTCAGGATTCATCCTTGAAGCTTATCAACACATGATGACTTCTTTCTCAGAATTATTCATTTTCTTGGACTCAACCTACTTCACAACTCATGGAAGATTGTTAGTCTAACAAACACGGTTGCCTCAATCATCAATTGCACTCCATTAACACATAATGGATGCCCCTATGATCAATTGAGCACAACCCTAATCAATTTGAATGATTTAAAGGTGTCTTGAGTACTTTGATGTAACTAATGCTTTATTATACAAAAGAACTTTCCGCTTGTCCTTAACCAATGAAGGAAACACCATCACCACATGATGAAGTGTTCTTTGATTGATTGAAAGACAACCGAACTCAATTTAAATTTCATTTAAATTGACATGAGTATATATTAACTACACAAATTTCACTCATTTTGATGGTTACTATGTAATGATCCAAATTATATTAGAGTGGTGGAAAGAGATCAACACTCTTAATACCGTCAACTATAGAATAAACTCCATTAAATATGTGCATATAAATAATTGAACTTGGAATCAATATGCACATAATCAATCTTAGATAATATTTGAGTGTATCATATATTAACATGAGTATACTACAACTACACAAGTTATATATACTCAAATGATTGTTTCAAAGTAATGATCCTTGATATAGAAAGATGAAATAGATCAATACTATTGAATTATCAAGGTAAAGTATGAACTCCCCCTAAATGTATGCATCCATGTATATATGGAATTGAAACATTAATGCACATCTTGAGGTTTAAATAATGGTAGAGTTCATTCTTTAACTTGAATGCAAAATATGCATTAAGATATCATAAAATGAATACGAGTGCATACCTTGAGTTTTTCATTTTTCAATGAGATGAGACTAATCAAAGATATACTCAATAAAAAAGTTAGTCTCATATTTGGAGTTATCAATATGATCATGAGTATTGTATCCAAGGAATGCAACAAGATATATAATATGACCTCGAATGTGCCTTTGATATTTCCATCTTTTTCATTCAAAAGAGACTAAAGAGAGTTAAACTCAACAAAAGAGTTAGTCTTATATTTAGATTTATCATTAATTAACAATTGAGACTAATCAATATTATGATTATCAAAAGAGTTAGTTTCAATATTATATTTGTCATTAACACCAAAACCAAACTAATGGAGCTTGAACTTTCACCCGTAAAATTCAAAAAAAATAGAAAAATTAAAAAATATATGAAAGACCAAGATGGCGATCAGGGGGGGTGAATGATCCCAAATTAAAATATAACCCCTAAGGAAGATCACAAATGCAGATTTTCACCCAAAGAAACCAAGCCAAAACCCTTAGATATCAAATGGAAGCGAAAGGGTTAATTTTCACAAAAAAATCAACCTGAGGCCAGTGCTACTGCACTCTGTGGTTGGAACTATCGGGTTACTATAGCTACAGTAAAATCAGGCATATGAACAACGTTTTCAGCACGGGTTCAAAAGGAAACTTGATGAATCTTTTGATCCATTGATCCAAACTCAATGAAACTTGGTAGATAAGGTCCTCGAGATGTCAAGAACTTATTCCAACCTTCAATCCAAGGGATTGACGTCAAAGTTCTGGCCTTTTTGCCCGGGAAGGAAGAACGCACCAAGTTTCGACAAAAATCAAAAGAACTTCGATCAAGGCTTGCTCGTGGGGTTTTGATGATCAAAGTGATCTTGAATGACTTCCCACACATCCCAGCAAGCAAGAGAACACAAAGAAACTCAAAGATACGCAATCTACAAGATCAAGCATTCAAGAACGCAAAAGATCAACTTCTTGCAACAAGAACGCATGGATAGCTTAGATGGTTGAAACAGGATTTCAAGAAAGAATCAATCATCAACCTCAGCAAAAGATTCATAACCAATTAGAAGGAGGGGAGGCAAATCCAAATTGCGTAAATGTAAATTGCAAGAAAGTAAATGCGAAATTTAGATTGCGTAATTTAAATGCGTAATGTAAATACGTAAAGGAAATGAAACATGAACATAAATGAAGAACATTTCATTTCTGGAAGGAGATGTTACAAAGCCTCACATTCATGTGAGCAAAGCTCAAAGGAGCATCAAAAACCTCAAAACCTTCACACCAGGAGAGGCTGCCCTTCCACCCCTATTTATACAACCCTTGGGCCACCTACCACCCTTGAATGAGCCTCTAAACCCTAGAGCATCCATCAAGAGCTAGGATTAACCTAATCAACAAGCCATGCAAGGGCTAACCCAAAACTCTACCATAACATGGGTTTTCTTACACGGATCTCAAAGCAAGCTACACTTATCCACTACTCTATCTTCCAGAACTGCAACCCAACAGCTCTCCTTGATCCAAGTAGTGATAAGCTACCTTATCCACTGATCTCTTATCTCTTGAGATTGCACCGACTTCATCTCCGGCCATCTTTCGGCGAACATCCGGCCAACATGAACCTCCGGCCATCCCATGCCTAGTTCCAGCTTCCCTTCGCCTCACCATGACCACCAAATGAAGTTCTACATCCACAAAGACAAGAAAACCCTTATTGGTTCCACCATGAACCCAGCGCATCAATTCTATCACGAATTTGGGTTAGAACAGACCAAAACACTTCAACCAAATGCAAACATCTTGTTTTCAATACAGCAGTAATCTTCTCAATTTTTTATGATTTTTTATATTGCTCATATGAAAAACTTGTCAACATGAAAAAGTTGTGTTTCGAAAATCTCTACAACTTTCATGTAGAACACATAATTGTTTGAGCTCGGAAAGACCTTCAAAAAAGCCTATTACTGCACGCTGTCAAAATCGGTCTAGCGTAAACGTGAGATTCTCTATTAACCTTCCCGATTTTCTATGATTTTTTTTGTTACTCAAATGAAAAACTTGTCAACATTAAAAAGACGTGTCTTGAAATTCTATACAACTTTTGTGTAGACCAAATAATTTTTTCAGCAAGGGAAGACCGTTAAAAACGCTAATTACTGCCAGTTGTCAAAACCGGTCCGACGTACACGTGAAACTCACTGTGACTTGGTCCGGCGCGAAGAAATCAGTCCGGCGCAAATGGGAAACTCTCTGTTTCCCTCTTTCCTTGGTCCGGCGCGAATGAAAAACTCTCTGTTTCTCATTTCCCTTGGTCCGGTGCGAATGGAAAACTCTATGTTTCTCATTTCTCTTGGTCCGGTGCAAACGTGAAGTCTATCCTAAATCGGTCTGGCGCAAAAGCACTTCCAACTTGAAATCCATTTTAAATCCAAACTAAAATCTAAGCTATCCTATATCACATAAAGTCAAATACTCATCATAAATATGGATGGACCTCCACATGGTGTTTCAATATATATAGAAAAAAATTAAAAAAATCGTAAAATTTGAAAGAAAAAACTAATCTAGAATAAATATAAAAACTGAAAGGAATGTAGAAATGTTTTTAAAAAATCTATGTAAATTATAAAAAAGTAAAAAAATATGAAATAAAATTCTAAAAGGAGATAAATAATTGGAATTAAATAATGAACTTTATTAATGTTTGGTTGCCTCGTTACAAACTTTGCCAAGTAAAAATTCAACATGAGAAAATCTTGGCAAAGAAAAAAGAGTACATCCTATAGCTTAGTAATACAAGAAAAAAGTGAAGATTATAATTATTCTTCCTAACTATCTAGATAAAGATTTTCAAACGTCGCCGCCAACTCAACATTTTTTGTAGTGTGTTGAGCTCGTTGATCAACTTATTCCCAATCTTTCACGGTGAGAAGTATTTCTACCATCTCATTGGTCATATTTGTTCTTCTCTTCTCGATTATTCTTCCGGATAGACTGAAAATAGACTCCGAAGAAACCGTGAAGACAGAACTATTAACACATTTCGTGCTAATATGGAAAGCACTAGATATGTTATCTTGTGCTCATGCCACCACTACAAAATGTTGAAGTCCTCCTCTTGCTGCTCTTGGTAGTTGATAGAGTCACTGTTGAGATGGATAGCTAGTTCCCCACCACTTGTTGTGTCTACACTTGATATTGTTGTACTCGAACTCCTTGAGGTAGAGCCACATGCACCCCATATCTTTCCCCACGCAGTTTTCTTCTTACCTGTTGTGGATGTTGGTGGAGGTCGCTGTTAGTGTTATGCCCTTGAGGCAATCATTTAGATGATTGTAACATGACTATGTTTATGAATAATATTATGATTATTGGTCCAATGAATGTATATCATTGTATTGATCAACAAGTATGTGACTTGCTTATGAAGCTCTTTACTTAATGATGTAATTCGATAAATATCTCTGATCGGATTTCATCGTATAGGACAACGATGAATAGATCAGCCCATGTAGTGATCGATGATCATGCTTCATAGATCATGGGATATGGAGATATCATCTATACATTGTGGACGCATGTTGAAGAACATGGGTTAGATAAACCCGCAATGGGACACTGCGAGAAAGTTTCATTCTTATGTGTCATCAGTGTATCTCATACCTAGTAGATGTATGATCCTTAGACTTGAGATTGTCATATTCCCTACATGTGTAATAGTTTTCCTTGGGGCTATCAAACACTACTTCCTAACCGGATAGTTATAAAGGTAGCTTTCATGTTTACTATGAAACGTGCGAGAGGAAGTGAGCAATAAGATGGAATTTGCCACTCCAATGAAACGGAGATATATGACAAGGCCACTCGTGTGATATGATTAAGGAAGTGCATGGCCATGCCGTGATTGAGGAGTCAATCACAACTTATTAATATATCACGGATACGAGAGATGGATTGAATCACCAAAGGATGACACGCTTCTCGCCTTGAGATCAATCTTCATATACTTGGCAAAGGGATTATTGCATGAGTACTTTTGATAGGTTCTGTCTGATTTGATCATAGTATGTTTGGGAGTTGGCATACTTTGCAAGAAGCCGCTACCAACTATTGGATTGAAAAGGAGTTTTCCGAATCCATGTCCAAACGTACGTGAACCTGCAGGGTCACACACTTAATGGGCTGGGACGCATTAATTTGGATTGGATCCGTAATTAATGAACCTCGTGGGCTTAGCACGCTGATGGGCCCTAGTTCGTGGTTTCATCTTGTGGCTATATAAGGAGGGAGGAGGGAGGCGCGGTGTGTGCTTTCCCACGGTTTAGGAGTGATTCACTCAAACCCAAGCCTACTCCTCTCGCGCCTCGCCGAGCGACTGTGTGCTTGCACACGACGCACGGCGTTCCATCTCTGGACGTGTGGACTACTGCGGTGACGCTGCTACGACTGCGGCGTGGGAGGACGATCCACGGCAAGGCGAGGACGATCCACTACATCGACGCAACGACTGCGGCGAGGACGATCCACTACATCGACGCGCGAAGGATTCCGCAACTGCGCATCTAGTGGTAATCTTATCTATGATCCCCTTCTTGCGAGTAGCTTTCTGGTTGCGCGGTAGTTTTTTTTGTGCTAGCGTAACATTCCGCGTTCCTCTTCAGTCGCTGCATACGAATTCCAGCAAACTTCTGATCGTATTTAGCATAAATTTGAGATAAGTTAGCACCAACATTTAAAAAATAACTAGAATAAATCTCGTCCAAAATTCAAAAACAAAAATTCAAATCCGGTTTGTTTTGTACTGAGATAAAAAACGAAATTCGCCGAAAAATTTCGGGTGAAATACCCGAAATTTCGGTATTTTTGCAACAGAAAAAAAGTGGGTCAAACGATGTCGAAATTTTTTGATTTTTTTGGATAGTCCTGAAACATTGATGATATTTTCATAAAAATTCCAGATTATTCTGAAGTTTGTGGAATTTTTAAAAATTAAAACATTGCTTCTGTCCTGATAAAACGTTGACCGACAATTTTGAACCGAATGCAAAATGGTTCAAACCACGTTATAAACATTTGAATTTTTTTGCATGGTTATTATGTATCTCTAATGCTCTCATAAAATTTCCAGATGATGATCAAACTGTGTGAATTTTTAAAAATTTGAACAGTACTACTGTCCTGTTAAAAGGCTTACCGACAAACTTGAACAAAATGAAAAATTATCTAAACAACATTAAAAACTTTTGAAAATTTTTGTGGATGGTCCTGATGTAACATTAATGATTTTTAAAAGTTTTATATGATGATAATTCACAAATAATTTTTAAAAATTCAGACAGTGCTACGTCTTGATAAAAGTCTAATGATCAATACATAGATTTGCTTTAGCAATAAAAAAGTTTAAAATTTTTGAAAATTTTACAGAATGGTGATAAGGAAGTTCTTAATATCTCATAAAAATGTTGAATCATGATCACACTCCAGTGAATTTATAAAATGTTTACAATGCACAATACCATTTATGTTCTTTTCTTTTTGATTTTTGAAATATAATATAACAATCGAAGTTCAGTGCTTACATAGATTTGATTGACCAAACAAAAAAGTTGAAATTTTTTGAACAATTTATATAATGGTATTGAGTCAATTATTAATCTCTCAAAAAAAATTAGATCATAATCACACTCAAGAAAATTTATAAAATTCTGACAATGTAACTGTCCCAAATATGTTCATTCGTTTTTTGATTTTTTAAAGATAAAAAATGAATTTAAATTATTTTTAAATTTTTTATGTATGATCCTAAGCTACTAAGGATAGCGCCATAAAATTTTCAGCTTATTATCAAGCTTGTACAATTTTATAAAAAACTAACAGTGTTTCTACCAAAATTTTAAAATGTCCAAAAAATTCGGTTTTTCAACAAATGTTCATAGGAGATGACTTTCCTAAGGGTTATTGGACCAAATCCGGTCAAATCCGCCCCTAAAAGTTTCAAAACCGGCCAAAAAACACGAAATTTCAGCGAGAAAAACCGAAATTTCGGGTTACTATAGCAATTTCAAGTTTTTTTAAAAAAAAATTCCATTCGGTACTTTAGATTTTGGGGTGGTCCGAAATCCGAAATTTCGCCGAAATTCGACGAGATTTGGAACCCTGTGCTAGGCTCTCTAACTTCTGAACCCAGACCAGTAACTACTTGGCCCTACAAGTGTTTTTCTCTACTGGGCCATTTAGGTCCAATTGGCTACAGGAGAGCATCTACTTGCCAAGGGATCCGTTCTTAAAGCTAGGATGCATTTAACTGGAAACACCTACTAAAGTTTGATTCTCAAAAGCATAGCACAAGCAACACAATGGCCAAAAGAATAATTTTAAGGATGCCATCGATCGCCTCTCTAGCTCAAATATAAAAGGTAAAATTTAAGGACTTTTCTGGATGCCACCGTCTATCTTTTACATTATTAAAACGATAGGCTAGAAATTCTCATATTAATCAGTGGAAAGAGAGAAAAATCTACACCGTTGATTGTGGTGGTCTAGATTATAACAATCTAGAATAAAAGAAAGAGTCTATGTCAAATACAATCTACAAATAACTGAAATTTGCAATAAAAAATAAAATAAATCAGTAATCTAATTTCGATACAAATTTCAAAGTAAAATCTTAAATAATTGTAATATGAAATAAAAATTAAAGGAAAAATGGCAACTATATTTGTATACAAATTCCAACAAAAAAATAAGTGAAATTTGGAATAAAATATAAAACAAAATTAGCAATTTGATTTCAGTACAAATTCCTAAGTAAAATCCAAAAAAAAGAAAGAAACCACTATGTTCGCTCTCAAAGGCTAGAAATTCCTATGTTAATCGAAAGAAAAAGAGAAAGATCTACAATATTGATCATGGTGGGTCCATATTATAACTGCCTAGATTAAAAGAAAGAATCCATGTCAAGTACAGTCCAAAAATAACTGAAATTCAAAGCAAAAGGTAAAATAAAATTCCTAAGTAAAATCCCTAAATAAATATACTTTGGAATAAAAATTTAAAAAAACTAGCAATTAGATTTGCATATTAATTCCAAAAAAATAATTAAAATTTATAATAAAAAATGAATAAAATTAGCAATTTGATTTCGATCATCAAGATAATTTGTTGTACATATAATCAATGTATTGCTTAAGGTTAAATAGAGGTACATGTGCATGTATATATTTTTGAAAAAGCGTAACTAGTGGAGTAAGAATAGAGGCGTGCATCTGTAAGCATCTAGGCCACTAATTTCATTGGTTATGTATTTTGGTGATTAATTATGGCTATTTTGTCAAAACTAACAATGTTTCAAGGTTTTAAGAAGAATTAGTTCTTGACATTGGAATATTGGAAGTTTTTGGTATTCATAAATCCCTAAAACACATGATTAACATCAAAGCATGAAGATTAATGATCTTAAGACTAGAAATGATAAGAGGAGTGATGTTTATATCATTTTAGTAATAGGTTTGGTTTTTGTTTTGGCCATACTATTAAGGAGGAATTCAAGCCTAGTAGCTTGAGCTTAGTAAGGCTGGGTACTTAATAAGATTTCTCTAGCTCTATCTAGTTAGAGGAAGCTAAGAAACTAAGTAAGGATGCCAAAATTAGAATTGGTGTGAAATTCTAAAACAAGTTTTGAAAATTTCAATTGTTATCGAATGATCCGAGTAGGTCAGACCACCAGTCGGATCAATTCGATAGAGGACGTATTATATAAATTTAATAGGAGTCGGGTGATCTAGGTGGGTTGAACCACCAGCTGTATCAATCCAACAGAGGACAAGTTCTAGAATTTTCAATGCAAGTCGAATGATTCAGGTGGGTCGAATCACTCATCGAATCAATTCAACAAAGGACATGTTATAGAAATTTCAATTGGAGTCAGATGATCAGGGTGGGTCAAGCTACCAGTCGAATCAATTCAATAGAATACATGTTCTGTAAATTTCAATGGGATTTGGATGATCCAAATGGGCGGATCACCAGGTAGATAAATTTCACTCGGATGATTCGAGTGGTTTGGATCATTGGTCGAATCAATTTGACAGAGAAGATACTCTTGAGGCCTTGCATAGGGTTAGATGATCCGGGTGAGATGGATGATCCAACTAGGCGGGGCAATTCGACTGTGCATAACGATTATATTTTTTACCGTTGGAGGCGTTTAGGGCGGATAATTTGATTTGGAAGGACGACCTAACTCAAAAGCTAATTTTGAAAATTCTGTATCTACCGGCTAGTTTATAAGGGATGGAGCTATATATCGACTATGTATGTGTTCATTTGAAAAGATTGACGACTCTATTTCAGTATTCATCCTAGTGAGGACCTTGATGGCACTTTGAAGCTTGGGTTGAAGATACTATGAGTGTTTGAGAGAGTAGATAGCCTTAGTTCACGCATCATTCATTGGTGCTTGACCTTGTGAGGTTTAAGTGAGCATTTTTTATTTATTACTTTTGAAGGTCGGTGACTCCTAGACATCTTTGAGGCATTTGGCTTGGTGACCTCCCTTGCTAACGCTTGTGGAAGGCATTGAGAGTCTTGTGAAGGTTTAGAGTCCACCTATTTGGAGTGGAGAAGTAATTTTGAAGGTTTAGAATCCACCTATTTAGAGTAGAGAAGTATTAACACAAGTAGATGGTTTGATTCCTTGTGCAATTTCAAGTCAGAGCTAAACTCTTATGAAAGTGCTCCAACGAGTAGGGGAGATTATCGAATCTCCAAGATGTCAGTAAACATTGGTTGTGCTCCTTATCTTTTTAACATTTCTGCATTTACTTTTTTATTTATCTATTCTAGATTCCTATAATCATGTAGGGTTGAAATTATGATGCAAAATTCACATAGAAACACTAGGCAATTGGTTGGGCTAGTAAAGTTCGAATATTTAATTAAGCAATTGTTATAAATAAAACAATCCCAATCACCCCTCCCTCTTGCGCAACCGATCCACTTCAACAGTTATATGATCCATACATAATGGAGAATAGTTATGTTTCTAAGAACCCTAGCACCTGATTATATTCAATGATTTTATTCTATCAAAACTCAAATTGCAATTACGTTTTTCAATTTGTATTTTCTTTCAAGCTTCTATTATCACTTTCACCATTTATGATGTGTTACAAATATAAATAGACTACAAGATACATAAATATATTCTTGAGCATCTAAGTTTAGGGGTGCAATTAGATCGGATAGATGCCGATCGACTGGATCTATTCGGATCGAATTCGAATAATCATGTCGAATTCGGCATCGTTTCGGATTCAGCATCGGATTCGAAAGATCACTATCCGTCAAATCGGAATATTTCGATTATATTCTTGGTTAATTATGGATAACTCTATTCGGATTCGAATATTTACAACCTGACGAATACTCGTACCATGGGTACCCCAACGGCCCTAAGTAATGAACAGGCCGCCCCAAGACCGACTCCGACCAAAGGCCCCGTGGGGCCACGAGGCACGCTCATCCCCGACCTGACGAGCTGCCTCACGCTGGTCCCCGATCTGACGAGCTGCCTCGCGCTCGTCCCCGACCTAACAAGCTTCTCCAAGCTCGTCTCCGACTCGGTGGGGCGGCCGACCCCCGCCACGGGTAGGGCTCCCCACAAGCTTCGACCAAGCTGAAGCAATCTCCACCGCGGGCCACGTGCCGGGCCTCCGCCAGCCATTAGCCACGTGCCCTTCGGACACAACGGCTCAAAGTGACTGTACAGGGGTAGGTGGCTCCTTCCCGAGGTAGCGAAGAGGTTGCCGAAGTCAAGCTCCGGTCTCAATCGTTCAGACACGCACAGTGTGAGGGTGCGCTCCCACCCAAGGCAACGTCAACGCTTGACAGACTTGCAGAGGGCAGGTGCGCTGTTTCCCAATGGAACGGCCAACTGCTCTGCTCTAAGAGACCACCAACCCAGCGAGGGATGAAGCGGAGGCTGACCAGTCGCCGAGACAGAGGGCCAGAGCTCCCAGCACTGCTTAGATCATCTCATCTTCTCCTCTCCCAACTTTCCATGTAACCTGCCCTCCTCCGGCTATATAAGGGGAGGCGGGACCCTCTAGGAGAGGGGGGCGCCCTTCTCTGGATCTTTGCGAATAGACAGTTCTAGCTCACACGTTCTTGAGCTCTCAAGCCCCGCTTGTAAAAACCGTGCAGCCATCTGCACCTAAAGCAATAAATCACCACCACACGAACTTGAGTAGGGACATTCGGCCCGAACCAGTATACACCTTGGACTCCCGAGTCTAACCATTCAAGGAGAGGGAACGCGCAGCCCCTTAGACTTACAAATTCACTCGCCGATACCCGAAACGCCGACACAACCCATATTCTAGCAGCTTCAATTGGGCCCAACCAAATAGCCCAAGCAAATAATATAATATTGTTATTTTTATGTAGTAAATATTATTAAATGCTAAAAATTCTTTTTAATGTAGAAAAATACTAGAACAACCTAAAAAAATGTAGAAATTTTTAGAGAAGTGAAAATAGGGCATTTTTAACTTATTAAAAATATTTTCTATATAATAATATATTTTGTAAATAATTTCTAAAATCAGGAAAGGTTTTTTAGAAAATAGCAAATAGAGTTCACAAATTTGGGAAAATTCACAGAAAATCCCTGAGACATTTTGAATTTAATAAAATTATGTCTAGTTAAAATTTGGTTTTTATTTTTATACAGAAATTACTTTTTAATTTCTGGAAATAGAAAGAGCCATTTTTAATTCCAGAAAATTCATAGCAAATACCATAAATTCAGAAATAATTATTAAAAAATCCAGAAAATGGAATTATTCTCTGAAAATTCAGAAAATCCAATAATAATTTTTAATTTTTTTTCTAATTATTTTTAAGATAAAATTCTGGGATATTACACGTCGCCATCAGAGCTTGACATGCAAGAATATGCTTTCACTTGCCTACATGAATACCTAATAGTCTTTTGCAAAACATAAAGAAATATTTTGTACTTTGCAACTTTGTTAGACTACATCATAAAATGACTTGTTAAATTGTGATAATCCTGTTGCATGTCGAACTCATATGATTAATTAATCATTGTTATATATATATGCTATATGCAATACTTGTTTTCGCGTGATATCTGACAAACAATATTCAGCACCTTATCGATTCCGCTCCGTATTCACTTCGAATTCGTAACTGATATTATCCGCACCATATTTGTATTCGGCACTATCCGTATCCGACTTCGAATAAAAAAAACAATATCCAACCAAATCTGAGCTGTATGTACCCTATCTAAGTTATATCATTTAATACACCAAAATTTGAAACAAATATGACCATGCAAATAGGCGGACCATCATTTCTCTAACTCAAATAAGCCACTGCAGAACTATCCAAGTACCCATTATAGCTTATTGTCAGACACCACCAGATTCAGCTTCCAACAAAAAAAGAGAAGGCTGCGTTTCTTAATTTGCACTTGATCTTGAGATCACATGCGGGTAAGGTGTAGTAGAGTACTAGACAACCATACGCGGCGTGTCATGTCGCGGATGACGCTCCTCACACGAGCAAATCGAAAAAACGTGCGACTGTCGCTCTCTACAGTAGGAAACATGCGAAAAGGACCTAAAAAGAATTTTGTGTTTTCTGCAAAAGGGCTTAAACGTAATGCTAGAAAAATGAAAAAAGGATCTAAATGCAATGTATTTTTTTTTCAAAAAAAAAGATGTAAACGTATTTTTTTTCCTAAAAGGACCTAATCGTAATTTTAATTTTCAGTAAAAGGACCAGAGCGCAATGCTTAAAAACGCATAAAGGACATAAATGTAATGTATATTCTTTTTTAAAAAAAAAACACCTAATCGTAATTTTTTTTCCGAAAAAGAACCTAATCATATTTTTTTTCGGAAAAAGGGCCCGAACACAAAAATTTTTGCCGGCTCGGCTCGAGCCACGAAACAAGCCGACTCATCTACTAGCTCAAACGCACCCTGTGGCGCCATTACCTCCATCTATCTTTAGTAGACAGAGGATTACGTACGAGAAGCGAAGCGCGGTAAGGATCTTCTCTCTCCGGCCCATGCATGAAAGATTCCCAGTCTCCAACATCCCAGCAGCACGATCTAGTTTTACAGCCGTGCATGACAGACAGCCGGACTGCCGGAGGAGCTCCCATCGATGCATGGTTGGCGATGGACAGCACGCGCATGTGGTCGGCAAACAGAAATCAACACTTTTCTATCTTTTACGGCAAGATTTTTTTACAAATGTTACCCTTTTTCTGAATATAATTATGAAATAACTCATTTTCGACTGCAGAAGCATCGAAAAATGATAATATTATTTTTCATGTGTCCACACTATATTACGGTCTAGATAGAGATGAGCTTATTTTTACAATTATACTCGAAAGAAGATCAAATTTATGAAAAAAGAGAAAGCTACGCACGGTCTGAACTCATTTTTCATCGCCGGCCTGGACAGCAGCGGTAGAGCAGCACGCATTTGCAACGCGCACGTTGGCACACATGTCTGTCCGCTCCGTACTACACGCGCAAACGCTCCAGCTGGTCCTAGTTGAACATCCAATCAAACCTCTTGTCCGTTCCATCGATGGGCGCGCTCGCTTTCCATGCTACAAGCCTACAACACATGCAGGGAGATATACACGTGACCAGCTTGGTTGGTTTGGAGATGATCGATCGATCGATCGACCGACCGGCAGTCGAGAAGAAAAGTAAAAGCCGCACGGAACAGATGAGATCTCAGTGAACAACTTGTCGACCATGCATGCAGAGTTAACAAAATTGTTTTGCACCCAGAAATGTCGGTACCGATTTATCGTAAAAATCAAACGAAAATTACTAAAAACCGAAGAGTTTCGAAATCAAACGTTTTGAAAAAAAAAATCGAAATTCGATTGGTTTTCACCGAAAATCAACTGACGAAATGAACTTTTTTTGCGGCCGTTTTTTGAGGTATTTTTTGTCGATTTTCGACTGATTAAGTGACATAAATTTTTCTGTTTTTTTTTTAATTTGATCGGTTTAGAATTTTAAACCATTCAATACGGTCGATTTTCGTCGATTTTGTTGACCTGCATGCAGGTTCCCACGATGAACACGGGTAAACAGTGATCAATCAGCCGGCCGGTGGTTAGTCCAACCGCTATGGTATCCAAGCCGTTTAAGCAAAGGCTGAAGTACAAATTTCATCAGATATATAGTACATCAGAGTTTGGACTAGTTATTTATGAAGTTTCCGGGTGATTCAAGTTTCAGACCGACCGATAGGGTTTCAAAAATCAACGAAAATAGCTTGAAATCAATCAGCCGGCCGGTGGTTAGTCCAACCGGTATGGTATCCAAGCCGTTTAAGCAAAGGCTGAAGTACAAATTTCATCAGATATATAATACATCAGAGTTTGGACTAGTTATTTATGAAGTTTCCGGGTGATTCAAGTTTCAGACCGACCGATAGGGTTTCAAAAATCAACAAAAATAGCTTGAAAATTGTTATTTTTGATTGTACTGAGCCGGCTCGATAAAATATACAGGTCGATAAACCGAACCATTTAAAAAAATTAAAAATTTTGAGAAATTTTATGATAAGAAAACCGGTCGGAAATCGGTGAAAATTGCTCAAAAATAGGCTGTCAAACAATTTCGCTTGTTCGGTCAATTTTCGGTAAAAAACGGCTGATTTTCAATTTATTTGCCGCCAAATTCAAAATATTTGACTTCGAAACCATTCGATTTCTATTAATTTTTAGTGAAAATCAACGAAAATCGCTGCGGACCTCTCTTCGATTTTCCGGTTTTAATCAGCAGTGTAAACCTGCTGACCGGTTTAACAGGCGGGTGATGAGATTAAGGAGCTCGGTGAGCTGATGCACCCACAGATTAGGTTGGGCCTAGGCTGAGGACTGACCCGAATTGCGCCCACGGGCCCATGCTCGTACGCACGTCGGCACGTGTCCTGCTCGGCACTGTGGGCCTGTACTGCACGAGGACGGCCCATCCCAACACCTAGGATCTCGCCGACCTCCGCACGTGGCTCTCCCAAGTCCCAAGTCCCCAGTCGATCGATGCGTGGCTTCGCTGTGTCTACGGCGCTATGCCTTCTATGCTACTCCCTCATTGTCATCGGATCGATTCATCTATCGATCAGCACTGATTTTACTCCTACATGCAAATACAGGCAATATTTTTTAACGTTTCAGTTCCAGCCCGCCATCCGCTTACGTACGTACATGCGACCCCGGTTTAAATCTTACATAAATTTCCATACGAGTGGGGGGCATGCATGCATGTGGCCGACCGTGTTCAGGATCATACGGCCAGCCTCCTCCTCAATTCTGTATATTACTACCTACCTTTTGCTCCACTTTATCCAGACTACTAGCTCGATCGTGATAAGTAAAATGCCGCACCATACAGAGAAAATCGATTGACAAGCTAGCTATCTGCAGCCTCAAAGATAACAACAGTGTGTGAAAAATATTCTAGGTGAACTCCCTTTGCCTATATATAGAGGTAAACACCCTCACGCACGCAAGGAGGAGATCGAGGTGAATATTTGAGCTAGCTAGACTAGACATGTATAACATGGAGAGCCACCTCCTGTTCGCTCTCGTCATCGTGGGATCTTGCACCGTCGTAGCCTACCTCTGCATCGCTGCATGGCTGAGGGTGCAGCGCGTCGCCGAGATTTTCCGGCAGCAAGGCCTCGACGGCCCGCCGCCTTCGTTCCTGTCGGGGAACCTCTCCGAGATGCGGGCGAGGGTGGCGGCGGTGGCCGGTGATCGCCAGGCGCCCCAGCGGGAGGAGGGCGGCTTCGGCGACTACTGCAAGGACATCTTCCCCTACTTCGACAACTGGAGGAAAACTTACGGTACGTAACACGCGCCATTTCTACTAGTTGGACCTGTTCATCTGATCTGATGTTAATGGTTTCCGTTTACGTTTCCATTTCTGATGTAAACTGGTTAAACTTAGTATCTTAAAAATTTCAAAAGATTTCGTATAAAAGTACATAGAGAAAATATCCTTTTTAGATCATAGTGTCTTAAGTAATTATAATATATATTATATATGAAATAATATAAGTAGTTTTTATGAGAGGATGGAAACAACTTGCTAATAATGTAGTGATCACTTAAGGCTTGCAATCCACTTGTCACGGGTTCAAAACCGAACAATAAGAGAGCAACATTCACACAAATAACACACTCAATCTGTAATTAGTAGAAATCGAACTCTTGCTGACGTGCGTACGGTAGAATATGCTACGGTCGGTAAACTATGTAAGTATTAATCAAGTATACAAAGTGATTATCAATTGTCTCTCATGCTGTTTTCCAAAATTTTATCAACAAGATCAAATAATTAATAGTGGTTACACGGCTAAAGAGCTCGGCTTGTCAAAATTAAAGTCAACGTCTAGAGGAGGGAGACAGGAACAAATTTAAGACAAGTAACGAAAACTCGTGTGCTGCACCATGCAGCCGTTGAATAGTAAACTAATCGTACGTATACAGTACAATTTAAAATCAAATACTAGTTGTAACTTACAAAGTTCGTACCATGGTACGTATGTACATCGTGCTGAAGACGGCCCTAGCTACTGTACATACGTCCGCTGTTTTAATTTTGGGGTTGATGATTTGACCTACAATTATCATAGACTTAGGCCTATTTTTCTTAACTAGGAGTACTTTGTTAGTACTTCACCTTTGAATCAATCTCTCTTCTTCCAGATGGAGGATTAGTCGAACGGTTTCATTTATCAGACATTAATAACGATAAGTTTCTCTTTTACCGTCGATGAAAAGTGTGCTAGCTACCCTTACACACACCAAACAAGCAATTCCTCATTAATCAATCCTCGTATGTACACGTACGTACCGGTCGGTTCACCGTGCGTGCGATCGATGCGATGCATCGAAGAGATGGACAAGAATTCCAATTAATCCGGTAAGGTCCCGGACTCCCAGCCCGGCCACTTGCAAATCAAACGTAGTACCAACTTAATAGGCTCGCACATGCTGTTGCAGCTACTCTGCTGCTAAGAAGTCACTGACTCTACGGGCTATACCCCTGACCTAATTATGGCTAGCTCCATTTATTTATGTATGCCCTCAGAAATACGGAAATCCTGTGCACGTACGTAGACGGCGACAGAATGGAAAGGCGACTCGTTGTCTCGTAGTACGCACGGTGCATGCATTTCTGTGTCCTCTCTAGCGTTTTCAGACGATCGGGTACGTATATATAAAGGCCAAAAAAAAAAAACTGGGTCTGCGTCTCACTGATGAATATTCCCTGCTCCACCTGCATCTGCACGGAGAGGCTGCGCCGCCGAGTGGTGGATTAATTCTGAAGCGATGCCTGCTTGCCTGGTCATGCTTCCTTCTGTAATTCTGTTTGCATTCTCAGGTCTACGTCCCTTATGGATCATGTTCACTGAGGTGTATGCATAATGCATCGTAACAAATCCATCAGACCATCACTTTCCCCATTCCCGTCGAGCAGCTCAGATCTCCTACGCCATGTAGAACAGCGACCACCAGCCGCGCATGCACCTGAATATGGAAATCGAGTGTTAAACTCTTCGGGAGATGTTTCTATTTCCTTTTCCGTGGGTTTCCCCGTCTACTTGGTTACCGTGATGTTAGACGGGTCACAAATCTATACCTCTTTATAATACATCTAAGCATTCTTTTCTACGTCCACTCCAAATAATGCACCCCACTAGAGATGACCTAACTTTCATGCACTCAGCGAAACGTCCGCAGAAACTTGCCTCCATCAAAATTAACGTCTCAGATCTTTCCTCAGATTTACTCACCCACATCCGATGGCCATTGTTTAATGTGTCTAACTCATCCCTGTGGCCCACAACAGATCTCTCCCCACCTCCAGCATCATCTCAAGGAAAAGGAAACAAATATTCTGGAATTAAGGAAAAAGAAACAAACGTTCTAGAAAAGGAAAAGACTATATATTACGTGCTGAGAAAAGGAAAGCAAAAGACAGGACACTATACTAGTCTTGGTGGTGCATTTGGACCTGGAGTGTTCTAAGTGCTTTGTCTCAAGGTGTGAGATCAAGCAAAGGTAGAAAACTCTTGTTTCTTCAATTGTAGGAAACTAGAGACAGATATATTACGTGCTGGGAAAAGAAAAGCAGAAGACAGGACACTATACTAGTCTTGATGGTGCATTCGGACCTGGAGTGTTCTAAGTGCTTTGTCTCAAGGTGTGAGATCAAGTAAAGGTAGAAAACTCTTGTTTCTTCAATTGTAGGAAACTAGAGACAGATATGCATGATGATCAGAAGAGGGAGTACTTTCGATTTTTTTAGAATAGTTTGACTAACTACTCGAGTAATTCGTGCCGAAATTTAGGGTGGAAATAAGGACGATGATAAGATAGCTAGCTAGGAAACCCTTATATTTCTCCATAGCTTTCTTTATCAATATTCGACATAGGTAGTTTCTTGGAGGGCACACACTCACATGTCCGACCAGAGTTTTGTAAAGTACGTCTCACTTTTTTTAAAAGTCGGTACCATTTATTTTCGTTTTTTTTGAAAGATTGCTACCATTTCTTTTTCATGTTTCTAGCCAGTGAACCACTTGAAAGTGCACCTGCAATAAGTATCACTAATTGGGACCTGTTTGTTTTTGTTTTAGATTCTCTAAAAGCTGATTCTAGATTGTGGTTGTAAAAAAACTGATTCTTCAAAAGCTGAAATCCAAAAGCACATATGAAATAGATTGTGGATTCTATGTATATAAGTGGGCTGAATTGTGGAAATTTTTTATTCTTCTTTTGAGGCCAGAATTCAGAATCAAATTCAAAAACAAACAGGCTTTTAAACAACTAAGGGCATCTGCACCTTGACATACGAGCATGCGGAATATCCGAGTTTCAGAGTGCGCGCACACAGCGTTCAACACACACGAGCACTCGACGTTTTCATGGCCCTGCGTGGCTGATCGGTCGACAGGCAACGCCGGGAGGCCGGGCCAATAAGGAAACGAGCGCCATTCACATCAGGCCCGCGAGAATGATGGGCGGCCGTGCGTTCTGATGTTTTTTTTTCACGCGCGGCGCATGCAGGTGGGACGTACCTGTACTGGCTGCGGCACCGGCCGGCGCTGTACGTGACGGAGCCCGGGCTGATCCGGGATATGGCGCGGTGCGTGTCGCTGGATCTCGGCAAGCCCGCGTACCAGCAGAAGGGCCAGGAGCCGCTCTTCGGCCGCGGCGTCCTCAAGTCCAACGGCACCAGCTGGGCGCACCAGCGCAGGGTCATCGCGCCCCAGTTCTACATGGACAAGGTCAAGGTACGTACGCACGCACCCACGGTAGAAAAACGGTGTCACACGAGCGTGATATCGAACGTGGCAGTGAGCCTGATTGCAGAAGCTGGGGAGTGCAGGGCATGGTGGACTTGATGGTGGACGCGGCCGGGCCCCTCCTGAGCTCGTGGGAGAACGCGGTCGACGAGCACGGTGGCGTCGCGGCGATCGACGTCGACGACGGCGTCCGGAGTTTCTCCTTCGATGTCATCTCCAAGGCGTGCTTCGGGAGCGACTACTCCAGGGGCAAAGAGATCTTCCTCAAGCTCAGGGCGCTCTCGGGTCTCATGTCGGAGCCTAGCAACGTCTTCTCCATCCCGTCCTTGAGGTAGGAGGCGACACTTCGGTCCACGCACGTCCGTGTGGAAGAACAATTAGATGCATTTCTTACGTTTCGTTAGCTAGGGTTTTAACCAGAGAATGTGCGTGCGTACATGAATAGGTATATGCCGACGGAGCAGAACCGGAAGATATGGAAGCTGACGTACGACATCCGGTCGCTGATCCAGCAGGTGGTCAGGGAGCGCAGGGCGTCGAGGGGGTCGGCCGGCGAAGATGCCAAGCCGGGGATGGACTTCCTGGGCTCCATCATCGGGAGCGGCAACGACCGCGATGACAATGACAAGCGCTGCTCGTACTCGGACGACTTCATCGTGGACAACTGCAAGAACATCTACTTCGCCGGGCACGAGACGAGCGCAGTCACCGCCACCTGGTGCCTCATGCTGCTCGCCTCGCACCCGGAGTGGCAGGACCGGGCGCGAGCCGAGGTCCTCGAGGTCTGCGCCGGCGCTGCGCCGGACTTCGAGATGGTCAGCAAGATGAAAACAGTACGTGCTGAATTTTGCAGTGTGCAAATGCATCCTGTCAACTTTTTTATGATCACTTGATACTGATATTTGGTTGTGTTGTTTGATCAGTTGAGCATGGTGGTCCAGGAGACGCTGCGGCTGTTCCCGCCGTCGTCGTTCGTGGTGCGGGAGGCGTTCCGTGATATGTGGCTGGGGCGGCTGTACGCGCCCAAGGGGACGCACCTTTTCGTGCCCATCTCCGCCATGCACCACGACGAGGCCATCTGGGGCTCGGGTGCCGGTCGGTTCGACCCGGGGAGGTTCCGGCACGGCGTGTCGGCGGCGTGCAGGCACCCGCAGGCGTTCATGCCGTTCGGCCTCGGCGCGCGCACCTGCCTCGGCCAGAACCTCGCGCTTGTCGAGGTGAAGGCGCTCGTCTCCGTGATCCTCGCACGGTTCGAGTTCGCGCTCTCGCCGGAGTACCGGCATTCGCCGGCGTTCCGGCTGATCATTGAGCCCGAGTTCGGGGTGCGTCTTCTCATGCGCCGTGCTGATCAGACAAGAAAATCAGCGGGGCAGTAGTTCTTGGCGAGGTTTCGAATTTCGGTTTAAACATTTTTGGCAACCGTCGAAATTACTGAATTACGGAAATTTTGGTTAGATTTCGGGACAAAATGCATGGCTGTCCAGAAATTTGAATTTTTTTAACAAAATTTAACCAAAACTCAAGTTAACCCACCGAAATATGACCGAAATAAAAATATTTCGGGACCACCGAAATGACCAAAATCTCGGCGAAATTCAAAACCCGGTTCTTGGTTGATTGAACTGGGATAGCATCTTGTATATAGCTCCATCGTAATGAAAAAATTTCTTCAGAAAGTATCGGTAGATGAAAATCCAGATAGCTTCTATATAAGAGTATACAGCAATGATTACACGCACACATTGTAACGTGTCACTCACTGTCTCTACGTGTATACTTAGGGACTGCAGTTCATGCAAGCTTCTTCTTCCAGAGTTAGCTTATCAATGGCCAAACATAACAATTCACGCGATGACAAATGCCGCGTGGCTCCATTGCTCGCCAATTGCATGCTCCGTCCAATTGCTCCGTCGGTGGCAGCGCGTGCAACCACAAACTGTCCTCCGCCGTCACCATAGTCGGACTTGGCTGTCGGGTGGGTGCGTCACTGTATTATTGATTGATTCCGTTCCTGTTTGGTACACGCATCAGCACCGTGATGCACCGTGCAGTTTACGGAGCCGTTGGATGGTTACAGTACGGACTACGGAGCATTGACAGTGTGGGCGTATGGCACATGTATCTTTCTAGGAAAACCCTTGTACTACCTTATATTATTGTTTAGGTCCCACAATACGATAGACTAAAAATGGGAAGCGGTGGCAAGTTGGCAACTGACTGGCACGGGAAATCTTCTAGGAAAACCCTTACATTACTCTGTATTTACCCGGAGAATACCCATAGTGGTAACCTGGTACCAGACTCCAGCTCGAGCCTCAAACCCTAACCCCCTCCACGGAGCTAGCTCCGGCGAGATGCCCATCGACGCTTCGGCGTGACGCAACCTCTCGTCGGCGGCGAGGCTGGGGGTGGGGGAGGGGGTGCGAAATGGAGGCGAGGCGGGTCTCGGCGAACCCTCGGCCGTCCTGCGTGCGGAGGGTGATCGCGAGGAAGCGGCCGAGGCCGGAGGCGACGGCGAACAGCGTGCGGAAGCTGCAGCGGCGGGAGATTTCCGCTTTCCCTGGCCGCACCTTCGCCGCGAGCACCACACGGGAGCGATTCGGCAACATCCAGCTCCAGGTCCGCCCCGCGTTCGTCTCTCCAGTGTTTCGTTGTGAAATTGTGGGTATCGTTTGTGGCTTAGAGGCCGCCCTATGTCACCTGCTTGGCGTTGGTTGGTGGATTGGGGTTTAGCGAGGAGAGAATTGTTTAAAAATCTTTTATTTTTATGCGAACTGTGGTGAGAGTTGGAACTACAGAGCTTACGTACCGTGAGGGGGTGATGTGAGGGCTATGCGATGAGGAATTGTCGCCTTTGGTCAAAAAAATTGAGGAGAATTTTTTTTTAGAATCAATTTGAGGAGAGATTAAGATTGGGCAATAATGACTTGTTTGTATAATTTTCTTATGCCTTCGTTAACATAGATAAAGTTGTTGGGTGTCGGAGTGTATAGGTTAATAGATTTGCATCAGGGGTAGTGCATGGACTATAGTAAGAGGGGAAAGAGTCGTTTTTGGTGTTGTATTCCTAGGTGTTGCTGCTTTATATGGTCATCCCTGTGATAATTTGTTTCATTAGAGGAAACATGTTCTGAAAAAACTCTAGAGCGTAGCTTATAGCGGGACGAATGCCTAAGCTGCACTTTCTGTGGTGGGGCATGAGGCCTCCTTGTTAACTTTCAATTTCCCAGACTTGGAAAAGGTTGACACCTGGGTTAGCTCTGAGAACATGTACTATCTACCTAGAGGAATGTGTTTCATATAAGCTAGTAAGATACAATTGAATGATTGACTCAAGTAGTCCATTCACCCACTCTATTTGGAAATATGACCTTAACCAGTTAATTTTGCTACCATTAGCCACCCTCTCCGTAGTTGCCCTTCGCCCTTTATTTCCCAACCAGTTAATTTTGCTACCATTAGCCACCCTCTCCGTAGTTGCCCTTCGCCCTTTATTTCCCAACCAGTTAATTTTGCTACCATTAGCCACCCTCTCCGTAGTTGCCCTTCGCCCTTTATTTCCCATGCGATTGTTTTTCCTTTCTATCTCTTAGTAACATGTCCAATTCTCATTGGGATTCTTAATAACACATCTTTGACTTTTTCCTTCGTACTTTTAGGAAGAATTTGATACCCATGATCCTAAGGAGAATGGTTCGCTACTACCTTACTTGAGGAAACGGTCGGAAATTATCGAGATAGTTGGAGCCCGTGATATTATCTTTGCTTTATCACAGTCAGGAGTCTGTGCTGCATTCAGTAGAGGTACACCTGTCTTTATAATGACTTCTCCTGTTTCAAATAACCATTCTGAGATGCTCTTTGTTTCCAGTGACAAACCAGCGGATTTGCTTTCTGAATGGAAGTCCAGATGAAGTCATCCGCAGTTTGTTTTATAACAAGAATAACGACTCACTTATAACTGTATCAGTTTATGGTTCTGAAAATTTCAGTGCCTTAAGATGCAGAACAACTCGTATAGAGTGAGCTTGACTTTCTATTATTATGTTACAGTACTAAGCTTTTCTAGTTTTGTCATATTGATTACATGATATTTTACTTTTTTTAAGATATATACGGCGTGCAAAGCCAGATGCTGGTTTTCCTCTTTTTGAGACAGAATCCTTAAAGTGGCCAGGTTTCGTGGAATTTGATGATGTAAATGGGAAGGTGCTGACTTACTCTGCTCAAGACAGGTACCAAAACTTTTTTAAGGGCAAGAAAGTTTACTTCATCCAAATTATGACCTTATTTTCTCATTTCAAACAGTACTTATAAGGTGTTCGACTTGAAAAACTACACACTGCTGTATACCATATCTGATAAAAATGTTCAAGAAATAAAGATCAGGTAAGGAAATATCTCTTGCTTGCTTGTCTTGATTTGTCTTCCCAAACTACATAGTATAGCAATCCCAGTTTTGTTCTCTGCATTACTTTGTTGCTCTCGTTGTTATTAAGTCATCGACTAATCCACGATTAGTCGTCCAGTCTGTACATGGAGGACGACTAGGGTGATCGACTCGACTTGAGCGACTAGTCTTGCGGCTGGACGACTAATCCAGATCTCGACTGTGGCGACCTCTATAATTAACTCAAGGTAGCGACATTAAGACTGCCATCACCCTAAGATAATTACACGAATCTCGGCACAGCCGCCAGCAAAATATCGGAGAATCCGATGCTTTACCGGCTACTATGCCGTGTTCATAATGTTGTAGCAGAACAATAATTAGAGACTGAATGACAATATATTCATTACCAGCCACGCAGGGTTATATGTCCTTTACATAATATTACAATACTTATACAGCAAAAGGGTGCGGCTATTGCCTGCACACACTAAATACCTCCTAGGAGCATAATAAGGCTTATAGAAACTCCTAGTACTCCTGGTAGTAGCCTGGATAGTAATAGCCCTCCGAGCCATCCTCCTGATAACCCTGATAACCCTGGTACTGATCTTAGGACTAGGCTTCATCCTCATCCACATACTCGGATCCATCATGATCTCCTTCTAGAAAAAGGGGAATACAAGAGTGAGTACAACGTACTCAGCAAGCATTATATAACAGATGCATCATGATGATTTTCTCTCCATCCATCCAATCCTTTCCTCCAATTATGTTTTTATCAAAATTTAAGTTTTTGATTTTCTTTAAAGGTTAGAAGTTTTAATTATTGAACATCAACTACTAGCACCCGTATATGAGACAGACTAGCTTCCGTAGCCTCCAATCCAGGAGACAGGCTTGAATTCAAGATTTTTAGACCCTGCGCAGGTTCGTACCACTTTACCCATAACGGCCCCATTTTTTATGCTCTAGAATGTTTATTGCTAATCCAGTACTAGATCTCTAACCCTGTGTTTGAGAGGGATTTCTTCACGCCACTCGTACGAGGGGGATTCCTTCCCGCCACTCGTAAAAAAATACAGTTGCACTCCGGTACTCCCGGCAGTACTCCTCTGGGCTTCAAATCTATCACCCTTTACCCTTCCATTCACAACTTCTCACTCCCAACATTCAATACACCGTCGAACTGGGTATTTGGCATTTCCCAGCCAGGCATTAATAGACTTACCCAATGTGGAGATCATAATACTTCCATAGGACAACCTTTTCTGACAGCGATTCATCTCGCTATGGTTGGTACTGAGATACGGCTCATTGCCCGAGTGTAGGTGTTAGGCCTTATATTATAACTTATGTAGAGAGCACCACCGACGTGGGTACCTCCCACCCTTTCCCCTGTGCCCTATACCCACCATTATAATTTCTATTAACACATCCACGACTCCATTCATGGACAACCTTAACAAATACCATCATTTCCAAACCACATTTCCAATTTACCAACATCACATTACCATCTTCCAACTTCCCAATACCAATTCCCACATCACAATACCAGTTCCATCAACATACCACAACATCTCATCCACTCAACTCCAATTCACAATCCCATTTTGAAATTAAGTTTTTCATGCAGTGATGATATGATTCAGTATATAAAAAACATTAACACATTTAGCAAAGATGTTCAAGGAATCTTGCCTGGAATAAAATCTGTCAGTCCGACCTCGCTCGAAGGTGGGTTCTGATTGGTGGGGCGGTTCATGTCGAGACCTGAAACAACAAAATATTTTAACTAGGCCAATTAAGATTCAATTATTTATTTTGGCGTTCAACTGATTTAATGATCTGTCGTTCAGATTTCAATTAGGCACCGATTAGTTAATATCAGTTGGTGATTTTTACGCAATCCGCCAGTCGATTACAAAACCGACGCAGCTCACGACGCGGATTCTTTTTCTACCTCTCCATCTTTTTCTCTCTTCTTTCCTTTTCGTTTTCTTCTCTTTTCTTTCTTTCCTCCCTCTTATTTTCTTTCTTTTTTCCTCTCTTCTTGTTCCGGCCGAAGCCTCTGGCTTCTTGATTCTGTCGCCTCTCTCTTTTCTACTGAGGTCGAGCAGCCTTGGCTGCTCCTCCCTACTCCTCTCTCTGCTCTCCCCTGTGTCGGCTTCCTTCTCCATGCGTGCCTCCCTCCTCCATGGTTTGGCGCCGGTCCGACCGGACGCCTCTCACATGCCACTGCTGCCCGGCCCGCCTCCACTCTCCATGCGGCTCGGTGCCACTCCGGCCGGGATGGCCTCGGCCAGTGGCTCGACCACCTTGCGCGCTGCATCATCGACCATCAGTACCTCCTCGTGAGGCAGTACCCCGATGAAAGCGGCGCTTTGCGCCGCCTTTTTTTTTCTGACTCGGTGCAGCTCTTACCACTTCTTGTAGCTTCTAGGGTTTGCTACCCGCATTTTATTTTCTTGCATTTTTGCTTTGATTTACTGGTGAATGCTTTTAGATGAGGGAGTTCTATGATGAGGGTTGGGGCATTTGATCTAAATATGAGAAGAACAGATACTACACGAACCCTAGGGTTACCTCAACCTACTGAGAACCCACAGGGACGACCCGATCTACCCTCTACCATGCCCCAGTGGCTGTCTGCTACCCTGATCTACTCCCTGGATGTGCTACCCGGTATTGTAGCGATCCTGATTTCTAGGGTTAGCAGTGTGCACCTGGGTCTGGATGGAGAGGTTGAGCACTTGCGATTGGGGAAGTTGAGGATGAGGAAGAAGAGGTTGCAGACGCGTGGCCCCCTTCTTGGTTGAGCTACCTTCTGGACCTCCGCTCCTCTTGTCTTCTGGATGTTGTCGCCACCTCCTCTTATGGACCTTACTCGCCTCCTTCTTCTGGTGCTCCTTTATTGCCTGGGCAATTTGGCAAAAGACCATTCTGCCCTTGGGCCTTCATGCCCTCTATTGGCTTTATGGGCACTACGATCATTCTCTACGCATTTTGCTAACGGTACACGCATACCGTACCAGGTAAGTCTAAATGCCGAATGATGAACCCCGAAAACTATTGAGGGGCCAGTCTGGGTCCCGGACAGATTGGGTACCTTAAAGAGCGATACCTTTCACTGCGGGACTGACGGCATTCTCTAATCCTTACATTTTACTATTTTGCCTAATTACTTTTAATGTTTAATTAATTCTTTAATTAAACTGATAACCCTCCCGGGTTATCACATCGACTATCCGCGACTAATCGGGCTTTCCTAGCCGGCCAACTCATGGCCCACATTCAGAGAGTGGAATGGAGAGACATGTATACATGGAATGGAGTCTAAACCCTACACCCACCAGTCCCAAATCGATTTACGCGGTGACCGTGGCACCGCCACCTCGCCTCCTCCCATCCGATCAGAACCGCCGCGCCGTCTCGGCTCGCGTCCACCTTGGCCGCAGCTCGTCTCTGCTTCCTCCAGTTCGGCCTCAACCGACTCCACCTGCCTCGGCCTCGGCCGTAGCCGCCCGTCTGCGTCAACTGCCCCCTGGTCCGCGTTCGCCTCTACCATCCCCCCGTCTGCGTTCGCCCGTCCGTCGGCCTCCGCACTCGCTTGCGTTCGCCCATCCGCCTCCGCTACGTCCCCCTATCCGCCTACCTCCATGTCCGCCTACACCTGCACCCGTCCGCCTCTGTCGTCCCCCCGTCCGCATCCACCTTCGTCTTCCACCCCTTCCATCCGCCTCCGCCTGCACCTGTTCGCCTCTGTCGTCCTCCCGTTTGCGGACGCCTGCCATCCCTTCCATCTGCGTCTGCCTCCGCCGGGGCCACCTCCGCCCATCCGCCGCCTTCGCCCGTCGGCCGCCTCAGCCCATCAGCCGTCGACCGCCTCCGCCCGTTGGGTTCGTTGCTCTATCTTCACGGGTCACTACTCTGTCTTAGCTGTTCTGCTTCATTTTGCTAGCACATGTATGCAGTAATAGTTTAGGCAAAGTGTTCCATTTATTGTGGATGCTTTGTCCGACTGTTTGATTCTTCTCCCTAAAGTCTGAATCTTCTCCCTTTCACTCATTCCTTCTCTACGTTTTGCTACTCTTTTCTACATCTAAACATAATAGTAGGAGAATAGCAGTAGGTGGTAGATGGACTAGTCGCCGACTAGTCGGCAAGTTGGTACCATGGAGACTCGACTTTATGACTTAATAACCTTGGCTGTTCTCTGGCAATACTGACAAAATGTTTGTTTGTTTAATATCTTTTTCTCTCATAACTAGAAATTCAATCCACCCCTTAATCCACTTTGTAACTACATGGTAGAATGTTCTGTTATTCTCTTTTGTAAGAGGTACTTATGATTGCTTTGATGCTTTAACTGCACTTGAATCATTTATAAAATTTGGATGTTTTGCATTAAACAAGCCACAATTTGGATGTTTTGCATTAAACAAGCCACAGATGATGATACTATTATTATTAGATATGCCATTGTCGATACCTATCCATAGGTGAAGAGAAGCAAATTTTGAAGAACAATATGTGTGGTTGCACTATTGCTCTTGTGTTACTTCATAGAGCTCTTTCATGCTTTGGCAAACAATTCTACTAAGTTTTTTTAAAAAAAGAAAAAAAAACCATCCCTGCAGACAGGTGTTGGTATATGGTTTCTATGCACATTATGTTTGTTTGATGGAGAAGCTAATGGTGTGCAGTTCGGAAGAAGAGAATAGTTTTTTTTTCTTTCAAAAATGCACTTTGGAAGGTGCTAGCACAATTTTTAAAGTAAATTCTTGGGCCTGATTGCAACCATCTGCAATTTCTCTACCTATTATAGTGCTTTAATATTTTGTGTAATTTATTTTTGGGGAGAGCATATAAATACTATTGCCAAGTGTGTGAGCATGGATTTATTCTTGGTTACTTCGCAGATGAGATTAGTTGATTGCTTTTCTGTCAAGAGATATATGGTTGGGTTATTGAAATTTCTTTCTTATTGCTTATTGTGACCTTCTGACAGCCCTGGTGTAATGCTATTGATCTACTCAAGAAAAGGGGGTCATATTCCTCTTGAGATTCGTTGTATTGAAGATGGGAAACGCTTGAAGTCATTCAAACATCTTCTTCATCGCAATAAGAAGGTTGATTTCATCGAGCAATTCAATGAAAAACTTCTGGTCAAGCAGGAAGGGGAGAACCTTCAAATTCTTGATGTGAGCATTTTGCGTAGATTATAGATGACAGCAGATAAAGCAAAACAATTTTCTCTTTCTTGTTTGTAATTAACTTCTGTGCACTACTGCAGGTAAGAAACTTCAAGTCAACAGAAGTGAGCAGTAGTGAGTTCGTGACTCCATCAGCTTTTATTTTTCTGTATGAGATGCAGTTGTTCCTGACCTTCCGTAGTCGATTAGTATCAGTTTGGAATTTTCGTGGTGAATTGGTCACATCCTTTGAGGATCATCTGCTGTGGCACCCTGATTGCAATACCAACAGTATTTACATTACTAGCAACCAAGATCTCATTATCTCTTACTGCAAGGCTGATCTGAATGATTCATCTTCAGAGGACAACGGTAACATTTAATCTTTCTGACACTTCGACCTGTATTACTGATGTGTTTAGTTCGTAATGGAATGCCAACTCTACTGCTTGTTGCATTTGACTCGCCATTAGTTGTTGCTCTTTCCTGTCGTTACATTTCCCTTTTATCCATTACTGCCCTTTCTCATGTTAGATGTAGTTTGCAGCATTATCAATTTTCTCTTTGATGGAATGTATTGCTCTCAAGCTTTTAATTTCAGTTCAGTTTGATGATTGATGCTTGGAATTATCAGTACTTTGTCCTCATGAGTTATGATGAAGTGTGCGTCACTGAAGATTTTTTCTTTGTGTTTTGTACAAAGAAATCAGAATGGCAGTGCTATTGTTCATTCCATGTACCTTGATGTATTTCTACTTACTAAGTCAATTAAACAAAGGATGCATCGGAATGTAGGTTAAGTTACAGATGTGCTGATTATATCTTCTTGTTTCGAAATCATTTTTTCCTTTTGCATTCTTAAAAAAAAGTCCTTTAAAACTTGCTGCAGTAGATAAGTGAGGATGATGCCACTATTTGTCCCTGCATAACCTAATTTGCACTTTGATTCTTATGCAGCTTGTTCTATAAATATCAGCGAGATATTAACCGGAAAATGCTTGGCCAAAATAAAGGCAGGGAACCTCTGCAAACAAAAGAAGGCATCAAAGTTCCAAACTACACCTTCTGAGGTCCTGGGGGACATCACAGCTCTGTACTACGATGAAGAGCGTGATGAGATCTACACTGGCAACCGACAAGGCCTTGTTCATGTGTGGTCAAATTAACAGTTGCTCAGGCCTTTGTCGGTTGCTTACATCAGGCACCAACAAATCCTTGTTAACATCAGGCACCAGTCAGTCTACCTGACCTAGCTGTGGCATCTTTGACCAGAGGCCTTCATCGTGGGAATGCTATTTATCTGTGCATAGTTCACCATCCATCCTCCTCCTCTCAAATCTGCTGCAGAGTTGACATTGTCATGTATTTTAGGATGGTTTAGCACTATAGCTTCCAAAGATGTTTACCATAGGGTTCAGGTAGGATTTGAAGTGTATATTGAGTGTACCAGCTTGCCCCGCAAGCTATTTAATCTGATTCTGATCTGAGATAATTGATTTGCAGTGTGCCCATTTGGAGCGACGGTGTGACTTAAGGCTTGAGGTGCATGTCTTATCATATGGTATTTCTGTTGTCTTTGGAAAACAATGCGCAAAATTTTGTAACCTTGTTGGGTGTTAGTCTTTCACCTTCCCCATTTGCGTTGGGGGGTGGGGATGAATTGTGACTTGCGCTCGCGTCTGTTGAGGCGCCGGGGCACCACCACCTCACAATTACTCCAATTAAGATGCATCACAATGATGCAAGTTGATGACTAGAACTAATGCATTTCCAGCATCTTTGCAATTATTTCTTTTTTTAAAAAACACGCTGCATATCACGCCGACAGTCAGATACAGTGGTCGACCTGAAATCCTGAACACATGCGCATTTGCCACTACGAGCAGGTTAGCCTAAACGCAGACGGACTTGTCACAAATAACAGTATTAAAACGAGAACACATTTCACACAATTTTTACTCGAAAATTTAAATGCTGGATGACACAAAGTTTGGTGGCTCACATATAGCTTTGTAAAAATGGCTATCAACCTGTCAAACCAGCCCAGGCGGCAACGTCAAGTTACATACAAATAGATCAACTGACTGAAAGTCGAATCCACTTTTCTCGGTGTTCACGAGTTTGAGCAGCGTGCTTGCTAATAAATTATTCAATGCATAACCATCCTTGATCCATCTCAAAACTATAGCAACAAAATTGGCTACCGCAATTTTGGCCTCAGACTGTATTTAGTTGTCAATAAATTCAATGAGGGTTGTCTCGTAGTCAGCAGGAGCTTCAAAGCCGTGGAGGTTCATCACGGTGGCGGCAACATTGGCGAGCCCAGGGGTCTGAATATCAGACCGGAATTTTACGCCAGGGTGAAGACCAGGGCCTCCAATAGCAACCGGAACCTGTAGGTTTAACAGAGGCATTGAAAACCAAGCGATCAACCTGAACACTTAGGTTGGATTCACAGGTAGAATAATAGAATATCAAAACCTAGCATTCGGCACTGCACTTACTGGTTGAAGTGTATGCGAGGTAAGAATCTGGATGCTACCACTCTTGTCAAGCATTGGCTGGCCAGATTTGTTTCTTTTCACCATGTCCTCTGCGTTTCCATGATCGGCAGTGACAAGGTAGATGCCGCCAACTTGCTCCACTGCATCCAAAATAATCTGTTCCAAACGGGAACCAGTGATTAGACTAGGTAATGGCATATAAAATATACTCTGGCAACCAAGGTAAACATGAAAGTGCAAAGCCCAGGAAAACGGGATTCCATTCAAACTATAGTGGCATGTGCTATATTTCTCATCATGTAATTGTCCAGCTTCCAGAGTATACAGATAATGGAAACAAAACACTGACAGAGTGACAGGACATAAGTTAGTTTGATGTTTGTCCTCACCTTAACGGCTTCATCAGCAGCCTTGCAAGCAACAACTGTGGCCTCAATATCACCAGTGTGACCCACCATATCACTATTTGGCAGGTTGACACGTACCTACAGGAATAAAATGTTAAGCAACTTTACGGGCAAAAAGACAAAGTCATCTACTACAGATTTCAGAATTTTTACCTGGTCAAACTTTCCACTGAGGATAGCATCTCTGGCTTTCTCAGCAATTTCAAGAGCCTTCATATTGGGTTTAACATTGAAAGTGATACCAATGTCACTAGGAATTTCTACATACTCTTCCTTAGTTTCATCAAAATATCCTGAACGGTTTCCATTCCAGAAAAAAGTGACATGGCCAAACTTCACAGTCTCGCTGTTATGTACAAATCAACAAGTTACGACATAAATACAAATATGCCGAAATGTGGAACATTGTGTTCCAAGCACAGAACACAAAACAGAAATCAAACAATTCCAAACTAAAATGACATTATACAAGCTCTAATAAACGATGACGTACTTCACTCAACCATGCATACAACATTGAAAGTGATACCAATGTCACTAGGAATTTCTACATACTCTTTCTTAGTTTCATCAAAATATCCTGAACGGTTTCCATTCCAGAAAAAAGTGACATGGCCAAACTTCAGTCTCGCTGTTATGTACAAATCAACAAGTTACGACATAAATACAAATATGCCGAAATGTGGAACATTGTGTTCCAAGCACAGACACAAAACAGAAATCAAACAATTCCAAACTGAAATGACATTATACAAGCTCTAATAAACGATGACGTACTTCACTCAACCATGCATACAACAATGCAGTCATTTTATCACATCACAAGTGAAGCAAATATACTTTGTGGCCAAACTTAGTACCAGAAAAAGGAGGCAGAGTAAAAACTCGTATAGAGAATTTGAACCACCTCTTTTGTAGCTAAGCTAACCTTCAAAAATGTCAAATCAAACACCAAGAATAAACATGCAATAGGTGCCTGAAAGTAACAAAAAACAACAAGTGGCCTCCATGGAGACGGCAAAGTAATGTGTGCCTCGTGCTCAATCAGGACAAATTTGTCTTTTCCTATTTAGGAGATTGAGCCATGATTGAGTGATAAAATGTAGCACAAGGCAATATATATAACTAGCAAAATAGCAATAAGAGCTTTCAGGCAAGGTATAAGTACCAGACTGGTGCTTACAAATTTTACCTAGTACGTGACCTATATTTATTTTCATGCTACAATCGTCTTTTAGAATATGCAAAGACTTGATACAAGATCTGTTGAAGTAAATGTGCCATAAGCCCGAGAACACTCACTGACCAGTGTTTTTAGTACAGAGATGAACGTGAGTAACCAAGTGCTTTAACATTGAAAGAAAGAGAATGGAAAATCAGGTACTTGCCTGCAAGCAAAGGTGCGGATGCCATTTTTCACCAAGTATTCACCTGATGTCCTCTCTATCTCTGGTGGGGAAACAAGGTAATGGCTTGGCAGCTTCAACTCACCGTCATATTGAAGCATCCCAGCATACCGGATTTTTGGTACACGAACACGATCAAATTTGTCAAAATCTGCATACTCCAGTGCTTTCGCAAGCATAACCATGCGATCAGCTCGGAAATTGAAAGTCACAACTGCGTCACCATCTACAATAGGCCCAACCGATTTGCCACTCTCATCAACTATCACAAATGGGGACAAATACTGATCATTGGCCTTGGGCTCTGCTCTTAGTGTTTTCACTGCTTCAACTGCACTTTGGAATTTGTGGGGTGCTTCTCCGAGCACCTGGGCATCCCACCCACGTTTGACCACATCCCAGTCATTCTGCAAAGTATTAAATAAGATGACTCTCACTTCAGCAGGAAAACATACATCTTTCAATTCAGAAATAGCTCAAAACTGCAAACCACACTGCTAAACAATAAAAGTTGATGGCTGACTGAAATGAGAGGAGTTTTTACCTCGTAGCGGTCCATGGTAACATACATCCTTCCACCACCTGAAGCAATCCGTGCATCAACACCCTTCTCGCGAAGCTGAGAAAGATCGTTCTCTAGTGTCTCTACGAAACCAACGCTACTTCCATCCAAAACATCACGCCCATCAGTAAGAATATGAACACGGATTCTTTTTGCTCCCCTCTCACTGGCACCTTTCAGAAGCAACTGAGAATAGAGTGAAACAACAAAGAACGGTTTTAAATTGGACAGATTAAATCATCACAAGACAACAATATGTCATTCATGATGTAGTAGCATGGTAAATCAGCAAAAGCTTAGCAAACCTGCACTTGATCAAGCCTGGAGTGGACGCCTCCATCACTCAACAAACCAATAAGGTGCAGAGTACCTTTATGAAAAGATTCTTTGATGTAACTGAACCCCTCTCCTTCATAAATCTTCCCAGAGGCAAGAGCAAGATCCACAAGCTTAGCCCTATAGAAATAAAGAATATATTATTCAATATTTTGGTGGTAAACAATGTGAAGACTTGATGGTTATACTTATATCATACAACAAATGACAATGTTAAAGAGGCAGATTAGTGAGAAAAAAATGTCGCAAGTTGAAAAAGTATATTTTCTGGATTGCTTTGCATAAAGGCCATGGTTACACACAACTAAAAAAGTTTAACAGCAAAGTATGCCATCTAACGAACAAGCACGAACTAACCCACAAGTGATGCTCGTATTAATGGCACATTAATGAATATTAGTAATTAATGACGATAGCTATCCAGAGTTCCTCCAGGCTCCATGCTGGTCACTAGCTAGAAGACTATACACACTCAAGGATCTGGTTATACTCAAGCCACACATATTTCGAAATCTTATGGGCATCGGAATTATTATTGGCTGTTTTATTGCATGTTGAAACTCAACATATTTCACTATTGGACCAAAACTTGTACTTACAGGCAGTGTTACTTGGACACGGACATGAGAGTCGGAATTCCACTCAGATTCGGGGTGTTCAATTTGTCAAAACAAATTGGTGACGGGAAATGCTACTTGGTATCGGATAGTGTCGGAATCTGACTCTGATTCGACAATTTTTTTTGGAAATGGTTGTTTACATTAGCAATAATAGAGACTATATTTCCAAAATAAATCAAAATCAAACAGCATACCCTTGAGCATAAATCCGACCAGCACCAAGAGCATTGTGGCCAACTTCACTGTTGCCCATGTCGTCATCACTAGGGAGACCAACGGCTGTTCCATGAGCCTTCACTAGTCTCCACCTGTCTGGAGCACCCTTTTATTACACAAAAGAAAAGCAAGTTAAGCATAGTCATTGCACATTTAAAAAGAACAATTACATCTAATTATTGCCAAAATCATATTTGAACAAATACAGGTTCAATGCAACCTCACGTTAAAACTAAGCATAAGACACAACGATTGCATGAGTGCCCACTAGCCACTAGTACACTAACTGCGCAACATTGACTGTATTAGAGCCAAAAGAGTCCAACAATCACATCAGATTCATCATCACTCTCAAACTAGAGTGCCACAAATTCATAGCACAAAGGCAACCCTGAGCAAATAAATGCACCCAATATTATGTATCTACAGTCTAAACCTCTGACTGAGTTATATCATGAGCTTGCTAACCACAGCAGGACCATGCAACAAGTACAAACATGATGGCTAATCTACAGAGAAGAAAATAAATGCATCTTTGCAATCACATTAACCAGATATTGCAGCTTTGCTATATAAGATAAAGTAGACGGGCTCCAAAAAAGCATACATTCTTGAGCGAATCCATGACGGGCGTCTGGGCGACATGGATGCAGTTGTACTTGTCGGGGTTGGCCTCGCCCCATCCGTCCAGCACGACGATGGCCACCGTCTTCCCCTTGGGGAGCTTGGGGTGGTCGGGCAGCGTCCACGAGAAACCCGAGCTCGCCATCGCCGACTAGAGACCTACCAAATCACACCAACACACACAAAAAAGCAGGGGTTAGGTACAGCAAATCCGCAGAACCAAACAGGTCTTCACACACACACACACACACACACACACACACACACACACAAAAGACGAAGCTAGGTACAGCAAATCCGCAGAACCAAACAGATCTGCGCTAGTACAGAGTCGCAACATGGCATCACTAACTCGCGCTAATCATTAGGTCGGGGTAAGCAAAATCTTGATCAACCTCAGTCAATTAGCATGATTAATCGCGCCAGGAACCAGAATAACACTGTAAATCTCGCAAAAAATCAGATTTAACGAATCGGATCTGGAGGAGCGGATTTGACGACCGATCGGAGATCAACCAACCAACGAATCCTGACGACAATACGCAAATGGAGAGGCATCGATCAGATCAGAGAGGCTATTCTCACCTTGCTTTTCCTGTGCTTTCACCGAACAAGTAGAAGTCTTTGGAGGGCGGAGTACAGGAGGATAGCAGGAGAAGGCGGACCGCGATATTAATAAGGAAAGGAGCGATGACGACGTGGGGGTGCGAATATTAGGGTGCTCGCGTTACCACTGGACGGCTTGATCGGCGCTCGGGGCCAAAGAATCGAGCCATCCGACGGCTGAGGCGTGCGAACTTGTAGCAGAAAGCGAAAATTTCCACCTCAGTGCGATCATCGGTGTGGGCCGTGTGGCTTCCCCTGATTCGATGGATCCAAACGACGAGATCCATCGGTTTTGTATTGCGCGGCCCCTGGTATTGGACGGTCGCGATGGTGGGGCGGCGGCTACCACGGAGACAGGTGGAGCCCACGTGTCATTGAGATATCAAAAACTAACAGTAGTCTGGAGCCCACGTGTCATTGAGATATCAAAAACTAACAGTAGTCCCGTGAGTTCCGACTTCCGAGTCTCAACGGTCCAGACTCCAGAGACGAGCAGTGCTCCTCGGTAGACGAGTTTCTCTTAAAAAAAAAAGTGAAGGGGAGTTAACAAAAACCGTCGTAACTTAATTTCGAGTCATCCGTGGTAACGAAAACTGTAAAAAAAATCGCTCAAAAATCGTTGAAAATCGAACAGTATGGAAACTCAAATCATTTTGAAATCTGGTCAAACCGGCGAACGAAAACCACTTGAAAATGCATGAAAACTGAGCGGTTTTTGGCGACCGAAGACAATGAAAAAAATAGGAAAGAAAGTAAAAAAAATGAGAAAAATTGCAAAAAAAAATATTGTAAAATTTGTAAAAAAACCATTAAAGGCAAAAAAATAGAAAAATGTAAGAAATATAAAAAAATATATGGAGAAACACGAAAAAATTCCGGTATGATCTCTCCTAAATATTAAAAAAAATTGACATGATCTTTGCTATATTCTAGATAATTGCAAGTTGTAAAATAGTCATTTAGCAATAATATGTCAACAAATAGTATTTCATTTCAATAGTACTTACATATCAATCCAACAAGTGCAAAAATAGTCATTCACATAATAACATGCCAATACCATTCACGTATCAACATCATTTGCATTTCAATACTTACAGAAATTGCTTGTGTAAATAATTTGCAAGGAATTGCTTGTGTCAAATTGCAAGTTGTAAAACAAAATAAGTACATAATATAACTAGTGGTACAGAGTATAACTTTCATACTAAAGTTTTGATAGCTCATGCATGCATACAACGAGAAGTAAGCTTTTCAATATTGGATAACATTAACATATTAAAATATACCATAGCAATATAATTTCTGTGCATACAAACATCGCTACTTAAACAAATAGTATCATTTTCGGGTGTCGTCCATTGCTACTAAATATACTTCAACAAATATTGCTACTAAATATAATTAAACAAATATTGCTACCTGACATACTTCAACAAATATTTCTACTTGACATACATAAACAAATATTGTTACTAAATATAATTGAACAAATATTGTTACTAAAATAATTTTAATTAAACTACTTGACATACTTAATAAATATTGCTACTAAATATATTTGAACAAATATTGTTACTAAAATATATTGAAGTAAATATTGCTACTTGACTTACTTGAACAAATATTGCTACAAAAAATACTTCTAATTTCTTTTTTTTCTATTTTCTAAATTTTGAATGGCTCAAAAACATCTCCAAACTTTGTTTTTTCATAAAGCAATTAATACTAATTTTAGGGAATTTTTGGATAAATTTTTCCAAATTTTTCAAAAAAAAATTGAATTTGAATTGCACCGGTAAACCGAGCGGTTTTGTTTCTCGAACCGGGGTGGTACGCTCCAAACCGTGGTTTTTGAAACCCTGCTCCGGCTTCCCAAGCGAGGTGAGGCTTAAGGATCTGGAAGTAGAAATCCTAATGTTTAAGTAGATCAGTTCTTTCTTTCTCAATATAAGTTGCACAGATTTTAAAGAAAGTGAACGGATAAGTAATCATAATCTATCTTGTATTTATTTTTTTAATATTTATATAACTTTAAAAAAGCGTATAGAAGCACCTCTTGATAGAGATTTCGAAGAAGTGAGTCTGTCATCCCTGTTAGATATTCTTTCGAGATATTCCAAGATTTCCCTGCTGTTTTTGTTTTGTTTCCAACGGGAACATCCGGTTTTCTTGCTAAAATGCTTCAGCCTCCAGTGCTCCAAGCATGCACAATAATATATATAGTACTAGTTATGTGCCCGTGCGTTACAACGAAAACTCAATTTGCGACAAAAAAATTTATTTGCAAAGAACACTAACTTTAGTTATGTTTCGATAGTAGGACAAGTTTGTTCCTCCGAAGAGATTTGACTATCGGGTTAAATCATCTTCCATCTCAACCGTTTACGTTATATCCAACAAATCAAGTACTCTGAAGGAGAACGGACGATCGCCACCAACTCTTAATTAGAATTAGTATAGAGATATCAATCCTTACCATTGAAGGAGGAGAAATTTATTGCCTTCCTCTTGCAGGAAATCTTCTTACTTCTTGCACGCAGCCTTTCTCTTCTCTTCTCTTCTCTTCTCTTCCTGCGTGTGTCTCCACTACCGACCGGCCTGTCCTCTTGGAGATGAGAGTGGAGCCTTCTAATAGGGAGTAGATGAAAGCAGAAGGCAGCGTACGTAGGCGGATGGAAGCCAGGTCTCCTCAACATCTTCGTGATTGGCACGTGATTTGGTTGTGTGATTCTTTTCTTTTAATCTATGCATTTCCAGATATGATGAGACAGAATTCCCGTATTATGGGATATGGTGAGTATATCCTTCTATCCATGCAGGACATGATGAGAAAATCTTTCCATTTATAAGATATATGAATAACATCCTTCCATAGTAAGAACATGTGAATAGAGATATGCTAAAATAATATTTCTATTCAAAAAAGATATGATAAAATCCTTTCATCTAAGATATGATTAAATAATCTTCTATCTCAGTCGTTTATGTCAGATCCAATGAATCAGATACTCTAGAGGAGAACGGACCACCGCCACCAACTCCTAATTATAAGTAGTAGAGATGATTACTTAGTACAATATATTTTTTCAAAAGTATGTGTTTTATTTGAATTATTATAGATGGTATATAACTTAAAACTAAATTTTTTAAAAAATATATTCGAATTTGTCTTGAATCCACGCATTTGAAATCATAGAGCCTAGGCACCATGGTGCCCTATTTCGGCATCCTATATAATATATAAAATACATAATTATTGTCTGTATATTTTTTCATGTTATCTAGATATAGGACTAAAGGTAATTTCTATAATAGATTATTTCTTATGTTTATATTTATGGAATCACACAATTTTTTAATTATGATATAAAAAGATATTTGTTATAGACAACAGTTTATATAATAGTGTTTTGTGCTATCTATATGATATAATTTTGTAAGATTAAGTCGTCTCATAAAAAAAAGACCAATGCACTCTCTATCCTCTTTCTCTCTTAAGCTCGCAAAAAGTATGTACAAACTATAGATGACTAACCTACATTGTTTGTTACATTTATTGTACATGCATGCCCATGTCGCTCCACTCCGTGCTCCGCGGAAAGCAATGGAGTCGCACGTACTTTTGACGGTCGCGTAGCAGGGATATAGAAAATACTGCTTTGGCTTCGTGATCTAGAAAAGAAAGTCTGTAACCATCGAGTTAATCTTGGGTCATCCTTCCGCCGAAGTCAACAACAAGGGCTGGTGTTTGTTACTTGTGTGCTTCAGTGCCTACGGTTTCCGAACTGGTACGCTAATATTTAGTCGATGGGATTAAGGTTGAATAGGATGGGATGGTTTTTTAATATTTAGTTTTATTGCTTTATTTGAATAGAATGATTCAATAACTATAGAAAATATTTCTCAAATTTATATCACATTATCTAAGATGGGATGGTTCTATTCAAACAACCAGACACATAAATAATTTTTTTCTTAAAACATCTCTTACCTATGGTACAGTCAACCAATCACACAATAAAACCAGAAAGGCATCAACGTTCAACACGGCCAAACTGCCAAAGGTTGCAGGCATTCGCTTTCTTTCGTTGTCGCTTGCCACGAACACAGACCACCATGCTCTCTCTCTCTCTAAAACTCATAGTACCAGGGCGACTACTAGGGCAGCAGGCCAAAAGTTGCAGATACAGTGAGCAAGGTTTACACGACCGAATCTTGGTTGAGAATCGAATTCAGTTGGCACTGATTTTCGTTGAAAATTGTTAGAAACCAAAGAGTTTCGAAATCAAACTTTTTCAAAAAATTAAAAAAAAATCATACGTCGCATAAAATTTTCCATTTTTTTGAATTTTACTGGTTTATCGACCAGTATAGCTTACAAACCAGTTCAATACGATCAAAAATCGCAATTTTTGTCTATGTTTGAAACCCTGAGAGTGAGTGATCCATAGAGATTTGGACCTTCGGCCCTGGCCTGGCTTCCAAATGCTTCCTGCGCAAAAGCTGAAGATTACTCGTTGGGCTGCCTAACTATTCTGGCAGAAGCTCGCATGCAACATTCTGCTATGCAAATGCTGAGATCCACACCACCATCAGGCCTCTTTGTTGCCAACGAACCAACGGAATTTTGCATCTGGTTTTAGGGCCTTAAGGCAGCATCAACCCACTTCAGCGCAATGCACAGTGGCGTACGAATAGGCTGGCTACCCCAGTAACGTCCAGGCTGATTCTGCTTTGTGTTTGGTACGATTCTTTCTGAAGTCATCTGCAAAAAAGTGATTCACGTATATGGGATAAATTCCTTATATACCACTGGAATTTAGAAAAATTCCTAAATATATCACTAGCATATAAGAGATGAGGTAAACTTCCAGCGATATATAAGAAATTGCCCCAGAATAAGCGGTGGAATGCTAACCGAAAGACAACAGCCAAACGCACCTGGCCAAACCCTAACCTCAGGGTTCAGGGGAAATGCTGCAACTCGTCAAGCCAAAAGAGGCAAGTATACAACCACTCGCGACACAATGCACTGTGTAATATTGTAAGAAGCTACAGCATACAAGCCACGGCCTTGGACAGGCTGCAGATATTGGGATATAACTTTGGAAGAAGTCCAATTTATAACTCTGTAATCTGGCTTTAATTCAATTTTCATCCATGAACTTGAAAACATTTCAAATTAGAACCTGAAACTGATGAAACCGTTTGTTTTACCTCCCGCGACAAAAACTAGGTGGTTTTCTGATGATATGTTGTTCCATGTGGATTCTAGCGGTAAAAGTAATCCTTGTTAGTATAGGTGTCTGTCACATCATCTTCTTTCCCTCCTTCCTCTCTCTCTCTTCCCTCCCAAAACACAAACGTTGCCAACATCCACAGGCCTCCAACGCCATCACCAGTCTTTGTACTGTCGGCATCAACACCACCCTCACGTCCACCACTTTGTCGGCGCTCTCAAGTACCCATCTTCCTTTGTAAAAAGCTCCATCAAGTCACCTCTTCGTCGCCCCACCACCTCGGACTATCCCTGTCCACGCTAACCTCACCGTTGGACTCCCCTTGACGTCACCATGCTCGTGAGTGTGCCATGCCCTGAAGAGCATCGCCGAAGCGCCATTGCCACCCATCGTACGGCCTTGGCCACCGCCTCAACTCCACCAGCACCGTCGCCGTGCTAACCCGCTTGTGTCGATGCCTCCCATCGCTTCCCCAAGACCATGAAGACTTGTTTTGCTTGTCGGCCGAGAGCTATGCCGTCGCTCTTTAGTTTTGCTCTCTGCTTTCTCTCTCTCTATATATATATATGTTTATCTCTTTGTGTCATGTGACGACTGGGATGCTATGTCAGATCAAACTACCTCGATTTTGGTCGAGGGGTAAAGCGAACGATTTTATTAGTTCGAGGTTCTAATTTAAATAGTTTTAAAGTTTAAAGTTGAAAATCGAACTAAGAGAGGATGTTAGTGTCATAACTTAGACTTCTTATCTTTCAATCTTTCGGCGTTGATGGGGCATGCATCATCACCGGCTGGACTGACTCACCTGATATCTGGAAAGTAGCTGAGCAACAGCTTTTTCTCGGTCCCTACTGAATTCAACTATTCAAGACCCAGGTGTGTACGTTTCTCCAGAGGATGGCATGCATGGTCCCAAGCGCTAGCTAGCAACGGATCGTGGTCTTGCCGGTCCAAACGCAAAAGCAAACAAAATCGTTTCTGCAAGTGTGACTCATCTCCATGTTTCCATTTAGCACTGGGATTAAAAGAAGACGCAAAGGCTCTCTCTCTCATCGATCAAAGTACTGTACTCGCAAGTCACCAAGATAGTACTCTATAAATGATAACAGGCCAAGAACCCTATACGGAAAATTTTGTCTAGTGTTCTGATTCCTTCTTCAGATATTTACACTTCCATCCGTCTTTACAAATTTCATGATTTGCCGTCGAAACCACACACTGAAAAGGAGTCAGGACTCGACGTGACGTCCATGCACCAAAAAAACTCAATTGGCCATATATGCATAATGCATTTGGGGCAAACCATGAACAGGATTTGCTCTCATGCCCACATCGCTTGACTTCACCATCACAGTTCATAACCTCAATCAAGGGACCAAAAAAAGAAACTAAGTTGACTAGTTTGAACTAAGTAAAGAAATCATCATCTACGATGACCAGCTCCTCAGCAGAGACGGCCTCCCGAACATCTGGTCGAGAGTCACCACGACGGCCATGGCGAGCGACACGCCCACCACGGGCTGCACCACCAGCCGGAACACGTCCGTGCCGACCGCTTCCTTGGGCCGGACCTCCGCCACCGCCCGCCTCTCGCCGTCGTACACCACGCAGCACCGCCGCGCGTACGACCCCTGCACCTCGTACGACGGCGCCGCGGCGCCCGCCCCCGCTGCCGCGCACGGCGCCACGTGTGCCATCGACTTGCCGCGCCCACCCCGCCTGACGGCGTACACGGGCCGCCGCGCCTCCTCCCCCGCGAACACGAGCCACTGCTCGCCCTGCAGGCTGAGCCTCTTGCGGCGGACGGTGAAGGCGGGGCGGCCGGCGGGCTCCATGAGGACGACCTCGTCCCCGGACTCGGACGCGTAGCTGTCGACGCGGTAGGCGAGGTTGCCCTTGGCGTCGAACACCGTGAACCCCTTGCAGTTGAACAGCAGAGACTTGCGCCACACCGTCAGCGTCGTCGCCTCATCCTCCCACCGACCGTCGTCGGCGCTGGCCGGCCCAGCTGCCGCCTCACCGGCGCCCGGCGCGGTCACCACGTTAGGATGAACCCTCGCCATATGTATTAAGTCCGAAGGAATTGGAGAGCGATCAGGTGGTTGCCGAGTAAGCAAGTCAGGCAGGTCTTGTTGGTTTTGACAAGTATAGGTAGGCGGCGTATATATACACCGTCTCGTGTCGTGTCATGGACGGAAGAACTGTACACCTGCAAAGGCAAAGGCAAAGGCAAAGGCAAAGGCAAACAAGGCATGTTGCTTCGGCGTGCGTGGGGGCAGGGGTGACATGGGGTGCTGCTTAACGACCCCTCTCCCTCCCTTAATAATGCTTTGCTTTCGATCACCGCTTTTTTTTTTTAACTAAAAGCAAGCGCAACGGGTGCGTGCATGCACGTTTCAATAGTTTTACTGTTATACCCATCTAAGTAGGGCATAAGAAATTAAGAATGATGATACATGCATCAAGAGGCTTTTTTTAGTGGAGTAGTACTAATTTTTCCATTAGCTCCAGAAACCAACCGTTCGATCGATCATATCCGGATTCCAGAGAAACAAGCCAGACGTTTTGTGCATGCCACATGTGGTATATTAGATTAATCGGAGTCGTTTATTATTTTTCAGTTTATCTTGAGCGCATTGCCCATCCGGTTAGGACGCTAATCTATATAAACTTACTATTGTTAGAGACGTACAGAGAGGTTCGGTGTCCGCTGCCGCGCACTCGGCACTGTAGTTTCTAAAGTACCACATCTATAGCATTTTTTATTTTTCCCCCTTTTTTTAATCTTTTTAAAAATAATTCCCTCTCTTTGTGTTAATATTGAGCTATAGTATTTTTTGTTTTCCTTTTTTTAATTCTTTTTGCTCTCTCTATATTAAAATTTTAACCTGTTATTCTTTATTATCTGTGTGCTGCGGCTCCGCCACAGAATTACGAATGCTGGGCCCGGATTTGACACGCGGAAGGAGGCTAAGGTTTGGGTGGGTCGTTCCCCTTTATAATGCACCTAAGCATTTTTTTTATGTCCACCCCAAATAATGCACTCCATTAGAGATGGTCTAACCTTCATGCACCCAGCGAAATGTCTCCAAAAACTTGCCTCCATCAAAATTAACCTCTCAGATCTTTCCTCAGCTTTACTCACCCACATCCGATGACCATTGTTTAATGTGTCTAACTCATCCCTGTGGCCCACAACAGATCTCCCCCTACCTCCAGCATCATCTCAAGGAAAAGGAAACAAATATCCTGAAATTAAGGAAAACGAAACAAACGTTCTAGAAAAGGAAAAGAACATATATTACGTGTTGGGAAAAGAAAACTGGAAGATAGGGCATTGTACTAGTTCCATAGTAGGAATTCTATTCCTCTATTGGAGTATTGGTGTCATAACATTAACAACACGGTGATTATTCGGTTAATTAACGTAGGGAACGAATGAGTGCGATTATCAAAGCATGGTGATGTTATCCTGATCGCTAGTGATTAGCTTCGCTGGTCATGATGAATGGACTGGTTAATGATAAGTTATCTAGCTGCTTGTACCGAACATTATTTTTGGTTGCATCTGAGATGTCGTAAATCGATTCAGCTGTTAGCTTGCAGCTAGCCCGGGCTGCTGACAAAAAGCAACGTCTGAGACAAGTTAAGAGCCATCTGTACGTCACTGATCGGTTGTCTTAATTGGTGTTAAAACTAAACTATGCCAGGGAACGACTAGAAGTACTTGTACGTGTGTGTTTATAATTTAACCAATCATTGGATATTCTTGTCATTGGAGTAGTACTAGATGCAGGTATAAACAGGGCGAATTTACGTACGCAAAATATGCTGAGTGCAACACTTGGAGTTGAGGGATTTGTTCGGGGCAGGACAAAATCGTTTTTTTGATTTTGGCTCGATTTTATAATTTTTGATTTTCGGTAAAAATCGGTCGAAAATCGATCAAAAATCGGTAAAAATCGAGGAAGTTTGAATTCAAAAATGTTGAACTCGGCGGTCAAATAACGGTGAATTTTTTTCTCGAAAATCGAGCTTTTTTATTGATTTTCAAGTGATTTTTTGTGTTTTTTATTTTCAACACACCAAAGGAAAATTTTAAATATTAAAAAATTAAAATAAATTTAAAAAATAATCTAAAAACAAATAGAGAAATTCCAATAATTTTTGAATTTATTTAGTGCTTCTAAAAATCAAAAACAACAATTAATGAAAAGGAACGGAGACACTGTCAGATTTTTTTTTAAATTAAAAGCTTGATCATGCTCTTAAATTTTTAATGGTAACATAAAGAGTTCCCAAGGATCATGTATTAAAAATTTTAGAAGTATTAGACTTCATTTATTGCCCCTAGAAAATCAAAAATTGAACAGCATATACAAAGACAATAGTACTGTTAGAATTTAAAAAAAATACACAGATTTGATCATCATCTAAAATTTTTATAGAATCATTAGCATTGCCTATATACCTAAAAAATTCAAAAATATTAGACTTCATTTAGTGCTCCTAGAAAATAAAAAATAGAACAGTATATAAAAAGATAGTAGCACTGTCAGAATTTTTTAAAATGCACATATCTGACAATCATCTAAAAATTTCATAGGATCATTATCATTTCCTCAGGATCTCACACAAAAAATTTCAATTTTTTTTAACACATTTTGTTAAAAAATTTCAATTTGTTTAAATTTACATTTGAACTTCACAGGTTTAACGAGTAGTTTTTTATTGACAAGACGTCTCGATACATGTGAAAATCACTATTTTTGGTTGAAAATTGTCGATTTTGTATACCCTGGTTCCGGGACTCGGTAGACAAGTAGTATCTGTTTCACAACTCAGAAATTGAGTTTTTACTCAACGGATCATGCCGAATTGAAACAATATTAACGTAATTTCAATATTCAATCGATAATCTAGACTATCCTCCTGTACATGTGGCATTTCAGCGGTTTCGATACCAATATCACGCTTCCTCCTGTCACGAAAGAACGACGTTTTGGACCATCTGTAAAATATAACTTTGACTATTAATTTCTAATACAATAGATTTATAAAACCTAATAAAATTATATTATTATAAAAGTTTTTTGCGATAAATATATACATATCATTTTCATATGTTCAATAAAAACATTAAAAAATATCAATAATTAAAGTTTAAAAAGTTTTATTGTGAGGACCTGAATACAACATTTTTTTTAACCGGAGAGAGTATGTGTATATCATGACTTCAAGAGGGCGTATCTGGTGCGTTGTACCCCTCAGTGCTCTCATGCATCCCTCAGGCTGCATTTGGAACGTGAAAATATTTCTAGATCTAGTTGGCAATTAAACGGGTTTATGTGAAATTCCTGTAGTGTCCTAAACGAGGCTAAAAATGGTTCAAATGACGAAGAAGCAAGAGGAATACTGATATAATGTGAACACTGGACTAGTAGAAACACTGGTTCCTTGCTGACCTTACAGCTAGTGTATCATTCTCGATCTTTGGGGCATCAGAGTTTTGCAGCAGTACGTGTTGATGAGCCATCCATCAAACGGGTGCGCGACCAGGCCGCACGATTAAGATTGGCCAGTGTTACATGTTACGTTGCGTGTACGGAATTTCGTTGCGTTACGATGTGCCGTACGAAGTAGGGAATTTTGCTCACGACACGTTACGTCGTGCGAAATTTGGTTCGACGGATATTTCTAGAAAAAAACACGTCATTTCGTTTTTCTTGTTTTTTTTAAGAAAAACGGCTGCTAGGAGCCGTCAGCGAATCCATTGATTGCTCTTTTTTTTCGTAATTTCGGTTTTCTTGTGTGTTTTTTTAAATGGGTCACTACGACTTGTCGGCGAATCTATAGAATGATAACAACCGTCAGCGAATGCCCGACGGATATTTCTGAAAAAAGTTGCGTAATTTCGGTTTTCTCGTTTTTTTAAAAAAAATAAGTTGCTAGGAGCCGTCAGCGAATCTGTGGATTGCTGGAGTCGTCGGCGAGTCTACGGATTTTTTTTGAGAAAACTAGGGAGGGATCTAAACATATTTTCGTTTTTTTCCGCAATTTGGGTTTTCTTGTTTTTTTTAAAAAATAGGTCGCTAGGCCCCGTCGGCAAATCTGTGGACGGCTATAAACCATCGGCGAATCTGTAGTTTTTTTTGGAGAAAACCACGGAGGGACCTAAACGTAATTTTTTTTTTGCAGGTCCAACATGCTAAAAACTAATTTCCTGGGATCTAAACGTATTTTTTATTTTTTTCGGGTCCATTATGCTAAAAACCGTCAGAAGGATCTAAACGTAAACCGCGGAGGGACATAAACGTAATTTCGATTTTTTCAGATCCATTTTGTTAAAAAACGACAGAAGGACGTGAACGCAATTTTGAATTTTTCAGAGGACCTTTTCGCGAGGGGGGCTGAGGTGGCATGGCTGGAGGGCGCCGATTCCTCCTAGTATAATATAAGATATACATTGGCAATAGTACTAGCGGAGACCGGTGCCCGTGGCACAATGATTTTGTCCATAATTCTCGGCCTAATCAATCGATCTATATCAATCTCTATTGTTAGAGAGTACATCAGCCAGCCACCCTCCCCGTCATGTCGCGTCTTCCACTATAGTTTCTACAGTGCAGTGCTACATAATATTATAAAGTTATTACGCATCACATTGCACAAATGGTGCTTAGCTCAAATGGCATAGGGTTTGTGGTGCATACTTGAGGTCTCGAGTTCAAATCTTGCCAAAAGCAATCAGAATTATATGTTTTTTAAAATTTTTGACAATGCTACTAATACATTTAAAGCAAATTTACTGATTTAAATAAGCTACTAAATTTGCAAATTCTTGAATTTGTTTTGAGAAGGGTCCTAAGAGCATGTCTACGCTACTGCGAAAATTTCAAATCATGATCAAATTTTTATGATTTTAAAAAAAAATCTCACAATGTTGCTAATGCATTTAAAGTAACTTCACTGATTTAATTGAGCTACTAAATTTGTAATTTTTTTAAAATTTGCGAGAAGGGTCCTGAGAGCATGTCTAAGATACTGTAAATAATTTGATTTCTGCATTTTCAAAATTTAAAGGAATATTTTTAAAAATTCACAAAAATAATTTTTTTAAAAAAACAATTTTTGTTTCTTTTTTTTTAGGTATTTCCAAAAAAAATTCTCTCTCTATGTTAAAATCTCTTCCTATCTCAACAATTCTTTTTGCCTACAGCAACACGTGAGCCCGCTGCGAATCTAGTTTATCAATTTCTAACGGCCGGCCTGATGATGTAGTTTGTGTTGGAAGAGTCCAATCAATTGAATTATCGTTCATTACAAATCGAGGTTTGCTGCCGGTGTTAACAAAGGAATTTTTCCTAAATAATATATTTTAAAATAATTTTACAAAAAATACACATATGTCGTTAAATGAATTGACGATAAAGTTTCTGCCCCCAAATGAATCTGCGATAAAATAATCTGTCGGTCAATTCAATCAGCGACAAAATAGACACCTATCGCCAATTCATTTGCCAACAAAAGAATTAGCGACAGAGGTGTATATTTGCAAAAAAAATTTGAGGTATTAATTTTGTAACATTATTTAAAAATGTGTTATGTTAAAAAAAATCGCTAACGAAGGTTGGGAATCCAAGTGTCGACGAATTATTGTCTATCTTATAAAATAAATACAGGAAACTTAACACTTTGGATCACATAAAGGAGACATGTTTAGACAGGTTAGGACCTTCTGTGAAGAGAATAAGAACCCTACTCTTGTTTTCTTGTATTTAATCAGAATAAGATGTCTAATGTTACTAGCACTAGTCATGTGCCCGTGCGTTGCAACGAAAACTCAATTTGCGACAAAAAATTTATTTGCAAAGAACACTAACTTTAGTTATGTTTCAATAGTAGGAAAAGTTTGTTCCTCCGAAGAGATTTGACTATCGGGTTAAATCCTCTTCCATCTCAATCGTTCATATTAGATCCAACGAATCAAGTACTCTGAAGGAGAATAGACGATCGCCACCAACTCTTAATTAGAATTAGCAGAGAGTATCAATCCTTACCATTGAAGGAGGAGAAAGTTGTTGCCAAATCTTCTTGCTTCTTGCACGCAGCCTTTCTCTTCTCTTCTCTTCGTGCGCGTGTCTCCACTACCGACCGGCCTGTCCTCCTGTAGATGAGAGTGGGTGCCCTCTAATAGGGAGTAGATGAAAGCAGAAGGCAGCGTACGCAGGCGGATGGAAGCCAGGTCTCCCCGACATCTTCGTGATTGGCACGTGATTTGGTTGCTTGATTCTTTCCTTTTAATCTATACATTTTCAGATATGATGAGATAGAATTCCCGTATTATGGGATATAGTGAGTATATCCTTCTATCCATGTAGGACATGATGAGAAAATCTTTCAATTTATAAGATATATGAATAACATTCTTCCATAGTAAGAACATGTGAATAGAGATATGCTAAAATAATATTTCTATTCAAAAAAGATATGATAAAATCCTTCCATCTAAGATATGATTAAATCCTCTTGTATCTCAGCTGTTCATGTCATATCCAACGAATCAGATACTCTAGAGGAGAACAGACCACTGTCACCAACTCCTAATTAGAAATAGTAGAGATACAATGGCTTGTGATCTTCTCCTGTGTAATGTCCCCCTAAATAGCGTCCAAGGGATGGCATGAAACAACCCAAAACATTTATCGTGCAATTGAGATCATCAATAAAATTAATAACCCTCATAACTCAAACAATCCACAAACATTGTTATCAAATTTAATCACACATGAATTGAAACGGTTCGCAAAAACAATGATTAGTTCATACACCAATGAAATATCATACAACAATCACAGATTGCAATATACATGAATATTCGATTACATCAAAAATAAAGATTACATGAGATGCCAAATTCCTGATAAACTAAGCTTTTCTTGGCCTTCAACTCAAATCCTTGCAAAACTTTAGTCATTCATATATTTTTACGCAACCGAAAAGTGATTAAAACGTCTTAAAAAGAATCTTTATGTGTCGTTAGACCCTTTTGCAAGTAGGTATCGCTCACTGAGATACCAAATCCGTTCAGGGCCGAATTGGAAAATAGAAGAAAATGACAAAAGGTAGCACAAACGGACCAATGGGCCGACCGGCCAATTGGCCAGTACTGCCGCGGGCATGGGCCACATGGGCCCACCGACCACTCGTGTCCACCAAGTCTGCCGGGCCAACACTCCATTGCCAATAAGCCCAAAGCAGGTAGCCCAGGTTAAGGCTATGCTGTTTGGCCAAACCCACCAAGCCAGCCGACTTAGCCATCTCGGCCCAGGCCACTACCGACTTAAGTTGGCCTAGCCAACTTGAGGTGGCTGAGCCGATTGTCCTAATGGGCCTAGTTGCCTGGCCTGCTATAGAGTGTTGGGTTGGGCAGCTTGGTGGACCCGACAAGCTACTTGAAGCATGGATCATAAGAGAGGTCAACCACCTCGAGTGGTTGGCCAATCCTATAATGGTGAGGATGTCTAGATGTAAATGGAGAATGTGTGTAGACTTCATTGATTTAAATAAAACTTGTCTTAAGGATGATTTCCCATTCCAAGAATAGATCAATTAGTTGATTCTACTCCTAGTTGTGAATGCTTAGTTTCCTTGATGCATACTTCAGTCATTATCAGATCAGTATGAGTCCTAGGTAGCTCTCAAGATTGGTCGGTAATAATAATTTTGAAACTTTCCTGATTGAGCTCGACCAGCTTGAAAGCACCGAAAGCGCGTTCTATGTGTCCTAGGTAGCTCTCAAGATTGGTCGGTAATAATAATTTTGAATTAAGTTTTAAAGCAATCTCAATTACGTCTTAAGGGCAAGTACAATAGCAAACCCAACTACTGGCTAATAGTAAGCTAAAAACCAGTTTGTACAATAACTGTGTCTAAAGGTTGTCTTTAGATGTTGTGCAATAATTATCTTTTCTCTCTTGTACATAAATGATCTATCTATGCTCCCGTGCAAAGCTGGCTACTAAATAAGAGCCAGCTCTCCTCTCTCTTTTTTTCTCACTCCTCCACATAGAACAAAGCTGATGTGTACAGGCTAAGAGCCAGCTGATGTGACCTTATTGTATGATGTTGCCTTCAGTATGCATGCTCCTAAGTATGATACAAACCTTATCATGCATGTCACGTAATCTTCTTAATTTATAGGATTTTATAAATGAATAATTCTCATTGTTTTGAGAATGAATATCATATCAATTTAATTTATGAGTTACGTGTAAATGCAGCAAAAAAAATAAAAAGGAAATCAATTCAGAGGACAGAGGGGGAGAGATCGCAAGGCATTGTTTGCTTGTAACATTAGACATCTCATTCTGCTCAAATACAAGAACACATGAGTATGGTTGTTATTTTATTGGGAGAAGGTCCGAACCTGCCTAAACACCTGTATGCTTTGTGTGATCCAAAGTGTTGAGTTTTTGGTATTTATTTTTATAAGATCAACAGTAATTTGTCGACACCAAGCTAAAAAGCACTTCTAATAAATTACCACTAGTATTGAGTATTAATTACATTTTTCACTTTTTAATGATCATTGGACTCCAGTTTTGCCTTAACAAAGGTCTTGCCAAACCTCAGCAATTTTGCATTTGAAAACAAATGTTCTAATAGGAGTAGATGTTCAGTACTACTATAATTTAAGTAGGCACACTTACCCACTAATCCTTTTTTTTTCAAAGGACAAAGACAAGGATTAAAAGGCTGTCGTAATTAAGAAATACATTACAAAATTAGCCCTTGCTCGCCATTATTGATACTTCAGGCCCTTTGCTCGAGAAGTTCATCAGTGGCAACACTCCGTTTTACTAATCTTTAGATTTTATAAAGATGTTTGTAGTTTCCAAGCTAACACCTTTTTTGGATGCATGACTCAGTGCACACCTCACCCCACTAAGCTTTGGTCTGTGTACATTTGCATGCATCTATTGCTAGATCTTGAAAAGTAGTAAAATCGCAGCTCCCATAATAAACTCCAATGAATTATAACCTGGTAAGCGCAATCGCAAACATGGCAAATGCAAGTAATTCTCTGATTCCTGGACCCGAAAGACGTCGTCCCGGTCAGCCAGCATGTACACAGGTCCATGCTTAAGACACAATAATGATGGTCCAAACACCAGGAGGTCACTCTCAAATTTTTAGGGCATATATAGTGGTATAGACGGCAGCTGTCTATAATACATCTCCATATCATCTATAGATAATACTTAAAAACAACTTATACAATAAATCGTATGTATAGTTATCTGTAATGATCTCTCATTCAAGTAACAGACTGTCTATACAATGGTACATAAAATGTAAAACTGTCTATTAAATAGTAGACATCAACTTTATCTCTCCTTCTCTCTCTTCCACATCACTTAAAATCCTACGTGATATCTCTTATAGACAGCTGACTACGAATCATTGTACGTGCCCTAACCAATCTCGATAGAAACGTGGAGGCGAATAGGAGACAAGGTGATTAATACGCGCAACCTAATTGCACGATCACAGCTAAGCAGACCTAATCAGGTGCCACACCCAATCTTTCTTTAATCCCCCCTCTAATTGCTCCTGAGAACCAGGCAGCATGTCCCCAATAGCACAATCTCCGCCCCGACACCGTCGCTGTCCGGCAGATCGCCCCACGGTCCCCTCGCGTTCAATGCCCCACCGCGCGCGCGCACATTGAACGCCTCGCCGTCGTCGTCTCGTCGATCGATCCCCCATCCGTTTTAGCTCAGCTGAGCGGCCGCGCGCACATTGCGTCACATTGCCTTGTTCCCCTCTCGCTTGCGCTGCGTTGCGTTGCGTGCTGCGTCGATCACTGTGTAGTTCACTGTACTGGTATTCCCGTGATCCCAAGGCACCGGCTGATCGATTGGCCTCGGTGGTGCGCTGCCCATCACAAGTTAGCGTTGGCCCCAGGGCGCGGCGATCGGTCGATCGATCGGCTTGAGGAGGAGACAGCCGAGACGTTGGAAAAGCACAGGGGCGCCTGTGGGATCCATGTGGAACAAACCATGTGAAAGATAGACAATCACGCATGCGAGAGCGGATGCATGGCTATTGGCAATATGGCATGGATGGAGTAGGTGATCCAAGAAAGCTTTTGTATTAGTGCCGCTGGGAAGATGGATGGGAGGACGTACGCAAGCCGTCTTTTGGCCTCTGCGAATAGTGATGGATAGCTAGCTGCTGAGGACAAGTACTAGTGCTTGTTGCTCTATAATTTTCTTGGCGCAATCGATCTATTGGCCTTAGTTTTCCCACTCTTCATCGGCATGCATGGGCATGATATATTTACTAGGGGGGCTAACTAATCCGAGTTGCATGGTCCTATCGTAATTCAACGACAACACCTGGATAGTGTCACTGTACTTGGTTCTCTCACGACAAGCGCATTCAGAATTTCAGACCCTACTGGACATCTTGTCCAAACAATATTTACGACCATGAACTTGGGACCAAAGGGTAATTGCCTCAACCATGATAGACTTAACTACCCTCATCGTTCTACAAACTCCTATCGTCTCGCGGCCTCGTATGGCCATCGACAGACTATTCCTAGCATAGGTCAATACCGCACAAGTACAAATTTTTCTTATGACTAGCTTTCAGAGGAAGATTGAACATCAAGGATAATATGACAACCAAACATTGGATAAATAACCCTCACTGTGACCTTTGATTGGCATTGGAAACAATCGATTATATCATCTTGAGATTTAAAGCTACAGATAATCTATGAAAAAGAACTAGGCCTAGCAACAACAACAAACTCATCACATTGCTTACTAGAATTCGTTGAAAGAACATCCATAGACGCATGTCCTTTCTGTTAAGTTTGGCTAATATGTTTTGCAACTTTTGCTCCCACATTATGGACTACAAGAAATACACGACTAATCAAAAACTCGAAGACAATGGCATCTCGATTCAATGTCAGATTCAGAACTCCACTAGCTTTTAGGCTTACAGGTCAAAGTCCAGGTACCGATTTTCTCTCCTCCAGTGAAAGCAGTTGTTAGCTTAATCTTCTTTCTGTAGTTTCTTTTCTATCTTTTGTATCTCTAGTTTTGTGTAGTTCCACCATCTCTTTCTTTCTTTTCTTCTTCTCCTTTTGTTTTTGTTTAAACTCTTTTAACGCCATTGACGTTGTAACAACCTTTGGCTACCATTTCAATACATTGATCATAAGTCGACCTTTGGCTACTATTTCAATACATTAGTCATAAGTCAGAGAGTTTTATACCTTTTTTATGTAAAAATAACATAGAAATAAAAATAGGGTATTGCTACGTCTTGTTCACATTTTCTTTTCTCTAGAACCTTCCACCTGTAAGGTCCTATCACTTTGCTCATCAACACACTCCATCTACTCCTTTCTTCTCCATTCTCCACGTGGTGTCTTCCTCCTCTATCCCCCACCTACATATACAATAGTGTAGTACTCACATTCTCCCTACTTCTTTTGGTAGCTTGCCTATTGCCGAAGCCCAACACCTGAGCCCTCCCCCCTTCTCTCCCCTTAGTTTTGCACTCAAGGAAAGCTATGTGTCCTGGCCAGAGCTCACAGGGAGGTTTCTCTTTCCCTGGAGAGGCCAAAGTCCATCGAACTTTTCATCCCCTGCGGTCGGATCTCGCTGGATTTGGTGAGGACGAGGCAAGACGAGCTAGAGGTGAGCTGTGCCAGGCTCGCCCTGCTAGATTCGAGCCTATTGGTGATGGGTGGCTCATCCTAATCCTCCGCTAATGCTCATCTCAAATGTTGATACTAGGTAAGTTGAGTTGTTACAATAGTTGTTTTCGTATGTCGCAACACAAGATATCAAATATTACAGATGTTTTGATGGTTACTTTATTTTTGCAACAAGGTTTATTTTTTGTTGCAATATATTCTTGTATTTCTTGTCCCAATTGTTTAAATTTATTACACTTTTTTGTTCTTGATTTCATGCTTGTTGCATTTGGAACAAAGATTTGTTATAAGCTTATGAACTAACTACTACGCTTCTAGGATTTTTTTGTTACACCGGATCTCATCCTCATCCATTTAACCATCAAGCCTACACCTCCCGATCCCCATTTTTCATGCCCCAACTTCTCCCCCTCTGGTGGCTCGTTGGTCTCTGATGGTTGAAGGTAGCTATTGTTGCAGACATGCTTCTCCCGCTCTTCCCTCTCTAGACTGGCAAGGATAGGATGTCGCATCGACCAGCGGCAGAAGGAGTGAGGTGGTGCGGCGATTGGTAGTTGGAAGAGCAAGGTGGTGCGGCGACCAGTAGCAGAAGGAGTGAGGCGGCACGGTCACTTCCATAATCTCTTTCCTCCCAACGTCGCTCTCATGGAATGAATTAGTTGGAAGAGTGGAATCTAACAGTTGGTAGATAGACTCTACACCAGAACCGATGGTAAAAAGGAGTTGTACCATGGGAACGCTCCTATCCTACGTCTGGGCACTAGTTGCCCCTGTGAAAATTCGCTCAGGTACCGATCAAGCTAAATTACACGTGCAGACGAAGCAATTAGAGACTTAGTAATACTCTAGATGTTTTTTATTTTCCACAATCTTCAATGCAAGATGTTTTTGCGCACTACTGAAAAAAATACAAATTATTATGAGCGTATTTACAAGACAGATTTAATAGCATTGTTTTCATGTATTTATAGTCAAATCTTCAAAATTTTGATCGAACGAACCTCACGATGGCGTATATCTGGTGACAGAGGGGGTATTTGTCACTGAATCCGGTGAAGTTTGGTTCAAATACACAAAATGTTAAAATTCACAATAATTGTGCAGGAAACAACGGGGGCCTAAGAATTCTGCGTGCACAGCATGTACTCAAAGACCATATTACAGATGGGCCAACATAATGAACTGGGCTGGCAAAAGAGTAAGACCATCTGAGAGGTCTTCTTCATCCCCTCTCAAAAGAGAACGAAAGAAAGGAAATGGTTTTGCAAGCTGTAAGATTTTTTTTTTCTGTTTAGTCAATTTTCTTGACTTCTAGATTAGCTTTGAGATGTGTCTGTATCCGATTTTGGATCCAATGGTTAAGTATAATTTAAAGTTTAACCATTAGATAACAATAGAATAAGACATACACACCATCCAACTAATCTGAAGGCGAAAAAAAAAACGATCTAGAGTTTTTTTTTAAAAAAGACAACTTAGAAATAGCAAACCTTTAAGAAGGAGTTCCTCCTCATTCGAGACTTTTTAAGAACATGGAGAGTTGCGTGAGCGTGACATTTTGAGCAAATCATGAGCTTATGCTTGAACCAGTACTGTAGTATCGTTATTGTGCTGCATAACATTGCAGCTTGCAAAAGGTAACAATTTTTGTTTTTAAGGATGATGTGGGGCTTCAAATACCCATCAGTCATAACCTTAAGCACAACAATATCGTACTCTTACCACTAAATTGCATGGGCGGACCCAACAGTGACAAAGACATAACTAAATACTCCTATACAGTACACACGAGTGTGCAAATACAAAGTTATGAACAAATACAGCTTCATAGGTGGAACATAACGATGAAAAATACCACTATTCCTCGACACAAAATCTGATCTAAAGATGGCATCTAGCCTACAAGAATCTGAGTATCTGATTGATTTATTTGGTTCAAAGCTTGACCACTTGGAAACTGGCAAGCAGCTAGCTGATAAAAAAGGCAATAACCTCTCCCTTCAAGTTCCATGACAGAGTAACAAGCAGCTACAAACAAACCCAATACAGGGTACCCTGCACTAGACAGAATTAATCCGAAAGAACAGTTTACACTACAGAAAAAACGCGCCTCAGAAGCCTACGGTGCCACTAGACCATCTGCTATTGGCCGTGGATGATGCCCCGCTCATCCGGTGCGCCCCGGACGCCGCCGACGGCCTCTGGTTGGCGTTGCTCACGTACTGGCGCACCGGGTCGCTGTTCGCGGTGGGTGGGGCGGCGGCCTCGGGCGCCCCAGCCACCACGTACTGCTGCACGACCAGGACCGACACCGTCATCGAGAAGTCCGACGACACGAGCATGTCACCGATGGGCCCCAGCTCCGGGCACTCCATCCAGTCCTCCAGCGCCGCCGTCATCGGCGACCCGGCCTCGCCAGGGCGCCTCCCGACGATGTACAGCTCGTGCAGGCTGTTGTCCATGCTCCGAATGGCGGCCACCGTCTCCTCGCTGTTGGCCACAACCTTGTCGGTGTACGTGATGGCGTCGTTGCCGTGGTTGCGCGCCCGGAACTCGCCGAGGTACTCCTCGTCCATCTGCTGCTCGCTCTTGCCTTCCGTGTTGATGGTGATCGCGCGCGAGTCCACATCCGACGCAGCCGACCGGTAGGCGGTGTTGGAGACGGACCGCGCCCGGTAGTCTGCAGGGAGGAACCGTACAACGGTGAGGGTAACACCGGGGTGTTCGACCATCCTCCACGCGTAGGCGAGCGCCTCGCGGTCGTCAGGCCCGCCGAAGAAGAAGAGTGCCACGTGGTGCTCAGCGGCCATGCGCGCCGCGGCGGCGCTGAGGCCGCGGTCGACAAGGATGGCGACGGAGCACGGAGAAGTGGCCAGGAGGCTCTCGTTGAAGCCGCGGATGGACGCGTTGATCGGCTCCATGCCGCCGTCCACCGTCTGCTGCTTGTGGAAGGGGAGCACGATGAGCGAGACGTGCTTGTCCTCCGCAAGCACGGACACGTCCTCGTGCATGGATTGGTACGGCGACACCGCTGCGAGCGTCTGGATGGAGACGCCTCCTGCGTCACACATGCACCGTGCTCTGTGTCAGCTTATGAAATGTTTGGTACGCATAGAGTTCATGCAAGTGTGCATGTGCACTGACCAGTATGCCTCTCGTAGTTCTCGAAGGCGTTGAAGATGTGCTCCGTGACGGGGGGCAGGGAGGAGGATGAGCTGCTCCGGCTCTGCTTCGAGGCGGAGGCAGCGGCGGCTGCAAGCATGTTGGAGGCTCGGCCGGTGAGCTCGACGAGGTGGAGCGCGTAGATGAAGATCGGGGAGCGCTTGGTCGGGTTCGAGAGCTCGAGCAGCGAGAGCACGGACGGCACGTTGCGGGTGGTGTGCACGCATGCCAGCATGCGGAGCTCGCTGTCGTGCCTAATGCGCTGCAGGTTCCGCCGCTTGTACCCGACGAGACGCCGCGACGGCCGGTGCACGCCCGTCACCACCGGCGTCACCAGCGTCGTCATCGCCACCGACACCAGCACCATCACCGCGAACGACTCGTCATCCAACACCTACAGGCCGTGCATTAGCTGCCATTACATATGCGTGCATGCTTAATCAATTGCTGATCGAAGGGGCGATTAATGTACGTCGTAGTACCTCCTTGTCTCTTCCAATGTTGAGCACGATCATTTCAACCAGTCCCCTGGTGTTCATGAGGAATCCGAGCGCGATGCCCTCACGGAACGGCATGGTGTACAGCGCGGCGATGATGATGGTGCCCATGATCTTGGCAAAGCTCGCCATGATGAACACGAGCACGAGCAGCCCGACGGTGACGGGGTCACGTATCTTGGCGACGTTGGTGCGCAGTCCGCTGATGGCGAAGAAGAGCGGGAGGAGCAGCCCGGTGACGAAGTCCTCGAGCTTCTCGATGAGCGCCACGCCGAGCGGCCCGCTCGGGATGACCAGCCCGTAGACGAAGGCCCCGAAGACGGAGTGGATGCCGATGGCGTCGGTGCACACGCCGGCGAGCATGACGCCGGTGAGGATGAGGGAGACTTGCATGTCGCTGACGCCCTCGCCCTCTGGGATGCGGTGGATGAGCCACCACATCCCGGGGCGCACGACGTAGAAGCAGAAGAGCACGAAGATCACCCCGGAGAGGAGCACCCACAGGGACGACAGCGCCGTGCTGTTCACCTCCGAGATGGCGATGGCGAGCGCGAGCAGGATCCACGCGCACATGTCGTTGACGACGGCGGCCGACATGGCGATGCGTCCGAGCTCCGTGTTGAGCAGCTTGATCTCGGCAAGGATGCGGGCGAGCACCGGGAACGCCGTGACTGAAAGCGCGACGCCGAGGAAGAGCAGGAAGGAGGCCTGATGTACGTTCCGGGATACCTGGTGCCGGAATATGAAGGACGTGGCGATGCCGATGCAGAAAGGCAGCGCCATGCCCGCCACGGCGACGAAAAGCGCCTTCTTCCCCGACCGCCGGATCACGTCGAGGTCCATCTCCAGGCCGACCAAGAATAGGAAGTAGAGAAGGCCGAGGTGCGCCACCGTCTCCAGCGTGAGCAGGCTGCGCTGCGGGAACACCATGGTCGCCCAGATGCCCAGCTGCCCCATCACCGATGGCCCAAGCACCACGCCAGCCTACTTGCACATACATGCGCGCATGGTCACAGCTCGCAATGCGTGATACGTGAGGAGTGCATGCATGGTCGCTTACGAGGATCTCAGCGATGACACGGGGCTGGCGGAATGGCTTGAGGAGGAGGACGAGGAAGCGGGTGGTGACGACGATGACGGCCACCTGGAGGATGAAGAGCGGGAGGGAGAACTCGAGCGGATTGACGCCCTGCCAGATGCCGCTGGTGGTGATCATCATGGGGGAGTAGCACACCACCGTGCTGGAGGCCTTGGGGCGCGTCGCGTTGCGGATCTGCGCCGTCACGTTCGTCGGCACATCGTCGACGATCACGGGCGGTATGGTGGAGGCCATCCTGGCGCATGGCACGGCCCGGGCCCCCCACTGATCACCCGCTTTCCCTTTCTCGCGATCTGTTGCGTGTGTCTAGCTCTGTTTCTGGGAAGAAGGCAACGAGGCTGAGGCCTACTAGTTCGACACTCCGAACGTGGGGAGGAGAGGTCAAGCGGCACAAACAGGGGATCACTTGCGACGTCGTACGGTTTTCGACCGGTTGCCCGGGGACTGTGGAGTTGTGACTGGTCATTTTCGTTTCTAATTCTACCACGCACTGCGTGGTTGCCCGGAAACTTTGTGAGTTGCGACTGGTCTTGTTCGATCAAGTTTTGCCCAATTACCGCAATTAGCCCAGCTGATGATTGTGCCGTACACAGCCCATTAGCGTGTATGTTTTTCTTGGGTTAAGATTTGGAGTGGAGCCAGGATTGACCTGAAAGTAGTTCCACTCGGACTAGGGCCCTAAACACGTGAAATTTTCTAGGTTCCTACGAAAATAGAGTTGTTTGTTTCCTGTGATTTCTCTTTTTCCGACTGCTGTGAATTTTTTGTGTACCAGATATACCTTAGAACTTCGAGTGCAACTACATAACGGTATATCGTTGCAATGGTATAGGAACAGGTTTTATCAAGTTTCAAGAGAACGTTCGAAAAGTTTCATGTATCGGTGAGTTTCACGTATTTCTAGAAGTTTATAAAAGATTCTAAGCCAAAGTTTCAATGAATTTCAGGATTTCAAACTCAAGTTTCACCAGGTTTCAACCAACGAGTTTGCAACAAGTTTAAACAAGTTTTAACCCAAAAGTTTCAAAAAAATTCAGCGAGTTTCATTATGTTTCACTAAGTTTCAACAAGTTTTATCAGAAAAACAACACAAAATAGAGAGAAAAAAAATCCCAACATGCTCACAAGCGGCCGCCGTCCCACCCAAGCCACTCGTCATTATGGCCACCTCCTCCCCCTGCTCACCCAAGGGGTGAAGCCAGAACTCGAAGTTGCTCATGAAGCGCGCGGCAGCGAAGTTGAGCCACGAGGTGACATGGACATAGTCAATGTTGTACCGCTTTATGGCCCAGACAAGGAGGCAGGCGAGAGTCGTGAGATTTGACGGATCTCATCGCTGGCGATGAGGAAGATGATCGGATCTTGTGCATTCTGTCACCGGCGTCCTTCTCCTACCGTGCTACCTATGCTATGCCACAGGCCGGGTTCACACTTGTCGAGCCACCACTTCCTGGGCGTCATCCTCCTTCCCTCGCCCTTACTCGTGCTAGCTACCACCCCTGAGACAAGAGGAATAAAGCAGATGTGGATGGTAGGCAGCAAAGTACAATTGGAGAGGAGGGAGGGTAGCAACAGCATCAAAGGAGGAGAGAAGATTGCGGAGGCATGGTTGATTTTGATGCAGTTATTCTCTCAATTTGGGAGGATTGGAGGGAGAGAGAGGTATTGGATGGGGAACAGATGTGAATGTGTTGTTGAAAGAGTGAGCCAGATGGATAAGATTTTGGTGAGGTTGAATCCTACATCTACCAGCTACATCGTTAATTTGGGTAAGAAACGGTCCACCGCTCGTTAGTCTTTCTGTAGAACTTTATGTCATAATTCAAGTAAAGACAGGTTGCCATGGATAGAAAAAAATGTTACATTAATGGATTTTGATTAGAATGAGATGTTCTTTGGGGTTATTTATGCTTTTCTAAAAGGTGACAGTTAATACTGCTAAAGACGTCTTTTATCTTTATGCACGTGTCTTTGTTAAGTCTTGAACCGTCACGTCCCTTTTTAGGATGATAGCAGTAGGGAAGACCCCTACAACATATATATAGATAGAGTTATAAGAGTTTATGTACAAAGATTATGTACAAAAGACTAAATGATGAAGGGAAAATTACAATCTCAATCTTAGTCTGAGATAGAAATCAAGATAGAGTCTCTAGCCAATCTAATAACCGTTGCTTATGTTGTTCTTTCATACGGTGCACATGTAGTGTGAGCTCATTCTTAAACAGTCTTTTCCAGTTCGATATACTCAGGACAATATTTTGAAATATCCAACCATTTCTTTGCTTCCATATTTCCCAAGCTGCAATAGTAATAATTACCTTGTAAAAGATAGAATCAAAGTTGTTCTTGAAACATTCAACCTTTAAGACAATATCCTGTGTATTATCCCATAGCATTCCAATGACATTCCAACATGTGACACTGAAGGAGCAATTGAAGAAGAAATGGTCCGCTATCTCCGCATATTGATCTTGACATAGAACACAATAAAGGTTGTTGTTCATACGAAAATATTTTCTATGAAGCATATCTTTAGTGTTTCTACGAAAGTAAGTATCGTCACGTCCCTTGCCCAACCAACATAAATTGTCGTAAATTATGTGAGAACTTGATCAAGGTTTATGAATCCTTATAACTAATCATTATTGTGTAGGACTAGTCGTCTCTTAAACATGAGAGGTCATAATTAACTCTCGAATAATCTAGTCAGCGCATCCGACCCACAACCAATTGTTCTTTTTCGCTCACCATCAGACCACCTCTTCTCCGTTCCTCACGATCTGCTCGGCGGCGCAAACCACACATCCCGACGCCCCTGGCCCAATGGACGGCGGCACAGGAGGAGGCGACGGCAGCGTCGTACGGGCGGCGGCCGTCCGCCGCATGCCGGAGGACATCTTCCGGGACTTCCGTGCGCGCCAGGCCGGCCTCATCAGGGCCCTCACCACCGGTAACACCCGCTTGCTAACTCTACCGCCGCTGTTTTCCTTTCGCCGCTTTCTCCGAGGCTTTTCGAATTCTAATTGATTGGTTGGTTGGTTGCTCGGCAGATGTGGAGAGGATCTACCTGTTGTGCGACCCAGGTGAGAAATTCGCTCTCCTTTTTTTTCCTTTCTGTTTTGGGGGAAATTTGCGGGTTCGTCTCTTGGGTGTGGCATTCCTCGGCTTCCTGCTGAAAACAAGACATTCTTTTTAGGGTTTTCTTGGGGGGTTTGAGTGTTACCGAACCATTTTGGAGCATATTTGCGTTGAAATTTATGAAATTCCTTCTAAGAGACGGTGTAAACTTCGCTGAGTTAGGAGCCCCCGTCTCCAATTTTGGGAGTTCTTGCGCCAAGTTTCTGTTTACATGTGTCCTGACGGCAACAGTTAGGTGGAAATTTTCTCAACGATTTCTTGTGTTGCTTAATGCTCTCGGTTCCCGGTGTTCTCGGTTTGTTGCAACTGACTTATCAGATAATCAGTTTGTTACTACTGACTTATCAGATTCTTGTTTTTTCTGTTGGAAGCCACATTGGATAATTGTTATTCCAGTCTTTTGAACCAGAAGCACTCTCTATATGTCAGTCTTTTCAGTGCGTGCCCCTTTCTTCAGTCATCGTCTCTCTCTGCGTGTAGCCCAGATTCGCTATTATTTTTTCAGCTCCGGTGGGTTCTTGACGCCATCGTCTCCCTCTGCGTAGAGTCTGGGATTGTATAGGGGGCTTGATCCTCTTGAAGTCTTTGGTGGTATTAGCAAGGCTATGTTAATTATTTCCTGGTTTTAGGAAGCACCAACCATCTGATTTGCCAGTCTGTAATGCATATTCTATTTCATACTTGCTTCCAAGCAGCATCTAACCTGTATTCCTGGAAAACATTGCACATAGAAAAGGTAGATTCCTAAATAAAATGACTATGTTCTGAGTGAGCTTGCTCACGATGCATATCCATTTGCATGTTTTATGCCAATTACATGCCACCTCCAATTATACCTTTCATTTCTTTGTAGAAAATATATTTTACTGTATAATATTGAAATGGTGTGTGCATGCTGCATAGTCTCATACGGTTGATGGTTTTGTTGTTGTTGGGGTTCGAGTCTAGGGGTTCTAGGGTAGAAGTGCTTCTTGTCGGGTGATTCTCGTAAAGGTGGGCGTAACAACTCGAACCTCATGAACATCAGTTTCATATTCAATTGGTTATTTTCTTCCTTTCTGCAGTTTCATCTTCGATTGATTATTTTCTTTCTTTCTTCCACTGCAAGATTTGAGCTTCGCAAATTGGTTGGGAACACGAGGCTACGAGGTCAACGAAACAAGTGCTTCCTGCTCATCTGATTCTCACAAAGGTGGGTGTAACAACTCGATTTACCTCTTTACTTAACATCAGTTTCAGGTTGGATTTAATTTCCTGTCCACAAATTGTGTTGTGATTCACAGTTAATGCATACTTTGCCATGTGTTTGATTATTGTGCAAAGTAGGATTATTGAGAAATGCTAAAGCTTGCTGATTAATAGAATGCTGATTAGCAATTCACAGTAGAGTCAACAGTACGTTTCTGCATGCATAGTAGAGGAGGTTCATGGTAGAGTCTAATCAATCGGTTCATTCTATTAGCACTCTACAAGCTGTGCAATACCTGAAGAATTAGCCATTACTGTTCTTCCCATGAAAATATGATCCACTGTGGCCATTGCTTGCTATCACTGTCCAACTGTGGCTGTTATAAACTCATTTATGTGTAATTCATACTTTGCCATGTCTGACTATTGTGCAAAGTAGGATTATTGACAATTGCTACAGCTTGCTGATTAATAGAATGCTGATTAGCAATTCACAGTAGAGTCAGCAGTAACGTGCAGGCAAATGTGGAAAGGCATAAAGCTAACAACCATAATATTCTAACTCTGAAACAGGTCTTCATTCTTGATCTTCAGTGAATCAATGCAAATTGGTCGCGGTTCGAGCCTAGGAGGTCAATGACGTAATTTCTTCCTGTTCAGGTGATTCTCCATTCTGTAATTCTCTGGTTCTCCAATTTTAAGTCTAGAACCAATCATAGAGATGTAACATGGATATGCATATGCATGCTTCTTATGGGGACAAAATCTGGGTACATGCAGTACAATAGTCATGCTGTTAATGATGTTGTGATGGGACAGAATTGACAAGTTCTAAGCAAAGTGAGACAGGTTTGTTTTGCTAGGTTCTAGACTCTTTAAATAATGCAGGTGCACATGGGGGCCGAACTGAAAATGAATTTTTGTGATATTCTGTCATCGTGCATTGGTTGGCACTGGGTCCAGTTCCTGTTGACGCCGTTATGCAAGTCTCTACCGTGGCCCTTTGCCCTCTCAACCCTCTTCTCTTGTAGTTGCCGAGGACATGCCGTCGTCGCCATCGAGTCTTCGCGCCATCTCATCTCGCGGAGCACCATCATGTCCGGCGCCAGGAAGGTGTATACCGTCGAGGCGACCAATATGGCGGAGCTTGCCCGCGAACTCGCCTGTAACTGTGGTGTTGCGGACATAGTCGAGATGATACAGGGATCCTTGGAGGACATTGTACTACTGGAGAAAGGTGAGTCTTGATTTCTCCATTTGATTTTTCTTAGTTCCAGTATCGGTGGTAAATGGGAAAAATTGGTGTGGCCATGGATGGAATTCCATCCACATGAACATAGCCTAAGGTTTTATCATTTCAAAAGGAAAAAGTTCAAATCTTTAATAAAAAAATATGGAATATATGATGTATTGAGTGTTGATTGCTTTGTTTCTGTCTATTCTTTGGAACAGCAGTTAATGCATTTATATAAAAAGTGGATAGGCTACTTTCTCCCTTTCTCCTAAGAGTCAATGTTTGATTCTGTCGTTTGCGCACGCGACCGTTGGTTGAAGTCGGAAAGTTGTGCTAATATAGACAACTGGGGTTTTGGATTTAGGATTCGCTCTTTTGTTTCTGCCAAAAGAGAACCGGTATTGTTACATGTGCCTGATTAAGAATTTCTGATTTGTTCAAATGTAGAGCAGGGTAGGTAGGGAGCTTCTGTTGTAATGTGCCAATCCTATTCTATTGCTTGTGTGATCCGGTTTTTTGGAAGGTTGAATTATCTTTGCATGGGTGCAAGCTGAACACTGATGCTGTATGGTTCATCTGGGCTATGTATGGTTCGAATTTTTTTGTTCATGTGTATAAATAGTTGCAGTTATCAGTTCCCTGAATCCCTGAATGCACTCGCTGTAGTTATCCGTAGAATGCACTCGCTGTAGTTATCTGTAGAAGCCAATGCTTTTAGTTGTATAATGAATGCTAAAAGATGATGCTTACATCTTTGTGCATTTTACACATCCAAAGTCTAGAATATTCATGTTCTATCAAATGCTAATTTCATAACCAGTTGTTCCTTAGTTATGTTTTTTAGCCTTTTTACCAATGTGCTAAAGACTGCTTAATCAAAACACCATTATGTAGGCAACCCATGCTTCCCATATAGTCGTGTATCATCACATGGCATAGTGGATCGTAGACAGATATGAGTATAGTTTAGTTGGGCCAGATGATAGAAGCAAGCTAGCGATGTGTTAATTGAGTTAGTTAATAAGGTGTTCAGAATCTTGCTCTTTTTTTGTAAGAAACTTTGTGTTTAGCTAGGCCTCAGTCTTGATATTTATTTTCGGTATATGAAGTCTGAATGGTTGTTGGTATCAAAATTTTAACTCTTTGTTTTTTCCTAGAAAATTGAAATATGACGGTCTCAGGTGTGCTTGCTTTTGTTTTTCTTAGGAGAGGCTACTAACCGGAGGTGATGTAATTCCTTTTTCATGAGGAACTCCTGTCCATCTGCTCACTTGCTCAGGTTGGATAAGCAATCATATTCCTTTGAGCATTGCCATATTTTGGCCCTCTTTTAGCTGTTTTCTTGCCTTTATGTGATTGTAGGTCTCTGAAGTGGTTTGTGTTGGTATTCAGCTGATGTTTAGAAGAGGTTTGCTTGGCATATTAGATCGTTAGGTTGATCTATAAAGATCACCTTACTCACCATCGCAATCACGACCACGGTCGCTGGCAGTGAGAAGCATTCTGTTGTGTACATCATGATGGTCAAGCTCCCGGCCACATTGTCAACACGTCATACGCATTGTTGTCACTGCACTCGGTTGGTAGGAAAACAATAATCATGCATGAATAGCATCAATTCTTGGTTCCATCTATGCAACATTGCTTGGTTCTTTGATTCCATGTGAGAGATTGATGTGCCCTGTTGTGCCGAGTGAATTCATGTCTTCGATTTCTTTTCTTTTCAAGCGACACAAGGTGAAGGAGGGGTTGATACAAAGTCTCATAGTCGTCACCAGCGGGTTCCCGGCGAGGCTTAGACCAGTGCAGCTCGTGGCGTTGTAAAGTGAGTTCAGTTGTTTTCGTTAATTGATCTTTGTCCTGTGTGTCCTTCCAATTGCACGATTACACATAAACTGTGCAGCCTCAAATCCATTTATTTTTTCTCAGCTTTGGCCATTGTAGGTCTGATAGTTATTTATGTATTGAAGTATACTATGGAAAATTTTTGTTTGCTACCATTCATTTACAGAATTATTGCATGTAGTGCTTGTTCTATCACGCTTCACTAATGTGATGCTTGTGAATATATACGTGTGTATAACCATCTTTTAATTTATTGATTCGCTTTATGTGTTAAATGGAAATATTGTAATTTGTGTAAAGTTTAGGGTTCTGTTGCAACGCAAGGACACCCTACTAATTCACTACTAAAGGAGATAAGTCCTGGTTTGAACTATGGTTGTGATATAACTATTATGTTAAGTAGATCCATAATATATATAGGCCTACTATTTAAAGAGATTTTGACTGAAAAATATTTATATGGTTAATAATTGTTAAACTTTTTCGGCTCTTTAAATCTTAATGGGCCGTGCTCTTTGGGAGACAGAGAAGGCTCGCGGCCGCCAACTCTGAACTCTTCCGTCCTAACCGCGTTCCGCGCGCTATTGCATGGCCGCCGTCCGCTAGTCCGCGCTTTAGACCGTGCAGCCGTCGAACCGTTCGTCGGAGGTCAGATGTCGCTCGTACGTAGTACGTACGCTCACGCCGTTTCCCGCAAACTCACGCGCGACGTATTCCTCTGCCTGTTTCTTTTCTTCTTCTTCTTTTTCGAGGAGTTCTGCCTGTTACTACTGTGTGCCTGAGTCCTGACCCATTAAAGCGTGTATAGTTCGGAGGCTTGATGTAGTTGCGCCGTGTGCGAGAGAAAACAGCGTGGTTGGAATACAACGTCGCGATCACGCTTAATAAGGAAATTTCATGATCAGCTGAGGTAGCTTATTACTCCCTTATTTAGAAACATAAGGTGGATTTTGACTTTACACAAGAATTAAGATTAAGAAAAAATTGAGAAAGTTATGAGTGAAAATAACTTAGATACGCACACTTAAATTGTCTTGGAAGATGAGAAATAATATTTTGTGTGTAATGGTCATGAATAAATGCATATAGTTGAGAGAGAATAAATAAAGATATAGTGGAAAAAACCTCGTTCAATCTACATTTAAATCTTATATTTCTGAACAAAATTATTCAAACTATAGATCTTATATTTTTGAACGGAGGGAGTATCAAGCGAAAACGACTGGGGAACAAAGAGATGGGCGGATATAATGCAACAGAAGGCAGATGCAACCACGAGTACTTGACAGTCATGTTCTTTCGACAAACAAAAATGAGTAAGTGCCACAGCAAGAACTAAAACCGGGTACAAACACCTGTGTAATAATAAATTCGTTCATAATCAAGATTTCTTTTTGCGAAGAAGGAATCTGGATTTTTTTTAAGGAATTCTTGGGAGTATCATATTATGTTCTAGAGTAGAAAAATATTTATAGAGGGAAATTACCATCTAGGTTTCAAATACTCCTTGAATTTTTTTTTGGCTTCCAAGGGATTTTTTCCAGTCTGTGCTATTGTGATTACAATTTTATAATTTTTGCCATTGCTTTCCTTCGTTGTTGGCTAATGCCAACTTTTCTAGAATTGCATATGGAAAAAAAAACTCAACATGTCGGAAGCCTGTTGATAGATTGGAAACGGTCGTTTTGCCCTTGTACAGTTGTTCGGTTCCATAGAATTTCGACGGCGTATGATGATATGCATATCATTGTACCTATATTTTTTGTCAGCGGGGGCATTCCACGTTAGAGCTAAGGCAGTCGGGAAGTGAGTTTTTGTGGCCTCTTTTATCTTGTTTTTTTTTTCAAAGCTAGCCCTCTTCTAATCGGAATTGCAAATCTAACCCCTCCTCATCGTGGAACCTGCCTCCCGAGCTCCCCTACCGCGGGAGGCTGCTTCCTGCGCTCGCGGGCCGCAGTAGGCCGCCTCCCCCGCCCACCGCCGCGCTCGCCCGCCTCTCGCGCCCGACTACCTCGGCAGCGCGCTGCTCGTCTGCTTCCGCGCTTTCCACGGTAGTAGAAGGGGCTAGTTTTGTAATTTCGTTTAAGAGAGAACTAGATTTGGAAAAAAAAAGACGAGATAACAAGAGCTAGAAAAGCGATCACTTTGACAACAGGAGCTAGAGCACCCCTATCCCTTGCTGGACCGTAGGTATCCCTAGTTGCACTAGCATTCATCGGCCATATCCATATGGAAGGGAAGGAGGATGACTAGGGACCTATGAACAACCCTTCATTTTAATCATGAATTAGTCACTGTTATCATGCATTGGAACTCGCTGCACTCACCTATACCATAGTTGCGCCCCTCGTCTCAATGGTCTCCACTTCACTGATCCAGCCATATCAAGCACAAAGCAAGATTGATTTGCTACCACTACGCATGTCACCTTGTCACCATCGGACCACTTCAAACAATGCCTATGTCTATAAATTTACATAAAACAATATAGTATCACAATCATTTGCCTATTTCTAGACTTTTAATCTGCATTAAAAACGAGCTATACCTTCAAGCTTTCCTTCTTTCTATTTTTTCCCCTTCAAAAGTGAGAGAAAGTTTTACAAAATTGACTCGGCTTATTCGAGTCAAGTTCTAGTTAGCTTTCTATCTGTAAAAGAGCTCTTTTATAGTACACTAAATTCAATATGAACCGTTTATTTTTTTATCCAATTGATCAGATTAGTTAGTATCTATTTAAACTTCCTCTGGTAGTAGAGTATTAGAAATGCATTTCATAAATCAATTGCTAGATTTGATTTCTACTATCCAATATTACTACCATCATAATGCATTGTAAAATTTCTTTCAGACAGATCAATCCGCTGATGATGGACATGGACACCGTCCACGCAAATCTCGAGGTTGCCCAGGGAGCGCGAGGAGGACCTCTGCCTCACATCATCCTCCTTGTGCGGTGTCCCCTTCTAAGGCCCTGTTTGGTACGGCTCCAACTCCACCAGATTCATGGATCTGGTGGAGCTGGGTATTTGTAGCTCCACAGATCCGTGAAGCTGGATCTGTAGGTATATTAAGAGTGTTTAGGTAGGTCATATTATTTAATTTTAGACTAAAAATATAAGCTTAATTCTATTTATTTTAGCCTACAAGATTCAGATCTGACGTAGAGTCAGAATCTAGAGTTCTACCAAACAGGATCTAAAACTCAGAGAAGCAGAAGCAGAAAGGAACCCCACGAAACACGATAGCGTAGAAGCAAGTGACAAAGTTCCGGCAGTCCTTCCACGCCGTGATTACCACCATCCGAATCCTCATGGCCTCCCCGTTACATTTCTGGTCGCTCGATCCCTGCTGTGACTCCCTGGCCACCGGCGAGCTCAGCCATGTCGAGCGCCATGACCTTCTTTGTTTCTTCTTCCATAGAAAAAAAACAAGGCCAGGGGTACTTTCGGAACTTCACATATGGATTATGGGCCAAAAGAAAATAAATAGGGAATAAGTGCTAACAGAGATGGACAGTATAAATGCGAAGAGAGCGAAATTTCGGTGATATTAAAGTGAACCGGGTAAGTTCAATGGTATATAGCTAAGTCGTGAAATTTTGATGGTATAGAACCAATTTTCTCTTTGAATGTATTTTTTGCTCAAGCGAAAATGTGATTAACACATCTTTTGTTGGCTTGCAGGTATATTTCTTCACTCATATGTACTTCCATTTTGATCAGGTATGTATGACATTACCAAGTTAGCCAGGGAATCAATTGCAAATACATGTACTTATGTGTCTAAAACTTGACACTTAGATTTGTATAGTCAGTAAATATTGAAGATGGTTCCTCGATATTCTCATAAGACATTAGCAGATATTGTGCAACCTTTTCAAAGAAAGGATGAAATTCAGACTGAAATCTTTTTTTTTTTAAAACAACAAGGCTGTGAATTATATTAGATAGAGAAAATCAGGAGAGTACAAGGTGCAGGATACTACACCAGGGAATGAATACAGAGTCGCAGAGAGAAAAGGAGGAAGGAAAAAGAAAATCAAATATGCCGGTCCACTAGACTTTTTTAGATGCACTGCTCCCGCAATAATCTTAGGTTGAAGCCTCATCCTTGATTGATTAGAAAATTTTATCGTTGGCTTTCCATTTGTTTCAAAAAAACTCCGTTGTTTCGCTCTTTCCACCATTGCCAACAAGTTAGGATAATGAGAGTTTTGACCCCTTTAGGGAACCTTGACCGGATGTTTACGTGGTGCGGGTTCCATTATGTAAGGCTAAGGGAGGCGATCAGATCCCACTGATCCGGCAAAAGAGATGGTAACCGAACCCATCTGGCAATGGCTTGCCACAAACATCTAACATGGGAGCAGTCTATGAAAAGCTGATGCACTGTTTTCATATTTTGGCAACACATATGACATAAATACTGATTTGGCCACCCCCAGTATGGCAGTCGCTGTATCGTCCATAGGCTATTTTGGTGGGCTAGCCATAAAAAGACTTTGCAACGCGATGGAGCCCACGCTGACCAGATTGTGGTATGGAAGGATTTGAAGGTGCTTCCTGTGAACTGCATGCGGTATGCCGTTGAGGCCGAGTAGACGCCACTAGAAGTTTGCGTCCATGTTATGATGTCGGGAACCTGTGGCTGTAGGCGCACAGATTGTACTTTCCACCATAAATTGACAAATTGGAGTAGAAGATGGACTGTTAGGTTATGCCGAATATCTCGAATCCAGTTATTATTTGTAAGGGCGTCTGCCACCGAACGTGACTTTCGTCTGGAGTGCCTGTAGAGTTCTGGCGCATGTTGCGCAGGTGCTATACCCTGGAGCCATCTGTCAGTCCAGAAGGCTGCTTTGTCACCATTTCCAATGGTTATTTTTGTGACCGCGGAGAAAAGCTACTGGTCGGTCTGGTCACATGGAGTGGACATTCCAATCCATGGCCTATCCGGGGCTATCCACCTAAGCCATAGCCAGCGAAGTCGAAGTGCTTTGGCGAATTTGTCTAGGTTTAGAATCCCTAGGCTCCCCATATTGAATGGTTGGCAAATTGTTGTCCAGCTTACTTTGTAGTTCCCGCCATGAATGTCGTCATTGCCTACCCATAGGAATTTCCTTCTTAGCCTGTCGAGGTCCGAGATGAACTTTTTGGGTGCCCTAATTGCTGTGAGTAAGTAAATTAGAAGTGAAGTCAGCACCGATTTGACCAAGGTGAGGCGGCCCCCCATGGTGAGATGGCACGCCTACCAACCCGCGAGCCGTCGCGCAGCTTTATCATGGATCGGCTGAAAGTCTGTGCGGCGCAACCGACCGAGAGTGAGAGGCATGCCTAGGTGTTTGATAAGGAAAGTCGATATTCCTCCGTCAAAAGATTGCAGGATTGTCGGCGTTTTCGAGCGCCGGCAAGTAAATTTGTAAGTCTAAGGGGTCGGGAGCGCTGTCCGGTCGGAGTCGGGAGATCCCGCCCCGCCAAGAGGGTCGGGAGCGCTGTCCGGTCGGAGTCGGGGGATCCCGCCCCGTCAAGAGGGGGTCGGGAGCGCTGTCCGGTCGGATTCGCTTCCCCTGGCCGGTCGGGAGCGGATGTCTTGTGCGGTCTCGCAGGCGATTCGGTCGGTGGCGGGCCGGGCGCGGCCTGTTGGGCTGGAGATATGCTTGAGGCCGCTGGCTCGTCGCTTCGGGCTGTTGGGGTACCCCTATTATTAGTATTCGTCAAGGATGTTTTGAAGGTTTAGACCATGGCCTCTGATTGGAGCTATAGAACTCTTTTGCATGTTGACTCGGAGGCCGGAGGCTGCCCCAAAAAGAGTAAGGATGGCAATGACTAGCTCAAGCTCTTTTTTGACTGGATTGAGGAAGATCACTGCGTCGTTCGTATATAGGGATATTCGGAGAGAGGGTGTGCAGCCTTTCATGGGAGATAAGATCCTGTCCTGAGTGGCCTTGGCGAGGATGTAATGCAGAGAGTCAATGGCTAGCAAGAAGAGATAGAGCGACAGAGGATCGCCTTGTCTCAGTCCACGCTGGTGACTAATGAGAGGTCCCGGCACCCCATTGAGGAGGACATGCGAAGTTGAAGTAGCGAAGGAGATTGATAGCCATTCTCGCCACCGAGGGCCAAACCCACAGGCTTGCAGGAGGTCGAGTATGTATTCCCAAGAAATAGAGTCGAAGGCCTTTTCAATATCAAGCTTTAACATCAAAGCTAGAATTTGGCTTCGGTGATAGGCTCTTGCACGGTTTTGAACCCACAGAAAGTTATCCTGTATGCATCTCCTTTTGATGAAAGCACTCTGCGAGTTTGATACGAGCGAGCCTATGTGAGTCGATAGGCGCAAGGCTAACACTTTGGAGAGTATTTTTGCGACCGAGTGAACCAGGCTGATCGGTCGGTAGTCCGCAGCGCTACCCGAGGCCTCTTTCTTAGGGATTAACGCAATGGAGGCCGTGTTAAGCTATCCGAATTGTCGAGCGGAGCAATTTTGGACGCAAATAATACGGCCATGATGTCTTTTTTGATGATTTCCCAGAAGTGTCTGTAGAAAATTGCGAGTGAAACCATTAGGGCCTGGGGCTTTTTCCGCAGGCAGTTGACGGATTGCCTGTAGTACCTCGTGTTTAGTGAATGGCTCATCAAGCTCATGGACGTCGTGGGTAGGGATGTTGAGGCACTGCAAGTTGATTGATTTGGACAGCCTAGATTTTTTCCCCAATAAGGATGAGAAGTGCTCTAACAGGACCCTTTCCTTGTCCTCATGAAGGGTGGTAATCCCTTGGGCGGTGTTTAAAGTGTGGATGAAATTTTTTCATCGCCGACCGTTTGCCCTTATGTGGAAGAATCGGGTGTTTGCATCCCCTTCCTTGAGCCAAGAAATACAAGAAGCTTGTTCAGACCGAAATCTCAGGAGCTGTTTTAGGCTTCAGGTTTAGGCGTTTTGATTTATACCACTGAAAACGTTTACAATTTTAGAATTGCCTGTTCAGACTTCAGAACTGTTCATTAATGATATGCGACAGAAAAACATCAGAACCGATTTGTTTGTTCCACTAAGATTATGAAAATTTTTGTTATGCCACTACAAAACGTCATAAAATTAGGATTTCACATTTTGCAGCAGTGCATAACCAATTCTATGACATGAAGTCTGTTTGCTCAATTCACGACAAAATTGTGACTAATTTTCATCCTCCTTGCTATTTACCGCTACTCTTTCCTTACAATATTTGTTTTCTAAGGCTCTCCCTCATAACTTTTCCATGTGAAGTCCATCTTCACCCTAGGATTCTAGATCATACTGACGGTGCCGCTGGCCATGGCAGTGATGAACGTATTCTGGTTCTGGAAGATATTCAAGGGAATGATGGAAACCTTGTCCAAAAGAAGGAAGCATAGTGAAAACAGAAAAACAGATTAGAAGAAAAGGATTTACTGCCTCTTTAACTTTATATAACAGATCAAACATTGTTCCCTGTAGATAAAAAAATTCATTATTCTTCGCACTTAGAAAAAGTATATCTTTACAGTTTCTGATTTTTGTGCTCATTCCTGTAGTCTGTAGTCTGAATTGTTGCAAGTTGCAGCCATTATCACCTAGGCTACTATAAATGAAAATGTTGAGCTGTGTGGTCCGTCAATCAGAGCTAGTTGCAGATATTGGGATGTTGGGTAGAATGGGCAATTTTGATTAACCTGTACTTGACTTTTGTGGATATGACTGTAAATAAATGCAATGTCTATATTTAGTACTCCCTCCGCTGATAAATATAAGGCGTATTTTGATTTTGCACAATGATTAAGGTTGCGGTGAAATTGAGAAAGGCATGAGAAAAAATGACTTACATATCCCTCTTAATTGTCTTGAAAGATGAGAGATAATGAATAAATGCATATGGTTGAGAGAGAATAAATAGGGGTATAAGTGAAAAGGCTCATTAAATCTACATGCACGTCTTATATTTTTCAACAAGACCATTAAAACTATAGGCCGTACTAGTTCAGTGCTCGTGCATTGCTACGGAAAACAAAATTGATAACGAAACATAAAGGTCAAGCAATAAAATAAAATGGCCGTGTGTTGCTACGAATAAAAAAAATCATGTTATCTAACACTTTGAGTTGGCTTATATCAAGTCATCGACTCAGTTGAAGTAACCAATGAACTCGCCCGACCCGCATCGTGTCTTCTCCACGCATGCTTGATCTACACTCCTCCGGTCTACACACCTCCTCGACTCCATCGCCACGCCTGACTATGCTCTGCTCCGTGGCAGCCTTTGTCAGGCTTATCTCGCTATTCCTAACCGAAATCATAAAAAAACCCGGGAATTACAAAAAAAATCATATTTGATGATAACGTTTTACTATATATATCACCTTATTTTCATAATCAGGTGGTAGACAGATCGGAGAACTGTAGAGAGGTCAGAAAGGGAACCTTGCCGAGGACGAGGAGCTGCAGCTGTGCATCGATTGGCTGGTGTCGCTCCATAGCCACCTTCCACGTGGGCACGACCATCGGTAGTTGTGCTTGCGCGCAGAACCACGAAATCCGACTGAATTGCCCCACGCGTGGAGAGAGTCGAAAGCTTCGCAAACTCAGCTTGAAAATTTTTCAAATTAGAAAGTTTCAGCTTGAAAAATTTTCAAATAGAAAATTCTCAAATTAGAAAGTTTCAAGTTGAAAATTTTCAAATAAAAAGTTTCGATTAAAAAACTTCCAGTTTAAAAAATTTTGGTTTAAAAACTTTCAAAAACGGTTAAAAAATAGAGAAGGATGAATGGGATAAAGCTGAGTAAGGAAAAAAGTGATAAAAGGAATGAAGTGTTGTTACTTATCATAACGAGTGGACATCCTAACCGCACCATCAAATTAGCTATTCCCAAATATTTTTCCATTGCACTAACGCCTCTTCTTCTTTTCCAGAAATCAATCCATAGCATTATTAACACTTGGCCAAGAGTCTTACAAAAAGCAACAATATTACCATCACCACCGTTACGACTTGCATGGCTAAACGAATCGTGCATCGTCGAAATCATTAGGTGCACGACGTCTGCCTGAACCTGAGCCACCGGTTCTGGAGGTCGAACTCCCAGAGGTGCTCCTGCTGCAGGATATCGCTGATGATGGACACCCCGGGCCACGCGCCCTCCTGCAGCCCAATGCATTTCACGCCGGGCGCAGCGTCGATCACGTAGCTCTTCGTCGGCGGTTCGATTCGCGACCACCAATCGCACCGTTAGCTTTGTGATGGCGGTGCACCAACCGTCGATTGTAGCGATGAGTCGAACAGGTCCATGCTCACCCGCGGCAGACCGGCGAGTTGCTTGCTCAGCGCCGAGACCACACCCTTGTACGCCGGGGTGGCGAGGATCGTTAGGCTCGTGCCGGAGTCCAGTATTGCGCCGCCCTTCCTCTCGACGTTCCACACTTCGCCGGGGATGTCGAGGGCCTCGCCGGCAATGGAGATGGCCTCCACCATCAGGGCGTAGAACGGGCTCGTCCGATCGTCGAGAAGCAGCGACGTCTGCGACGACGACGTGGTGGCGGAGCTGGAGGCCGTGTCTGGGCCTGGACCGAAGGTGAGGTAGCTGGTAGCGTTGCGCGGGGCGAGGTGATCAACCAGGTTGTAGGAGAAGCGGCCGCCGAAGCGCGCGGCGATGTGGGACGCGAAGGAGATGTTGTTGTTGCCGAGGCTGAGCATGCCGCCCAAGGACTACAAGCTCTGGCAGTCATACAAGGTGGTGCACCCAAAGCACCACGCCCCGAGCTTCGCCTTCTTATGCGGCCCGCCACGGACAGCGCGAACGATCGTCGAATCGGTGTCGACCAAGCCGCTACCGACAAGCCGTCTTTGTACCTGCCACGTCCACGATTAGGTGACGTTAGTTTAGTTAGTTAGGATGAGGATGGGCACGCGGCGGCGTCAACGTCGACAGTCGTGGTGTCGCCCATGGTTCTCGCTTGGCTTGCTCTGTTTCTTGCACGCGCGAGGCGAGGCGGGGTAGGGCGGATGGCTACGGTTGCATGCTTATAAGACCACGGCACATACGTACGTTTCCTTGATTTGCGCGCTGTGATGGCGCCATCACAGATTCACGGCTCAAGGCAAACAAAGTAAAATTTTCTTTTCTTCTATCCAAATTTTACATAATCTTCTACAGAGATATAAATTTGCAATCAATTATCAAATTGTGGTATGATACACAACTACATTCCTTTTCTTCTGTCCAAATTTTACGTAATCTTCTATAGAGTTATCGATTTCCAATCAATTATCAAATCGTGATATGATACACTACTACTTTCCTTTTCTTCAATAGAGATATCAATTTCCAATCAATTATCAAATCGTGATATGATACACTACTGCTTTCCTTTCAAATTTTACGTTATCTTCTATAGAGATATCAATTTCCATTCAATTATCAAATCGTGATATGATACACTACTACTTTCCTTTCAAATCGTGGAGAACGGACCACCGCCACCAACTGGTAATTAGAAGTAGTAGAGATATTTATCAACGGAGGGAGTATAAGAATGGACAAATCCAACGTTCCTAGATCTGCGAAGGTGATTAGGGGTTGGTGGCGCACCAAAGTAGAGTAGAAGTGGAAGTGTGCCAGTGACAGTTTACCTAGGGCAACTCCAATGTTTGTGGCCTGGGTGGTTGTAAGGTGGGGTCCACGTGACTTATAAAAATTACTATAATGCTTATTGCTTGAAGAGGTCTTAAGATGGGTTCGATAATTTAATAAAAAATTCTAGCCCTCTCCCACTTCTTCCTCAATTCATCCATCTACCCACACCGTTCCTCTTCGCCCATCCACCGCGCTCACCCACCTCGACACCATCACCACCTTGCCCTCCTCTTTGCCCATCCAGCTTACACGTCGGTCTTCCATCCCCTCCTTTTTAAGGGTGCCGCCCCTCCCATCCCTCTCCGATTTCACAGCGTGGCAGCGGCTCCTCGTCATCCTTACAGGAACATCCGATGGCGGTGGCTGTTGAGAGCATCATCCTCGTCCTTCCTGTGGCCAAATCCTGTGGCGACCACCGTCCTTGTCCTTGTCATCGTTAGATCTGGTAGCAACGAGCATTAAGGGCACCGTCCCTGTCCTCACCATCATTGGATATGGTAGTGACGACCATTGAGGGCACCGTCCCCTTCCTCACCATCGTTGAATCTGGCGTCGCGTCCCCACCGAGCTATACGCAACCGAATCTTGCAGCGGTGCATCCCCATCGAACTCCACTTGTCCAAATCTAGGGGTGGAGCGTCTCCACCAATTTCTTGGTGGCCAGATCCAATGATGTCGCATTTCGTCTAAGCTCCCAGTGGTACGACACCAGTTAATAGCATGACGTCTATCAGCGAGCGCAGCGGCCACTCGATCTTCTCCATCGTCCCAGTGGTGACAACAACAACCACTTGAGGTGGGTGGTGAGTGCTCACATAGGGACATGAGAGAGAAACATTTTTTTATTGCTTGGTTCAATAAATTTCCCACGATGCTTATGAACTGCAATAAGTTCGCTAAGTACCCCATCCACCTAAATTTATAAGGCTTATTTTTTGAATGATCTCGTCAATAAATATAGGGCATATATCATATTCCAATGCAAAATTATTGTGATGCTCCCTCTCTACCCCTAATAAATATGCGTCTTTACTTTATATTCTCTACATGCATGCATTGAGTATAGTGCTTAGTGAAAATAATTAGGAGTAATCTATTCATTTTTCAATGTTTTTTTGTCTACATGCTAAGAAGAAATACGCCTTATAAACTTGAACAAAGGGAGTAGGTCCTATGGTTTGCTTTTTCTGCATATTATGGATGCCCTTATTATCATTTCTGTTAAATATGGTGACTCATATCTAATCTTTCAGGGTTTAGAAAGATGTACTAGATGAATCCTAATAGGATTAGGAATCCTGATCCTAATAGGAGTAGGATTCCTATTTGCTTTAGAGGAGAACTAAGGAGGCTATACAAACTTAGGGGTGGTCATGGGGAACCCAAGCAACCAAGAAATCACAAGCCAACTCATCTAAAGTAAAAGGTGTATTATATGATTAGAGGCTATGTTCGAGAGGTTGTGAGAGAGCAACAATACTTTGTACTCTTTTGAGATTGTGCTTAAAGAAATTGTAGTCGGCTTCACTAAATCTTTCTTCCTTGTTGTGGTTGCTTCAACGTCGTTATTTTGGTTCTCTCTACGAGATTCATCTTTTTCGTTCTTGAAACCGTGCACGCTCGTGCTGTATCTCACAAAACTCTGATCCAGTACAGAACTGCTACGCATAAGAAAGGGTATCACAGTATAACACTTTCCAGCTTTTGTTAATAAGCATGCACACTAAGGTCCGAAGTGCAAGAATTCATAATTTTTGCAAAAAATTCCTAATTTACAAATAAGATCTAATCCGTAGGGTTTTTTCATGATACATACAGCTGCAGCGCACATATTATAAGGAGAGGGAGAGAGAAAAGGAGCTGTTACTAGTTACAAGTACGCATAGTGTTTGCTTAGGTGGTATTTGGTTGGGTGGATGAAGGTGGATGGGATATGGTCGTCTCTGGATTTAGAGTTATCCAATTGTTTGGATGGGTGAATGGATGGGATATGACTGTCCAGTTTTTTTGAATATTCCTTCAAGATGCTGGACAGAGTCATCCCAGAAAAAATGCCAAACGAGTTCATCCAGTTTATTGTACGAAGAGGTATACTTGGCCAAATTCAAATTTCGTCGAAGTGTACTCGGTCAAATTCAAATTTTAGTCAAATTTTGTCCGAAAATTTAAATTTTGTTCAAATTTTGACCAAAAATTCAAATTTTGTCCGAAAATTCAAGTTTCGGTCAAATTTTGACCAAAAATTCAAATTTGGTCTAAGTCAAATTTTCTCCAAAAATTCAAATTTAAGTCAAATTTGATCGAAAAATTTCAAACTAAATTTCAAAACCTTTATTATAACTAGCCCATCTATCCTTATCAATGCAACTAAACAAAAAAATAGCTCATCCATCCACATTCTTATCCATTCAACCAAACAAAAAATTAGCTCATCTCTATCCACCCAACCAAACAACTACCTGGATGGTTTCATCCCATCCAGGCTGGATGACCATATCCCATCCAACCTTATCCAAGCAACCAAACGCACCATTAGTTTTGACGCCGTGTAATAGCCCAATCAGCTTCCAAACATCAACAGCACAGTAACTGTTTTACACTTCCCCCTCAGTGCACAGAAAGCTACCCAGAAAACGGTCCAAAAAAAAGAGGAAGCTACCCAGAAGAAACACAGAACGTGCCAATGCCCAATGTCACGAAAAAAGGGCAAAAAAAACCCCACGACGCGAACGCGACATATCTCTGCGGCTCTGCCTTTCCCTTCACGGCTTCCCTTCCCTTCTCCTCCATACTTCCCGCTCCTTCCCCCCACCGCTTTGACCGCTTCCCCTTAATCCTTTATCTCCCTCCCCCTCCCTCCTACGGTCCCACCCGCACGCGCAGACCGATGTCAATGTGGCGCTTCTCCCGCTCCCTCCTCCGCGCCGCCACCGCGGCCTCCGCCTCGCCGGCAGGGCGAGCCTCGGCCCGCCGGTGGGCCCCGCCGTGCGGCGCCCTCCAGAGTTTCCGCTACGCGTCGCTGCCTGCGGTGGCGGAGGCGGCGGCCGTGGGGAAGGACGGGGAGGCGGAGGTGACGGCGGGGGAGGCGAGGCGGCTGATGCGGCTCGCGAACGTGGAGGCGCTGAAGCGGCGGCTGGGGGACGGCGACGTGATCCCGTACGCGGACCTGCTGCGCGCGTGCGAGGAGACCGGCGCCGCCCGGACGCGCGCCGAGGCCGCCGCGCTCGCGGGCGCGCTCGACGAGGCCGGCGTCGTGCTCCTCTTCCGCGACAAGGTCTACCTCCAGCCCGACAAGGTCAGCCCGCTGTTCACCCACCCCGCATTGCCGCTCCGCTTTGCTCCCTCCCCCCAACCCTACCTCTCTTAGTCCCAATTTTTTTCTCTTCTGCTTTGGTTTGTTGCGCCTGCGGCTCGGTTGTTCTCGTTGATTAGCGTGGGCTTTCCGAATCTAAATTGGTGTTCAACCCATTCGTCCGCCATTTTCTACGTATGGCCCGGTTCCATGCGGGCCGGTACCGAAAATCGTAGGAACGCATTTTCGATGAAACCAAGAAAGTCATCGAAGAATATGCTCGGCGCATTCAAACCCTCAATTCGGAGATAAGCATGGTCCGCACGGATCACTGATTAAGCGCCTAACGGCTCAAGCACAGATCCGTGCATCCCTTGTTCCGATTGTGACCTGCAGGTGTTAGATATTAACCAAACGGTGGTCCAACTTTGCATCTTCTCTTCCAGGTTTTGACTCTTCTTTTTGGCCTTAAGGAGATCCACATCCCACCAATGGTGCATGGATTCACTCACCCAAATTGCATGTGCCAATGGTCGAGTGAAATATAAGAACACACTTGAATTCATCGTTCACTTTGATGTACAATGTTCAATTGCTGGTTGGAACTGACCTAGCATTGCGGGGCTGGACCGGTCCACTTGTCGGTGACAGTTCTTAACGAAAAGCAATCTCGTTGCCTCTAGAATCAGGATGCGGCAGGCACCAAGTGGTGGTGACTGGTGGCTCACTACGTGCCCTTCCCCGGTGCGCACGCCGGCCGCACCAGTGCAAAAGACATCCCCGTTTCTTCCAAGGGGAGGAATCCTTCCTATTAAGTGTGCTGATAAAGTACATAGTGGACACCTACACTACTTTTGCCTTGTTTCCAGTCTTAGATGAGTGATGTCTGGTGCAGGGTGCTTAGACCATTTATCTAACAGTCGTTTTGCGTATTCAATCACCAGTCCACCGTGCATAAAGTTTGTTGTTTGCTAGCAAAATCCTTTAATCGGCGACGAAGAAATTTGATTTGCTTTAAAGTTGGTCGTTTTCACCATGCGTATCTTACATATTTGTTTAAGTAATCTCATAATAGCATTGCATTGTTTAATAACTTTCACAGACATGCTTTCCTTAATCAAACATCCTTGTGTCACGTGTTGAACTATTTCGAGCCACATGGCTAGGTGACTGAAAAGACAACAATGTTTCCTCATTCTTGTTGGGTGGATAATGGTGCATGTGTAAATCAGTTATTAAATGCATGACACAAGCATTTCTTTTACACAAAAGAACTTAGTATTATTCTAAAACATGTTTAATTTCCATTGGGTTCCATATTTTGTGTGTTTGAAATGTTTGTCAAGAGCATCGCTTGTGCATTATGTTGTAATAAAAATTTGTTGTTATTATTGTAGAATTTTGCATTGAGTCTTTATCAATACAGGTTGAGGTTTCAAAAAATAGTTTCTTCTTGTCTTAGTTGAAGGCTGTAGCATAGTGTAACATCAGCTGGTACTTCATTGGCAGAGGTTCTTTTTTTTTGTTCCATATAGATTGTGGATCTTGTAAGAAAAGCTATGCCCCTTGCACTGACACCTGAGGATGATCCAAGAAAGGAAGAGCTCAAACAGCTCCAAACAAACTTGGAAGATATCAACAAGCTCGCACACAAGCAAGTCCGACGAATCCTCTGGTCTGGTCTTGGTTTCCTGATCACACAGGTCGGGCTCTTCTTCAGGCTCACCTTCTGGGAGTTCTCGTGGGATGTCATGGAGCCCATCACATTCTTCACAACCACGACAGGCCTGGTTGTTGGGTACGCCTACTTCCTCATCACATCAAGAGACCCGACGTACCGAGACTTCATGGAGAGGATGTTCCAGTCTCGGCAAAGGAAGTTGATCCGGAGGCAGAACTTCAACCTGGAGAGGTACCTGGAACTCCAGAGGTGCTGCAAAGATCCTTTGGAGAAGATGTGCGGCATGAACCATCCTTCCATTGCCGACATAGCTCATCTCCACGAGTTGTCCGTTCACAAATGACAACCTTCGCTCTGAACACTAATCTACCATCGCTTCTTTTCTTCTTTCATTCTTTTCAAGTAATTATCAAGAAAGTAGACTCTTTTGCGACCTTTTTCATGGTCTTTTCCTATGCAAACGTGTAGGTCAGTAACTCGGTATATTCTCTTTGTAACAATGCTGAAGCACAAGCACCTGATACTCAGAAGGAAAGCTCGTTTGTATGACCAGAAGCTTACCAAGAGCTGTGTAAATCTGCAGCCTCTGCTAATCTACTGTATTCTGTGATTCATTAGCTCCGTTTGTTTGATATGAAAGCTCTTATATTTGGTGACGAATTAGCTCTTATTTTCGGTGGTAAATTATCTCCGCTGAATCTTTATTGTACTTCCTGTAGGATTATTGATTTATCATGTTTGATTTGCTATTATGTGATGGTGTTGACTGTTGAGCAATGGACAGAATATCGCTGGTGCCTTTCATCACGTGCCTGCAAAGAAGGTATTTTTGAAAGGGAAATTGAGGGCTGAAAGCTCAATTTGTGATAACCACGTGCTCAGACTAGTCTAACCGTGGCGCCGATCCTTCCACGAGTCGCAACTTGCGAACTTGCAGCGGACTGCAAAGAAGGTAACTTGCAGCTAGACGGTGACAATTTTGAATGCGAGCGAAATGAGCATCTCATGAAGTTGGCAGCCTCTTGCCAAAACAAAGCTTGATCTTGAGCGTCGATTTCTGATCGAACGACACACGAGGGGAAATGCACATGCAGCTGCTCGTATTGCTTGGGACGTGCCAGTATTGTTTTCGAAAGTAACCTTACTTGATCCAGTGTACATCTATAAGCTGCAAAGGGTCGCAATCAAGGTTACAAAAACCGCCGAAATTCGGCGAAATCTCGCCGAAATCTCGGATTTGGACCAAATGAGTTTGCATAGATCGCCGGATGTAAAAATCCAAAAAATTTGAAATTGCTACAGATATTTGGATTTTTATTTTTCAGCGAGATTTCGCAAAACCGCCGAGATTTCGGAATTTTAAACCGGATTTTGAAGTTTTTGGCGGATCGACCGAATTATATCAATAAGTTCTCGAAGTGATCTTCAATGATAATGTTTCAAAAAGTTTATTTTTAGACTTTTGGCACTTCGCAGTAAACACGCTCAATTTTAAAAATTGAGAATGCATTTTCATGCTATGAAAAATTTATGGGAGTATCATAAGATATGTAGGATAATACATAAAATTTATGAAAATATTTTAACATCATTTGTTATGTTTTAAAAATAAAATCGAAATAGGACAAAAAGTCAGTTCACGCCGGACCACTTGGAAGTAGTCCGCGTGAACGACCTTTTGCCGGACTACTTCAAGTGGTCCGCGTGAACGAGTTGTTGCGCCGGATGGAAAATCCGGAAAAAATTGAAATTGCTACAAGAAATTTCGAATTTTTATTTTTAGTAGATTTCGACAAAAGCCGAGATTTGAATTTTAAACAGAATTTGAATTTTTGGCGGATCTGACCGAATTATATCAATAAGTTCTCGGAAGTGATCTTCAATGATAATGTTTGAAAAAGTTTATTTTTAGACTTTTTGGCATTTAGTAAACACTCTCAATTTTAAAAATTGAGAACGCATTTTCATGCTATGAAAAATTTATGGGAGTATCATAAGATATGTAGGATAATACATAAAATTTATGAAAATATTTTAACATCATTTGTTATGTTTTAAAAATAAAAATCGAAATAGGATAAAAAGTCAGTTCACGGGACCACTTGGAAGTAGTCCGCGTGAACGATTTTTTGCGCGGACTACTTCCAAGTGGTCCGCGTGAACGAGGTTTTGCGGATGGAAAAATCAGGAAAAAATTGAAATTGCTAAAACTTAGGTAAAAACTTAGGTAAAAATGTAACATTTAAAACTTTGTTCTAAATGCAACTTAGGTAAAAAACTTAGGTAAAAATCTTAGGTAAAAAACAGAACATTTAAAACTTTGTTCCAAATGTAAGCATTGAACTTTGTTTGTTATATTATATTTCTAAAAACAAAAAGAAAAAAACATAAATGGTAGTGTCCCTTGTAAGAATTTTATAAATTCACTGGAGTGTGATCATGAATCAAAATTTTTATGGGATATTAAGAACTTCCTTATCACCATTCTGTAAATTTTAAAAAAAATTAAACTTTTTTACTGCTAAATCAAATCTATGTATTGATCATCGACTTTTATCGTGACGTAGCATGTCTGAATTTTCAAACATTATTTGAGAATGCTCATCATCTAAAAATTTTAAGAAAACATTAATGTTATATCAGGACCATTCACAAAAAATTTCAAAAGTTTTTAACATGGTTTACATAATTTTTCATGTTTTTCAATTTTACCGTAAGCATTTTAACAGGGCAGTAGACCAGTAGTACTGTTAGAATTTTTAAAAATTCATACAGTTTGATCATCATCTGAAAATTTTATGAGAGCATTATAGATACATCATAACCATGAAAAAAAAAATTCAAATGTTTTTACCATGGTTTGAACCATTTTGCATTCGGTTCAAAATTACCGGTCAGCGTTTTATCTGGACAGTTCTAATGTTTGAATTTTTAAAAATTACACACACTTCATAATAATCTGAAATTTTTATGGAAACATAATAAATGTGTAATGACTCTTCAAAAAAAATTTGAGCAGTTTATAACTTGATTTGTACCATTTTTCGTTCGGATCAAATTTGTCGGTCAGTGTTTAATCAGGACAGTACCACTCTCTGAATTTTTAAAAATTCCTCAGATGTGATAATCAGATGAAATTTTTATGAGAACATCATCAATGTGTCAGGAACCTCCAAAAAAAATTTCAAAATTTTTCGTTAACGTTTGGACCACTTTTCTGCCAGTGCAAAAAACCCGAAATTTCGGCAATTTCGCCCGAAATTTCGCCCAATTTCGCCGAATTTCGCTATTTCTCGGTTTCAAACAAGCCGGATTCAAATTTTAAATTTGAAATTCTGGACGAGATTTCTCCGAAATTACCGAATTTCGCCGAAATCTCGGTATCCGGCCCACGACGGTATTTTATCCGAAAACGAAATCCGAAACCCTGGTCGCAATGAGGCTGAGATCCTGTAGTTCGTAACTTTTTTTTTCCCTTCCTCCGAAGAGCCTGTAGTTTTCATTTGATGATGCCATGTGGATTGAAAAGAAGTCAAAAGCTACGCAAGGTCGTCGAATACCTGACGCCCGAGCACGGCGTATCTGGCAGAGGATCCGCTCTGCCACCCACAATCCTTGAATATTAAGGGTGTGTTTGGTTACTTGTATCAAATAATATATGTATGAGATGATTCAAGAAAAAAATCATTCATGTGTTTAGTTGTTTGAATAGACTTATCCCGTCCTAGATGATGGGATATAAATTTGAGGAATATTCTCTATAGATACTCAACCATTTTATTCACCCAAAACAATGCAACTAAATATACAAATCCATCTCATCCCATTCAACCTCATCCCACCGAACAAACACACCCTCGAGCGTAGCGTTGTCTGTTCACTGGCCCGGTGGAAGTTACTGCGTCGGCGCGGCGTCCTGATCGGTTTATTCTATTAGTGCTCGTAGTCAAGATACTTCTGCTAGTCTGCTACTTATAAGCGGCCGTCACTTTCTTGGAATCCAAATCCAACCAGATTCCAGATCGTTGTGTTGTTTCTTCTAAGATTGCAGTTCTTGATGTGCCGTCGGTTTGCCATAGCAGCTTAGATTTGTCAATACCTTCGCGTTGGACCCTGTTGACCAGGTAAGCAACACCTTGTGGCTTGTGCCTCCTGTCCTGAAACATGGGCCTTTTACCTGTCTTTTTATGGGCCGGATTCAGATTTACTTGGGCTATTTTTGGGCCTTTTCATCGGCCGAACAATCTCACTCCCTCGCTAACCAAACCGTTTTTTGCCCATCACGCGACGCAGTTCCTTGTCCAGTGTGCCCAACGCACACATTGACTCCCAGCTCCGTCTGATTCGAGATGTAGTAGTAGGAAAACTTTTTTAAAAAAAAATGGTTCTAGGGAAACAATGTTTCCTTCTCTGTAACCTCTGAACAAATGCTAATTCGGTTAACAGGGGAGTGCGTGCTGTGTCCGCCCATATTTTCTAAGGGTGTGTTTGATTGCTTGTAACAAGTGATACATATATGAGATGATTAAAGAAAAAAGTAATCCATGTGCTTAGTTGCTTGAATGAATTATTCTATCCTGGATGTGATACAAATTTGAGGAATATTCTCTATATATATTGAACCGTTACATTCACGTAAAACAATATAACCAAATGGTACAAGACCATATAGGGATGGCAATCGGATGGGCACCTCCGGGTACCACCGCCTCAGACCCGAACTAAGTGTCGCCCACTCGAACCCAATAAACTTCAAGGGCACAGATCTGTGCCTACACCAGAACCTGATGGGTAACCGAAACTCAATGAGTACCCATGGGTGGCAAACAACAAACTGAAATAGGCAATGCAACATATCTTGTCTCTTGAAACGATTATTTTTTACCATCATTATATCTGTCATCCCGTCTTTCCTCTCCCATGTAACTACCGATATTATAGAAACACTGAACAGACAGAGCAGCATGTATAAAAGTTCATGAAGCAATCCCTGACCCTGAGTTTTAAAGCTCACACATGATTCAAAGTTTATATCTGAACATGGTCAAACTCAAAGATTGGCTTCCCTTTATAGCACTACAAGCATAAGCAGCAGCAGAATTAGTTATTGCAGTAGCAGAAAAGGCCATACAAAACTAAGAACGATAATGGAAATGGAATTGGATACGCACCTACGCGATCCAGCCACCGAGGGAGTAGACGACTCCACGAAATATCATCTTGGCAAGAACTGGGTTGGTTCTGAGGGCATCCCCATACGCTGACCAATTGTGCTCCGGCATGTACCTCAGGATCTCAAAGATTGCCCACCCCTGAACCAAACCCAAACAAGAACAACCCCAAAACAAGGTTAATTTCTAAATCCAATCGAGACCAACACCACCTACTAGAACAAACAATTGTTGGGAATCGAGAAGGTCCGTCCATGCTAGTAGTCGTGGTCGACAGTTGTAGGATCAAGGATAACCGACTAGAGGGAGGTGAATAGGAGATTTCTAATTTTTTTGACTTTAATTGTAATTAATTAAATCACTAAGCTAATATTGCAATAATGGTAATCTACAACTATGATTTCTAGTGATCACAAAGTATTCTAGCAAGTCAAGTATAAGCAATAAATTATTCTAATTATAACTAATATACTCAAATTGCTAGAGATAAGAATTGAGCACAAGAATTGTAGAAGCAAGTCACAAGAAAATGAGAGACAAGAAATTTATCCCGTGGTCTCGGAGACCTGCCGGTCTCATCTACTCCACGTTGAGATGACTTGAACAACTTCAAGCCGGCTTCACCCGCTTGAGCCTTCCTCGATCACTAAGATAGTTCTTTCCCGCTTCAGATAGGCAAATTCTGGCCTTCACAACTTGTCAGGGCTTCTCACAACCTCCGTTGAGAAGTTCACCGCACACGAGTAATAAGCCTTGATGCTTGCTCGAGATCGAATTGAGTGTCTAGAGGCTCAACACTAAATGCACCACTCAATTTTGCTCTTAACTCTCTCAAAGTGTGAATTGAATGCACAAAGAGTATTGGAGACTAGTTAGAGCTCAAATATCATTAATGAGGTCTAAGAATAGCTCTAAAATGCAGGTGGGGGTATTTATAACCTCCACCCACCTAATCTAACCGTTAGCCAAAAGTTGGCCAAAAACTTCCTGAGAGGCCGGTCATACCGCCCTAGGGCCAGTATGACTGCCCCTCAGTGACCAACGGTCGATACAGTGGTGACCGTTGGTCACATGTCCGGTATGACCGGAGGTGGTCCCGTCATACTGCACGTGACCCAGGGAAGCGGGTGTGGGCGCGTGGTAGGGTAGCGAAGGGGACACCGCAAGGGGCCGGCGGAGCTTCTAAGGAAGAAGGGACGGAGCGACCGAGACGCGAGGCAACCCGACGAGGAGGGCATAAAGGGGACGGAGCCACGCGGATGTGTGAAAGACGTCCGTGGTGCGAATCCATGACGAGCAAAGATCCGGAGGGAGGCGAGGGATGGTCGAACGGGAGGGAGGAAACGAGTGGATCGGGAATTTGGGGGATTGCGCCTCGGCGACCGGGTTAGTGGGTTACGACGGGCTTAGTAGTGGGCATGGGTGAGTGGGTGACCGGGTGAGATAAGACTTAGGGTTTTGTTTTTCATATATATAGATATCTCATAAAAAAGTGGGGCCTACATGTCATAGGATACCCATTAGGTACCCATGGGTACAAATTGGTACCCGCGCCCATCCCATAACCTTATCGAGTACTCAAACTTGAAAACATGTGGGTTTGAAGTGATACTCGTACCCGCCCTTATCGGGTCGGGTACCCACGAGTACCCGAACCCATGGGTAAAACCACCATCGCTAAGACCATCCCATCCCATTCAACTTGGTACAAGCAACTAAACACATCCTAGGAGGCTCGGCGCCCTGGAATCATGCCCGCCGACCGTTAGACGCAATGCCTCAGAGGGGATGCCTAGGTGTTCTTCGACACAACACCAACATCTAAAGAGTTGGTTCCAAAACATAAAGCCAAAAGGAACAACACAGTCACAACCTAATTAGGGTATATACAATGGTATATATGGCGATTGTCTGTAATACATCTCTATGTCATCTATAGATAGGACTAACAACAACTCATACAATAGATTGTATATAATTGTCTATAATGATTTCTTATATAATTAATAGATTGTCTATATAATAGTACACATAATATAAAATTATCTATAAAACCGTTTGTTAAATAGTATACAATATCTTTGTTCCTCCTCTAGTCCTCTCTCTTTCACATCATCTAAAATCTTATATAGTATAGATTATAAGACAGCTGACATATACCGTGCCCCGTACTCCTCAGCCTCCCCCGCGCATTCTCCGCGACTGCACCGCCTCCCGCGCGCCGGTCGAAGCTAGCAGCCTTGTTGAGGCTGCACAGCGCCGCGAGGGCTACAGACGTGAGGCTTGCCTTGAACAGAGCCGAGTATGCCAATGGTTCTACTGATTGTAAGTCACGCCTCTCTCCTGCAATTTGTGTACTTAAGAGCAGAAGAATTAAACAGGAACTCCTGTTGCCTCTTAAGAAATGTGTTTTGTGGAGAAGAAGTTCCATAATCATGACCAATGCCCAACTGGACCAAGCGACCTTCATTTAGATCTCAACCAGGCCCATGTTTTGTACTTGTTTTTCCAAGTTCCAACAGTTACATTGTTACAAGCAAAACATCGAATATATTTAGCAAGTACACAAAAAGCAGAAACTTTTTGTGGATGACAATGAAAAGAACCTAGCGTGGAAAAAACGTTACTACATGAATAACATGATCAAGAAGCTAATTAAGAAAGTTCCAAAGCTATCTCCATTGTAAACATCCGAACTCGTAAGGAAAACAAGAAGTAGAATATGTTCATTTTCATCAGAAAAACGGCCCATGATCCAGAATATGTATGAAGTAGAAAAGGGCAATTGAAGCTTCTTAAGGGAAGAAGGATAACAACAACATTTTCTTACTGATATTTTAGAGTATATCCTGTCGCGAGCTACTGCAATTTCATGTTCTGAACTTCAGCCCGTTTGTCAAGATCGACAGCATTCAATCTGGCCATCCATGCACGCAAATCATATATAACATTGTATTGGATGTCATCCAAGCGTATGCTTTAATTGAACTAAACAGAGCGGCACAAACCAATCACTCACTTGAAATCAAGAAATGGCAAATCTCTATCCAATTCAAAAAGTTGCTGTAAATTGGCATATGCTAACTACCATACAAGTTTTCTTTAAATCAAATGGAAGTTTGGAGCTCATTCTGTGTTGATTAATTACCATATCTATTGAAACACCAACTTACAAAGGTAAACTGAACCCAAAAAATAAAATCGAACGAGAAAACATCGAGTAAAAAACTGGAGATACTCATGTACATATATTATAGACACAATAACAAATTTGGCTGAAGGACTTATTGGATAGATGATCTGATAGAATTAACTCCTATTACAACGATTCGAGAGGGCGTCTCGAGCTTGTATGCATTCGCATCCGGCCGGCAATCTTTCTTCTTGCTTTCATCCTCGTTCTGACGACAGGTAGTGCCCACGTGAAGTCATCTTGAGCCCCCTTTTATTCCTCGAAAGAGAAAGCAAAGCTGACAGGAAGGATAAACGTGGGGACATACCAAAACGGAAAACAAAAAACTCTTGCTCTTCTTGTTGTGTGTACATCGCCATGCGTCGACCTTTGGATGGATGGATTTATGCGGGGAGGTAGGACGGCGGCAGCGGCAGGCCGACGACCTTGCCGCAGCGGAGGCCGTTCTCGGGCATGTTGTACTCGTCCCTGAGCGACCTCGCCGGCGAGATGACGCTCACGTAGAGCTGCTCGCCCAGGTAGTACCTCTCCCACATGTTGGACCTCAAGTTCCACATGCCGGCGTTGTCGAACGTCAGCATGATCGCCGTCCACGATCTCGGGTACACCTGGATCGTGTGCCGGCTCACCGTGTCGAGGAGGTTGTACGTCATCCTGCTCTTCGGCGTCCATGTCCCAGGTCCCATGCTGCACTCACACATGCATATATGGGTCAGAATTAGTTAAGCTTGCCATTATTGCAATGGTGTACGATTTTTTACCAATCGAGCCAAAGGTTTAGGTAGTTAGATACCCGGCGGCGAAGAAGGCGTAGCCGTTGAGGTGGAAGGAGTCGATGCTCTTCTCGGGGTTCTCGAAGACGATCTCGATGTATGTGCGGAATTCGGTGGTGATGACGTTGGAGGAGAGCTTGACGGGGGTACCCGCGGCGGGGGGCACGTCGCCGATGATGTTGTACTGGAACACCCCGGTGGTGGCGTTGAAGTACTCGGCAAGCTTGAGGGGCGTCTCAGCGTCGACGTGCGACACGCCGTTGAGGGCGTACCGGACCTTGCCGTCGACCTTGGCTCGGCTGGTGGAGAGTTTGATGGTGCGGGTGATGTTGATCTGGCCGTAGTGGTAGGAGCCCTGCGGGTTGGGCCTGGCGGCGCTGGCCGTCAGATTCCAGCGGAAGGACCTCCACTGGTTGACGGACCAGGCCCAGCCACTGGGGCCCTCCGGCATCTTGGGCGACGGCGGGGTGTTGGAGCCGTTGTAGCGGATGACGGCGGTGATGGCGCTGGTCTCCTTCATGAAGCGGGTGGATGCTACGAGGAAGTAGTCGCCGGGCTTCTGGTCGGCGGCGACGAGGAAGGAGAGGCACTGGCCGACGTGGACGTCAAGCGAGTCGTAGGTGTTCTGCACGGTGTGGGAGCCCTCCATCTCGACGAGCTTGAGGATGTGGTTCTGGATGCGGACGTTGAGGGACGTCTTGATGCCGACGTTGCACACGCGGTAGCGGTAGACCTTGCCGGCCTCCATGGTGTACATGGGCGGGTTGGCGGCGTCCTTCTCGTTCTTGCCGTTGATGAGGATGCCTGCGGGGCGGCCGATGCTCTTGCCGGCGTCGAGGTTGCGCGCCAGGACGGTGTGGTCCTTGGTGTACCAGTCGCCGACGAGGACGGGGTAGTCGCCGGCCGGCTCGTCGAAGGGCACGGGGATGAGCAGGCGGCTGTGCACACTGATGAGCCCGTAGCCTCCCGCCGCCCGCTGCATGCCGATGCTGGGGAAGTAGAAGAAGCTGCCGATCTGGTCCTTGGGCTGCCAGTGGAACGTGAAGTTGGTGCCCGGCTGGATCGGGCACATGGTGCCCGGCATGCCGTCCTGCCACGAGTTCTTCCTCTGCTGGATCCCGTGCCTGCATGCATCGCATTGCACATTGATCCATCTATCGATATGTCGCCACCAAATCGAGCTATGCAAACAAGTCAATGCAGAATGATCGATCGGATCGTACCAGGTGAAGAGGAGCGGCTGGTCGAGCTGGTTGAAGACGTTGATGACGATGTTGTTGTTGGAGCTGCAGTTAATGGTGGGCCCGGGGAACATGTCGTTGATGAGGATGACCTTCTGGGCCACGCCCATCGGGGACCTGGTCCCGTACGTCACCTTCCACTCGAAGAAGTGGTACGGGTCCTCGGCGCGAGCCGCGGCGAGGAGCGCCGCCAGCACGAGCAGCGTGGCGGAGGCGCGCATCGTTGTCATCGGACGATACCTCGCTCGCAGCGGAGGCTGATCTCCTCCTATGCTAAGCTCGATCTCTCCGGCTCGTTCGGTAGATCGATGGACGCAACAACAACGGTCGATCGGTCAGGTATGCGGTGGTCAATGGAGACGGGCATGCAGAGAGCCGGGAGAGGAGTGGCTAGTGGCCGGGGAGGGGAGGCAAGAGGAAGCGAGGCTTATATGGGTCGAGGAGCCATGGGAAGGAGTGGTGCGCGCGTGTCCGTGGCGGGGGTACGCGCGTGGTTGGTTTCCTCCAACGACCGCGATGCCCGCGCGTCCGCTCGCCTCGATCGGCACCGCCGATCTGGCTGGCTCCACCGGCTGCGATGCGGGGGGACGTACGTTCGCTCTTAGTCTTGACTTATTCCTGCATGCATCGATCGTACATAGCAATATGGCGTGGCGTGCGCACGCGCGGGCGCCGCTCGGTCGGTCGGTCCGTGGCAGTAGGCAGGAGCTAGCCTTGGTTTGGGTTCGGTCGTGCTGGTCGCCAAGGTGGATGCGTGAAAACGAGATGATTATGCGCAGTGCATAGGGATGAAAACGGAAAACTTTTGATCGTTTCGAAGGAAAACGAAAACGGAAGCTGATTTTCGAAAACAAAAACGGAAAGTTTTGGTACGGAAATAGAAACGGTACTTTTTTTCGGAGATGGAAACGGGAGAGTCAGTTTCGACTGAAACAGAACGGAAATTCCGTGTACTCATATTCGGAAATTCCGGATCGACTGAGCAATCTAGGCCCATGCAGCAAGCAGCCAAGCACCGAGGGCCCAAGTGTTCGATCGAAGCCTCCATTCTCCAAGCCTCCAAGCGGCGCCGCCCCCAACCCAAGACCCAACCCTAGTCGCTAGCCGCTCCGAACGCCCCAACCCCAAGCCGTCGCTTCAACCCAGCCGCAGAAGAGCCACCAAAGACCGCCCCACCGCACGACTCGACCCTGAGCCATAGCAGCGTCGTCCCAACCCCCACCCTGCAAGCCGCGGCAAGAACCCCACCGTGCCGCCCCCGACCGGACTCCACCAAGCTTCCCTCGACTGCCGGCCCCCTAACTAGAGTGCCTCCACCGCGTCACCCCAGACCATGCCGCCCCCGACTAGACTCCACCGAGCTGCCCTCGACCGGTGGCCCCTCGACTGGAGTCCCTCCACCGCGCCGCCCCAGTCCGGAGTTCGTCCACCGTGCCGACCCAGACCGGATTCCATCCACCGCGTCGCCCCCACTGCGCCGCCCCCCACCGACGGCCTCCTTCCACCACACCTCCCTCTAATGGTGACTCGGTGAGTGCCTTTTCTGGTGGTTGATGGCTCTATGTCCTATGCAGATCCCAGAAGCTGGATGCATAATAATAGTGTTAGAATCCACCCTTGGAAGTGTTACATACTCCATATCCGTGGAGCTAAGTAATACAACCATCCAGCTGTTGAATAAGTAAAGGAAAAGGAACATATAGATATCCAGAAAAACCAGAGCGTAAAATGCCTGAGAAATATTCAGTTCCTTTTGTAAATCAAGGAGAAACCTATGACTTACGAATGCAAGGCATCTCTATGCAGATTGCAAATTGATATTAACTATAAGTATGTTGTGTCACTGTCATTTTCACCATATCTTTTTGTGTGTTGATGACAGGTATGAGGGTGCCATAGAAAGCAGTGGGATCTGTGGTTCATAGGGGACATGATTTGTTTGGTTCATTTGTTTTTGCTTCCAGAAAATGTGTCATGTTTACTATCATATTTGTCCCAACAGTATGACCAAGTAGTCCACTGGCTTTTGAGTATTGAAATGTAAATACAATTTAAATGAAAAGCTTGAGCAGATAAATAACCACCCTGTTCATAGTGTTTATTTTCAGATTCTGGACAACTCTTCATGAGCTTTGCTGTGATGTTTATATTTCTTATTTGCAGTTGAGAGCCATGGACAATGCTGCAAGTAGGAGCAGCAGTGCAAGTGCGACATCCTCTGTTTTGGCTCAATCACTGCTGCTGTTGGAGACCCCTGGTGCTACTCCAACTCCAAATATTGTTGTATCTGCTACTCCAACTCCAAGTGTGAATTTAACCAATGAAACCAATGGCAAGCCACCTCCTAGAAAAAAAAGCTAACAAAGTCACCTATGATGTTTGGGTGCACTTCACCAAGTATGAGGTTAATACGAAAGATGAAAAGGACAACGACGTTGTACAGCTATGGGCTAGGTGCAACAAGACCGGATGTTGCTACAAAGGTCGGAGCGAGAGTAGTGAGGAACATCGGGTTTCAAAAGTCACTTGAAACACAAGCATTTTATCTTGACTGGGCAGCAAACAATCAAACTGAAGAAGAGTGAGGGCGACAAATCCATTGCAACTATTGAGACTTATAGGTATGATGAGGTTATCAGTTTGAAGAAATTTTATCTCGCAATTATCATGCATGAATATCCCTTTAATATTTTTGATCATGAGTACTTTGTGGACTACAATAATATTCAAAGTTGATATGTTTGAAACTTTAGATAGATCATATACTATATTCTTGTGAAATTTTTCACTTTCGTTTCCGTATCCGTTCTGTTCCGCATCCGTTTCCATCACTATCCGTTTCTGGGGTTTTCGATTTCGTTTCCGTTACCGGTAAAAAATATGGAAACGAAAACGGAACGACCATTTACCAACCGTTTCTGTTCCGTTTTTATCCCTAGCCATGCGCCCTGGTTTGAGCTGCGAAGGAGTCTTCCGCAGACGCCAGATACGCACGACAAGTTAACACCGTAAGCGAACAGATCATCCTAGCTTTTCAAGAGTATTTTAAAATATTTGAATCCATATATATAAAAGCGTCAAATATATTTACTACTTAGAATATGAAAGATCGAAAAAGGCGACTAGAGGGGGGTGAATAGGAGCCAAATAAAAATTTTCGAATAAACTTTCCCCCTAGAATTCAAACCACCAAAAGACCAGAAAGAAACTGCACTGGTCGGGTATCTCTGGTCGGATGAGCAGACTTCGACCTACAGAGGTCGGATGAATAAGACTCCGACCAAAGACCGGTCGGATGAATAAAGATACTCCCGACCGAAGTGGTCGGATGAATAAGACTCCGACCAAGTGGTCGGATGAACAGTACTCGGGTGAATAGTGTTTGGGTGAACAGTATCCCGACCGGATGAACAGTACACCCGACCTGCGGAGGTCGGATGAACAGTTCCCGGGGTCGGATGAACAGTAAAATCAGCACGATCTTAAAAACAGAAATCGATGTAACTTTTGATCGGCTGATCCAAAAACAATGAAACTTGGTGTGCACCTCCCTAAGGATGTCAGGAACCTATTTCAGTCATCAATCGAAGGAATTGATACCAAGGTTCCGTCCCTTTTCAGTTTAACAAATGCAACATAAAAAAAAACAGAGTCACGAACACAGACTTCACCCCTAACTTGCTGGTGGGAGTTGATGGTCAGAATATCCTTGGATAACTCTCCATAAATCACAACAAGTAAGTACACGAAGAAACAACCCTTCAAACAGATAGAAACACAATCTGAAAACTAGGCACAAAAATTGGTATCTTCCAAAACTGAATAGAAGAGGTTGTAGATTGCCTAGATGATTGGGATATGATCTATAGAAGATTCATCCAGCAATCTTTCATCCTTGGCAATAAGAACCAGAAGCCAATCAAGACTAACAAACTGCAAGTCACACGTTTACGCACTTTAGGAACACAGATTTACAACTTGCAACAAGAACGCAAGGATTGCCTAAATGATTGAAAGCACCGAATCCAGAGAAGAGTTCATCAATCATGAATTTCAAAAAGGACTCAAAAGCATGTAGAAGGAGATGAGGCAAATCCAAATTACGTAAAGTAAATTGCAAGTAAGTAAATGCGAATTTAGATAATGTAATTTAAGTGCGTAATGTAAATACGTAAGAGAAATGAAACAAGAATATAAGTGAAGAACATTTCATTTTCGAAGGGAGATTTACAAAGCCTCACAACAAAGTGGACAAAACTCAAACGAGCAAAGAAAAACCTCGTAACCTTCAAACCTTCTCGAGAGGAGGCTGCCCTACCCTCTATTTATAGTGACAGGATCAATTCCCACCTTTGGATGTCCCGCTTCAATCCTAAGCCAACATCCAAGAGCCAGGATTTGATCCTTACATCATCACTCTCAACAACTCTCAACTACTCACGTAGACTTTCCTCACCGCTCACCCCTAAGGAGACACCCTCTCCCTGTCTATTCATAGCGAGCTTGGAACACCTACCACCCTTGGATGAGCCTCTAAACCCTAGAGCACTCCATCAAGGGTGAGATTTTACCCACTCACAAAGCTATGCATGGGCTCACCCAAACCCAACAACCCAACGGGTTTTGCACGCTAACTCACACTAACTTGACCCGCTACTCTATCTTCCCGACCGCGATCCAACGGTCCTCCTTGATCGAGGCTCCAAGTTAGCATCTCATCCATTCCTTTGTCTTCTCGGCTTGCAGCTACTCCCGGCCTCACCATCTTTGGCGACACCTTGATCATCCGGACCTCGGCTCTCCCACCTAGTCCCGATCCCCTTCACCTCACCATGACCTAGCTCCAAAGTCCCGCAACCATCATAGACAAGGAAACCACATCACATAGCAATGTCCAACAACACATATCCATCTCAATGCATGATATACACTCACGACCAACAAAACCCCGACCACACGTGGTCTGACAACTGGTCTCCATCCCGAACAACTATGGTCTGACCACTGGTCTCCATCCCGACCACTCAAGGTCGGACGACCCAACCACTCGGGGTCGAACGACTGGTCTCCGTCCCGACCAATCAAGGTCGGACGACCCAACCACTGGGTCGGACGACCGGTCTCGACCACCACACCTGCACCTCTCGGGTCGGACGACCCGACCACTCGGGGTCGGACGATCGGTCTCCGACCACCCACCCCCTGCTCTGGTCGGACAACCGGTCTCCGACCAACCAAAGACCGACCACTCGGGTCGACGACCGTCTCCGACCACCAAAGCCTGCACTCTCGGGTCGGACGACCCGACCACTGGGTCGGACGACCGGTCTCGCAACACGACCAAAGCCTCGACCACTCAGTCGGACGACCCGACCACTCTGGGTCGGACGGTGGTCGCAACACACCAAAGCCCCGACCACTCGGGTGGACGACCCGACCACTCGGAGTCGGACGATCGGTCTCCGACCAAGAACTCAAATTGCTCTAGCTCGAAAAACAATCCAAATCAAACTCAAACTTGAGCACACCTTGCTCAAATAAAGTCAAATACTCATCACAAACATGGATGGACCTCCACATGGTCCTTCAATCTCCCCCTTGATGAGTATATTGACAAACCACACAAAAGGCATAAATTTGAGTTTGAATGAGAGAAGAAGAAAGCAATTTGATTGCAAAGCCAAACTTGGTCCAGAGAGAAAGATATAAAATTATGACCAAGTTGGCAGAAAGAATTTAGAGCAAGACTATGAAAAGAGCAAGTTTTCAACAAAAACTCTAAAAACCAATCATAAATGTCAAATGTGATTATGATTCATAAGAGATAGCAAAGATTTACAAAAATCATAAGAACCAACAAGCTTTCACAATTCTATCTCCTCCTTTTCTACATTTTAAATGATGCCTTTTTCTACATTTTCTCCCCCTTTTGGTAATATAGGCATCAAAAAAGAATTTTCTCCCTCTTTTATGTATGCATGAAATGCAACCTAAAGGAGCTTTGAAGATTATCCAAATGATCATAATGACAAGATATGACACCAAGCTTATTAATCTCAGATTATGACCAAACTAAGACATGTCCAAGTGAAAATAACAAATTTTGCTCATAAGCTAAGTTTTGAAAATGTATCATTTTTAATAAGATTTGACAAGTGCACAACTTAGCAAAGTTTCAAAACTAGAAGCAAAACCACTTAGGGATCAAATGGAAAACCTAGAGTTCAACCTACTCAACACTTTGGGGAATTTTGAAGTGCATATTAGGTCCTTCGAGCTCATTTTTCAATTTATGCAAATTTTCTTTAAAACTTCGAAAAACATAGCGGGGTGCAAATGTTTGACATTATTTGCATTCTTTACCCACTTATGTGTTTGATATTTGCAATTTTTTTTGTTGATTGACTCAAGCCATTTTCGATCATCTCAAGAGTAACTCTTAAGAGAATGATCTTGGTCATACACAATATATTCCAAGTTCATCCCAAATGCAATGGGAGGCAGTCTCGATAATATAAAGTGCTGAGATCAATTTTGCACAAAAGAGTCAATTTTTTAATTTTCAATTTAGCACATATAAGCAATTCAAGGACTCAAATATGGATCAAGCAAATTTCACCCAAGTTGCTATAGGGACTCTAGAGAATTCCAAAATTTCACAATTCATGGTAAAAGCTCTTAGAGAAGAAACTTAGTAAGTAAAAGCAACATGTTTCATCAAGTTTTCATTTAAAGCTTTTAAGTTTTTCAGATTTCAATGAACATTAGCTTGATAAAAGAACTTGGACATATCAAAGCTAGTGATTTTCTTCGAAAGATATAGCATGATGTATTTCACGAAGATTGAGTCAAATGCATAATAGACAAAGCTCATAAAACGAAAAATGCAGTCTAAATGCAATGCATGAACAGATTCCCAAACTCCCCCTCAACAAAAGAATCAATTTTAAGCTCAAATCTGGTTAAAGTTGAGTTATTATCAAGGTTAGGCATAAAGAAAACCCGAATGAACTCAATAATAACCAGAAAAACAGAATGAGGAGAAGAAGTCGAGAAACTGCAAAACTGGATGGCTATAGAGCATAGAAAAGATATAAGAAACTCACTACAGCTTAGACTCACTCTTCCCAAATGACTGACATAGGGAAGCTGACTCTAGATCCTAACTAAGGAGTGCACACAGACCCTGTCTACCCAGGAGGTCCAAAACCTCCTAGACTTAAAAGACTGTGAGGGAACTCAACCTAGAGAGAAGAGAGAACAGCTAATCACGCATGATAGCAACCTAAAGCACAAGATAAGAGGTCCATGCGAGGCATGCCAGAAGTCTAAGTGAGTGAACTCAACTTAAGAAAACAAGCCCAAAGTCACCCTGTAAGAAGAAAGGAAATGGAAGAAAATATATAGTACATAATATACAAACCAGCTCCCCCTCACGAAAAGCCGTAAGGGCTCACGACTCCAAGCTCACTCCTCAAGGCAACAAATGAGCTATCCAAAGGCTTGGTAAAGATATCGCTAATCAAGGTCACTCTCTATGAATCGAAGCGCGATATCTCCCTTCTCTACATGGTCTCTAAGGAAGTGATATCTAATATCAATGTGCTTGGTCCGGAATGTTGCACTGGGTTTTAGCGATGCAAATAGCTGAAGTGTTGTCACGTAAAAGTGGCACACTCTCTATTTCTAACCCATAGTCCCGCAAGGTCGATCTCATCCAGAGCACTGCTACAAAGAATCGGTCTGCAAAGAACATACTCGGCCTCAAAGATGGGACTGCAACCCTGCATCGCTTCCTAGATGACCAAGAAACAAGAGAAGTGCCAATGAATTGGCAAGTGCTGAAGTGCTCTTCCTATCTATCCTACACCAACAAAGTCGGCATCGAAAAAGGCTCTAAGAGATAGACAAGAAGAAGAAGAGTACCAAATACCATAATCGTGGTAGCACGAAGGTACACGAAGATGTGCTTGACGCTTTGGCGGTGAGAGCGCGAGGAGAAGCTTGAAATCGAGCGCATGCACACACAAATAAATGTATGTCCGGCCTCGAAGCGGTGAGGTACAAGAGGAGCCGATCATGCTCAAACCCTTTTGATCAAGAGCTCACCATCCTCATCGGGCTCGAGGACGTAAGTGGTGGCCATAGGAGTCATCACCGCTTCCCATCCGACATGTCAAGCGCCTCAGAGGTCACGGTATATTTGCCTTGATGCAAGAAAGTACCCCGCCGAGTCTGCTTGATTTGGAAGCCAAGAAAGTAGCTCAACTCGCCCATCATACTCATCTCAAACTCTGTACTCATCACATCAGAAAACTGAGAGACAAGAGAATGTGACGAGCCACCAAAAATGATATCGTCCACATAAATCTGAACAAGAAGAAAATGAGACTCATGGTGTCTGATGAACAAAGTTTTGTCTACTATGCCCATTTTAAAGTCATGGCTGAGAAGATAAGACTTGAGCCTCTCATACCATGCTCTGGGGGCCTGCTTGAGTCCATACAGAGCTTTGGAAAGCTTGTATACATGACTCGGAAACTTGGGGTTCTCGAATCCTGGAGGTTGCTTGACATAAACCTCTTCCTCAATATAGCCATTGAGGAATGCACTCTTGACATCCATTTGATAAAGCTTGAAGCCTTTGGATGCAGAAAATGCAAGCAGGATTCGGATAGCCTCTAGCCTAGCTACAGGAGCAAAGGTCTCCTCAAAGTCAAGACCCTCAACCTGAGAAAAGCCCTGTGCAACTAGTCTAGCCTTGTTTCTAATTACAACCCCATCCTCACTCTGCTTGTTTTTGAACACCCACTTGGTCCCAATGACATTATGACCAGATGGGGCTCGACAAGTCGCCATACCTTGTTCCTCTCAAAGTTCTCAAGTTCTCATGCATAGCATTAATCCACGACTCTCGGATAATGCATGAGAAACATCCTTCGGCTCAAAGGAGGCAACGAAGGCAGAGTGAAGGCAGAAAGAGGACAGACCCGATCTTGAGCGGGTGACACGCTCGAACAAATCGCCAATCATCTGATCAGAAGGATGACGTCTCTGAATATGACGTGGAGATCCAAAGAATGTAGTGGCCTCTACCTCTTGAGCAGTAAGAGGTAGGAACAGAGCCACTCACCAAGGAGAGTCGGAAAGCAAGGGTGGTCTCCCTGAGGTGCAGAAATGGAAACAGGAGGCACCTCAGGTGAAGAGGGGACTGGATCCGGTGGAACACCATCATTTCCATCATCCTCATCTTCTTCAAAGATGGTCTCGGAGGGATAAGAAGAGCTCAAACATCGTGTCTAGCTCCCGGCTAGCCTCATCAAAGGTCACATCATAGGTCTCTATGATCCTATGCGCATCAACACCTGCACTTATAGCTACGAGAAGAAGACGAGTAACCTAGAAAGATACCATCGGAAGAGCGAGACTCAAACTTATCTAGGTTACGGACTTCAAGATAAAACACTTGCAACCAAAACGCGAAAATGAGACACACCTGGGCTTTCGCCCATACCTCAACTCATAAGAAGTGCGATGCAAATGTGCTCTCAAAAACACGCGATTAGAAACATGGCAAGCAAGAGCTATAGCCTCACCCAAAACTTCCTAGGAGTCTCTGTACTCATCTAGCATCGCCCTAGCCATCTCAACCAGGTCCTGTTCTTCCTTTCCACTATGCCATTCTCACGAGGGGCGAGGGAGAAGAGAAGCGATGCTCTAAACCGCACTCCACACAAAAACTCTCAAAGTAGGAATTCTTGAACTCCGTGCCATTATCATCACAGATAGCTCAGAATGCACGGGAGCTCAATAGACAACCCATCGACTTGATCCTCGTCAAGCCGGCTCCACTTGCTTGAGCCTTCCTCAATCACTAAGGTAGTTCTTCCCGCTCGGGTAGGCGAACTCCAGCCTTCACAACTTAGGGGCTTCTCACAATCTCCGTTGAGAAGCTCACGCGCACGATCGCCACCAAGCCGCCTAGAGGCGGCAACCTCCAAGAGTAATAAACCTTGACGCTAGCTTGAGGTCGAATGTCGGTGTCTAAAGGCTCAAACACTAAATGCAACACTCAATTTGCTTCTCACACTCACAAATAGAAATTGAATACACACAAGAGTGGAGAACACTTGCTAGAGCTCAAATATCATCAATGAGGATCAAGAGGTGCTCTAGAATGCAGGTGGGGAGGTATTTATAGCCTCCACCAAACTTTCTAGCCGTTGGAGCTCGAATCTGCAGAAAATTGTTTTTCCGTGCTACGCCCATGTAGGACCCAGTAGCACCGGCTCGCTTCAACGGCTAGAACAGTGCATTTAATGCACTTGCCAGAGACCGTTACAGGAAGTCCGGTGCTACCGCCCAACTAGGGCCAGTAGCACCGGGCTCCACTTCATTTTCTTTCTTTGAAAAGAGACCTCTCTGGAATTATAGCACCGGGCTCGGGCGGTGTTACTCGTGAGCCCTGTAGCACCGGATATAATGGTCGGTAGCACCGGGCTCCCAAATGCCCAGAAAAGGTGCTTCTTTGGAATTTTTACACCGGGTGGTGGTCCGGTGCTACCGAAGGTCCGGTAGCACCGGGCCACCATGGGCGGTAGCACCGGGCCACAAAAACACCCCAAAACACGCCTTCTGTGACTTTCATACCAGGCTAAAGTCCGGTACTACCGTGATCCCGGTAGCACCGGGATGCTATGGGCGGTAGCACCGGGTTTCTAGAGATTTGATTTGTTTTAAAGGATTTTCAAGATTGAAACTTATTTATCATTTGGCAACTATTTGAATATGCATTTTGAGCCTTTAAACCCTAAAAAGACATCGAGATAAGCGTCAAGATCCCTCTTAATAGTACGGCCCTAAATCTAGTAAACCGATCTTTCTTCCAAACTCCAAGATCGTCAAAAGACTAAAAAAGAGCCTTATAAATTTACCTTTTCATGATCTTGACATATTGCCGATTGGTTTGAGCCTTCTTTGGTATTTCCATGATTATTAATCTTGGAATTGACCTACTTTCAATATTCTCAACAAAAGCATTAGATCATATAACAAAAGTTGTCATTAATTATCAAAACCAAAACATATCGGGTGCCTAGATGCTTTCAATCTCCCCCTTTTTGGTAATTGATGACAACCCAAAGTGATAATTTGAAATTACAACAGAAGAGAAAGTTTTGCTTCAAGGAATATTTAATCATGATATTTTTTTTTAGCACAAACACTCCCCCTAGAAAAGTGCATATTAATAAAAAAAAATTTGACAGAGTTTGCTTAAGAAATAAGTCCATGGATGAATAAGCAAAGATATTATTTGAGATTGCATAAACAAGAGAATGTTGGAAACAGAAACAACCAAGTATTAAGATTGCAATAGTTTAACCAACCATAAAAAAAAATTCACAATCACACATCATCACATAGACATAGACAAAGTTTCACAACCACACACATCACTTTAACTCACTTCTCCCCCTTTGTCAACAAATACCAAAAAAAGATCGCCAGAAGGCTCAAGGGGCTGGAGGAGCAGGAGGAGGCGGAGTAGATGGAGGTGCACGAGATCCGGAGCGCTGATAGACAACAGGAAGAGATGAGCGAAGCTCGGAGATCGAAGTGTCCACTGAGTCTAGCCGTCCTCGAACCTCCTCAACCATCTGCCGTGTCTAAGCCTGAGCCTCCTCCATCCTAGCAAACCCACTCATCATATCAGTTCTCATGCTAGCCAGGCTGCTCATGAGGTCATTCCTCAATCTGTCAAAGGATTGATCATGCTAACCTGGAGGAACCTCTGAGGCAACTGGGATCTCCTGTGACTGTGGCTGCTGGGAGGATGACTGACCTCTCTGAGAGATTGTCTGAGGGGCTGCCTTGCGGGGTCTGTAAGGCTTGTGGACACCGCCACATCCTCCTCGAAATTCAACCACTCTCTTGATTATCATCATAATGAATGGAGCAAAGTAGATTCTTTTACCTTCGTCACAGGCAGATGAAGCCATTTCTCTGATCATGAAATCCACTACATCAAACTTATGTTTGTTCATGATTTTACTCAGAATATTCCAGGCATACCCTCTAATTTCATCATAGTTTCCGCTCTTAGGATGAATTGTAACTCTAACAATTCTATTTATTAGACTAGCAGAAGGAAACAGATGCGCCATTTTACCTGGACGCTTGACTGAAGCTGAAGGTTCATAGAACTCGAACTTCTTGGCGAGGGGAATAACTCTATCACTGTGCACTCTTGGATACCCACTGTGGTGAATCCCCCAAGCTTCCTCAATCTCATTCTTGGTGACTGTGTGCACTGCGGCATCTGTCATCCAAGTTATGCTCTCATATGACTCAGAAATATGCAGGGTGGCATAAAATTGTTTGATTATATCTTCATTGTAGTCACACTGCTTGCTCACAAAGTCAGACAATCCTGCCCCATGGAACAACTCTGGCACCCCCACAAACAAAGGAATTTTTCTAATATGATCCCAATTAATCCACTTATGATCAGCAAAGTCCTTTTCTTTGTAAATTTCATAAAAAACTTTTTGCTGAAATAAAGTTCTGAATTTATCCTCAGTGGCAGTCCTAGGCAACAAGTATTGATTTGCTGTTCTCAAGGAGAAATACGTGACACCTTTGATTGTCTTCAGATTAGCCGAAGGATCGAAGTCATCAAGATTTTCTTCTTCTTCGGTTTCTTCTCCACTCTGAGATTTATCTATATCCATAGAGTTACTAGCTTCTTCAGTTTCTGACACATGTTGTTTGCCTTTGGATTTCTTGGAGCTGTCACCAGTTTCTTGTCTAACCTTCTATCGGACTTCACGATGTCTTGAAGCTATTGGTATGTTGTCTTCATTGTCAGAATCTTGAGGAAGAGGGGGAGGAGCTCGTCCTCTATTTGCAGCTACTTTAACGTAAGAACCGGAGCCACGAGTCTTAGGCATTGTTACTGGATAAAAAAAATATTCAAAGATTAAGATCAAAGGATATGCCCTAGACACTTAGAGTTTTGTAAAGAAAATCGGAATTTTAGAGCAGCTTATCTGCAAATCCGGTGCTACCGCTTATACAAATCCGGTAGCACGGGCACAAGCGATGCTACCGCACAGGACCCAGAGAGTAATCGCCGACATGATTTGAGCAAAATTTGTTTGAAATCATGATTTAACTGATTTGATTCAGGAAAAGTCTACTAGTAGCAAGAATATCCTTCATCAAATTCATTTCAATCACAATTTCAACAAATTTCCACACATTTTGCTAATGTTTTCACAAAACCCTAAAAAAGGAAAGAGGATGATGCTAGGGCATAAAGAAACAATGGATTTTGAACAAAAAATGGTACCTTTGGGAGATGATCGAGTGAAGATCGAAAGGGTGAAGAGAAGACTTGATTTCCTCGGATGATTTTGAAGAAATTTTGAGAGGGGAACAAAAGGGCTAACGGGAAGAGAGAGAAATTAGAAGGAGCGGTGTGAAGAAGAAGGAGAGGACGGTTGCACCGCACTTGACTTAATCCCCAAAAACCGATAAATCCGGTGCTACCGCGGAATATCCGGTTGCACCGGTCTCCGGTGCTACCGCTCTTGTATGAGCGGTGCTACCGGGAAAGCAGACAAGACAGAGAGAAAAAAATATCCAAAGAAATCAACATTTTTCAATAAAACTTCAATATGCGTTTTTATAAGACATATAATTGCATCCAAAATTTTATAAATTTTCAAGATTTATGGCTTAATTAAGATTTAATCCTTATTTCTTTTTGAGACAAAACACATTATTTGCTATTTAAGGTATGAGAATCATATAAAGAGCTCCCCCTCAACAAGTGCTATATTAAAAGAAATTGAAAGATCTTCAACAAAGCAACAAAAGAAATAATCAATCAATCTTCAAGCAAGATTCTAGGAAAAACTCAAACCACATTAGAGATGTCTATGACATTTAATTCATTCCTCAATTTACAGAACCGAGCTTCATCTAAAGGCTTGGTTAGGATATCCTCTAATTGATCTTCGGTTCTAATGTGACTAATCACTATATCTCCTTTACTAACATGATCTCTCAAGAAATGATGACGGATTTCTATATGTTTAGTTCTTGAGTGTTGGACCGGGTTGTTGGCTATTTTAACGGCACTTTCGTTATCACATAAAAGAGGCATATTTTTAAAATCTATTCCATAGTCCATTAAAGTTTGCCTCGTCCATAATAATTGAGCACAACAACTACCGGCGGATATGTATTCGGCTTCGGCGGTGGATAGAGCTACGGAATTTTGTTTCTTGGAGAACCAAGAAACAAGGGATCTACCTAGAAATTGGCAATTTCCGGAGGTGCTTTTTCTATCCACTTTACAACCCGCATAATCGGAGTCCGAATATCCAATCAAGTCAAAATTAGCACCTTTAGGATACCATAACCCTATATTTGAGGAATGCTTTAAATACCTTAGAATTCTCTTAACGGCTACTAAATAACATTCTTTAGGGGAAGCTTGAAAGCGATCACACATGCATACACTAAACATAATATCGGGTCTAGATGCGGTGAGATAAAGTAGACTACCAATCATAAAGCGATAAAGTTTTGAGTCTACCGGTTTACCTTCCTTATTTAGATCAAGATGCCCGTTGGAAGCCATTGGAGTCTTGATGGGCTTCGAATCTTCCATGCCAAATCTCTTTAGCACGTCTTTCACATATTTGGTTTGACTCACGAAGGTCCTATTCTTGAGTTGCTTGATTTGAAGTCCAAGGAAGAAGCTTAATTCTCCAATCATTGACATCTCAAACTCCCTAGACATCATGTCACCAAATTCTTTGCAAAAGTCTTCGTTAGTAGAACCAAATATAATATCATCAACATAGATTTGGCATACAAAGAATTCTTCATCAATAATCTTTGTAAAGAGTGTTGTATCAATCTTCCCAATTTTAAACCCTTTAGAAAGTAGAAAATCTCTAAGTCGCTCATACCATGCTCTAAGAGCTTGTTTGAGACCATATAGCGCTTTAGAGAGTTTGTAAACATGGTTAGGATATTTAGGGCTTTCAAAATCGGGAGGTTGTTCAACAAAAACCAATTCGGAAATTTCTCCATTTAGAAAAGCACTTTTTACATCCATTTGAAATAATTTAATATCAAAACAAGATGCAAAAGCGAGTAGAATTCTAATGGCTTCTAATCTAGCCACGGGAGCAAAGGTTTCACCAAAATCCAAACCTTCAATTTGAGTAAAACCTTGAGCTACCAAACGGGCCTTATTTCTTACTACAATACCATTTTCATCTTGTTTGTTTCGGAATACTCATTTTGTGCCTATTACATTGTGATCCTTGGGTCTTTCCACTAAGGTCCAAACATCATTTCGGGCAAAGTTATTTAGTTCTTCATGCATTGAATTTACCCAATCCGGATCATCTAGAGCTTCATCTATGTGAGTAGGTTCAATAGAAGATACAAAGGAGTAATGTTTGCAAAAAGAAGCAACACGAGATCGAGTTTGAACAACCTTACTAACATCACCCAATATTTGATCTATTGGATGATCTTTGGAGAGCCCGTGATGAATTCTTTGAGGTAGAGCTTGTGTTGATTGATCATTCTCCTTTTCATCCACATCAATAGGTTGAACTTGGCTTGACGGAGCGGAAGTGGTGGGTTCAACTTTAGTGGATGAGGTTGGATCTTGTTTATCCTCCTTTGGTTTTATGTCTCCAAGTGTCATGTTCTTCATTGCTTCTCTTAGACCTTCTTCACCTACATCATTCAAATTTTCTTGCTCTTCTTGAGAGCCATTAGTTTCATCAAACTCAACATCACAAGTTTCTTCCACAAAACCTTTATTTTGTTGAATACACGATAAGCTTTGCTATTGGAGGAATATCCAAGCAAGAAACCTTCATCACAACGACTTTGGAATTTTGAAAGTCGAACACCCTTTTCAAGATATAACATTTACAACCAAAGACTCAAAATAAGAAATATTAGGTCTTCTTCCAATGAGAAGCTCATAAGAGGTCTTTTTCAAGAGACGATGCAAATAAAGCCTATTAGTTGCATGGCAAGCGGTATTAATGGCTTCCGCCAAAAACTATCTGAGGTGCCATACTCATCAAGCATAGTTCTTGCCATTTCAATTAATGTTCGATTTTCCGCTCCACAACTCCATTTTGCTCCGAGTGTAAGTAGCGGAAAGTTCGTGCTTTATTCCAAATTCATCACAATAATCTTCATTTTTTGTATTTTTGAACTCGGAACCATTGTCACTACGAATCCTCTTAATTTTAAAATCAAATTCATTTTGAGCCCTTTTTGCAAAGTTTTTAAAGATACCGGAGGTTTCGGATTTATCATCTAAAAAGAATACCCATGTATACCTTGAAAAATCATCAACAATGACTAAGCAATAAGGATTTCCTCCAATGCTCTTATAGGTTGTTGGGCCAAACAAATCCATATGTAAGAGCTCTAATGGTCTAAATGTGGACATGATACTTTTTGAAGGATGAGAACTAGCAACTTGTTTTCCGGCTTGACAAGCACTACAAAGTCTATTTTTCTCAAACTTCACATCTTTCAAGCCCACAACTAAATCATTTTTGAAAAGCTTTTTGAGTTGGATCATCCCAACAAGAGCTAGTCTTCTATGCCATAACCATCCTAGGGATGTCTTTGCAATTAAACAAGTTTGAAGGCATGACTCATTTGAGGTGAAATCAACCAAATACAAATTTCCAAATCTAAAACCTTTGAACACCAAAGAATTATCATTTTCTTTAGAAATTACTACACCATTCTTAGAAAACATGCAAGTAAGACTTAGATCACAAATTTGAGCAGCCGATAACAAATTAAAATTTAAAGTTTCTACCAAAGAAACATTTGAAATAGAAAGATCATTTGAGATAGCGATTTTGCCCAAACCCAATACCTTTCCTTTGCTATTGTCACCAAATGTGATCTTGTCGTTTTGCCCATTTCCTACTTCAAAGGTGGTGAACATCTTCCGGTCACCGGTCATATGCTGAGTGCATCCACTATCCAACACCCAATGCCGTCCTTCGGTCTTGTAGTTCACCTTAAAATCTCCTTTAGCCATAAGGCACAAAGGAGTGTCGAGGGGTGATGAAGTCTCCTCAATAGCAATGCCGGCAAGACCCTTCTTCTTTGGAGGTGTGTCATCTTCGGAAGAGTCGGAATCCGAGTATTCTTCCTCGGAGTTCCATTCTCCAATGTGAGTCTCGCCTTTACCATCCTTGTTCAATTTCTTGAAGAGCTTCTTCTTCCCATGAAAGAATTTCTTCTTCGAAGGGGACTTGTCTTTGTCGTCCCTTTTCTTTGGATATTTTGAGGCAATATGTCCCTTTTCATCACACTCATAGCACCGAATATTTGCATATCGGTTGGTGCTAGAGTATTGTCCCTTCTTGAATTTTTGGGGACCACTTCCACTTGAACGCTTTTTCATGAATTTTCTCATTCTTCTTACAACAAGGGTCATTTCCTCCTCGGTGTCTTCATCATCATCGGAGTCATTAAGCATTTCATCACTTGACTCCGCCTTTGCCTTGAAGGCGATGTTCTTCTTCTTCGAAGAGCTTTGCTCCAAAAGCTCTTCCTTGTCCTTCTTGTAAAGCTCGTTGGTTATGAGATTTCCAAGAAGTCCCGTTGGCGTCATTCTTGGCAACTCCGGTGAGTTGAGAAACAACGTCACCAATGTCTCATATTTTTTCGGAAGAGCCCTAAGCATCTTACGAACAATGTCAAAATCGGTTAGTGATGCTCCAAGGCCCTTGAGCTCATTTACTATGTTGTTCAACCGTGAATACATCTCATTGATGTTTTCATGAAGCAACATAATAAAACTCTCGTATTTGATTCGAAGCATATGCAATTTGGCTTCCTTGACCGAGGATGTCCCCTCATGAATTTCCGAGAGGGTCGTCCAAATCTCATGAGCGGTTTCAAGATTGCTCACTCGATTGAACTCATCCGCGTTCAAGGATCCAAAAAGAGCATTCATAGCTTGAGCATTAAGATGAGTGTTTCGCTCCTCTTGGTCATTTGTGAGTGTGGGATTAACCCCCGGAGTGAAACCCTCAACTACAATTCTCCATATGCTTGGACTCATGGCCTTAAGATAAACGGTCATACGAATTTTCCAATAAGCATAATTTGTACCATCAAAAAATGGCGCCTTGCCTATCGACACCACATCGCTAGCCATCCTTACTCTCTAGGCGGTGAAGCCCCCAAAAGAGAGTCCAAGCTCTGATACCACTTGTAGGATCAAGGATAACCGACTAGAGGGGGTGAATAGGAGGTTTCTAAATTTTCTCAACACAATTTAGAAATTATAAATAACACTACGAAATTTAAATATGAATATGAAGAACACACTAAAGTCTCTAGCAAAGCTTGAGATGCTATGACAATACAAGTGAAGCAAATATACTTATGAGCACAAATATTATGAGGAGTATGGTATTAACCAAATGGATTTTCAACAATCAAGAATACCAAGCACAATAAAATAGGAGACAAAGAATTTTGACCCGTGGTCTCGGAGACTTGCCGGTCTCCCCTACTCCACGTTGAGGTGACTTGATCCTCGTCAAGCCGGCTCCACTTGCTTGAGCCTTCCTCAATCACTAAGGTAGTTCTTCCCCGCTCCGGGTAGGCGAACTCCGGCCTTCACAACTTGCCGGGGCTTCTCACAATCTCCATTGAGAAGCTCACCGCGCACGATCGCCACCAAGCCGTCTAGGAAGCGGCAACCTCCAAGAGTAATAAACCTTGACGCTAGCTTGAGGTCGAATGTCGGTGTCTAAAGGCTCAAACACTAAATGCAACACTCAATTTGCTTCTCACACTCACAAATAGAAATTGAATGCACACAAGAGTGGAGAACACTTGCTAGAGCTCAAATATCATCAATGAGGACTAAGAGGTGCTCTAGAATGCAGGTGGGGAGGTATTTATAGCCTCCACCAAACTTTCTAGCCGTTGGAGCTCGAATCTGCAGAAAATCTGTTTTTCCGGTGCTACCACCCATGTAGGACCGGTAGCACCAGGCTCTGCTTCAATGGCTAGAACAGTGCATTTAATGCACTTGCCAGAGACCGTTACAGGAAGTCCGGTGCTACCGCCTAACTAGGGCCGGTAGCACTGGGCTCCACTTCATTTTCTTTCTTCGAAAAGAGACCTCTCGGAATTATAGCACGGGCTCGGGGCCGGTGCTACGTGAGCCCGTAGCACCGGATATAATGATCGGTAGCACGGGCTCCCAAATGCCCGAAAAGGTGCTTCTCGAATTTTACACGGGTGGTGGTCCGGTGCTACCGAAGGTCCGTAGCACCGCCACCATGGGCGGTAGCACCGCCACAAAACACCCCAAAACACATATTCGTGACTTTCACACGGGCTAAAGTCCCAGATTACCGTGATCCCGTGAGCACCGGATGCTATAAATGAGTACCGGGTTTCTAGAGATTTGATTTGTTTTAAAGGATTTTCAAGATTGAAACTTATTTATTATTTGGCAACTATTTGAATATGCATTTTGAGCCTTTAAACCCTAAAAAGACATCGAGATAAGCGTCAAGATCCCTCTTAATAGTACGGCCCTAAATCTAGTAAACCGATCTTTCTTCCAAACTCCAAGATCGTCAAAAGACTAGAAAAGAGCCTTATAAATTTACCTTTTCATAATCTTGACATATTGCCGATTGGTTTGAGCTTTCTTTGATATTTCCATGATTATTAATCTTGGAATTGATCTACTTTCAATATTCTCAACAAAAGCATTAGATCATATAACAAAAGTTGTCATTAATTATCAAAACCAAAACATACCGGGTGCCTAGATGCTTTCACTCTCCAGCGACCTAATTTGGTTGCCGAACTTTCCAGAACATGCTTATAGCCGCACTTTGTCCTTGGGCTCCAAATTAGACTGAAAAAAGGTTTTAGGACCTTGAGAGGTAGTCAACATAGGCCCGATGCCAGCCCATGCAGGGGCCTAGCAGGCCAAGTTCCCATAGCTTTTGGGCTTTATAACTTTTGTGCCCGAGCTCTGATTTAAACAAATAATATATGTATTTTGATCGTTTTGACTAGATGGATATTATGGTAACCTCCTATCTGTCATTTGTTGAAGATAATTTTTGTCATATTTTCCAAGGAAGCTCTTTGTCAGTCTATTCCTCATACATCACTATAATATCCAACATGCTCGGGAATCATTACGGTTAGTTGCCAAATGTCACAATTAAGCACAAAATATCACATAAAGCAATGATAAATGAGCTAGAAAAGTATATAAAGTAGAGCATCAACACCTTCGCACTACCAGCCTATAGCCCTTGAGGGCCAACCCACATGACATTAGCACCGCACGGCCGCATGCGCGCAACCTGCCAAATTCCAAACGGCACGAACTGAGAGAGGTAAGCAGGAAAAGGTAGTGGAGTACTGGAACTGGAGTGGAGGAGGTAGAGGAAGATCCTGAGGAGAGGCTAGTTTGTACAAGCGCAAGAGTGCTCACCGCTTATAAATAGATCTATTCATAAGAGCATGTACAATAAAACCACGTCAGCTGGCTCTTAACCTGTACACATCAGCTTTGGTCTATGTGGAGGAGTGAAAAAAGAGGAAAGAGGAGAGAGTTGGCTCTTATTTAGTAGCCAGCTTTGCACAGGAGTATAGGTAGATCATTTATGTACAAGAGAGAGAAGATAGTTATTGCACAGCATCTAAAGACAAATTTTAGAGACAATTATTATACAAACTGGCTTTTAGCTTACTATTAGCCAGTAGTTGACTTTGCTATTGTACTTACCCTAAGCCCGACTTGATTTTTGTAAGCTCAGATCGAGCCTAACGTCTAACCAGGATTCGGCCTGTGGGCCCGACCCGAGACCTAAAAAAGTTGAGATGTCCCGCAAATAATTTAAAATAATATTTTTATTTGAGAATCGAAAAGGGAATTAAATATTAGTTTATTCCAAAAAAATAGGAAATTCAGGCTTTTTCGGGCTTTGGTCTCGGACTAGTCGGTCTCTGACGAGCTCGAACCTGACCATTCCAGGCCTGGCTAGAAGCCTGTTTTGACCAGTGTTAACAATTTCGATTTGGCGAAAATCGGAAATCGGAAATATCGAACCGAAAATCGGTAAAAGATCGTAGAGTTTCAAAATCAAAATTTTTGAAAAAAAATTCAAAAATCGACCGTTTCCATGGAAAATCGCCCGATTTCCATGAAAAATCGACATACTAGTTGAACTCATTTGGTGGTCGATTTTTTTAAGCGATTTTCGTCAAAAATCAAGCGATTTCGACCGATATACGACGCATAATTTTTTTTTAAAAAAAATTGAATTGACCGGTTTATCGAGCGATTTTAGAAGCCGAGCCGTGGCGATACGGGCGAAAATCACGAAAATCGAGCGATTTTCGTCGATTTTTTGAACCCTGGCTCTGACTTCACGTTTGAATAGGTCTACTTATAAAACCCCTGGCCTAACTCTTCAACGGTTTCCAAATTCGAGCTCAAACGCTCTCTTAATTAGATGCTACATTTCTGCAATCTAGTTTGGCTAAGTTAATCAGACGCTAATCAAGAATCATTTTTTAAAATAATACATTTTTTAAAATAATTTTACAAAAATAATATGCCGAGAAAAAAAATAAAAAAATACACCTCTGTCGCCATTAAAAATAACGACAAAAGTTCTCTCGTCATTTTAATTGACAACAGACACTTGAATTGGTCGAAATAGGTATGTTTTGTCACAAATTGAATTGGCTGATAGATTATTTTATCGTAGATTTATTTGGTCGACAAAGTTAAGGCTTCTATTGTCAATTGAAATAGTGAAAGAGATATATTTTTGTAAAAAAAAATCAGCATATTATTTTTATAAAATTATTTAAAAATATATTATTTAAAAAAATTCTGGTAATCAACGCTATGGTCTGGAATTTTTGGGTAATTATAATTCACGATGAGGTAAAAAATGTCCACAATATAAGTAAGGACCAAGTAAAATAATGCGTGATAGTGTGGATACACAACCAAAACTAGCACGGGAAATTGCAATCTCGAGGGGGAAAAAAGTTGTGCACAATAAGTAAGATCGAGTAAAATCAAGTGAGTGATTTCTTGTACATTCTTTTATTTTTAAAAGATTAGCAGAAGCTCTTCATTCATTCAAGAGATGAGGTAAAAACAAAAGTCCGATAACAGCTTAAGAAAGACAACAAAAAGAGAGCTTAAACATAAGCATAGCTCAAGAAACGACTTTAACCAAAGATAAACCAAAACAAAACAGAAACAAACGATGAAACTCTAAGTGAGTACTAAGACACCTTTAATCTATTTGAAACGGTCATTAAGTCCACGAGAAAGACTGTATAGATATCATACTAACTTTAGTTGGCTCCTTTTACTTACGTTTCTGTTATCTGGTTGAACACCGTCCTCGTACGATTCTTAGTGTTAGTTTCAGGGTGGGAGGCTTCTTCAGCTATGCTGCCGCCTCCGCTGCTGTTCGAGCCGGCCGCGACCGCTGGCCCGCCGTACGGGTGCGGGCCGCCGCCCCCCGCGTGCTCGAACTCCGTGGTGGACGAGCCGGATGAGCTCAGCCCCTCGTTGTGCAGCATCGTCTCGATCTCCTTCACCACCGAGCTCATCGTAGGCCGCCTCGACGCCGACTCATCCACGCACTCCATGGCCAGCTGCACGAACCTCCTGAACCCGGCGTTCTTGGCGACGTCATGGATGGCCGGGTCGACGATGCCCTGCAGGCCGTAGTAGTCGTGGTCGTTGGGGTCTGTGGCCGTCCTGAACTCCCGGACGATGTACCTGCCCTTGGCTATGGGCGCCCTGCCGCTTAGCAGCTCTAGCATGACGACGCCGAAGCTGTACACGTCGCTCTTCTCCGATAGCTGTTGCGTCATGTAGTATTCTGGGTCCAAATAGCCCTACAAAATGAAATGTAACCAACAATGACAAGAGTAGCCAATGGGATTTGGGAAAGGATTAGTACTAATTGATAATGTAAGGAAATCGAAGCATTTACAAGTGTTCCTTTCACTTGAGTAGAAACATGGCCCTTTTCGGTGTCTGCAACTAGCTTTGACAGGCCAAAATCAGCAACCTTTGCTTTAAGACTGTCATCTAAAAGGATGTTTGTGGACTTAACATCTCTGTGGATAATTGGTGGATCGGCGAGTTCATGAAGGTATGCTAGTCCTCTGGCTGAGCCAAGAGCAATCCTGAGCCTCTTCTTCCAGTCCAGGTAAATTCCTCTTGCTGCATGACATGTAGATTGCGAGGTGTAACAAGGGAAAAGAAACAGAGAAATACATTTGTTTAAGAACATAACTATGTTTTGTGTACATACCTTGCAAGTTCTCTCGCAATGTCCCGTTGGAAACATATTCATACACCAGCATCTGCTCCCCTTGTTCATAACAAAATCCTATCAGGCTTACCAGGTTCCTGTGATGAACTCTGGACAGCAGTTCAATCTCATTCTTGAACTCCACTGCACCTTGCTTTGATCCATACTCCGCTCGTTTTATTGCAACCCTTGTTCCATTTACAAGCATTCCCTTGTAAACCTTTCACATGAGGAGAATCAGTACGTCAGTTGTATGTGTAAAACCCCTCTGAGAACGTTAATAGATGACTATATGGTTGTTTACCTTTCCATAAGCTCCCGATCCTACCTCATGATTTTCTGAGAAATTGTTGGTGCAATTCTTCAGTTCATCAAAAGAAAAGAACCTTGCTCCTTTCAGCTGTGGAGCACCACCACTATCTTTTTGAGCAATTCCCCATGAAGCTTAAATTTGGATATGCATGAAGTAGAAAATCAGTAAAGTTTCAGCAAGCTATTTGTCATTTTTCTGGTTATTATTGCTTATAGGCATTTGGTAGCTATACTTTTGTTGTCAGAACCATTTGTTTGAACGGTTTGTAAGCTTGGGCACATAACCATGGGATTGAAAAAGAACATGGGGGCTCGTTTGCTGTGTTGTGTTATACTATGATGCGTAACTAGTCAGTTATATGCAATCTTTGTCAATTCTAGTTATATATTTTTGTCATGTCTCTCTGGCAGCATTAACAGCTACATAGTGGAATTGCAATGCATATTCTTTGGAGCCTTACCAAAAGAATTTGCTGGTCCTGATAATTCCTTCCTTTTCTTTTGTAGTAAAGCAAATATTGCCATGGAAATTAGTGCGATTGGAAGAAGACCGCAGGCTACTGCAATTCCAGCTATAGCGCCTTTACTCATTTGAGATTTCCCACTGCCACCACCACCTGGGACAGGAAATCCAAATGAATTTCCTACTTCAATATAAACATAATCAGATTGATGAGATTTAAATACCTGCAAAGGGGGTATATGAATCTGCAATGAAGTAATAAGGTCCAAAATTTTGTGGTGGCTTATAAGTTTGGTTGCTGAGATCAAAGCCAATCCTTGTCAGTTCTGACAGGTTAAAAGATGTCCCAGTCGATGGAAAGAGGCTCACTTGAACTTGGAGGTAGTCATCACTGTTGAAATGGACATCAGAAAGGAAAACTGCACCAGGGCGCAGTGCCAGCTCTGTCCAGAGGCTAGTTTCCAATTGCTGAAAATTCGCACTGTTGCTCAAGTCTGCAAACAATGGCGCCCTGAAGACCATCTTACCCATGTAAGGATAGGCACAACTGCAAGTTGCAGGGTCTAGACTTTGATCACTGGAACATGAAGTGGGACCACATTGGGTTACACTAGTAGTGTATGCTACCATGTGCTCTTGCTGAAGGCTGCAAAAGAAGCTATTGGAGAATTCTGAATCCAAGCACACAGGATTCCCCACAAGTCTGCCAATAGGTGAAAAAGGCAATGCTAGTGAATAAATGGAGGAGAAAGGAAATGTGTAGATATTGGTTTTAAAACATGCAGGTACTACTCACACTAGTGTTTTGTTGTAGCTTTCTGTTACATTGGCCGCAACTATACGATTGTTTAGGAGATTCACACTCTGCAGTTGTTGGCTGATGTTTCCAGTCATCTCAAATGTCCCGTTCAATGCGTTATTGCTTAGTATACTGTCTGATCAGTGACAAAAATAGGGCAAACATGAGAAACTTCTATGCTCACTATAATTCATTTCTGTTATATATCGCCAGAAAATTACACTTGCTGCAGTTGGGGCAAGGTGAAGAGCCTTTTGGGAACCTGACCGGAGAGTCCTCCAGAAGCTATTGCTCTGCATATTGAGGTGTCAAGGTAACAAGATTTAACTGAAGGAGAAACATAGTACTGCTAGTTACTACTGTGAGGGAACGTGAGATGATCAAATAGTGCATGGGCTTAATTAACTCACACTGAAGCAAGAGATTTTAAAGTCGAGAACCAGGCTGGTGGTACTGACAGATCAAACGAATTGTTGCTTAAATCCCTGGGTGTGCAAAGAAAATTCATTAGTAATCATCAGAACAGTCTACAGTAGAGGACAATGCAGAAAAGAAGCAACACAGAAGCTTCTTACACCACGTTTAGTTTGGTCAGGCTACTGAGATCTGGCATTGTTCCACTCAGCTGGTTGTCTGCTAAATTCCTGCAGAAAAGAACTATGCCATATGAGATATGTTGTTGTAACAAATATAAATATCTTACTCATTTTGGTTGTGGGGGATCACAATTCACACATCACTTACAGGCCATTTAGGTTGACTAGGTTGCTGATGTTGGTTGGAACTGCTCCAGTGAACTTGTTCTTATCTAATCGGCTATTGAAGATGCAAAGGAGGTCAACAATAGCAACTAGAATATGTTGGAAGAAATACCAATGCCCAGATACTTACAGAACTTGGAGGGTTGTGATGCCACCAAGCTCAGCAGGGATAGGACCAGACAATTGATTGTTGTCCAATAATCTGATGAAGATCAGCAAAGTAGTCAGTATAACATGTGCAGTGCTATAAGAGGTACTGACAATGGAAACTGGTGCTATCTTACATGTGTACAAGGCTCATGCTTGAGTTGAAGAGGCCGATGAGAGTACCAGTTAACTTATTCTTGTTGAAATGGCTGTTGATTGATCCGAAAGAAGGATCAACGTGGTATGGAAGTGAGTTAAAACCTAACACACTTACATGGATCATGCATTCTTGATTCAGGCTGAAGGAAGAAATGTTAAGAGGGACTTACAAATGTTTGGTGTGTGTAAGTAGGTTAAGTCCTGGAGAACCAGTTGATGAAATTGGAATAGGTCCAGAGAGCTGGTTATCTGCCAAGTCTAGCCAAAAGAGGTCGGAGAGTAGGCCAATTGATGCAGGAATTCTGCCTGTAAAGCTGTTTGAATTCAGTGCCCTACAGAGATTATTGCAGAGCCAGTTTATTTCAACAGTTCAGCAAAAGTAGCAGCAGAGCTGAATATCAAATAACGATACATCTGTGTCTAATAGTTCTTACAAGAACGAGAGCTGCACCAAGTTTCCTAATTCTTGGGGAATGCCTCCTGTGAAGCTGCAGCCAGCCAAGATTCTGAGAAGCACAGTTCATTAGGGTAGGTCTACTGAATGCTGTATGTACAATATAGATATGGATTTGCACTTAGGGTCATGCAGGGTGTACAGTGTTGTAAGCTGCCTGAGGTTCCCGATCGAAGCAGGCAGTGGACCACCAAGACCAATGTTGAAGGAGAGGTCCCTGCATGCACCCTAACATATGAGCAAAAACAGTATCTTATATCTTGTGGTGGTAAATTAGCCATTTTTTTTCCTGAACTTGATACACATCATTTAATACCCGATTTTTATTTTGATAACATAGTTGAAGTCTGTTATGTTATTTTTTTTAATAATATGTCCTTGTTAAAATTTAAAAAGCTCGGTATGATTACATGCAGGAAACAAAGAAGTTGTGTTTCGGACTTTTATGATACACTCTAACATTTGAACCAGAAAATACTATTATTAATGGCGATTTATAAACTTTAAAGTTTTATGGGAAGGTAACTCACAGGTAAACAAGCTCACTGAGTTGGCCTATACTGTTGCTTAATGTGCCTTGAAGGCTAATGCTTGATAGCCTCCTGGAACATGGAGTCAAAGTTAAGAATTGGATGATAAGTGAAACTGAAACATCATTAGTTAGTACTCACAGTGATGTCACTCGCCCTTTGTTGCACATAACCCCATCCCACCGTGCACCGCAGGGATCATTTGATCCTTTCCAGCTTGGTGGGAAGTTCTGCCATCCGCTTATTAGAGACTGGAGAGCAGCCACTGAAAATTTGTATCCTTGTTATTATTATTCTGGCATTATACAGATCACTGACTTGAATTATATTCTCATTTGTAGGGTGGCATGTCTTCCTTATATTGTTATCTGCTCTGCATTGTGCTACTTTTATGCAAACAAAAATGAGAAAAATCATAAAATTGGAGAAAGACAGAAAAGAGATGATACTCATTGAACTATTTGATATGGTGGTTATGACAGTACTATTCCATTATGTAGTTGAAAATAAAGATACACTAAACCGTGCCATTTCTTTTTTTAGATAGAACAATGTTGTTTTTTGAATATTTATGTGGCTTGTCATCTTCAAGATGTCCAAGCTACATCTTCGCAAGGAAAGTAGTCTAAGAAGAGAAAGGAGCAGGAACTAGGTTTATCATACTTACCATCTTGAGAATCTGTATCACAGAATCCTGCAGGAATCCTGGCTAACAACATGAACAGCAGAAGAATCTTCCACAGTGCCTCCATTCTGAGAGCCTATGGCTAACACGAACTGCAAAACTGGTTATGAATACTTCTTTGTAAGAAGCCAAAGGGAGGAGCCTTCTAAGATGAACACCAAACCCTTACTCTTTGAAAGAACTTTTTTTGAGTAGGAATGGGTCAACCCAATCTGCACTTGCTTGCATATTCCTCATGAGATTTGGACCAGCTGCAAATTTTGTTGTCAAACTGGAGAAATATCCAAGGCAATGGGAAAGCAAGTAAAACAACGAAATTGCATAAGGATTACTGACTCTTCCATTGATGTTATTTCTGAGGACCTTCACGGGTCTAGGTTTTGTTTCGATCTTTGGTGGTTTGATTCAAGTCACAGCTTTCATCCAACCAACATGTTTGCTTTAAACTAAGAAATCCGGATGTGCTTGGGAAAACTGGTGGTTGGCTTTTCTTGATTGAAGTATGGCAGCCTGTGCATGCTTACAGTCCGTAACAGAATGCTGTTGTGATGATGTTATTCTTGTTATTTTATAATATAATTCTTTGTAAGTAGTTGATACTGTTCTTGTTCGTTGGTACAGCATATGTCGGTGTGGACTGAAATAACAATGTCAATGCTTTGGAAGCTCTGATATTGGCGAAGTTATTAGTTTTTTCTTCTACTCTTTGTTCAAGGTACTTTCTTGTTTTGCCCCTGCTCTTACTTTAACTTTATTTAGAGGTAAAATTTCCGTATTATTAATTTTTTAGCATGGATGGCTTTGAATTATCCCATTTCCTCAAACGGACGCAAGTGGGCATTTTAAGTAGGGACTAGATTTCTCCATTGCTGTTTCCAAAAAAAAAAGTGCATCGAACATGCACTGTGATAGAGAAATAGTAATGGAATTATCTTTTTATGATAACCTGGGTTATCAGTTTAATTAGACAAGAAAATAAAATGTAAGATTTAGAGAAGTGTCGTCAGTCTCGCAGCGATGGTATCACTCATCGAGGTACCTAACCTGTCCGGGATCCAGACAGGCACCTCTCGCTAGTTTTGGAGTTCATTATTCAGCGTTTTAGAACTTACTTGGTACAGTTACGGGTACCGTTAGTATTTTGAGCGAAAAATAATCGTAATGCCCTTATAACCAATAGCCAGAGCCCAGCAGTAAAAACCCAAAGGCAGAATGGTCATGTGCCCACAGTAAGAGGTAAATAAAGATAGGCATTGCCAACCGAGTGGCCACCCCAAAGCCAGCACATTTACAGCCATCTCAGACACAAACCGAAGCCAATAGCCAGTGCTTCCATTCCTCTCCAGAACACTAAAGCACAGCCAGCACAAACCTCCCAGTGCTCCCACGGTCCCACCAAAGCAAGCAGGCAAGTCGGCCAGAGGAAGCCGACGTCCAGAAGAAGAAGGGGTCCAAAAGAGGCCACTAGAAGAGCAGGTGAAGTCATCCAAAAGAGGAAGTGGAGAACCGCCAAAAGGGGAGATAGTCCAGAAGCTAGCTCAGCCAAGGAGGCAAGCACAACATCTGCCACTTCTTCCTCCCGTCGTCAACCTCAACCACCCGTGTCTAGCTTTCCAACCGATCACAGGTGCACACTGCCACTAGTAAAGATAGTAGCAGTAGTACCAGCTTGTATGCACAAGTGGTAAATCGGGGCATTAGACAGCCAATGCGGTAGGGTAGGAGATAGATCGGGTCATCCCCGGGGTTATCAGTAGTTGGGATAGCCTTAGGGATAGTGTAGTATATGTTCTTTCATGAGTAAATCAACCACCCCAACGTTCATCCTAGAACCCCCATTCTCAAGCAGAAAGCAGCAAAAGTAAGCAAAACAAAAATCATCAAAAATGGATGTGGGTAGAACCCTAGTTAGTAGAGGTAGAAGAAGGGGGAAGGTGATGTTAGAGATAATCTTGACATGCATTAGTTAAAGAGATAAAATTGAGTTTCACTTTTAGAAGATTCAAACTCCGTAAGTTTGGACTGAGTTTGTTAGCAGATAGAGTTTGTTAGCTAGTCGGTTATGTACTCATCTATATATATATCAATGAAAACTAGAAAAGTCTGAGTAGTTGCGTAGGACAAAAAAGTTTTTGGTATTCTGTTCCAACAATTATTATCAGAGCTTCAGATTCAAAACCCGAGCCGCTGCCTCGGGAGGAGGAGACTCCCGGGGCGGCCATCTCACAGCAGCCATCTCAGGAGCTCTGCAAGGCGGCTGGCAGGCGCGGCGGGTGGAGCGCATTGGCGGCGACTTCGGGTGGTGGCGTCGGTGCCGAGGCAACGTCGGCGTCCTCCAACGACTGGGCGGCTGACAAAGAAAAAAAGAGAAGCTGCAGCGCTTCTCGGCGGCTGTGCAAGCGCAAGATAGCAGACTCTTTCCTTCCTGGTGTGCAGCACACAACAAGGCGTGTGGCTGCAGTAGTTGTACATGCAGTGAGCGACAGCAAGAACCTTCCCGTGAGGTTGCATGCAACAATTCTACGGCGCTGTGCTAGCCAACAACCGAAGAAAAAAAAGGGCATGCAGAATTTGCTCCAGCAGGAAGCGAGTTGTCCTCTGAGTCTGCTATAGCGTGAGGATAAAGGAGAGCTTGCGTCACGTGAGTACTTTATCCTGTCGGCGGTACAGGAAGCGAAAGAAAATAAGAAGAGGCCGAGCTCGTGTTAGTTGTGTCTATAAGATACAGTGTGATCGTGTGAATTTTATGTGAGTTGTGTCTATAAGGTGTGCGAGTTCCTTCAGAGATGACTTGCGTACTAAAAGAGATCATGTTGCACGAGAAGATCAAAAGGAAGCCGCTGCCTGTGCTAAGTTGAGCTCGTGGGAGATGTGTCCGGGACATCCATCCTATGTCGAGTCCATCAAAGTTGACTCCGGGGTGTTGAGGAGGTGTGTTCGCCGTCCAAAGACAAGAAGGTCGAAGATGAGACCAAGACGTTGAGGAGATATGTTCGCCGTCTTGATTTAAGTAAGATGAGTCTGGGATGTTAAGGAGATGCGTTCTCTATCCTGTGTCGAGTTTTGTGTTGGGCAAATCGTAGTTGAGATCTATTGCCTCAAAGAATAAGAGTCGATGTGTCGAGATTAGGGGGGAAATGTTAGAGATAATCTTGACATGCATTGGTTGAAGAGATAAGATTGAGTTTCAGTTTTAGAAGATTCAAACTCTGTAAGTTTGGATTGAGTTTGTTAGCAGATAGAATTTGTTAGCTAGTCGGTTATGTACTTATCTATATATATAGCAATGAAAACTAGAAAAGGCTGAGCAGTTGTGTAGGCCAAAAAAAAAGTTTTTGGTATTCTGTTCCAACAGGTGAGCTGGTCGGCCATGGCCGGCGTGCCATGGAAAAAAGGGAGTTGCGCAGCTAGGAGCCGAGGCAGTGCGGTCGCAAGGCGGCGGGCCGGTGCCTGCACGCGCCAGCGAAGCCGCGAGCAGGCCAGAACGGGTCGGGCCCGAGCAGCGAGAGCTGGACCGGCACTGAGCCGCCAGGGAGAAGCAGCCGGCCGGTGGAGAGGAGGCATAGGCGAGGAGGCGCAGTAGGAGAGCAGGAGAGGGAGGCGCGAGAGGCAGAGGAAGAGGAGATGAGGCCGTGGAAGGGAGCTGCGGCCGGGAGGAGTAGGGGAGGAGAGCAGTGGAGACGAGAGGGATCGACCAAAGGAGCTGAAGGCCAGAAGGAGATGCGGCCAAGGAATGCTTCGGCCAGAATGGCAAGAAAAGGGGGGAGCTGGCCGAAAGAAAAAGGAAAAGAAAAGAAAGGAGAGAGGAGAGAAGGAAGAGAAAAGAAAAAGATAAGGGAAGAAAGAAAAGAAAGAAGAAGAAGTAGAAGGAAAAATAGATCAGAGAAAAGAGAGGCTAGAAAAATAACTCGACCCGCGGACCGCGTTGATTTTGGAATCAAACTGCGGATCGCGTGAAAATCTATAACGTGTACGGGTATTAATCAATTCACGCCAAAATAAAATTTGAATGACAAATCATCAAACCGGTTGGAAGCCAATTAAAATTAATCCATCTTGATGGCCCTAGTAATATTTTCTATTTCAGGTTTCGACCTGAATCGTCCCGCCAATCAGAACCAACCTTCGAGCGAGGTCAAACCGTCAAATATTATTCCAGGCAAGATTCTTTGATCATCTCTTATTAAATGATTTTCAATGCTTTCGTATAGTAAGCATATCATCACTGCATCAAAAATTTACTTTCGAATTGAATGATGGAATTGGGATGTGATTTTGAAAAAGGATGAAACGATGGAATTGTGTTGTGTTTTGGAAATGGTTGAAATGATGTTTAGCGTCCACGGAAGGAGTCGTGGATCTATTATTAGTGATAAGTATGGTGGGTAGGGGGCGCCGATGAGAAGAAGAATTGCCGGTGGGACCATCTACATAAGCTATAATATAAGGTCAAACACCTACACTCGGGCAATGAGCCGTATTTCAGTATCAATCATAGCGAGATAAATCGCTGTCAGAAAAGGTTGTTCTATGAAAGTATTATGATCTCCACAATAGGTAAGTGTATTAGGGTCAAGCTAAGAAATGCCGGTATGACTCAGGAAGACTGTGAATTAAATGTGTGATGATGGAAGGTATGAGGAGTGAAAATGTTGAGGGTGGTATATTTGAAGCCTGGAGGAGTACTACTGGGAATACCGGAGTACAAATGTATTTGCGAGTGGTGGAATGGCCTGGGACGGGGTTCCCCCTTGCATACAGGGTTGGAGATCTAGTACTGGATTAGTGATAAACGTTCTGGAGCCTCACATGTTGGGGCCGTTATGGGTAAAGTGATACGAAACTGCGCAGGGTCAAATCTTGAATTCAAGCCTGTCTCCTGGATTGGAGGCTACGGAAGCTAAGTCTGTCTTATATACGAGTGCTAGTAGTCGTTTTCAGAATCTTAAAATATCCAACCTTTAAAGAAAACTAAAAATCTAGTTTCTGTAAAAATGGATTTTGAGGGAAGGTAAGTAATGGAGAGAAAAGCTCATTAATGCAAATTGCATGTAATGCTTGCTGAGTACCTTATACTCACTCTTGTTAATTCTCCCTTTTCTAGAAGGAGAGTTTGATGGACCGGCTTTTGAGGCCAGCGATGAGGCCTTTTCCTAGGATCAATACCAGGGCTATCAGGAGGATCCCTCCAAGGGCTGCTATGACTCCGACTACTAACAGGATGGCTAGGAGTTTCTATATAACTTATTATGCTCTTAGGAGGTATTTAGTGTAATATAGCTAGTGTAGGTATCTTTGGCTGTACAGAGTATAGATGTAATATTATGTAATGAATATATAGCTCAGTGTGACTTGAATTAAATATATTCTCATTCAGTCTCTAATTATTGTTTTGCTGTAACACTCTGAACACGGTATAGTAGCTAATAAAGCATCGGGTTTCTCGATGTTTTGCTAGTGGCTGTGCCGAGATTCATGTAATTATCTTAGGGTGATGACGGTGTTATTGTCGCTACCCTAGACTAATTATATGGGTCGCCACACTTTTCTACCGGTAAAGTGGCAATGCAAGCAGAAGAAAGAGGTTTCCATGTACACGGTGGCAATGCATTTTCTGAATCTCTTCTCCAAAATAAAAAAGAAAGAAAAGAAAACGTCAACTAAATCTTTTCCCTCACTAATCCTATGTCATGTCCACATATTACCTGCCAATGCCGGCCTCTCTCCAGTAGGAGCTTAGACTTCATAGTTATTTATTCATTAATACCACCAATCAGAGGCCATTACTTTGCTCAAAAAGTAATATCTTTAACTTTATGTTGTGAAACGGCATCGTCTTGATGTAGGATTGTTTAGAGAAAAACTAATGAGACTGCATCTGTTAACTACTTAAATTGGACATTGGGAACAACTCAGATCACCGAAGCACAGATGGACAAAAGATCTTTGTTTTAGCGCATACTATTCATTCTGGTTTTTGGTTGTCAATAGAAAGGGAGAATTCATGAATGATATTATAGACAGATCATTCTCTGCTGTTTCATCTGAAGCAAGCAATTCGCCAATGTATGCTTATAAAATATTCAGATTTTGGTTTTATCAACATACAGGAAAAATGAATATTGTGAAATACATGTCTCGTGTCCTTTTCACTTGGACTATGCACCAAAAACATTTAAGTAGAGACAAGCAAGAACCAATACATAGCATCTACTTTGGTTCAACAGCCGAGTATGAATATCCACTGTTGTAGTCGAAGGCACTGCTGCTTCTGTCATCTTTCATAGGCACATGATCCCCATAAGGATCTCTACCTACTGCATTTACAAACTGTTCAGCTGATAAAGATGCTGAATTTGACAACTGCGTCCCTTCATTCTTTATAATGATCTCAAGTTCCTTCACCACATCATTCATTGTCGGGCGGTCAACACAAGACTCTTCTACACATTCCATAGCCAACTGCACGAATCTCCTGAAGCCAACTAATTTTGCTGAATCCCGGATTGCCAGATCAATTAGGCCCTTCAAGCCATAGTACTCTTGATCATACTGGTCTACTGCAGTCCTGATCTCACGCACAATGTACCTGCCTCTCTCTATGGGCTGCCTGGAAGTTACCAGTTCTAGCATGACAACTCCGAAGCTATAGACATCACTCTTCTCAGAGAGCTGTTGAGTCATGTAGTACTCAGGATCCAAATAACCCTGGTAATTCAATATAGAAGATGAGTCAGCAAGAAATCTTCTTTTCCCTAACAGAAACTATGCACTTATAATTCCCAGAAGTACTTACCAGTGTTCCCTTTACTTGGGTAGAAACATGGCCCTTTTGTGTATCAGATATTAGCTTTGAAAGACCAAAATCAGCCACCTTTGCATTTAGACTTTCATCCAAAAGAATATTGGTGGATTTGATATCTCTGTGGATTATTGGTGGATTAGCAAGTTCATGAAGGTATGCTAGACCTTTAGCAGATCCGACCGCGATTCTGAGGCGCTTCATCCAATCCAAGGGCATCCCTCCTTTACCTGCAGTTAAGTTATGATTAGACCCTATGTCCTTGTTTAGAAGCAAGTAGTAATTAGGTAGAAATGTGGTGGTGGTGATAACGAAGAGTATACCCATCAGGTTCTCCCTTAATGTCCCATTAGGAATATACTCATAAACCAACATCTGCTCCCCTTGTTCATAGCAGAAACCTACTAGGCTCACTAGGTTCTTGTGATGAACCCTGGACAGTAGTTCAATCTCATTTTTGAACTCAGCTGCACCTTGCATGGATCCTTGTTGTGCGCGTTTTATTGCTGCCATTTGCCCATTTGTGAGCATTCCTTTGTAAACCTAACAAAGTAAATAAGATATTACATGCTTCTGTAAACCCTTGGTTCTGTGTCTGTGAATATGTGAGCACGGAATTAAAAGTTACCTTCCCATATCCTCCAGATCCTATCTTGTGGGTTTCGGAGAAATTGTTAGTGCATTTTTTCAGTTCCTCAAATGCAAAGTATCTTGCTCCTTTCAGTTGTGGCACGTCTCTGCTATCTTTACCGCCTGCTCCCCATGATGCTGTGGGGTACGAAAGCATTAACAAGATCAAATTAGTAAACATATCGTGACAATTTTAAAATTTTTATTAATTTCCTAGGCTTGATGTTAGTTCGAATTGAATGTGTGTGTGTGTGTGTGTGTATGTATGTATGTATGACGCCGAAATGGGACACCATGGTATCAAGGTACTATGATTTCAAATGTGCGAATTCAAGCTAAATTCGAGTATACTTTTCAAAAAAATTAGTTTTAGGGTATATACCCACCTATAACAATTCAAATGAAACGTGCATACATTTGAAAAAATATGCTCGGATTCAAAGATTTTGTATGAATTTAGATGACATGCTTTGCTGATTTATATATATAATCAACATATGCTTACAATCAAACTAACATAAAGAAGGCAACTCTAGTTTGAATTTCAATTCAAACTTGTTTGAATTTGTTAGTAAACTAGTTAAATTCGACTTCCAAAAAATTTCAAACTTTTTCACAAGTGATACATAGGGAAAATACCCACTTTAGATCATGATGTCCTATGTAATTATACTATATTTGTGTGAGCATATGTACGTATGCATGTAATACATCTTCAATTAGATGAACTTTCCATCACTAAATAACACATTACCAAACGGATTAGTGGTTCGCTCAACTGCCTCCTTGGCTAGTTTCTTCTGACGTAGAGCATATATTGCTACCAGAACAAGGCCACCAATAAGGACAAAACCAGCAACTGATATTCCAATTATTGCACCTATGCCCATTGAGGACTTTTTACCGCTTGGGCCTGAAATGAAAAAGTTATGTAAAATTTGAAGATTAAAATCAAATAGAAGAGAGTACAAACCTATGCAGTGTACATACTTGCAAAGTATATACTTGCTATGAAACTATATGGTCCAAATGTAGGTGGAGCTTTGTAGATTTGGTTGACCAAAGCAGAACTTATTCTTATAACATCTGAGCGATTGAAGCTCATTCCACTGACTGGAAAAACCTTCACTGTGAATGTTAGAGGAGCTCCTGGACTGAACTCAACATTGGAAAGGACAACTGATCCTGGAGCTAGGCTAATGTTCATCACGAGCGTCGACTCCAAAAGTTGGAATATTGTGGGGTTTGTCATGTCAGAGAAGGCGGGTGCTCGGAAGATCATCAAACCCTGGAAGGGGGTGGTGCAAATGCAGTTCTGTGAAGTCACTGGATTCGCTGATTGATCAGTGGGGCATGAAATGGCACCACATGGACCTAGGCTAGTAGAGTATGGCAGTTGCTGCTTTTGCTTGAGTATGCAGAAACTGTTATTGTCTAAGCATACAGGATTCCCTGTTAGTCTGGAAAAGAATATAAAAAAATGGGTGAGAATGCATTCCACTCGGTTGTACAAGTATACATTCTTATGGGATGATGCTTACATGAGGCTGCTGGTGTAGCTCGGGTCAACTTCAGCGTCGACGATTTGATTATTTGTCAGATTAACAACCCGTAGTAGTGAGCTGATGTTGCCACTGATATTAAGTGTCCCACGGAATTCATTCTTAGCTAGTGATCTGCATTACAAGTTACAACATCAGAAGGCATATAAATTTTACTGAAGCAAAACTTGCATATCTAGATATGCTATTAGAGAAAGGTGTAGCACGAGCCATGAGGAAATTACACTTGCTGCATTTGTGGGAAACTAAAAAGAGCGCTAGGGACTGTCCCAGTAAGACCATCATTATCCAAAAATCTGTAAATCAAACCAGAGCAATAACATTAGTTAAAACGTACTCTCTCTGTCCAAATTTATAAGACGTATTTCTTTTTGGCACATAAACCAAGTAGATATTGAAAATGATCGCTAGATTACCTCTAATGCATGCATGTAGAGAATATAAAGAAAAGACGGATATTTATTAGGGATATAGAGGGAACATCACATTAATTTTGCATTGAAATATAAAATACACCCTATATTTGTGGGCAAGAGCATTAAAAAATACACCTTATAAACTTACGGAGGGAGTATCTTACTAAATCCATTTAATATTCACTTGTTAATTGTCAGACAACTCACAAGGTGTTCAGGGACGTCAACGTTGAAAACCACGGTGGTGCTGGTGAGCTTGCAAAGTTATTGTTGCTTAGGTCCCTGTTCAGAGAGTTTTTTTTTCTTAACATCAAAAGAATCATTAAACAATAATGTTGATATATTTTCTGTCTTACACATAATTGAGATGAGTTGCATTAGTGAGGTCTGGCACTGTCCCGTTCAGTTGGTTGCTTGCTAAGCTCCTGCAACAGCGAAAGAAATATTTGTATTGTAATTTGCATGGAATAGGAACTATTAGTTGGTATTCCTTAATGATAATTACTTACAGTTCCATCAGGTTAGTCAGGTTGCCGATACTATTAGGAACCGGACCATTGAATTGGTTCTGATCTAGTCGGCTGAAACAAGTACAATGGGCAAAAAGAGTCAAGAAATTGCACATAAGGGAGTGCAAGACATATGAAAATTTGTTTATTAGGTATGTACATAATTTGAAGTGTTTTCACAAGTCCAAGAGATTCCGGGATTGGTCCAGTAAATTTGTTGTTGTCAAATATCCTGACAGTGATTACCGAAAGCAGTGAGATGATATGAAGGAACAGAGGAAATTAGCAAGTGCAAATGAAGAATAGGAAGCTTACACATGTATAAGGTTCATACTGACACTGAAAAGACTTCCAGCTATTGGGCCTGTCAACTGGTTCTCGCTAAAATGGCTGTTGATTTGGATGGAAATTAGCGCATTTAAGCAGCAGCGTATCATGATTCCTTTTATTCTAGAACTGGTACAACATTTGAGAACTTACAAATGCTTTGTGTTGACAAGTCTATCCAACCCTGGGTCTGAACTTGTTGAGACTGGGATTTGTCCTGACAGCTGATTGGCTGACAAGTCCAACCAAATGAGATTTGAGAGAAAGCCAAGCGTTGGGGGGATTCTACCAGTGAACTGATTTGAGTTTAGGGCCCTGCATGAGAGCAACTGGTTAATGGAGCTAAATCACCTCATGAAGAGAGTAATGTCCATTGAAGATCTCTGTGCACATTTGATTGATTTCTTACAGGAATGTGAGCTGTCTTAAGTTGCCTATCTCCTGAGGAATATTACCAGTGAAGCTGCATCCAAGCAAAATCCTGAGAAAACCAATACATCAGTTTCTCGCATGATCTTTTTATTGGTCCTTTCCACATACCAAACAAAAAAGGTAATGTTATCATATAGTGATATGCTATTCTTACAGAGTTGTGAGCTGCTTCAGATTTCCAATGTTTGGAGTAAGTGGACCTCCCAGACTTGGATTGTTAGACAGATCCCTGCATGTAGTTTATTTTATATCAGTAGCATAAAACATGTTACAATGTGGTTCTGTTGAGAAAGCTCTAAAGTTTTATTGTTGGCTGAAGGAAGTTCTTTCAAAACTGAAGAAACAAGGACTTACAGGTATGTCAAAGCAGAGAGTTGATCTATGGCGTTGCTTAATGTACCTTTCAGGTTCATGCTTGGCAGTCTCCTACACAGGATTCAGCAGAGTTTTTATTAATAAAAGGAGTCTAAAATGATGAGTCATAAGTTGAGCACTCACACTTCTGTCACCCTCCCATTAGAACATGAAATCCCATCCCAGGAGGTGCAGGGATCGGTCGATCCTGTCCAGCTTTGCGGTTCATTCTGCCAGTTATTCATCAATGCCTGAAGTGTGGTAACTGCAGAATTTATTAAGCTAACATTAGTTGAGCACTTTTGTGTCATGATCGCACTCCTGTCTTGGATCATATTACCCACTAATAGTATTCATATGAGAGATATATGCAAGTATCTTTGTAAAGAATTCAAAGAAAAAGCTCGATCCTAGAAAGGAGGGTTTCTTCTTCTCAATTGTACGAGCAGGAAAGAAACCCCGTTCCAGTTTCACTTTTTATCATGGGAAACTGTGTTTTTTTTTGTGTGTGCATCTAAATTTGATCGATTTGACCTACTGTGGATTTGATTAATTACAGTTTTACTTTTACATCACCTAGAGTAACAAAGCAAATCAAAACCAATTTTACTTTTAAGGTAGCCTAAATTGACTGATAATATATGACAAATACATCGAACAGTTTACTTGCGTCAATGTATTGAAGTGATCACAAAAGGTTGAAGACAACCAAATTTTTTTAAAAACGTAATATTGATGGTATAGGAAGCCATTTTGCTGGATATCTTTTCTGTAGTAACTAAACATCATGATCATGAATAAATTCTTGTCCTCTTATACTCCAGGCATAACTAATCTTGCTCACCTTTTGCAGGTCAACGGCCACTCAGTGAGTAACTCATCCTAAAAAGAAGTCAACTTTCTTCCTGTAACCTAATGAAAAGCATAAATATCCAGGCTTACCATCTTGGGAGTTCGCCTGGCCAGAGCATGACCGGAGGCCTACCAAGAGTATGAACAGAGGTAGCAGCCGCTGCATCGCCACCGTGTAGCGCCGTGTCCACCTCCACATTGATCAAAATCACACCAAACGACAGCCAAATTTGGTGGTTCTTCTTCCGGGAGAAGTCTATGCAATGAACAAGCTCTTGCAGGAGCTAGCAGCTACCAAATGACGCTCTCCTCCTTCCCGAGGTTGGTAACCAGGCAAAGAAAATAGCCGTTCGAACAAAACAATCTTATATAACTGGATTGAAGGGAATTTCTTACCAGGTATTGCCTATCGGGCTGTTTACCTGGTCCAAGCAACGGATCTGTACACAGAGATCAATGCATGCATGCAAGGTAGCGGGAGGCTTTAAGGCTTAAACAAGTCTACAAAGAGGTATAACTCTTAATACAAGTTGCGTAAATCTTAAAACAGATGAAGGGATATATAAGAGAGGTGCTTCAATGCTTTTCCTTTTGACAGTTGCACAAATATTAAAGCATGAATGAATGGTAGATGGCGATTACTTACCCCTTCGCTTGCTTCAAGATTTGTGCAACATGTATTGAGAGGGAAAGTATTGAAGCACTGCTCGATATATAATCATTATCTACCTTTCATTCATGCTTTAATATTTGTACAACTTTTAAGTAAAAACGCATAGAAGCACCTCCCAAAAGAAGTTTCTGTATTTTTCTCCGGTAGTGAGGGCAGTTGCCTCTTTCCTGTTCCTGAGGGGCCTTGTGTGCGCAATACCTTAGCATTGCTCCTTCTGATCAAGTTTGGATCCAGTCATAACTTGTTGGCTTGGATGTTCTTGGTTTTGTAAGTTCTCTCTTCGTATCATTGTGTTATCAGTTAAATAGATGGATTTGGTCAGCCACTGGATTTTTGTGTGCTGGATCCACATGCCAGCTTAACAGTCCTGTTTTCCCTTGTGCAGGTCGGACCTAGTCCATTGGACCTGCGAACAGCAATTTCCAGGGTAAGTCAAAGAACCTGCCAGGCTGCTAGCGCTGCTGATGTGGATATGGCATCAGGAGATGGATTAATGAATTATGCTAAGGCCTCCTTTGTCACGGCTTGGACTTGTGCAGTTTTTAACTGGTTGCCTTGAAAAATCGCTTTTTATAAGCTTTTGTTTCTCTTCACAGATAGGTTTAGGATTGGGCAAAAAATTAAACCAGAAACCAGTTGTTTGGCACAATTTGTACCTTCTTTTAGTAAAAAGATCATAGTACAAAGCTGTGCCAAAGGGTCTAAGTACAATTTGAGCCTCCCTTGGAGGCACCCGTGAATTCATCCATGGTTGGCCATTATTCAATTTTTCATTCTCCAGAAATCTGAGATAGTCAGTAGAATGTGAATTTAAACTTCTTATTATGTAGGTTTCTCTTGTTTCAAAAAAATTATGTAGGCTTCTCAAGGACACTAAAAGCTTTGAATTATGACAGAATTTTGGAGAGGATTCTATTCTTCATGGGATATTCAAAAGTAAACACCACAATGGTTCGGTGTGACCTGTAACATAAATTATGCAACTGACGGTAAACATAAAGTATGCAATTAATGCTCCTACTAAACCCATTCGGCAGAGGCGCCAGACCATGTTATTAGCCATTGATTGAAATTTGGGTCAGGACAACGAACTTTTGGATGTACTAATATAGTTCTCTGTCTTCCGGTTTTCTTTTTCAGCACGTAATATATGATCTTTTCTTTTCTAGAATGTTTGTTTCCTTTTCCTTAATTCCAGGATATTTGTTTCATTTTCCTTGAGATGATGCTGGAGGTGGGGAGAGATCTGTTGTGGGCCACAGGGATGAGTTAGACACATTAAACAATGACCATCGGATGTGGGTGAGTAAAGCTGAGGAAAGATCTGAGAGGTTAATTTTGATGGAGGCAAGTTTTTGGGGATGCTTCGTTGGGTGCATGAAGGTTGGGCCATCTCTAGTGGGGTGCATTATTTGAGGTGGACGTAGAAAAGAATGCTTAGGTGCATTATAAAGGGGTATAGATACGGCCAACATCTTTCTCTTTGTCGGCATTGCTGAAAGCTTTACAAACTGAAAGGGCAGAAAAACTTTGGTGCATCATGTAGCATAGGTAACGCAAAGGACGTATCAAAGAAGACGAGGAGGATGCACAGAAAAAGGTCCTTCTGCATGTAGCCAAAATGGCCGGCATGCAGATGCTTCCGTTGGCCGAGAAGACCCATTTCTCTATGGGAATTTAAATGATGCAAAAATTAACGTAGATAATTCAAACCTAAAAGCACATGGTGCCAATACGGCAACGCATAAGTCGTTTATGTATATCTTAGCTTAAACACGAATTTCAATTAGAGTTTAGTCCTGGCCCAGCATTTTAGAAGGAAAACTAGATATTGAGAGGTGCTTCAATGCTTTTCTTTTTTACAGTTGCACAAATATTAAAGTATGAATGAAGGGCAGATGGAGATTACTTACCCCTTCGCTTGCTTCAAGATTTGTGCAACTTGTATTAGAAGGGAAAGCATTGAAGCGCTGCTCTTTAATTTTTCCTCTCTTTTTTTACGTTTGTAGAGCAAGTTTACTTTGAAATTTCTCTGCGCGTGTTTATGAGTTTATCAGCATTGCCTTGGTAGCACAAGCTACAAAAAAGCATAAACTTTGACCGATTTGATCTTATATGTTAGAGCTTGTCAAACTAGAGAAGCTTAGAAAAATGCTAATTATGGGCGATATTGGGGTCTTATACTTGTAGCACAGATGTATAGTAACCTGAACCCACCGCATGTAATTGCTTTACCACCACAGCATACCGTCTTTCCCACACATTTGTAGTGGTACAACGGCTGTTCTTAATCCTCGAAATGTATTTTTTTAATTGCGTCAATCGGGTCTTGAACTCGAGATCTCTTGGCTCTGATACCATATTAAGTTGCATGTACCAACCAGTTCATCCAAAAACTTAAGTTGATAAGGAAAAACAGGCAATTCACTTATAGGATTAGTGACACTACAATGCCCCTTAGGCAAAGGAGGTGGTCACCGCATACTAACATATCATCGATCCAACTTTAAAGTAGCAACGACTCTAGCAAACTGCAACGTTAAAGTAGCATCCAACTTCGGCCGAACCGCGCAAGCGGTCCGTTGATTAGTGCTTTGAGAAGCTTTGTTTCGAAAACAATTAATAGTAATACTTTGAGAAGCCGATCTGCCTCAGCCGGTTGGACTTGAGCCCAAGTGTGAGCTGCTTACTCCCATTTTGATGAGCAAGTTGCCATGCATCCCTCTGCTGTGGAATACTAAAAGTCTAAAACTGTGTGTTTTTATAAAGTCAAACACCAATAAATCGTCTGGAAATGTCTTTTTTCGGCACGCAGGGTAGCTATCAACTCTGCTGCGTTTTTTTGTGTGGCCAAAACGCGCATGATCGACGCGTCCGAATGCTAGCGCACGTCGATCTGACGATGAGCAGATCAGCGCGTCTTGACGCCATTTGGCGCGCGCAGGAGAGGCTCCGCTCGAGGACCCAACCCCGGTATTGAACGTGACAAATCGGCCAGCAGGATATAATATTTCCAAATTTGGCCTAAAAGCGGTTGGCGCTTGTGCAACCCTGCTATGGATTCTGTTGAGGAACCTCGCTATCGAATAGTCCGGGGTTCCCGAACAGATCTGAAGTGGAGAACAAAAAGAGAGAGAGACACGTGTTTAGGGAGAGCGAAAGCGGAAATTCTTTATTGCTAATGAATTCTGTACATAGGAGGGACCCCCTCCTTCTTTTATAGCGCTCTCTAGGGTTTCGGCATAAGGGACCACATGGGCCTTGGTGGGCTTTCGTGGTTTCTCAACACTCCCCTTGGGCCCTTTGCATGAGATGCATATGCCTCATTAAAACTCGAGAAAAATCCGATGGGAAAAATACTTGGAGAAAGAGTACATAGCATACACTTACTATGTTGCACGAATTGCCTCGTTAAAACCTTATGCAAGAAAACTTCATGAAAAACTTGCTAAGGAAAAGAGTACAATTCTCCCAACTTCAAATGCTAATCTTGAGATTCATGTTGGGTATTCATAATTCATGCTCAAGATTCATGTGGGAGTATGTGAAATATCTCCCCGAAATCTGCACTTCTCTAAGTCTCATCATCCCAATTCCTTTCACGCACCTTTCAAAGGTAGATCTTTGGGAGTGATTTAGTGAACAAATGCAAGATTTTCACATGACTTAGTATGCAATATCTTAATCTCGTTCATCTTATGCAATTCGTGAGCATAGAAGAACTTGGGGTTGATATGCTTCGTGAGATTACTCTTCACATAACCCATCTATGCTTGGGCAACACAAGTCGCATTATCTTCATAGATTATCGTGGGAGTTTGCTCAATGTTCAAGCCACATGACTTACGGATGTGGTGAACCATTCTTTCGAGCCATGCACATTCACGCGATGCTTCATACAAAGCAATGATTTCGAGTGGTTTGTCGACGTCGAGACAAGAGTGCGCTTAGACGACTTCCAAGAAATTGCTGTTCCTCCACATAGGAAAACATAGCGGTTTGGGACTTGCCAAGATATGGTCCGATAGGTACCCAAGATCGGCATAGCCAACCAAATTCAATTCATTATTTCTTCTAAAGAATGCATCGAGGTCTTTGCTTCCTTGGAGGTAGCGGAAGATGTCCTTGATCCCTTTCCAATGCCTTTTGGTGGGTTCGCCTTGATCAGATCGAGCTAGCAAATTCACAGTAACGCGATGTCCGGTCTAGTGCTATTTGCAAGGTACATGAGCGCTCAATTGCACTCAAAAATGGGAATTCTGCTCCCGGGACTTCCTCCTCTCTTCTCTGGTGCAGTATGGGTCTAGGTGCGCTTGGAGTGACCTTGACCATTGGAGTCTTTGCAGGATATGATTTTTCAAAGCTAAATCTTTCCAACACTTTCTGCGTGTAGGTTGATTGGTGTACCAAGATTCCTCCTTAGACATGTTCAAGCTGCAAGCTTAAACAAAACTTGGTTTTACCCAAATCTTTCATTTCAAACTCGGACTTCAAGTATGAGCATGCCTCTTCAATTTCTTCATCCGTCCCAATGATGTTCAAGTCATCTACATAGACGGAGATTATCTGAGAATCCATTCGGGATCATTGTATAAACACACATGGACAATCTTCATTTGTTTGTGTAGCCTTTCTTGCAGAGAAAGTCACTCAAGCGATTGTACCACATTCTTCTGATTGCTTGACCCATATAGTGATTTCTCCAATTTCACACTGCATGAGTTTCTATTTGCTCCATCTTGGTTGGGATAGGAATTCCTTAGGTACTTTCATGTATATCTCGAATCCAAGTTTCCATCTGAGTATCTTTGTGACAACATCCATTAGCTTCATTCTCAACTTCAAGTTGATGCCATTGAGATCAAATATCTAAAGGTAATTCCTCCCATGACCGGAGAATAGGTTTCTTCATAATCAACTCCGGACGTTGAGTAAAACCTTGAGCTACAAGCCTTGCTTTGTACCTTACAACCGTTGTTTTCATTTCTCTTAGAACAAAGACCCATTTGTGACCTACGGGTTTACATGGGGAGGTGTGCGGCATACGGCTCAAACACTCTCTCTTGTTCGGAGAGACTAACTCTGCAGTGATTGCCTTTTCCATTCTTCCCAATCTAGCCTTTTCTTGCACTCTGCGAGATGCAGGCTCGGGATCATGATCAATGATCGAGGCAATCTTCTTTGCAGTAGGCATCAACGTTGGTCGTTGCTCTATTCGAGGATTCTCTGTTATTACAAAGTTTATGGCCATTTCTTCATGGGGTGCTTCATGCACTTCTACTTGCTCTTCGTTGCTTTTCCCTATCGCAGAGCAAGTTCCTTTAGGTTTTCATCGCCTATGTGTGCGCACACATTATTTCCGTGGCTTCTGCAGTGGAAGATTCAAGTCCGAATTGCCTTTCTGTTGGCTTCTTTCCGGTGCAGTCTCAACTGGCTCCCTTCTTTCTTGGGGCATTTTCGTGATTGGTTGTGGTAAGTCCTCTCGCTTGCTTTTCTCCAGACGTCTCCGGGTACTTTGGGTTTGAGGAGCAGATTGCTGCTCTTTTCCTTTGAGGCCTCTGAGCAGGTTGAGGATACCTTCTATTTTCTTTGGTATTTCCACCCTCTCGGTGCATTCCTTGTGGGTACATGCGACTTAACCACGCCCTTCGATCACAAAATGATCAGCGGTTCATTTGCTAAATTCGCAAATCAATTATCTTCGGATTTCTTGATTTGCTTCATTAGTTCGGGGTCATGTGCGGGATCCGGTGGAATGCCATATGATTTCTGGCATTTTTCATCCAAAGATTGATTTCTCCCTAATGACGGAAGCGATCCTCGTCAAAGATGCAATCAATGAACCGTCAGTATGCAAGTCTCCATCATGGGTTCCAAATACGATTATGGATGCACTCTCATAACCAACGTATATCCTGGACTTGCGGAGATGGCCCATTGCGATCAATGAGGGTGGTATAGGTACATATACCATACACCCAAATTTTCTAAGATGGGAGATCTTGGGATGATCCGTGCACAAGTGCATAGGAGAATGGATGTTGTAGGCCGACGATGCGAAATTGATAAGAGCTGCTGCGTGCAGATCGCGTGTCCCCAACAAGTGTTGGGCAAGTTACAACTCGCAAAGCGGTCGGCAATGAACTTAATCCTCTTTATTAGTGCTTACGCTAGTCCGATTCTGCGTATGGACGTGCGATGCGGAGTGCTCAAGCGCTATCCTGTTGTTGTGCAATAATCATCAAATGCCTTTGAAGTAAATTCTCGGCATTGTCCATTCTAATGGACTTCACGCGATGATCGGGAAAGCATTCTTAATTCTTATGATCTGCGAGATCGAGCTTTGCAAATGCATGGTTTCTTGTTGACAACAAGCATACATGCGACCATTTCGAGGAAGCATCGATGAGCACCATAAAGTATCAAACGGCCTCGACAGGCTGAATCGGACCGCAAATATCCCCCGGATGCGTTCAGAATGCGAGGATTTCACTTTGCACTTTCATGACAGAGGGTCTAGTTATTAATTTCCGGTGGCACATGCAGGGCACACAAAATCTTCATGATTCGGGAAATTCTTAACGTTAATGCCATGACCTTGTGAGTTGTTCACTATATTTCTCATCATTCTAAGACCAGGATGACCTAATCTACCATGCCATAAAGAAAATAATTCAGAGCTTCTAAAAACAGTCTTCAAGGAAGTATACAGAAAGAGAGAGAGACTAGCTTCGAGCGCGCATGCCGAGGAGGAGCCGAAGCTGTTGCTGTCTTCCTCCTTTTTTTTCTTTTCTGGGATGATGAACAGTAGCTTCGTGTACTGTAGTTTCGTCTCGGCTAGCTTCGAGCGATCGCCGTGTAGCTTCGTGCCACGTAGGATAGATGCATGCATAGAAAAAGAACGATTAGATTCAAACGCTAATCCCACCTTTTCTCACCTTTCCAATCTGATCTCCGGTAGAGCTTCGTGCTGATAACGTGTTGAGGAACCTCGCTATCGAATAGTACGGGGTTCCCGAACAGATCTGAAGTGGAGAACAGAAAGAGAGAGAGACACGTGTTTAGGGAGAGCGAAAGCGGAAATTCTTTATTGCTAATGAATTCTGTACATAGGGGGGGACCCCCCTCCTTCTTTTATAGCGCTCTCTAGGGTTTCGGCATAAGGGACCACATGGGCCTTCGGTGGGCTTTCAGGGTTTCTCAACAGATTCCATGATGATTGCGCACTCCAAAGAGGAATTCGCTGGCCACGTAACACTGCGCCTGTTATGAGATAAGAGGTTTTAGTTATTGTAACCGTTTTGTTTGGTTATGGGTGAACGAATCCAAATTTATCTCTTACTATTTCTTTATATATTAGGCATCCTTCTTGTATAAGGATCAATTAATAAAGAGAGAACAGAATTTCCTTCTACATTGTGTGTGCTTCAGTTCTTGTTCTTGTGATTTCGTTGACGTGCTGTTGATTGATCGCGGGTGAACGACTACATTTTATAACACGTTATCAGCACGAAGCTCTACCGAGGCTACCGATTGTGATCGTCTGCCTTCGACAATCTACACTGCGCCGAATTCATCCTGCTACACACGATCATCCTACTGCAAGCCCTAGGTAAATTCGATCTGCGTAAGATGAATCGCACCTATACATATTGTAATCCTGTAGATTACCCCACAGTAGTCGCAAATTAATTATCTAATGTAACCACCGATTTGAGTTCGTGTCTGTTCTGTTCATCATCAAAGAGAAAAAAATCAACGCATAGCACTCGCAGCGCCCTCGTCGGCGACGCCATTGGTGAACGTTCATGCTTGCCCCGAAGGCAACACCTGTGCGCATCTCCGTGGTCGCAATGTGACCGCGTCGCCACCGCAATGACGCTTCGGCCGAGCCGCTGCCGTTGTAACGCTTCACCACCGCCACGCGCCGTCGCGACTCGTGACGTTGTTCGCCCACCGTCGACCGAGAGCCCGTGCAGGCCGCAGACACGCCGAGATAGCGTCGCCGAAGTCCGGGCTGCGCCTCGGCGGCCGTGTTCGCGGTTCGCCGCGCCACGCCTCGGAGGCCTCGCCCGACGCCGTTTTAAACTGCGCTGTCTTGCAAACACATGGCCGCACTCGCCGGAAGTCGAGTCGCCGTGCCCGTCAGAGCCCGTGTCGCCGCGCCTGCCGGAAGATGAGGCGACGCACCTGCCCAGAGGTCGAGGCCGGCCTCGCCCAGTGGAAGCAGCTCCGAAGGCTGCAGCCTCGCTCAGCGGCGACCCGCGCTCGACATCTCCTAGGCTCCTACTCGAGCCAGCGTCGGCGGTGATTCAATCGCAAGTTGCGGATACGGCGGCTAGGGTGGAACCCTAGCTGCAAACCTCCTTGGGCTAGTGCCATGCGAACCAGCTGTCCGGACGGGTCGTATGGGCCAAGCGGCCGAATCGGCCTTATGGTCGTCTGATGATCGTCGCCATGTGTCTTGCACAAAGCCAGTTAGATAGCGCCGAGCAGTCGGTGGCCGTCTGGCTCAACACTTGTTTTCCACAAAATTCAAAAAATAATTTATAAATTTCGAAAAATTGATAATAAAAATTAGAAAATGAAATTCTAAGGATATGGACTTCCGTAAAATTTGGTAAATTGTTTTTTAGCACACATTGGAAGTTTCATACTCTGGGTTTATTTTCTAGCATTATACCATGTTTAATATATGCTGAAATTTATTTTCTGTTATTTAAGTAATTCTAAAAAATGCTTGGAAAATTAACAGAAAATGCTAGAAAATTATGGAAAATTATGTATGACCCATTTATTAGTGTCATGTTGCTATATTATTTTCCTTAGCATGATTTCATGTTTATATGTGCTGGACACCATATTTTCTGTTATTCGGTAATTCTGAAAATTGATTGGTAATTAATATAAAATTATGAAAAATACTAGAAAAATTCCAAAAACATTTAGATAGAATAATATGAGCTTTAAGTCCCTGGATTAATATTCTTAGCATTATTTCATGATTAATTCATGTTGAAAGTTATTTTTTGTTAATTGGTAATTCTAAAAATTGCTTAATGATTAGCAGAAAAGTATGAAAAATGCTAGAAAAGTTTTATAGAGCATATTGAAAGCTCCATATATCTGGATTTATTGTCCTATCATAATTCCATATTGATATATGTTGAAATTTAATTTTCTGTTACATGGTAATTCTGAAAATTACTAAATAATTAGCAGAAAACTATGAAAATTCTGGGAAATTTTAGATAATTATCTACTGAATAGATATAAACCAAGCTTTACTGATTGAAGAGGGATGCAACATAATGATTTTAGCAGTAGTAAAAGTCATTTTGCATAAATAGAAATAGGATATATTGGACATTGTAAAGAGGAAATTTATCAAGCTTGCCCTTAATGGCAATAATTACCTTACCCAGGCAATAAATACTAAGATTAATATGATAGCTCGCTCTTTTGGAGCTACTATTTTTTCAGCCTGAAGCTGGTACCCCTACTCTTCCCGAAACCGCTAGATGTACGGTTTTGCACCTCCTGACTCCTGAGGCATCATCTTTATACGGACTTGAAAGCCGAATAGTTGATGAAAGATGACCAGCTGGTATTTTTGGATTCACTAGAGGAAAAATATATAACCAGCAAAGATTCGTTATATTGCCAGAAGCACAACGTAAATGGGTCCCGCGCTTTCAGGATTTTAAAGGTTGTAGCTGGCTGGCAACATATAACTTTTGCCATACACAAGCTTGTCACTGATCTAACATTCTGCAACCAAAAAGTTACTGATGCTAAAAATATCGACAATACATTGTACACATTCCACCCCTAATATGATGATACTGCAGCAACAGTACCATCATGCCAAGTACCAAAAGTACTTTGAGCTTATATGCATTCTGCTAGAAGCAGAAAAGTATGATGAACTCCGGATGAATCATCACGTCGTCCCTAATGGGACTCATGCAATGCCTGAAGCACATACAAATGCTCAGCAGGCTAGCAATAACCATGGCCGCAGAAATGGCCAATGGAATAAAGGGATAAGTGGAAGAATGACATATCAAATAGGGGAAGAGGCAATTTATAGTGGAAAAGTAAAGGTAAAGGGGCAGGGGCTTTCAGAAGTAAGACTGCTGACGAGTACTCATACCATGGGTACCCCCAGCGGCCCGGAGTGACGAACGGGCTGCCCCAAGCCCGGCTCTGGCCAAAGGCCCCCGCTGGGCACAAAGGACACTTGTCCCCGACCAAACCAACCAGGGGGCGTCCGACCCCCGCCATAGGTCGGACTCCCCACAAGCTCCGACCAAGCCGAGGCGATCTCCGCCAAAGGCCGAGTGCTAGGCCGCCGAGGGCCGTTGGCCACCTGCCCCACAGACACGACAGCTCGGAAAGACCGCACGAGGTCAGTGGCTCCTTCCCAAGGTAGCGAGGAGGTTGCCAAAGTCAAAGCTCGATCTCATCATCCGGTCATGCGCGATGTAAGGATCGCGCCCTCCGGAGGCAAAGACCGAGCGTGCATTAAAGCGTCGACATTTGACGGACGTACAAGAGGGTAGGTGCGCCATTTCCCGATGACACGGAAAACTGCGCCACTCGATGAGTCCACCGGCCCGACGTGGGGTAAGTGGACGCCGATCAAATCGCCAAGACCAAGGACCAGGACTCCTAGCCTAGGACACCTCATCCTTTCTTCTCCCAACTCCCCGTGTAACCTGCCCCCTCCACTGTATAAAGGGAGGCAGGGTCCTCTGATAAAAGGAGAGAGACCCCCTTTCTTGGTTCTTACGGGCAAGCTGTTCTTGTTCCCACGGGTTTGAATCCTTAGCTCTCGCTTGTAATACCATGCAGTCATCTGCATCCGAAGCAATATAGCACCACCACACGAACTGGAGTAGGGACATTCGGCCCGAATCAGTATACATCTTGGGCTTCTTGAGTCTAACCATTCAAGGATAGAGAACGCGCGGCCCCTTGACTAAAAAATTCACTCGCCGGTGCTCGAAACACCGACAACTGCAAACCCTGAATAACCCTATTTTAGGTATAGATGCACTGACCATTGGTCATGCAACTATCGCATCCCGAAGCATGTGGTAGACCTTTACATACAATCCATTGGAAAACTCAATAAGATCCAGAGAAACAATGTTGAGTCATACTTCATCGTTAACTTGTTAACACGGACGCTGAGAAGTGTAATGTTATGATTCTTGAAAGTATTGAGTTCAAGAAGTCCCAGGAGGACACTTATGATTCATATGGAGACTTGGCTTAGTCTCCTAAGTATTCCTTCACTTTGCTAGTCGATGTCACATATTCCTTATCAGTTTAGTTCTAGTTCCTGAATGAACATTTGGTCTATGCTCCTGTTGAGCGATTATCATTTAAAATTGAACAAATAGCTATTTCCCAGATATTTGATTAATTGTTCTATGTTTGTTCTATATTCTATAATTTGTTCCTGATGTAATAATTGTTTGATTGTTAAACCTTACCTTTAATATAGAACAAAGTATAATCATATGGCGGAGGAGGAAATCTGCCTAGAAGATAATTGTACCACACTACATAAACTGGAAATATTATGATTATCGTCCGAAGCGATACTCTCATAGTTGGCACTGAAAGAATGCCATATTATACCCTGAGTCCATCGTACTCCCTTAAGTTTTAAAGACATTGGTCTGAATTGTTTCCATATGGAGACAGTGAATGAGGATGGCACGGAATACCTACTCATGACTAAGTTTAATGGGTGTAATAAATATGTGGTTGAAAAACTTTATTCATTCTCCTCCGGATTATACTATGCACATATAAAACCTGAAGTTTGCGTTGCGATGAAAACCCAGAAATACTTAAGATCTAGCAAATCGACTAGGTTATTCTGAGTTGAATATGAATGAGAATAATAATTAATAATTCTACTGGCCAAAGCATAAATTTTTTTCTATATCTGAAGATTTCTTATGTCCTGTTGTGCTAAAGAAAAGCTCATACTTAGATCTTCTTACCTAAAAAGTTAGGTAAGAATCACTGAATTTCCTAGAGAAAATTCGAGATGATATCTGTGGACCTGTTCAGCCCATGTTGGGCTTCTTTTAAGAAATTATATGGTTCTGATAGATGCTTCTACTAGATAGTATTATGTATGTCTCTTATCTACTAGGATCCATGCTTCTGCCAAAATTAATTGCCCAAATTATTAAGTTAAGAGCCTATTTTTCAGAAAAAAAGATCAAGTCTATTCAAATGAACAATGCTAGCAAGTTTACCTCAAAATTATTTAATGATTATTATATGGCTTTGAGAATTAATGTAGAGCATCTCTTACCTTATGTCCACAATCAAAATGGCCTTACAGAGTTATTAAATTAAAAGAATAAAATTTATTACTTGGCCACTCTTGCAGAATAGTAGGCTTTCACCAGTTGTTGAGGCCACGTAGTTCTGCATACTGCAGTATTAATTAAACTCAGACCAACTACACATCATGAAATTTTCCCGTTGTAGATAATGCGTGAAAACGAATTAAGTATTTTCCATCTGCGAAAATTTTATTGTGTTGTATACGTGCCAATCTCTCCACCACAGTGTACCACCATGTGACCTCACCGGAAGTTGAGGATCTATGTAGGTTATGAATCTCCGTCAAGTATTTAATACCTAGAGCCTATGACAGGGGATCTGTGCACGGCTCGGTACGCTGATTGTACTAAGGACAGTTTTTCGGCATTAGGGGGAGATAAGTACCACATTAAAAGAATGCCTAGTCCTTAGATCCACGCACTAACTAGACCGAACTTGAAGTTCTCAGGATAACAAATCTGCAACAAATAAGCTAATAATCTGCCAAATGCCTTCACTGATCATAAGGTAGTGAAAAGATCTCATATACCTACAGTATATACACCTAAAAGAGTGGAAATATCCTAGAAGGATATTGAACCCACTCTTGACCCTCATGATAAAAAGAAGGGGGGGCTTCTAGATGCATAGAACTCAATTCCGCGGAGACGTCTGCAGAAGTAGAGAACCGAACAAATGAGAACACTACCTATGACAGCGGAAGAAGCTCAACTTGATATTGAGAAAATCCTTAAAGTGAGCCATCCTGGAGATGGTAACATCTCTGAAGTGATCCATCCTGAAGATGAAAACCCCAGCGTATATTTGTGCTCACAATCCAACGCTGGAAAGTCGGAACACCTAGACTCCATCATTGTGGAAAATCATGAGGAGCTGGAAGAAATTAATGAAAAGATATTCTTGAAGCGATGCAAGAGAATTGTATAAAAGAAAGACTAAAATTATCAACATATATTTTGCCTCTAAAATTGCTAAAAGCTGGATCCAAAACCGAAGTCTATGGCAGAGTGCTAGAAGCGCTCAAATAGGGTCAAATAAAAAGAAGCAATTAGGGCAGCACTCCCTTAATAAAAGGAAAGTTTTTTATCCTGTTGACCAAACACCTTCTAAAGTATTCCCTGTAGGATCAAATGGGTTTTTCATCCCGAAGAGAAATAAAAATATCCAGGTGGTGAGATATAAAGCGAGGCTTGTAGCATAAGGGTTCACGCAGAGACCTGATATCGATTACGATGAAACATATTCTCCTGTAAATAGTGAAATAACGTTCCGAAATTTAATATTAATGGCAGTAAGCTTAAATTTATCAATGTAGTTGATGTATGTAGTGACCGCATATTTATATGGGTTACTGGATATGGATATTTGTAGGATCAAGGATAACCGACTAGAGAGGGGGTGAATAGGAGGTTTTTAAATTTTTCAACACAATTTAGAAATTACAAATGACACTATGACATTAAGATACAAATATGAAGAACACACTAAAGTCTCAAGCAATTGCTTAAGATGCTATGTCAATACAAGTGAAGCAAATATACTTGTGAGCACAAAGACTATGAAGAGTACGGTATTAATGAAATGGATTCTCAATAATTAAGAATACCAAACACAAATAAATAGGAGACAAGGAATTTAACCCGTGGTCTCGGAGACTTGCCGGTCTCCCCTACTCCACGTTGAGGTGACTTGAACCACGTCAAGCTGGCTCCACTTGCTTGAGCCTTCCTCGATCACTAAGGTAGTTCTTCCCCGCTCCGGGTAGGCGAACTCCGGCCTTCACAACTTGCCGGGGCTTCTCACAACCTCCGTTGAGAAGCTCACCGCGCACGATCGCCACCAAGCCGTCTAAGAGGCGGCAACCTCCAAGAGTAATAAACCTTGACGCGAGCTTGAGGTCGAATGTCGGTGTCTAAAGGCTCAAACACTAAATGCAACACTCAATCTTGCTTCTCACACTCACAAATGGAAATTGAATGCACACAAGAGTGGAGAACACTTGCTAGAGCTCAAATATCATCAATGAGGACCAAGAGTTACTCTAGAATGCAGGTGGAGAGGTATTTATAACCTCCACCAAACTTTCTAGCCGTAGGAGCTCGAAAGCTGCAAAAATCTGTTTTTCCGGTGCTACCGCCCATGTAGGACCGGTAGCACCGGGCTCCACTTCAACGGCTAGAAAAGTGCATTTAATGCACTTGCAGAGACCGTTATGGGGTCCGGTGCTACGCCTAACTAGGGCGGTAACACCGGGCCCCACTTCATTTTCTTTCTTCAAAAAGAGATCTCTCTGGAATTATAGCACCGGGCTTAGGACCGGTGCTACCGTAGGTCCGGTAGCACCGGGATACTGTGGGCGGTAGCACCGGGCTACCAAATGCCCAGAAAGGTGCTTCTCGGGAATTTTCACACCGGGTTGATGTCCGGTGATACCGATGGTCCAGTAGCACCGGCCCACCAAGGGCGGTAGCACCGGGCTACCAAAACACCCAAGACACACCCCTCTGTGATTTTCACGTCGGGCTGAAATCCGGTGCTACCGCTATCCCGGTAGCACCGGGCTGCCATGGGCGGTAGCACCGGGCTACAAACGCCAAAAATCCCTTCTCCGAATTTTCACACCGCCTATTGAGCCGGTGCTACACAAGACTCAGAGTAGCACCACGCCATGGCGAGTAGCACCGTATCCAGAGATTTGATTTGTTTCAAAGGATTTTCAAGTTTGGAACTTATTTATCATTAAGCAACTATTTGAATATGCATTTTGAGCCTTTAAACCCTAAACGACATCAAGATAAGCGTCAAGATCCTTCTTAATAGTACGGCCCTAAATCTAGTAAACCGATCTTTCTTCCAAACTCCAAGATCGTCAAAAGACTAGAAAAGAGCCTTATAAATTTACCTTTTCATGATCTTGACATATTGCCGATTGGTTTGAACCTTCCTTGATATTTCCATGGTCATCAATCTTGGAATTAACCTACTTTCAATATTCTCAAGAAAAAGTATTAGATCATATAACAAAGTTGTCATTAATTATCAAAACCAAAACATACTGGGTGCCTAGATGCTTTCAATATTTATATGAGAATCCCTGAAGGAGTTACAATTCTGAATCCTAATAATCGCAACATGTATAGCGTCAAACTGAAGAGATCGCTATACGGATTAAAACAATCGAGGAGAATGTGGTATAACCGACTTAGTGAGTTCCTCCTGAAGAAGGAATATTGCCTCTGTGTGTTCATAAAGAAATCCTAGAATGGATTTTGTATCATCTCAATTTTATGTCGATGATCTGAATATCATCGGAACCATAGAGAAGATAAAGGAAGCAAGTGCTTACCTCATGACGGAGTTTGAGATGAAAGATTTGGTTAAAACCAAATATTGCTTAGGTCTGCAGCTAGAGCATTTCCTAGAAGGAATTTTTGTACACCAGTCTATCTATACCAAGAAGGTATTGGAAAGATTTAATATGGATAAATCTCATCCTTTAAAAACCTCCCTGTTAGTAAAATCCCTTGAAGTGGATAAAGATCCTTTCAGACCAAGGATGGAAAATGAGGAAGTCTTAGGACCTGAAGTCCCATACTTAAGCGCCATTGGAGTACTTATGTATGTTACGAATTGTACAAGATATGATATTGCATTCGCAGTAAATTTGCTAGTAAGACACAGTGTAGTCCCAACTAGAAGACATTGGGCTAGTGTCAAGACTTTACTCAGATACCTCCAAGGTACTCAAGATCTTGGATTGTTTTTCCAGAAGAACCAAGATTAAACCATGGTGGGATATACGAATACTGGCTATCTGTCTGATCCCCACAGTGCCAAATCACAGACTAATTTTATGTTTTCTGTAGTGGTACAGCCGTTTCTTGGCGGTCTTATAAGCATACCTTGGTAGCTACTTCTATCAACCACTCAGAGATCATAGCTTTGTATGAAGCCTCACGTGAATGTGTTTAGTTATGACGTGTGATTAACCATATCTATAAGTCATGTGGTCTTAACACCGTCGATACCCCCCACAATTATCTATGAAGATAATGTTGTTTGTATTGCACAAATGCAAATGGGTTATGTGAAAAACAATATCACGAAGCATATTGCCCCTAAGCTTTTCTATCCTCACGAACTCCAGAAGAACGATGGGGTAAAAATTTTGCAAAATAAGTCATATGAAAATCTTGCAGATATATTCACTAAGTCCTTGCCTAAATCTATATTCCAAAGATGTGTTAATGGCATAGGAATGAGACGATTTAGAAATATGCAAAGTTCAGAGGGAGTAAATCCTTGACCATGACCCTTATTATGATCCTGAAGATTCTAATATAAATCTGAAGTTTTCTCACATGAAGGTTTTTAATGAGGCAACTAGTGCAATATAAAGTGCGAGTGCAATGTACTCTTTTCTTCATCTCCTTTTTTCCACTGGGTTTTTGAGTGGAGTTTTTGATGAGACATGTGCATTACGTGGTATTCGCCTAAGGGGGAGTGTTATGAGATAAGAGGCTTTCTAACCGTTGCGGTTGGACTCTATTCCTTATGTGTAGGCGAATCCGAATTTATCTCTTGCTATTTCTTTATATATTGAGCATCTCTCTTGTACAACGATCAATCTAATAAAGAGAGAACAGAATTTTCTTACTACATTGTGTCGACGATCGGGACCGTCGACCGCAGAAGAAGGGGGGAAGGATCGTGCGAAGGGGCGAGGCCCAGAGTCGCGTTCGTCCGGGAAGAAGGGTTAAGGGACATGCAGCACTGGGAAAAAGTACGAGCAAACAGGGGACACGAAGTCTATACTGGTTCGAGCCCCCTAGGTTGGGTAATAGCTCTACTCCAGTCTTGCCCGTAGGCGAAAAAGAACTAAAGGCTCCGCTAGAGAGGGGTACAAGGGGAGCTCGTCTTCGGGATCGCCCGGGAGCGATGATCCAGGAGAGCTCGGTGAACAGGGGGTGTACAAGTCTTACTGCCGATTTCTCTAGCCCCCTCCTCCCCTCAAAAGGGAGAGCCCTGCCCTCTTTTATACAGCCGATGGGGGCAGGTTACACGAAGAATTGGGAGAGGGAAGGATGGATATTATCCCAGGAACCCCAGTCCTCCGTCTTGATGGCTGGTCGCCGTCCTGTTTCGCTCACGCCGGGTTGGTAGACTCACCGAGCAGAGTAGTCTGCCGTTTTCTTGGGAAACATCGTACCTACCCTCTGTGGACCTGTCAGATGCTGACGTTGCAATGAGTGGTCCTGGCTCCGTCTCGGGAGAGAGCGTGCCCTCATCTTTGCGTGGATCGGACGATGGGACCGAGCTCGACTTTGGCAACCTTCGTGACCGCTTAGGAAGGAGCGACCTGCTCCCGTGTGGTCACTTCAAACGGTCGTGGTCACAGGGCACGTGGCTAGTGGACGGCGGAGGGCCCGATACCTAGCCTTTGGTGGGGATCTCCTCAGACTGGTCGGAGGTCGGGGGAGTCCGACCCGCGAGGGAGGTCGGACGTCCTACTTGGTTGGGACGAGCTCGGAGCAGTCGGTTAGGTCGGGGGATGAGTGTCCTTCGTGGCCTCGCGGGGTCTTTGGTCGGAGGCGGGCTTGGAGCAGTCCGCTCATTACTTGGCCACCGAGGTCGAGGAGGACGCATAAGGCCCTCTCACGTGGGGTATGGACATGTGTCAGGATGGCCGATCCCCGACAACCAGCCCTCGAGGCTCAAGAAGCGATCTGAGACTCTAGGCGCTCTTGAGTCTGAAGTCTTTCGATGAGGGATCGCTCCTTCGCTCGGGTTCGGGGTTTCATTTTGGCGAGACCGTTCTTGGCGACACTTGAACTTCAGCACCTTGCTTCTGAGTGGGCTCAGGGAGCCCGGGGGTCCCACGGACGGGGAAGTTGGAGGGACGGTTCGGCGGGTGCGTGGAAAGGCGCCCACGCAGGGGTTTCGAAGGGCCTTGGCACCTCGGTTACGCCCGCTCAGCTCACGCGCGCCTTTGAGGTCTGCGTAACGTCGGTAGACGAGGTGTTTTTAAAGACCGGGGCGCCTTGGGTTCTCCTCCTCCCGGCCGCTCGTGCTCTTGTTTTCTCCTGCGTCGGTGCTTTTTGCCCTTTGCTTTCAAACCCGCCCATCTTTCCTTATGGCAAAGTTCGGGAGGAGTACGCTCACCGTGGAGCGGATGAAGGAGATGGAGACTTTGGGGCTGCTGGATCCGTTCACCTGGCTGCTCCCGTCCGGGGAGAACGTGCCGCAACCTCGAGACGACGAGATCGTGAGTACGGAGCAGTACATGCTCTTCGGGCTGCGAACCCCGAAGAGCGATTTCTTGGCTGCGGTCCTCGCACAATGTGAGATCGAGCTTGTTAATTTGGTACCAAACTCCATCCTCCACCTTTCCATTTTTGCTCATCTTTGCGAGGGGTTTCTGGGCGTTCTCCCCACCCCTCGTTGCTCTTCCGCTTTTATTCCTTGTCCCGTACCGCGAAGGACCCTGTCGTCGGGTGTCACTACTTCCGGCTGCGGACGGGACTCCCTTGTTCCTTCCAACAAATCCCGACCTGGGACTCGCTCGGACCGTGGGCGGAGAAGTGGTTCTATCTGAAGAAGGGCGAGCAAAGCGGGCTTGCTTACATCGGCGCCGCGATCGACGGAAGGCGAGAGACCCCGGAGCCAGAGGACTCGGCGACCGACCAAGCGGCGGTCGCCTTCATCCATACCTGCGTCGCGCGCGGGCTCAAGGGGCAGGTGGTCGTTTACGACTACTTGTGGAACCGTGTGCTTCCTCTTCGGAAGAGGTTGCATCCCTTCTACGAGATCGCTGGGAGGCACGACGCCACCCGGGAAGGCTACGAGGGTTAGCATTGCCCGACCCTAAGCTCTTTCGGGCCTTGGTCGGTGTTCCCTTGTTTTCTTGATGCTCTCTTTTTTGGCTTTTTGCAACGCCGAAGGAGGCCTGGATCGCCTCGAGGATGCAGGAGATCTTCGAGAAGGCTGCCACCTCCTACGACCTCGGCGGCAACGTCCCCAAGAACGTCTTGGGGCGGAGCGGTGAGGTAATAGCTTTCGCCTTGACATTGGCCTCGGGGGCTCGGATTCGGGTGCTTATCGTGATAAGCTCGCGCGCAGCGACAGGAGCTTTGGGACACGGGCGGCGCTTGTTGCCGCTCCCTGGTCTGGTCAAGGGCAAGAAGGGGAGTAAGAAGCCGGCTCCCGACGCCCCGAGGCATGTTGCCAAGAAGCCCCACATCAAGTGGGGCGACCGGGTCGTGGTAAGTTTGAACACCCCGAGCTCGGGGTCATCCGAGCCTGAGCACGCTTCCCTCTTTCTGCCTCCTTGGTCCTTCTTTTGATGATCCTTGCCTCTCTTTCAAGAATGGAGGCGGCTTCACGCGACGGACCGGATATGCAAATGAGCCACGAGCTCTGGCGTTAAGCTCCCGAGGGAGGAGTGGCCGCGCTGCTGTTGTGGAATTATCGCGCCAGGTACGGCTTTCATACATTTTTCGTCATCACGCCCTGTTGCGGTGTTCGAGCGTCCGAGGGGTACCGACCTTTCCTGTGGTCCAGGGCGAGGTCGAGGAGGATGAAGTGAACGTCTTCCGAGGTGGACGAGGGGGAGGCGGCCGATAGCGCCGCGACCGAGGGTGCCGTCGTCGAGGGCGGCGTAGTCGAGGGCGTCGTCGTCGCGGCGCCTCTGGTGGAGGCGTTCCCGAGGGCGGAGTCCCCGGGAAAACGGAGAGCCGACCTTCCTCCGCGAGGAGGTCCGGCAAAGAAGACAAGGCTGCCGCGCATCCGCTCGGCACAGTAAGTACTCCCTTCTGCCTCTCAACTTTTGTGATGGTAGGGTCGTCCGAGCAATCCCCTAACAATTTGTCGTGCGCAGTACCTATACCGGGGTGGTCGCCTTACCCAGTGAGTCGTCCCCGGGCGCTGGAGTTGCCGGAAGGAGCGGGCGATAATTTTCGCATCGACGGCCGAGCCGGACTCCTTCTACGTGGTCGAGGCGGCGAGGGGAGTCCTCGAGTCGCCCTCGACCTCGTGGGTTTGGCTATCGTCGCCGACCGGGCGGATCATCCTGGTCCTTGGTGGTGCCGATGCTACGCTGGCGGCGAGGGCCGCCGAGGTCGTCGCTCTGCGCGAACCGCCGGTGTTCGACGCGCCATCGACTGCCGACGACGGAGGATCGTCTAGCGGCAGTAAGCACATTTTGGGACTCTTCCTTCTCTCTCCTTTTCCTTCTTCTCGTAGTTGTGGTGATCTTTCCTTCTCTTTGCAGGGCCTACACCGATCTCCCGAGTGGGGTGCGTCTTGGCACCACGCGCTCGGCCGACCCCTCTGTGACACTATGAAGTCAGACAGAGGGAGGCTGCTGAGCTCGAAGCTGCCGCGATGCGCGATCGGGAAGAAGCCTTGCGCCTGAGAGAGGCCCGAGCCCTTGAGCTCGCGCGGGTCATTGAGTCCGAGCGGGGCCTTGAGGCTCGGGAGACCGAGCGGAGCTAAAGGCCGAGAGGGCCTTCATGCCGCGCTCTCCGAATCCGTCGAGGAGGGCGGAAGAAGGTGGAGGAGACCTTGCCCGAGTCCGCGAAGCGCGGGACATCCTGGATGAAAACCGTGCGAGCGCGGTGGTGCTGATCCAGCGCCTCGAGCTCGAGGTCTCCGACCTTCGCTCGAAGGTGGAGGCCGCGCGGCGGGAGGCGGAGGGACTCCGGGAGTGCCTCGAGGTCACCCATATGGCCCGCGAGGATAGCCATTCGGTCGCGTCGACCGCGCTCAAGGACCTTGCAGCCGCTCGGAAGGAGGTGGAGGGGCTCCGGACGCAAATGGGGAATCCGATCCCTGCATGCGCCGAGGCGGCCGAACTCACGGCCAAGGCGATGGCAGCTGAAGCGACGGCGGCTGCGCTCGAGAAGACAGTGGCCGAATTGGAGGCGAGGGCCACCGGAGCAGAGGCTAAGGCGGCCGACACCGAGGCCAGGGTCGCCGAGCTTGAGGGGAAGCTGGCGCAGGTGGCTCGAGCGGGGAAGAGTGCCTTGCTCAGCTTCAGAGTGACCGCGACCGAGTCGACAGGGCCGAGGCCGAGGTTATCGTGCTGTGGCGGAGGGTCTCCGACCTAGAGCGGGAGAAGCTTGCCCGAGACATGTCGATGGAGTAAAATTTAAAGTAGTAGATGGGTCGGGGGGCGAAGGATTCGCACCCCCTTGTAAAAACAATGTAACTTTCTGCTAATCTCGCAAAGTCGCATTGAATACTTAGCTCGCTTGCTGGCCCGTGTCGCTTTTGTAGTCTTCGCGCCAAGCCTGGGCCGACCGAGATGAAGGGTGCTCAAGGTCAGCTTAACGGAGGCCTCGCCCGGAATCACCCGGGCTCGGGCACGACTCAGGTTGATTGGCCTTCATCATTTGTCCCTGGGGAATTGGTCGGCTTACTGCGGTAGAGCGGCTTGTTGCGACCGAGATCGTCCCTGGTGTTAATTTTGGGGATCGCGACCTCCGAGCCTGCGGATAACATCGGGCCCGGGGTGCTCCTTGAGGACATTCAATGGTCGGCAGCGCAAGGGAATAGCCGGCTTACTTCGATAAGGATCGTTTTACAGCGGCCCCCGAACCCGGAAATGCATCGGGCTCAGGATACTGACGTCCCTAAGGCGGACCTAGAGAACGCGCCCTCAACCGAGGCCTCGCTTTGGCGAAGACTCGTGTTTGGGCACAACTCGACCGGTCTACTGGAATATCTCGTGCTCGGACATTTAGGCCTCGGGTTTGGTCTGGCGAGCTCGGGAATGCTTCAAACACGGCAAGGCCCCCTCAGAGGGCGGTTTAGAATTTCGAACCTGGCCACTTGGGCCCGGGGGAAAGGTCGGCTTATTGCGCAGGCCGGCTTATTGCGACCGAGTCATCCCCGGTGGTGAATTTTAAAACTGTGACATTCGAGCCCGGGAAACGTCATCGGGCTCGGGGCGCCCTCTGAGAACGTTCAATGGCTGGCAGTACAGGGGAATAGCTGGCTTACTTCGATAAGGATCGTTTTATGGCAGCTCCCGATCCTGGGAATGCCCAGGCTCGGGTGGTTCATCCCCGAGGCGAACCTAGAAAACGCGACCCTAGGCGCTGCAAAAGAGAACACGCATGGACGCCCCTAAGTCGGGCCCGCCGCGTGACCTTATGGTTGCCCTTATGATCACGCCGCGAGGTCGCGCCGCTCGAGGCGTCCTAAAAGAAAGGAGAATTAAGGCCGCGAGAAAGCAGGCGGAGCCCTCGGGCCGAGGGCTCTTAAGATGGCGCGACTCTTGACGAAGGACCAGCTCTGGTCGTGACGAGCGCCATCCCCTCCATAAACTAAAAGAGGTTAGCGATAGAGGCGAAGGAGACTTTTATTACAGGCGCATACCTAGGTCGAACCAGAGCATGGTGACACAAGCGCCCGGGTCTCGCCCCGGGTCGTGATTGCTCAGGACACAAGAAACAGCACTAGCAGAAGAAGAAAAACCCAACTCAAGCATGGATGGAGGAACGTTAGGCAAAGAACTTCGGAGTGGCCCACATTCCACGAGCTTGAGAGCTCCACGCCATCGGGGTCACAGCGGTAAGCCCCCTCGCGGCTTGCCGAGACGACTCTATAGGGGCCTTCCCACAGCGGGGACAGCTTATTGATGTGGGAACGGTCTTGGATTCGCCTTAGGACCAGGTCCCCAACGCGGAAGCCCCGGGGTCAAACAGCTCTGGCGGCGTGCCTGCGGAGATCTTGCAGGTATCGTGCTGAGCGCAGCAGTGCGCGGCACCTTACTTCTTCTGCCAAGGCGAGGTTGAGGGACCGCTCCTGCTCAAGGTCGACCTGGTCGACCGAGCTCGCCCTGACGGAGCGGAGAGTGACCTCAGGCGGCAGGACAGCCTCGGCCCCGAAGACGAGCTGGAAAGGGCTCGTCCTCGTTGCCTGGCTGGAGGAGGTGCGAACGGACCAAAGGACGGTGGGGAGCTCCTCTACCCAGGCCCGGCCGCGCCGACCGAGCTCGTCGAAAACTCGCTTCTTGAGCCCTTGGATGAGCTGCCCGTTGGCGCGCTCGGCCGCTCCGTTGCTCTGGGGATGGCTTACCGAGGCATAGCAGATTTTGGTCCCCATATTCGCGCAGAACTCTTGGAACAGCTCGCTGGTGAACTGTGTCCCGTTGTCGGTGATGATCCAGCAAGGGACTCCGTACCTTGTGACCACGAAGGAACGGAAGAACCTTACCACGGCCTTGGCAGTGATGGCGGAGACCGGCTTCGCCTCGATCCATTTCGAAAAGGTGTCGATGCCACGAATAGGAACTTCTTTTCCCCGACTGACCTTGGAAAGGGACCGAGGATGTCCAGGCCCCACGTCGAGAACGGCCAGGCGAGGAGGATGGTCTGCGAGGCGAGGTCGTGCCGCCGCCTTCCGGCGTGGAAGCGAGCTGGCGAGTACGAACGATGCCCCGGTCATCTTCGAACGCCGTTGGCCAGTAAAATCCCATCCGGAATGCCTTCCTGACCATGGTCCTGAAAGAAGAGTGAGCACCGCATAAGCCGGAATGTATGTCGTTGAGCAAGTATTTACCTTCTTCAGGAGTGACGCACTTTGACAAGACGTCCAGGGCCCCTTGACGGTAGAGCCGCCCACCGACGAGCCTGTACGAGCTCGCGCGGCGTCGAGGATGACGTCCGATGGGAGTTCATCGCCGGACGACCCGAGCCTGGAAAGGAGATCGGCAGTGGAATTGTCCTTCCTAGGTATGTGCTGGATCTTCAGGTTCCGAAACCACCTTTCCATCTTGCGTGCCTCGGCGAGGTATTTGGCCATCAGCGGGTCCGAACACTGGTAAACTTTGTTGTACTGATTGATGACGAGCTGGGAGTCCCCTTTCACGATTAGGCGGCGGACGCCCAGGGACTTGCAAGCTCATAGGCAGACCAACAGGGCCTCGTATTCCGCCGCGTTGTTGGTAGTGGGGAAGCCGAAGCGGATCACATATCTCAAGTGGTCGCCTTGGGGGGTGATGATGAGAACACCGGCCCCCGAGTGCTCAAAGGATCTTGACCCGTCAAAGAACATGGTCCAAGGGTCTTCGACCTCGGCCTCGGGCTCGGGGGCAGGTTTCGTCGTTTGCTCTACCACAAAGTCGGCCAGCGCCTGGGATTTGACGGCGGTGCGGGCCATGAAACGGAGGTCGAATTCGACCAGCTCTATGGCCCATTTGGCGATGTGACCCCCGGCCTCCGGGTTCTTGAGGATCTCCCCGAGCGGGAGCCCGCTCGGGACGACCACCGTGTGCGTTTGGAAGTAGTGCCGGAGCTTCCACGAGGCTATGAAGAGGGTGTAAAGGAGCTTCTAGACCAAGGGGTAGCGCTCCTTCGATCCGTGGAGCACTTCGCTGACGTAGTAGATTGGGTGCTGTCGCCCCGCCCGCTCGGCCACTAGAATCGCGCTAACGGCTTGGGTCGTGGCGGCGAGGTAAAGCAACAGCGCCTCGCCCTGCTGTGGAGTTGTCAATAGAGGCGGACGTGAGAGGTACACCTTGAGCTCGTCGAAAGACCGCTGGGCTTCGGGGGTCCACTCAAAACCCTCGTGCTTGCGTAGGATCTTGAAGAAAGGCAGCCCTCGCTCGCTGAGCCGGGAGATGAAGCGGCTGAGGGCGACGATGCGGCCGGTGAGGCTTTGTACTTGTTTTACCGAGGTCGGAGCGGTCATTTGCTTGATCGCCTCATTTTTTTCCTGGTTCGGGCCCACGCCCGACCCCCCGATCATGTAGCCGAGTACTTTTCCGGAGGTCGTGCCGAAGACGCACTTTTCGGGGTTGAGTTTGATGCCAAACTTGTTCAGGTTGGCGAAGGTCTCGGCCAGGTTGTTGACGTGGCTGGCTTTAGAGGGGCTCTTGATGATGATGTCGTCGACGTACACTTCGAGGTTCCGGCCGATCTACGGGTCGAAGGTTTTAGTCATCACCCGCTAGAACGTGGCGCCCACGTTGCGGAGGCCAAACGACATGGTCGTATAGCAGAAGGTTCCGAACGGCGTGATGAAGGTGGTTTTGTCCTCGTCTTCCACGGCGAGCTTGATCTGGTGGTAGCCGGAGTAGGCGTCAAGGAAACTCAACATCTCAGCGCTGGCGGTGGAATCCACGATCTGGTCTATGCGTGGAAGTGGGAAGTTATCTTTAGGGCATGCGGTATTCAAACCCTGTGGTCGACGCACATTCGCCACTTCCCGCCTTTCTTTTGCACAATTACAGGGTTGGCCAGCCATTCGGAATAGTTGACCTCGCGAATGAAACCGGCCTTGAGGAGCTCGTCGAGGTGCTCCCTGATTATTGCCGCCTTCTCGGGGGAGAAGCGCCACGCCTTCGGGCGCCGCGGGCTGCGCCGAGCTTTACTTGTAGTCTGTGCTCGATCACCTTAGTGGGACCCCGGCATGTCCGCCGGTTCCGACGCAAAAATGCTTTTATTAGCTCGGAGGAAGGTGACGAGCTCGTCTTCCTATTTAGGGTCAAGTTGGGCGGAAATGCAGACGCATTTGCCCGAATTCCCTTCCTCGAGCTGCACGGTCTTGGTCGGGCCATTCGACTGGATGGCCGCCTTGCGACGGGTGCCCTTCGGGGCGGCCTCGGGACCCGGCTGGGGCAATATGCCGGCCAGCGCCAGGGCCTTTTCCTCACAACCGTGCGCCGCCTTGAGGTCATCGCGGACCGCTATGGCGCCGTTGGGCCCCGGGATCTTCATGCACCGGTGCCCGTAATGATTCGCGGCCATGAACTTAATCAGGGCGGGGGGCCCGAGGATGGCGTTGTAGGGGAGGTTGTTGTCCACGACCTCGAAGGTGATCAGCTCGGTGCAGAAGTTTACAGAATCGCCGAAGGTGACGGGGAGGATCACTTGCCCGAGTGGGGTGATCGAGCTTCCCGGGACAATGGCGAAGAAGGGGATCGCTATGTTCTTGATTTTTGACCGGGGTATCTGCATCCGATCCAAGGCGCTTGCCAAGAGCAGGTTGAGGGAACTGCCCCCGTCGACCATAACTCGGCCAACGATGGTGTTACTTATGGTGGGGGCGACGACCAGAGCGGTTTTGAAGTCTCGGGACATCCCCGGAGGAGCGTCGTCCCGAGAAAAGGTGATGGGGACGCCATCCCACCTGCAGGGTTGGTCGGTGGGCTTCCCGGCGGTGGCTTGGTAGACGGTGCGCGCGGCATCCTTCAACTCGCGCCGGGATCGGTATGCTGAAGAGCCACCGAAGATCATATCCACATGGCGGTCGCCCTGCTGGAATTCCGTGTCGGGCTCGCTTGAGACCGGCAGGGCCGACCCCACCAGTCGTTTCATCGCCTTTCGGGGCGCGGCATCTCTCAAATTTCTATAAAAGGCGCCCAGCTTGAACAGCTACGTCCTGCAGCCTCGCAGATCGTGGCTGTGGATCTTGTGGAGCAGATAAAATTTATTAGCGCCAAAGCGGCCGTTCCTCATTGCCCCAGGGTCGGACGTTCGCATGAGGGGCACGCCCGGCCGCCCTGGGGTGGCGCGGCGCTGTTGCGGCCGCGGCCGTTCTCACGAGGCGTGGCCCCGACGACGGTGGCGTGTTTCCACCCTTCCGCTACCGTTGTCGGCCGTGGAGACCACACGAGTGGCCCCCGACGCCGCGGTCTTTTCCTCGCCTCTTGTCGCGCGGAGCCGGGTCTCGTTCCCTAAAGCCGGACGGCCCTGCCTCGCTGAAGGCGAGGTCGAGCTTGCCCCGATCGTAGTCGTGCTTCCAGCGGACGGCGTCGTCCGCGTCTGCATATCGTTCCGCCATGCGGAATAGTTTGTTGACGGTGAGCCTCGTAGCGATTTCGAGGTCCTCCGTGAGGCGTCTGTCTCGGACACCGAATTTGAAGGCCTTGATGACGGTTTCATCGGAGATGTTGGGAATCGAGTTCCGCGCGTGGGTAAACCGGCGCACGAAGTCTCGCAGGTGCTCCCCCTTTCCCTGGATAACACGGTCCAGGTCCCTTTCTCGTCCGGGTAGCTCGTAGCAGCTCTGGAAGTTGGAGTGGAGGGCGCTCCGCAACTGGCACTATGACCGGAAGATGCCGGGCGCCTGGTTGAAGAGCCAGGTGTGGGCGGCCCCATCCAGGACGGTGGGGAGATAGTTGGCCATCGCGGCCTCGTCCCCACCGGCCGCCAAGACGGCGCGGAGTAAATGGAGAGGAATTCCACGGGTTCTTGGTCCCGTCGAACCGTTCCATCATTGCGGCTTGAACCGGCGCCAGCGCACCGACGGTGGTCACTCGAGCACGCCAGCACCGTAGGCGGAAGGCTACGCGCGCCGCGGCATCGAGTCGCCATCACCGACGTGGGAATTTGAGCCGCGGCAAGACTCGCGCCGACCATGTCAGTCGGCAGGAGCATTGTTACGGTGGTGGCGTGGGTGGTAATGCACCTTCCGACGCCTGGGTGAAACGTCCGGGGAGAGGTCCCCGGAAGTGTGGCTGCTCGAGAGAGCATCGCTATTATGCCACTGACGGCGGACGGTTCAGCGCTCCGTCTTGTCCCGACGGCGAGGCGGAGGAGACGGCGTTGGGGTGCGAGCCCGCGAACAGGGAGTCTGCCAGTGGAACGGCCGGTGATCACGCGGCGGGGGGCCGCTGACTGCCATGGGGCGAGACCCAGAGCCCAGGGAGCCTGCTCGCCGTTGAGGTGCGACGCCGTCGGTCGCCTTGTTGAGCTCTTCGGCCAGGGATCGTCGGAAGAGGGTCGAGCAGGCCCGGGCGGGGTCAGCCATGACCCTAGCGATGGCCTGCAGGCGTTCTTGGGCAAGCTCGTCCGAACGGGGAGGGCTAAGCTGGCCAAACAGGGAGCGGGCCATGCCACGCTCTTCTCGCTGGATAGCGGCGATGGCTCGGTTGATGGCAACCTGGGCGAGCCGGTGCGCCTCCCGAGGAGTCTCCGGGCCGCCGTCGCCCACCCCGGGAGTCGCCTCACGTTCGTCGGCCACGAAGGCCCGGCGTTCGCGAGGCGACAAGGAGGGCGAGAGCATGGATGTAGAGCCTTGGCACTCGGGGACAGCGTCCGAGCCCAGGCTTGCTGTTCGCGACATGCCGGCAGTGGAGCTAGAGGTGCTGATGCCGCCGAGATAACGAACTCTGGACGAACGAAACTTCGGGTCCCACGGTGGGCGCCAGCTGTCGACGATCGGGACCGTCGACCGCAGAAGAAGGGGGGAAGGATCGTGCGAAGGGGCGAGGCCCAGAGTCGCGTTCGTCCGGGAAGAAGGGTTAGGGGACGTGCAGCACTGGGAAAAAGCACGAGCAAACAGGGGACAGAAGTCTATACTGGTTCGAGCCCCCTAGGTCGGGTAATAGCTCTACTCCAGTCTTGCCCGTAGGCGAAAAAGAACTAAAGGCTCCGCTAGGGAGGGGTACAAGGGGAGCTCGTCCTCGGGATCGCCCGGGAGCGATGATCCAGGAGAGCTCGGTGAACAGGGGGTGTACAAGTCTTACTGCCGATTTCTCTAGCCCCTCCTCCTCAAAGGAGAGCCCCGCCTCTCTTTATACAAATGGGGCGGGTTACACGGAGAATTGGGAGAGGAAAGGATGGATATTGTCCCAGAACCGATCCTCCGTCTTGATGGTGGTCGCCGTCTGCTTTCGCCACGCGGGTTGGTAGACTCACCGAGCGAGTAGTCTCGCCGTTTTCTTGGGAAACATCGCATCGCTCTCTGTGGACTCGCTGATGCCGACGTTGCAATGCGTGGTCCGCTCCGTCTCGAGAGAAGCAGACTCATCGCGCGTGGATCGGACGATGGGACCGAGCTCGACTTTGGCAACCTTCGTGACCGCTTAGGAAGGAGCGACCGCTCCTGTGTGATCACTTCAAACGGTCGTGGTCACAGGGCACGTGGCTAGTGGCCGGCGGAAGGCTCGATACCTGGCCTTTGGTGGGGATCTCCTCAGACTGGTCGAAGGAGTCCGACCCGCGAGGGAGGTCGGACGTCCTACTTGGTCGGGACGAGCTCGGAGCAGTCGGTTAGGTCGGGGGATGAGTGTCCTTCGTGGCCTCACGGGTCTTTGGTCTGAGGCGGGCTTGGAGCGATCCGCTCATTACTCGCCGCCGAGGTCGTGAGGACCGTTTAAGGGCCCATTTGGGTACGAACATATGTCAGGATGGTCGATCCCCGACATATTGTGTGTGTTTCAGTTTTTGTTCTTGTGATTTCATTAACGTTCTTTTAATTTATCGCGGGTGATCGGCTACATTTTACAACAGGACTACCAGGCCCAATAAACTGGAAGCCCATCTAGAAGGATGGAAATGGCGGAATCCGAAACACGACCGATCCCCACGGCCACCGGCGGAGCCGCTCCTTCGTCGCCAGGTACACCAACATCCCTCCCGGTTTCTTGGCAGAAACGGTTGAGGATTAGTTCAAAGCCTTCTTGGGGTTCGTTATCCTTCTACCTTCCTGGGGAACGGGAATCTTTGTTTCATGAATTGAGCGGCCTGATTAGTCTACCCCTTCTAGTTGGAGAACGTGGCAATGTAAGCTGTGGCAATGGCGCAGGCATAATGTAGTAGTACATATCTACAACAATTTGCTTGGTCGGGGGAAGGCACGGATCCAGGATGTAGGGACTAGTGAGGTTGCCCTTGAGTTCGAGAGACGGCCTTTACTTTTGTGCTGAAGAAACTAGAATTTTGGTTGGACTTAGGAATTGCAACTTGCAAGCGCAAAAAACTTCCAAGCTTGTTAGTCATATTGTGGAATCTGTGCTGCGACTACTGAGCCAAAACCTTGGTGGGTAAGACCTTTGCTCCCTTTTTTGTTATTTTATTATTTACCGATCAAATTGATGGGGGACTTGTTCTAGGATTAAGAACATTCTTGATAACAGTGGCCATATGCAATGGAGATAATACGATCAATTAGGCTCTATCAAACATTGAGAACAGTGCTACACAGGCCATCCTTGATCTGCATTTTTTTGTGAATTGCCCTTGATCTAAATTGAACATGACCTTAATATATATGTATGTCTTGAAACAAATTTATGTCAAAGCTAGTTTTCAAAGTAAAAGATAAAAAAAAATACACATACACATGATTGCACCCATAACATTAGGTACAGAGAGAGGATTACAGATTCTGCAGAAATGCACTCAGAGATGTCAATATGGCATTCATTTTCAGAATAATATGATTGTTGCTTTTCTTAGATTTTAGACGAATATCAGCGCCATCCACCACTGTGTTCAAGCACACTATCACTTTCTTCCCTTATTGGTATCTCTTCACTGTGTAGTGTGCTACGAGCCATAGCTCTTTCATTCCTGATCTGTGTAATAGACAAGGCTGCAAACTTTGACGATGTGCCTGTACCCTCCTCGTTCTTCACTATTCTGTCAATTTCCTGAACCACTTCAGCCATTGTTGGCCTATTTGAAGGGGATTGCACAAGGCACGCCATTGCCAAATGCAAAAACCTTCTAAGGCTAGTGTGACTAGCTTCATCTTTGATCAAGGAGTCCATAATGCCCTCCAAGCCATAGTACTTCTCGTCATACTCATTTATTGCCATTAAAACTTCCCGCGCAACGTGATTGCCATTCTCAATTGGTTTTCGGGATGTAATTAACTCGAGCATGACCACCCCAAAGCTATAGACATCACTTTTTTCTGTTAGAACTTGAGTCATGTAGTACTCTGGATCCAAATATCCCTGCAAGAAACATACCAAAAAGAACAAGACATCTAGATATGGCATTTAAAGCCAGCAGAATAACCTATACCATTTCTGAAGAAAAGGTCACTGCAGTACTAGTTTACTACACAAGCATACTAATGGTACCACATGGTTTTCCCTAAAAAAACATACTAATGGTAGCACCTCCATTGCAACAATGTTTAGCAATTCGTATGAATAAATTACTTCCTGTATCTAATTTCTAGCCTACTTTGACCTGGGATGTATCCAATATCACATTTGGATAACAATAACAACCAAGCCTTTTGTCCCAAACAAGTTGGAGTAGGTTAGGAATGCCCAATCGAAGTCAATAAAACCCCTAAACTTTTGATCTTAGGTCATGGTTCCAGTACATGGATCACTAACTTCCATGTACTCCTATCCAACGCCAACTATTTGGATATATTCCAATCCCTCAAGTCTCCTTTAACTGCTTATTCTCACGTCAGTCTTGGTCGACCTCTGTCTCTTTTTATATTTTCGAAACAATTTAAAATTCCACTACACACTAGTGCCTCAAGAAGCCTCCGTTGAAGATGTTCAAACAATCTCAAACGATTTTGGATAAACTTTTATTCAATAACACATTTGGATAAAAATATAAAATTATTTTCATATTTATAGTATTTTTTTTATAAATATGGGGGCCTATGATTTTGCTGTAACTTATTTCACCACTTACCAGTGTTCCTTTTACTTGGCTTGAAGCATGCCATTTTTGGCTATCTGAAACTAGCTTAGAAAGGCCAAAATCAGCAACCTTTGCATTGAAGTTTCTGTCCAATAAGATATTAGCTGACTTGACATCTCTGTGGATAATTGGAGGATTGGCGAGTTCATGAAGATATGCTAGACCTCTAGCTGATCCTAAAGCTATTTGAAGCCTCTTGTTCCAGTCCAATTGCATGCCATCTCTTCCTGTATTGATATTTGAAAATATATTTACTGACAGAATTAATTGGATGTTTTAGATGGGGGGCAGTGACACATACTATTTAAGCTCTCCCTCAATGTGCCATTAGGGATGTATTCATATACCAGAATCTGTTCATCCTGGTCAACGCAAAAACCTACAAGGTTTACTAGGTTCTTGTGATGAACCCTAGATAGCAACTCTATCTCAGTTTTGAATTCAACTTCTCCTTGTGTTGATCCAATTTGGAGTCGCTTTATTGCAACCATCTGCCCATTCAAGAGCGATCCTATGTAGACCTAGTAAATGATCAGCAATATCACTTGACTATGGAATTATAGCTTTGAGCTGCCACAAGCGTTTTATGCAAAGATGAGTCAACTGTTAATTTACCTTTCCAAAACCTCCAACTCCTATTTCATAGCTCTCTGAAAAGTTGTCTTTGCACATTTTCAGTTCGTCCAAAGAAAATTGTGTAGCCTTCTGAAACAATGATGTGCTTCTGCCATCTGTTTCATAATTTTACTGTAAAATTGAAATATCAAAATGAAACAGCAAGTTTTCGAAAACTGGTGTTTATTTTACTACAAATTTATGTGTTGCATTTTAGGTCTAGACTCCAGAGGTAATAGATATAGCTTAAAAGGAGTCCTGAAATGCACAGATCATCGTGAGTTTGCCACTTCTATATAACTGTTTGCAAGGTATAGACTGTTATCAAGGTTGTGCATTCCAGCTAGACCAATTGCTCATACTACAATGTTGCTAGCTAAACTGTGCGGTAAATTTCTGTATTACCATATTGTGCAGTCGGTTTGCATGCTCCTTGAGACTTGTTTCTTTTCTGTAAAGTGTAGTGGCCTAACATGACAAACGCAATTACAATAGCAGCACAAGAACTGCGATTCCTGCTTTAGCAGCTGCTTTCATTGATGGTTTCCTAGTATTCTCGTTGGTTGCACCTGCCATAAACGCCATTAGTTTGTTCTTGTACTATATAAGAGAGTATCAGATATGACATTTTGAAGAAAAAGTATTAGTACCTGGGAAGGAGTAAGGGTCTGCAAGGAAGTAATACCGTCCAAACTCCTCTAGGTGCGTTGATGGATCACTAGTGAGAGCATAATTAATGAGCACAATATCTGACCTGTTGAAGTACGGTCCATGTCCACTGGGTGGAAATACTTTCACATGCACGTGCAGATATGCATTACTATTGAAGAAAATGTCTGAAAGATACACAAAACCTGGTCCAACAAAAAGTTTTACTTGCAATCGTGTCTCCAGTTTCTCAAACAGTGTACTATTCGTCAAATCTGTGAACAAAGGTGCTCGAAAGACCATAACACCCTTATGCGGATAGGCACAATAGCAATTCTGAGGATGGTTACTCTGACCGGTTAGGCATGAACTGGAGTTGCACCTGACTAAACTGGTGGAATATGCTGTGATGTTTTTCTGTTGCAAGCTGCAGTATTCACCATTGGATATAGTATTATTGTAGCATATCGGGTTCCCAACGAGTCTGCAACAAAGCAGTGGCACAACACAATGAGTGTTTCAAATATAATAGATATGCTCTTATTAAAAATGAATACTTCTACTTACAATATGGTGGTATCGATTCCGGGGCTTATGTTTGCTGAACTTATGGCATTGTTTTGAAGACTTAAAATTTTCAACGATGAAGTGATGTCCGAGCTATACACAAGCGTCCCATTTAATCTATTGTTGTCCAGTATTCTGTCATTGACATTATTGAAAGATCAACTTGAAGGCTATTATCATCTCCCATTACGATGCTAGCTTTTTCAATCACTCACTGTATAATTTGAGCATGGGGTTGAGATAAGCATAGCCGTTACAGTAAACTTACACTTGCCGCAGCTGAGGGCTTGTGAACAAAAAATTAGGGACTTCTCCATAAAGACCTATGTCCTCTAGTACTCTAGAGTTGAGCCAGCAAGTCAGTATTGCAGAGTTAGGAACAATATACTTCTAAAAAGAAGGAATATAACAGAGTATGTTGTGAAAGTGACATTGTCCTTGTAGTTTCTAATGGCAAGAACTCACAGGGCAGTCAAAGATTTTAATGCTGAAAATGACTTTGGAGCCGGCGATGCATCAAATGGATTGTTGCTCAAATTCCTGCAAGTGAGTACACTAATTATTTATAAGCTGGTAGATTCTGCATGTACAAGGATCTGTCAAAGTTCTTACACATATTTGAGTTCTGTCATTTTACTGAGATCTGGTATAGGTCCACTAAACTTATTTCCTGCTATGTTTCTGCACAAGACATTAGTTACAACTTACAAGTGCTCCCATTGTAAACCGGTAGATATTACATCTTCAAGGACTTGTCAGAGTTCTTACAAATATTTGAGTTCTGACATTTTACTGAGATCTGGTGTAGGTCCAAAAAGCTTATTTCCTGCTAAGTTTCTGAACAAAGCATTAGTCGTTAGGAATGTACCAAATGCTTTTGCTGTGTAAATTTTGATTTAGCAGCACCTACAGTTCATGGAGGGAAGTAAGGTTGCTTATACTATCTGGAACACGGTTAGTAAATTGGTTATCATCCATCCGTCTGTGGCAAGAAAAAAAAAGCTGATTATCTGCTCTAGCAATCATATATTGTGCAGTGAAGACAGCAATTAGATGTTTTATGCATGGGGTACTCACAAAACTTGCACTGTCTGCATGAGCCCTATAGACTCGGGGATTGACCCAGCAAACTTATTTCCATCCAATAACCTCCATCGTAGCATTGAGAATAGTTAGATACTCAAAAACTATGAAAGAAACAGTTAAAATTTTACTCTCTTACAGTTCATAAGGGTAGATCGAGCTGAAAAATGCCTCGTCAATCAGTCCCCCTAACTGATTCTTGCTGAAATAGCTGTTTATTGCATCCCAGTCCCACAATTACATCCCCGCGTGCAATCATGCAAATTAAATATTTCTCAAAATTACCCAAACCTTTGCACCAGTTACCTTAATCAGCGATCAGTATTATCTTGATGTAGAAATATTGAGAGCACATATACTTACAAGTACCGCGTTCTGGACAGGCGGTCCAGTCCAGGAGGGGAAGATTTAAATGTTGGGAGGCTTCCATGCAACTGATTCTCGGCCAGGTCCAACAAGTAGAGATTTTGGAGAAAACCAAGTTCCCCAGGTAGTGTGCCAGAAAATTATTCGAGTTTAGAGCCCTGTAATATTAGATCGTAAATCAATATTGTTGTCCACTACTCCCTACCTCGTAAACTTGAATAAACATACAGAAAAGGGTTTTACTTGTACCCTTTTTTAAAAAAAAAATCTTACACCCCCAGAAAGAACCTCCAAAAAAATAGACTAGGGAAATCCTATGCGTGCCATCTAGATTTGTCCAATCTGAGACATCGTAAGTGAGACGGATGAAAACTAGATTTGGAGTTCTACTTTATGTGTGATTGAAGTGAGAAAACTAATCAACCTGTATGGCACTTAGCCAAAGGTACTTGTCCACTTAAAGAATGCTCTCTCTGAGGGGGCTAGGGATTGTATCAAAGAAATTTCACCTGTGGAGTTCTGGGATGCAGGGGAAACAAGAATATGAGCCATAATTCAGACAATGGAAATGCATTTTCTTGCTTTCCTTGATCCAGTTAACATGATATTTTTGCATGACACATGGACTCAGTCATTTCTGTTGCCTGTTGGTCTTCACATCTACTTGAGCCACTCAGCTGCAAAGTGATTCGTAGCACTCTGTAATGTTGGATTCATGTTCCTTTAAATTTACTAGCATCCTTAAAGCATATTTAAATGACTTGGCAATACATATGTGATTTTTCTTTTTGGAAAATAGATTGTTGCAAAACTCCATTTATGATGTTTTGATGTTATATATTATAGGAGATAAAATACTCTCTCCGTTTTCCAATACTTGTACATGTGACTGAAATTTTCTTCCCCAAATACTTGCAAAGTAAAACATTAAATGTAGCATAACATAATATTTTTTATTTATATCATCATCTCTTAATTCTTTTTTTGAGAATTTTAGCACATTCTATATTTTATTAGCGACCGTAGAAAACCTATCATCGACTTTTATTTTATAATAATTAACAACACACACACACAAATAAGATTCCTTAACTTATTTTATTTTATTTCTTAAAATACCATGTTTCTGGAATTTTAATTCTGAATAATACTAAAAAATATATTTTTCACTTAATATGGAATCAAAAAACAATACCTAATTTCCTTTTATTTTTATTCTTTTGTTATTTTTTGGTTTTATTTTTAATTAATTTCTAATTTCATGTTTTAATTTGGAGTTCATATGAAAATCAAATGGCTATTTTCCTTTTGTTTTTCTATTTCGAATTTATGTTAATTTTCATTGTTTAGAATTCATATACAAATCCAGCTGCTAATTTTTATCTCATTTTTATTCCGAATTTCAGCTATATACAAATTTTAATTTGGAGTTCGTATGAAAGTAAAATGGCTGATTTCTTTTTTTATTGTACTTGGTATGGACTCTTTCTTCTAATCTAAGCCGTTAACTTTATTGTTATTTTTTATTTAATTTTGAATATTAGTTCTAGGTTAGAATTGATATACAAATCCAATGCTAATTTTTATTCCGAGTTTTAGATATGTATGGGTTTTAATTTGGAGTTCATATGAAAATCAAATGGCTAATTTATTTTTACTTTTTATTCCGAATTTCTGTTATTTTTATTGTATTTGGCATGGCATGGAGTCTTTCTTTTAATCTAAGCCGTTATAGCTTGGGTCTAATAGATAGACAGTTGATGTTTTTTAAAAATAATAACATCCAACGGCTACTATAGTTCAACTTAGTTAGGGTCCATCGGATTAAGGGCTAGATGTTTTGATTTTTTTGTGGGAATTTCTAGTATGTTTCTCTTTTTTCTTAGCAACTCTCCATGAGCTTTTAATATATATAACTTAGGGCCTGTTTGGGGGAGCTGTGCTTCAGCTTTGGGCTAAAAGCTCCCCAAACAAAGATGGTAAGCAGCACCGCAAAGTTAAGCCACAATGTAAGCACCTCAAAAGTCTGCAACATCGAGGAGGAGCTTTTCAGCTGTGGCTTCGCTTGAACTCCTCCTAACTCGCTCATTCCGCCTTCCCAACCTTTGCCACCCCGCCTCGCCGCCTCCACATCACCTCCCCACTCGGATGCTGATGTACTTCATTATGTTGCTACCTTCCATTTCGGTTAGCTCTCAAAAGCTACAGCTGCAGTAGGCAGTTTGCCAAACAATATAACAATAAAAGCCACACCACTACTACAATTGCTACATTAACAAACCAAAAGCGACTTTTCAAATTTCACCCAGCTCCCCAAACAGGCCCTTAGAGTCCACCAGATACTGGTTATATGTTTTGCTTTTTTGTGAGAATTTCTAGCATATTTCTCTTTTTCCTTAGCAACTCTCTATGAGCTTTTAGTATATAATATATTCCTTTTAGAACTTATACATATCTGTACAGAATACATAAACAAAGTATTAAACTCTATGTGGGGATTCTTACAATACAACAAGCTCTGTTAAGTACCCCAGTTGTGGAGGAATTCTTCCAGTGAAGCTGCAACCGATTAAAATCCTAGGAAAGTATAAAAGAGATTATAATCAAATTAACTTCAGATTTTGATGAATATATGGGAACGGAACTCAATTCTATTTCATGGATCAAGTGGCCAATACGTAGTCTTGTACAAACAAGACAAATAAGTAGAAAACACCATATACAAAGAGCTAATACAAGGTATGTACATATACTCTTAACAGAATAGCAGTCTGAGTCGAAAACTTGTTACTTACAGATCTTTTAGATGCACCAGCTTCCCAATGTGAGGAGTTAACAAACCACCAAGTTCTTTATTGTAGGACAGATCCCTGCGGTTGCTTTTATTAGGTATTATGCTTTCTAGATGTACCTTCATCACTTTTTTATTATTGTACTAGTAGCCTTAGTATAACAGTGTGACAGAACCTTATTTTCCGGCAAAGGATGAAAAATGGAAGTTTAAGGGAAGTGAAATGAGCAGCATGTTAGATGAATGTTCAATTTCTTTTATAAGTCAATTATCCAGGAAGCGTTTAGATCATTGATACCTCCTATGAGCTAAGTTGCAGTATCAGATATTATAATTTAAAGGTACTGAATACTGATAGCAACACATGTAACTTCTAATGATTGAACAAATACAGGAGGAATTATTTCTAAGCTGTCTCATGTTTAATTTGAACCCCCGTAATCTATGTATTGAATTTAGCTAAAGGGGCATCTAGATGGGAATTGCAGACAACAAAATATGCACTTACAAGGATGTCAATTCTGCTAGGTTGCCTATGTCATCGTTAAGTGTGCCAGCAATATTCATGGATGATAGATGCCTGCTGACAAACAGTTCATTAGAGAGGAGAGCGAGGGAGGGAGATTTTTGCTGTGTTGACTACTTACAGCTTTCTAACACGTCCATCACCGCAGGTGATGCCCTCCCATGGTATCTGCTGGGCGCATGGATCATGAGAATTGGTCCAGCTTGGTGGTACAGTTTGCCAGTTACTCATCAGAGACCATAGTGCTGCAGCTGCAGACAGCACTACATGCATTAACCAGGTATACCGCTCTCTGTGTTGTTTTAATCAAGTTTCATGACTTTCATCCATGAAGAAGCTTCCTCTTATGCATTTGCAGAATTGATTAAAGCACTGCAGAATCATACGGATACAGTCTATAAAGGCAATGCAAACGAGTGAGAAGATGGCCTACCATCTTGAGGATCAGTGGAGCTAAGATCTTCAGAAAGGCATAACCTTAAGAACATCAGCAGAGTACACCAGATTGCCCACATGCTTCTGCAGCCATGAGCACACCAAATCGGTTCGCAAACTGCAACAGCAAACATTGCAACCATGGAGATACTTCGTTACTTCTTAATCATCCAAAATGGCAGGGAAAGGTAGATGGCGCTTCCCATGGAAGATGGAATGGAACACTCGCTTCTGATCAATGCTTCCCTAGGAGCAGGACTACCAACACTAGGACAAAATCATATTCAGGTAGAGTTATATATCACCGTTCCACACCGATCCGGCCATGATCCGCCCCGCACCGCACTAGGGTAGGTGGATGCAGGTTAGAGGCCCTCCGTCCCGCCCCGATCACATAAATGTTATTTATTTTTGTATAAATTAATATTATTCTACAAGCTATGATAGCACAATATTAACTAGTGTTTGTTATTTCAAATACATGCGTTACTATTGTTACAAGTTGGTCTTTAAATATCAATGATTTATGATAATATGTCAATTAAGTTTAGTAAATAATGTGATTCTTACTTTTTAAAATACATGAAACTGTAATGCAATATTAACAAGTTTTTTCTATTTCGAAGACATTTGTTACCATTGTTACAAATTGGTCTTTAAATATCAATGGTTTTATAATATACCAATTAAGTTTAGTAAATAACATGTTTCTTATTTTTAAAATACATGAAACTAAAAATTGCTTTGACCCAACCGAGCACCTTGACTCGCTTAGGAGTCAACCCTGTCCCGCCCCCCGACCCGACTAGAACCGGGGCAAATACGGGGCAAGCTAAAGCCCGCCCCGACCCGTACCATCTCATTGACTCGCACCCAAATATTTTATTGCGCCGAACTGAATTTTGGATTGGCAATTGGCAAATGACGGGTGTAGATGATATATCTTATTCGGCATGACGCATCAGTTGAGAGTGCCCGGTTAAGTTGACTTCGTTTTATTTGCTGTGCAATATATGTTTGCTCAAACAATCTTCAGAATATACGTCGTGTCCTTTTCTTTTGAGTGGGTTCTCCTGTGAATATTTCAGATGCTTGGAGATGTACTCTCTGCAAATCCCTTCTAAATGTTCCAAAGAAACGCGTTATTTTCATCGTACATCAGTCTGTGAGAAATTTCTAACCAGTAGGTGACTTCCAACAAGGTTTTTTTGTTGTGGGGGAAGAAAAAATATCGAATTGTCTTGTGATTTGTGAGACTTCAGTACTGATTGTCGCGACTTGCGAACCCATAAAGCCGTCCCTGAGTCTCGCCGCCGGGCCCGACGCGCTCGCCACCAGGACAAGAAGGCGGCCGCCTTCACCAAGCTCCGTTTCCGAGCCTGCAACGGCGGCGGGATGGTACTGGTGCACTGCAATTTCTTTCCAAAGCTGAAATTTCTCTTTCTCTTATGCCCTGTTTGGTATAACCGTAGTATTTTGAGAATTAGCTTTCGATTGGGTTACACGGCTGAATGGCTGAGCTGAAGAGATTTAGTGTTTAACAATCTGTTTTTTAGGTACAAAACATGCGGGTTGGGAATTGGTTGAAAGGAGTGGGGTTTGAGATTTTATACTAGGTAGGAGGAGGGTCATTTTCTTCAATTCTAATAGTAAAGTCAGGATCCCAACCTATCGAATCCGTAAGAAGTTATTCCAGACTAGTTTTTGATTTTTAGCTTCTCTAAGTATAAATGGTTTGCTGACTTTTGGTTTTCGATTGCGGAGAAGCTAGCCGTTTAAGACAGTTTTCGGTTTTCAAAGAGAAGAAGTCGAAGCTGAACATGTGCTAAACAGCACATAAGTAGCAGTTGGCTTTTGATATATCCAGTGTCCTGATGTAATAGTACTTGTGTCTGTTTGGGAGGGTATTTTTATGTATCTGTTAAACAAGCTTATCGAGACAAAAAAAAAACTACTACTAGTCTACTACATCATATGAAGTTATACTGCTAAGGAGTTGGTAGCTTGGAGACGGTATCATCATTTCAACACCGTTACACAATTGATTAAACTAAGACAACGTGTTCACGGCAGACCGCGGTGGACAAAAACGATAAAGAGAATTATAAATGCAATCTTGTATGGTGCTGGAACAACACTAATTGTCATGCAGGTAAATTTGTGTGGTTTTGATTGAATGTGTGATACCTAAACCATGTGTTTACGAGAGGATTTATGCTTTGTTTGGTGGTAAGATTGAAGAGGGTAAGCAAAAGGTGGTTGGTAGTAAGATAATTAGACAACAATTCATTTATGTATCATTTTTTGCGATCCAATTAACCTCAGTTTCTCTGGATTTTGGCTAGTTGAGTAATTCATTGGGATATGATATTTTCACTTTCAGAAAAACGTGGCACCAACTAGTAGGGTAATAGGATCATGTCCGACTATAATACACAATGCTTCATTTAGAATATGGAATTATCGATGTATTTTAACCACCTGTCTGACTACAATACACAATGTTTCATTTAGAACATGGAATTATGGATGTATCTAAGGTCATCTCAACAGCATTCTTTAAATATAAATCCCTATGTCTCCATATACAAAATTCCCTAAAAATATTACTTCCCTATATCTCTTTCTTCTCCAACAGCATTCCCCAAATCTCATTCCCTATTTTCTTCATCCTATATCTATACCCCTTTATAATGCACCTAAGCATTTTTTCCTACGTTCACCCTAAATAATGCACCTCATTAGAGATGGCCCAATGTTCGTTCACCCAGCAAAACGTCCCAGAAACTTGCATTCATCAAAATGAACGTCTCAGATCTTTCCTCAGTTTTACTCACCCACATCCGATGGCCATTATTTAGTGTGTCTAATCATCCCTGTGGCCCACAATAAACCTCCCCCACCTACATATTTAGAAGGAGAGCGAATCAAACAAGGAAATAAATAAGGAGGATCCGCATGCAAGGAAACCAGACTTGAATTTTTTACTGGCCAAAATTGTATGTACTACATATTTGGAAGGAGGGTGAATCAAACAAAGAAATAAACAGGGAGGATTCACATGCAAGGAAATAAGACTTGAATTTTTTATTGTCCTGGCATTGTGATCGTATTTTTTTTCGAATATGACCCTTCTCGAGACTTTTTTACAGATCTAGCCCCATAGAGCCTAATTTCAGCGTACGGAGAGCGTTGAATTTTGTTTTTATTTTTATCTAAGGAACCGACTATTCTGTGAGTGCCGCTTAATTTTTTCAATTTTTCTCGCGGAACCGGTAATGCATGAAAGCACTATTTAATTTTATCTTTTTCCTTGCGGATCCAAAGAATGCGAGCACAGTTTATTTTTCCATATTTTTCGAAATCATCCGTGTGACCCACAATGACCTTCCTCACCTCCAAAGATCAACAAGGAAAAGGAAACAAACGTCTTGGAATCAACGAAAAGGAAACAAACGTCCTGGAAAAGGAAAGGACCATACATTACATGCTGGGAAAAGGAAATCAGGAGATGGGGCAGCGCGACCGGGAGAACGCAGGAATGCAATGGCTCCACGGTCGCCATCGGTGGCTTTGCCGACGTGGCGAGGTTGCTGGTCAGCGACCTCGCGGTCGCCGTGCCTTGGCAAATTTATAATTTAATTTTTTTTGAAAATAATTTTATTAAGTACAAAATAATCGAAATTTTTTTTGAGAATTTTTCTAGATTTTTTTAACTAATGTGCTATCTTTTCAAAAATCCTTCTATATTTAAAAAAAATGAAGGCAACTCACTTGTAGCTTCTTCTAGTCTCAAATTTGCACTGCAGAAGCTTCTTCTCTTCCTCCTCCATTAAAGCAAGAAAGAAGCTCCAAAGCTCCATCAATCCCGCACCAAATCTCCTCTTTCTATCTATGGTGTTAATTCTCCAAATTTTGTGCTCTATTGCTAAAATTTCCTCCCAATCTGATTTGATCCCAAATTATGGTTTCCATAAATATGCTTGTTTCGGGGCTATAAAAGCCATGAGCTCTCCTCCACCCCATCGCATTGTGTAAATCCCCAAGTGCTCCTCTTTAAAGATCGCGGATTTTGAGGTAACCAAGCCATCACCGTCATCTTTCCCGTGAAATTCACCACAACCGTGACTCCTCCCAGCAGCGTCGGTGCAGCGATCTCGCCGCACAAGTGCCGACCCATCAGAACCGGCCGCCACCCCGGCCTTCCTTCCCTTATGGCCAAGCCAGAGAGCACGTTGTGCTCTCTGTGGAAGCTGCAAAAAAATAATCTAAAATCAAAAAATTCTTTTTTCTTTCTCTTTCTTGATTTAAAATCTTTTGGGAGCCCGTTTTCGCCCATTCGACCTCCATTTAGTTCCGTTTTTCTTTTTAAATTCATTTCAAATTCTAAATTTCTCTTTTATTATTAAGTGTTGTATTCATACTTATCTTCTCATTTAATTGATAAACGAGGTACTGCCATCGTAGCGTTAGCACATGCACTATACTAGTTATAATGATATTTCGTAGCCGCCATATGAGCAACATTTATTTTTTAAGGGCAAATTCGAACGGCTATTTTTAAATACGAACATTTAAAATTTAAAATTTATTATAACAGAAATTTAAAATTCGAACGGCTATTTTTAAATGCGAAAATTTTAAATTTTAAATTTGAAACTAGAATGCTCTCAGATTTACATCACTAAGTTGCTATCATTAACTTGCCATGTGTTTAATTGTCAATAAGAAGCTCTTTTCATTCTGGACATGCTGTGATCTAGCAGTCAACCATCAACCAACATAATAAACAAACTACTTTGGCTACAACTTGCCTGTCCCTCTACCTTTCACAACGAAAAATGAGAAAAACAAGTGAAGTATGAACTTAAATGCTGATTTAGCAAATATCACATCCCAGAAACTTGAGAATGAGAAGCCACAACTCACAGCATCCACAGAATGAGAAGCTAGGATGTCTGGCAGTAAAATAAGTTGAGAATTATACATGTAGTTTATACATCCCAAAAAGATGTAGCTGAGGTAGTCATCAAAATATCACAGGCTCACAATAATTCACAGTTAACAGTCCATAACCTAAAGACTGAGGGACAAACTGAATGACTGCAAGCAAAAGAAACAACCTTGGTTCAACCTGACCTATTACATCTTCTAGCTATTATGTCACTCTACAAGCTCATGTAGTACTGTTTTTGTGGCTCAGTGCAGCGACTTAGATCAATGCCCATAATTCTCTCCTCCTCGATCATTTTCTTCAATTCAAGTTCATTTTTCATTAGTTCAAGCCTCTCTTTCTCTTGCTCAATCTTCACTTGTTCTTGTGCATACAGTCGTTCATATCGCTCATCTTTTTTCCTCTCTTTCATAATCTCAAGCTCCCTCTTTTCCTTTCTAAAATTTTCTAATACTTCCATATAAAGATTTACTGTTGGAGCAACTTCTTTACCTCGGCTTAATCGTTCTTTCGCTGCCTTATGTCCAATTGGTCTACTTATGTGATCATTTTCTGAACTAGGATGATCCTCATCAAGATGAATTGTATTGGAGCTAACAGGACTGGAAGATCCCGAACTTTCACTACTTGATGTCTTTTGCTTCTTCTGAGATAACCGAGAACACCAGTTAGGATGGTGTTGCAAAACATTCCAGCAATGCCAGAACGCAAACGATCGCCCTTCTTCCTCTTGGTACAAAGTTTTAGCTTGTATAATCTGTACAACCACACAAACAACAATATAAGCAAACTATCTACAAATAAGAAAGTTATATACATTATGGATCAACCTTGTCCTGCTCAGTTAACCCGCTTTGATTTCGACGCTCAATTCGATCATGACACCCACAAAACTTGTTCACTGCTTCTTGAATAACAGACCATCGATGTGTAAGCGAAGCCTGTGAACGATCTGAGGTAAAAGTCTTGTTCTCATGGAAGTAGTCATGTATTCTTCTTCAATAAGTAGCATGAGGTTGTTGGTTCCCTTGTATGGCATCGATACTAAATTTAAGCCATGCGAACACCAATAAAATATCTTCTTTCTCAGAGAATTTGTTTGATCTTCTATTGTTTGGTCTTATTTGGGGACTATCCGTATGTACTGTAGATGGTTGCGAACCAATTGGGCTTTCCTGTGGAGAAGGTTCAGAACCATCCCAATTGAATGCATCCCCTCCCTCATTCAACAGGTTAATATAGAAGCCATCCATAATTTCTCTTCCGCCAACAACAAAATTTTTCAAGTTAAGAAAAAACATTACAATATCATAATAAGTCTTAATTAGTCTTAACAACATCCATCAACATTACAATATTTGAACAAGTCTTAACATTACTACATGATTAGAACACTCCTGAATCATCACTATCAATGTCGATACCCTCATCTTCACAATACTGGTTATCCTCACGTTTACCCCATCATCGTTTTGGTAGTCGAAAGGAAGACACAACTCAGGGTCTACATCCTCTGTAGGTTGTACTTCATCTCTTTGCATCAGTTCATATGACTGTATGACAACCTGCTCTAAGCTGCGAGCTATAGTTTCGATGTCAATTATAAAGCTATTGAGTTCATTGCCAAATTGACATGTGTTAGGAGTAAAATTGTCTTTTGCAATTTTGTTAAGGTCAGATGCGATGCACTCTATTTGTTTTACTGTTCATGCCAAGCCTTTATTGAGTTTCTCCTGATCATTGTCCATCTACATGTATTAGAAGTGTGTAATGATTAGTGAAAGGACTTTTTTACCACACATAATAGCAAAACACTTAATGAGTATTGACACATAATTCAACACTTCTAAATTCTAGACGGTTCATCATTATCAATAGGATACTTTGGCTTATGTCAGTAACCTGCCAAGTGCATTAAGAAACTTACTAATCCACCGACTTTGTAATGTTATGTGTATCAGCGACTTGCACAAACTAACGTTTACTAATGCACTAATGCAGACATTTGAAAAGAGTATCAAAACAACCAGGAAAGTACTTTATTACCTGGGATTGTAGTAGATGTGAAAAATGCTTTTCACGGCCACATCATGTGCAACATTACCCAGATTACTATGACTTGAACCCTGGTTATGAAGTGCGAGAAAAGGAGATACGTTTTTTAGCTGAGTAGCTCGGCGTACTCCCAATCGAAGCTCTCCATCTTCACCTCTGGAGAATGAAAAATCATTACAAAAGAGAAGCTAAATAACGTTCCAGTTAATGGCATCATCAGCTATGATATTGCAAATAATGATACAGACATCAAATATAAGGCTAGCAATGATAGAATGACCAAGCTAGTATAGACTGAACTAATTCCGCATATCAAAAAAGTAGATGCTTTTGACTCAGTACAAGATTAACCATTTCAGTACTTGAGGAATACAAATTGGAATCCAATTGTTCAGACAAAAATTTACGTAAACAAACAGTAAAGCGATCTCGATGTCGAGATGGGTAGTGAATTAAATGAATACTTCCACAATTTATCGAACACACAAAACCTATTTTCAAAACATATAACAAACTCATTGAATCCTATAAGTGCAGCGATTATCCGCTCCTTGTGAGTCTTTAAATGTGACATAAGCAAGTTGTGACCATTCAGATTCGCTGATGAAGACACAAGCAAATATTTAAGAAACATTCTTCCAGCCTTCCTACGCATATAGCCAGTACTCCTGATCAAGCCCAAGGTAGCAATCACACACCCTTTGCCAGATGCCCAAGAGAGTACTCCTGATCAAGCCCAAGGTAGCAATCTGACACCAGAATCAGCTTCGTCTCTAGAAAGAGAATCCCCTTGGCAAAACCGCAAAAAGAACATTTGTAATGATTTCACATGCCTGGAAATATCATGGGCTATAATTGCATGTGATCATGGGCTTAATTAAGCAATCACAAAACAACTGCTTCAACACATTAATATATTCTTCCATTATCTAAAAAAACTTCTTCAACACATGGCTGGATTCTGATTGCAATTTAAATCACCGTTAGTTCATTGAACATCTAGAATTATATAGCAAGCTAGCAGCCTAGCACCTAGTGGAGAACTGGATGTCTAAATCTGGACAACAGAAGTAGATCAGAAGTTATGGACAACTCAAACAAAACAGTTGGCAACCAATTTCATAGAAGAATGGGATGCAACAACCTTTTCTGTAATCAATTCATTGGAAGCAGGATAAGAGTTAATTTCACAATCTTTTCTGTAACCAACTGCCACTCAATTACAAGTAAGCGTTAATTTCGGTGAGCAGAAGATAAGAAATCATTTCTGGATGGCTGATCTTTCTGGTCAGTGAAGTAAAAAAGCGTTTTGTGGGTAAGCATTAGTCTACTGACAAAAATGTGAGCAAAAATGTGATTGTCAGAACACACAGTCTGGTAAAAAAGAACACGAATATGAAATTATGACTAGATAATACATGCAGATGGTGATGAAAGATAGGTCCTAGAAAACAATAATGATCAACCAGCTTGGCAATGTTCAGATGACAGAGATCATGTTATCCCAATTCATCACTCATAGCTTTTACTTGATATGGATTCTACTGGGAACTGATAAGGACACACACCGGACAGGAACAAATCACAAATTTTTCAGCACGAAATCTAGGTAGGAACCATCGCCATATTCCCATATTCCCGCCGACACCGCAAAATCTATTCTTTTCTGAGATTACTAGGGTTCATACCTTATAGATCGGCTCGATCCCGCAGCACACAAGGTTGAAGACGACGATGCGAGGCGGCCTGGGTTGACGACGAAGCTGGAGACCAAATCTGGCAAGAGGGAAGCGGCCTGAGTCTCTTCGCGCGAGGGACGAAGCAGCAGCTAGCCTCCGCGAGGGCGAGGGACCAACCGACGAAGCGTCGGATCGCCACCTCCACACGCCGCGACGAGCGCGCCACCTCCGGATGTCGTGGGATCGAGCCGCGACTCGCAGCTACCGGCCTCTGGACGATCCTCGCAGGCGCGCGAGCGACTGGCCGTTGCTCCAGACTCGACGGGGGAAGATGGGGAACGTGATCGGGATAGGAGAGAGGATCTTGAGAAGTAGGTACTCTCTCTCCATTCTCTAAAAGTAGTGATTCGGTTCAGGAAGCTGCTGGAGTCGTCATTTTCCTTTGAGCTCGTACTGAATCTCTATTTTTTCGGATAGGTGATGGGAAAGGGAAGCTTTGGAGTTGCCCTAAACAAACGCCACCCAAAAGAAAAAAAAAACAATTCAAACCTCATCCCACATGAATAATTGGAATTAGAACACGTGTACTCATCTCACAAAAGCTCGAACAGTGCATCCATTGCTCTCCTCCGCTCCTTCCTCTTCTTAGACACCGCCTGCCACCATTGACGATGAGCTCCCTTGGACCGCTGCCACTGCCGGCGGCGGCGGCGAGCTCCCGACGATCACCGCCATCGAGTTCCTGTCGACCGTTGCCGCCCTATCTACGACCACGATGCACACGTCTCCGGTGCGCCGTTGACAACTTCCCCTCTATCTTCTTCGACCACCACCTCTCTCTGCTCCAGTTCTAGGGTCATCGGTCCTCTAATCCAGCTGTTCTTCCTCGTAGCCGGTGCCGCCTCTATATTTCTTGACTCCCCGTCCACATCCCCCCAATATCTGGTCACTGCCGCCACTCTAAAATCTCCAGCAAGGCCACATTCTAAAGTGGCGACAGAAGTAGCGCTGTGGAGCAGGAGAGATCGGGCGAGGTCAGATTTGGAGGAAGAAGATGTTTCCAAGTTGACATTTGAGTATTTGTCAACCAAAGAAGATTTAGAATTGGTTCGTGAGTTCATTTCCGCGTAACAATTTACTTGCCAACCAAACAAAAAAGTTTGAATTGTAGCTCGATTCTATTTCCACTTGAAATTGAATTGGGTCCTAATTCTACTATCCCAATTCAATTCAAGGATCCGAACGGACCCTTATAGAATTCACTATTTCCTATGAAGGCATGTTTGGATGCATATTTCACATGCATTTTATAAGAAGCAGACAGTTTCCTATGATATTTCCAACAAATTCCAGCGTTGCTACCTGGACAAAAACTATTATGTTCCAAATACATTTTACCTGCAAAATTGACCATCGCATTAATACAGACATTGCCGATAATTGCACCAGCACTCCGCAAAATTGGATACCGGGCACGTAGCAGATCCCCTCAAACCGTACCCCAAAAACCTCCCTTTCTACAGTGTTGATGCTCCAACGACTTAAATCATGTGTACATCTAATGCTTTCCCGTACTAAGCACACTCGTCAATCATTAACGAGCAGCATTTTGACGACCTGGAGACTCGTTGTCCTTCCTATCTCGTATGGCCGGAAGAATATGCCGCTCAACTATTCTATTCATGCCGCACGGGACAGCATCTGCATCGTGGTCGCGATGGATCGGTTTATATTTCTTCTTGTACAATCATACAGCTAGCGGTTGAGCGATTCAGCTCAGCGTGATTCTTTTCCGACCCAGCTCTACCGGTGGGATATGCTCCGAAAGCAACAGTGCAAAAAAAATAAAAAATAAAGGTGGCCGATCGATCGGCTTGGTTCCTATCCTAGGCCCTAGCTAACTACTGCTTGAAGCAAAGTCAAGAGGCTTTACGGGAGCCACGAAAAGAGCAACTTAATTATGGCATCCAACCACTGCACAAGCCAACCACTTCAGAGATCAAATGGGCCGGAGCTCAGTAACCTCAGTTCATGTGTACTGGGGGAAAATGGTTAAGGATTACGGCTTGCTACAGTCCTTCGCTGACATGTTACTGAGTTGAGTCACAAAAGTCATGGTGAAACCTCGTGGATCTCGCGCATTGTTGCATGTTAACAATTTATCCTCTCCTTCCTGCGTACCATGAGTGGCCATCTTTAGGGCCTGTTTGGAGGGGTCATATTGGACTAAAAAGTTCGCTTTTGGTTTCTTTGGATCAGAAAGCATTTGTGGTTGGTATTGTTTTTTTTTGTTATGCCGTTTGGCAAACCCATTCTTCTGCAATTGTAGCTTTTGGGGGGCAACCGAGCGGGAAAGCAGTAACCTAGCGAAGCACAGCGGCGGATGAGTGGAGATGTGACGTGAAGGTGGCGAGGCAGGGTGGCGGAGGTTGGGGAGGCGGAGTGAGCGAGATGGGAGACGGTCAAGCGAAGTCACAGCTGAAAAGCTCCTCCTCAACGGCTGCAGCTTTTGAGGTTGCTTCTGCTGTGGCTTAGCTTCACCATTAACTTGCGGTAATCTTTGTTGAAGGAGCTTTTACCTGGCTGAAACACCAAGCGCAGCCCCCAAACAGAGCCTCAAAGGGGCAGTGCAAAGTGCAAACAATTACATCCGATCCGGAACGTGAGGAGCTAGCACTTTGAACTTTGCCTTTTGCTTTCTTTCCAACAGCGCACTTTCTAGGTTACGTTATAGAGTCTAAGCCATAATGTGAATAGGTGATAATTAAGTTCGGTACTGTATAATTTTCGACGAGACCAGAGAGACCAAAAGGTAGCAACGATATACGAACCAACTTGGCAAGAAAACGACGCCTGATCCTGAAACTGTTGATGTGGACTGACAAACACGTACGCAAAAAACGAAAGTTCAGAAGGTCAGCAGTAGTTACTCTTATCATGTATTTCATGTGCTGTGTGTCTACATTTTCTACAGCCAAACCGCGGTTTAGATTTCAGAAGCTTACAGTTTGAAACACATATGATAAACGCATTACATATTATCGTCTAATTTGTAACTACAGATGCAAATTCTGTTTGTCTATGAACACTGAAGTTCAGAGTGCTAACTGCTAAACGTTCTTATCATGAAGCTTTAATTATTTGCGGCTTGATGTCCAATGGAACTGACAGGACCACTCTGATAAAGTTGCTGCGGAACACGCGAGGGCCGGTAATTTGAAAACAGAGTTACCATTGGTGATCGGAATCTGAACGACGTGATATACAGGCTAAACTAGAGAAAGATAAGAGGAACTGCAGAGAAACTAGTATAATGCCAGTGCTAACGCTACGACGGTAGTATATTCGCTTATCAATTAAATGAGAAGATAAATATGAATATAACACTTAATAGTAAATAATCTTGTGATCACATTGTACGTACTACATATTTGGAAGGAGAGCGAATCAAACAAGGAAATAAATAGGGAAGATCCGCATGCAAGGAAACCAGAATTGAATTTTTATCTTGTCGACCAAAGCGTATGTACTACATATTTGGAAGGAGAGCGAATCAAACAAAGAAATAAACAGGAGGATCCGCATGCAAGGAAACAAGACTTGAATTTTTCTTGTTCTTGACTCGTGATCGTATTTTTTCGAATATAACCTTTTTCGAGATTTTTTACGGATCTAGCCCCATATAGCCTAATTTGTTGCATGAGAGCGCTGATTTTTTCATTTTTATCCACGAACCGGCGGTTTGTGAGTCTTTATTTAAATTTTTTCAATTTTTCTCATGAACCGATGGCCGCATGAAATTTAATTTTATCTTTTTCCTGCGGATCCAGTGATCATGAGCACGCTTTATTTTCCATATTTTTCCAAAATTATTCAGTGGGCCGCACCGCTTGAATTTTTTTATTTTTCTCCCACGCTTGAATTTTTCAATGCCACCAAGCATTTATTTTTTTGCCAAAATTATTAAGCGGACGAACACCGCTTGATTGTTTTTTTATTTTTCGGGAATTTTTTACTGTGTTGGCATTATCGTTATAATTTTTTTCGAATCACTCGACGATGAATTTACGATTGTAGCCTCGAGCCAAAAAATTCAATGAGATGATGGCGCGATATTATTTACAGTATTCGTGCTCGAACTTTTACTATATTAATATCATCGTTATAATTTTTCGAATCAGGCTCTCGGGCGATGAATTTGCGATTATAGCCTTGAGACAGAAAAAATCAGCAGAGAGGTGCTAGAATTTTTTTCCCGCGGTTTCCTTATATATGGTCCTTTCCTTTTCCAGGACATTTGTTTCTTTTTCCTTGATTTCAAGACGTTTGTTTCCCTTTCCTTGTTGATGCTGGAGGTGAGAGAAGGTCATTGTAGAGCCACAGGATGATTTGGAAAAATATGAAAAATAAATCGCGCGCCATCATTGGATCCGCAAGAAAAAAATAAAATTAAATAATGCTTTCGCCGCCCCTTTGGTTCGCGAGAAAAATTGAAAAAATTAAGCAAACACTCACGACAGTTGGTTCCTTAGATAAAAAATAAAAACAAAAATTCAACGCTCTCCGTGCGCTAAAATTAGGCTCTATGGGGCTAGATCTGTAAAAAAGTCTCGAGAAGGGTCATATCCGGAAAAAAAATACGATCACAATGACAGGATAATAAAAAATTCAAGTCTTGTTTCCTTGCATGTGGATCCTCCTGTTTATTTCTTTGTTTGATTCACCCTCCTTCCAGATATGTAGTACGTACAATTTTAGCTAGTAAAAAATTCAAGTCTGGTTTCCTTGCATGCGGATCCTCCTTATTTATTTCCTTGTTTGATTCGCTCTCCTTCCAAATATGTAGGTGGGGAGGTCATTGTGGGCCACGAGGATGATTAGACACACTAAATAATGGCCATCGGATGTGGGTGAGTAAAACTGAGGAAAGATCTGAGACGTTCATTTTGATAAATGCAAGTTTCTGGGGACGTTTTGTTGGGTGCACGAACATTGGACCATCTCTAATGAGGTGCATTATTTAGAGTAGACGTAGGAAAATTTGCTTAAGTGCATTATAAGGGGTATAGATAATGAGCTCGGCGTTGGCCTTGAGTGGATGCTAACATCGCGCGTCCTTATAATAACAGAATAACTGCATATACAAGGTATATGTGAATTTTGGTCGATGTACAATTGAATTCCAACTATAGAAACACATCTCTTAACTGCATATATAAGTGTTGGTTTTGAAACGCAAGGATTTCACATGGATTATTCACGAATTTCACAAGGGACATTTCATTTTATTTCAGGAATTGAAAAAACTAGGAATGTTTGTGCGGCGTGCCACGCTACGGCTATTATTTTTATACGTGTCTATTTTTTTCATATTTATTCAGAGTCCTCTCACAAAAGATCCGCGATTTCACATAAACGAAATGTCATTTTCGTAAAAAACGACAAAAACGATCTAAATATAATTATACTTTTTTATTATTTATTTGATAAACGAAAGGTCTTTTCGTAAAAAAAACGGAAAAAAAACGATCTGAACGTAATTACATTTTTTTTGTATTAACTTCAGGTCATCCTCTTAGTATAAAATAGTCAGAAGGGTCTAAACGTAATACTTTTTTTTTCCTAAAAAAGTGCCTAAACATTTTTTTTTAAAAAAAACTAAATGTAATTTTTTTTTCGGCTCGGCTCGAGTTGACTCAAAGAGCTGGGAGGCCAAGAATCCTTCAAGAAATAACTAGTATAGTGACCGTGCTAACGCTACGACGACAGTACACCCGCTTATCAATTAAATGAGAAGATAAGTATGAATATAACACTTAATAATAAAAAATCTTGTGATCACATTGTACGTACTACATATTTGGAAGGAGAGCGAATCAAACAAAGAAATAAACAGGGAGGATCCGCATGCAAGAAAACCAGACATGAATTTTTTACTGTCCTCGCTAAAATTGTACGTACTACATATTTGGAAGGATAGTGAATCAAACAAGGAAATAAACAGGGAGGATCCGCATGCAAGGAAACCAAACTTGAATTTTTTACTGTCCAGGCCTTGTGATCGTATTTTTTTTTTCTGAATATGACACTTCTCGAGATTTTTTATGGATCTAGCCCCATAGAGCCTAATTTCAACGCATACGAAAGCGCGATTTTTTCATTTTTATTCACGAAACCAATGTGATGCGTGAGTCTTTGCTTAATTTTTCAATTTTTTCTCATGAGCCCGGTCGACGATACTGTTTAATTTTTATCCTTTTTCCCTACGGATCCATGATCGTGAGCGATTTATTTTTCCATTTTTTCCCGAAATTATTAAGTGGACGGGCACCGCTTGATTTTTTTCTTCATTTTTTCTCCCACGCTTGAATTTTTCAGCGACCACCGAGCATTTTATTTTTTTTGCCGAAATTATCAGACGGGCACCGTTTGATTGTTTTTTATTATTTTTTGGGAATTTTTTACTGTATTGGCATCATCGTTATATTTTTTTCCGAATCACACTCTCGCGGCGATGAATTTGCGATTGTAACCTCGAGCCGGAAAAATTCAGCAGAGCGGTGGCGCGGTATTATTTACCAGCTCCCAGACTCGAATTTTTTACTATATTAGTATCGTCGTTATAATTTTTTCTGAATCATGCTCCCGGACGATGAATTTGCGATTGTAGTATCGAGACAGAAAAAATCAGCAAAATGTGCTAGAATTTTTTTTCCGCGGTCGAGAAGAACTGTAATTTTTTTCCACGCCCGAAATTATCCAGCAGCCGGGCAGAGCTTGGTTTTTTTTTTCGTGCCTGAAATTACCCACCGTCCGCGGGATAATTTCGAACGTGGGAAAAAATTCCAGCACTTCTTCGTTGAATTTTTTCGGCTCGAGGCTACAATCACAAATTCATCGCCGCGAGAGCTTGATTTGGAAAAAATAATACCGCGCTGCCCCGTCTCCTGGATTCCTTTTCCTAGCACGTAATGTATGGTCATGTCCTTTTTCAGGACGTTTGTTTTCTTTTTCTTGATGATGCGGAGGTCGAAGGCATGGTTCCAAAATTCGGTGAATTTCGGCGAAATTTCGCATAATTTATGGATTTTGGACCACCCCGAATTCTAAAGTAGCGTCCGGGGAAAATAAATAAAATTTTTTTGAATTGCTATAGTAACCCCAAAATTTCGGATTTTTTGGGCGAGATTTCGCCAAAATTTCGTGTTTTTTTGGCCGATTTTGAAACTTTTAGGGGCGGATCTGACCGGATTTGGTCCAATAACCCTTAGGAAAGTCATCTCCTATGAAAATTTGTTGAAAAACCGAATTTTTTAAATATTTTAAAATTTTGGTAGAAACACTGTCAGATTTTTATAAAATTTTACAAGCTTGATAATAATATGAAAAATTTATGGTACTATCCTTAGTAGATTAGTATCATTAATAAAAAATTTCAAAATAATTTAACTTCATTTGTTATCTTTAAAAAACCAAAAACCGAATGAACATAATTGGGACAGTTATATTGTCAGAATTTTATAAATTTTCTTGAGTGTGGATATGATCTAAATTTTTTTAGAGATGTTAATAATTGACTCGGTAACATTATGTAAATTGTTCAAAAAATTCAAACTTTTTTTGTTTGGTCAATCAAATCTATGTAAGCATTAAACTTGGTTTGTTATATTATATTTCAAAAATCAAAAAGAAAAGAACATAAATGGTACTGAACCTTGTAAGAATTTTATAAATTTACTGGAGTGTGATCATGAATCACAATTTTTATGGGATATTAATAATTTCCTTATCAACATTCTGTAAAAATTTCAATTTTTTTTATGGTTTACATAATTTTTCATTTTGTTCAAGTTTGCCGATAAACCTTTTAACATGGCAGTAGTACTGTTCGAATTTTTAAAAATTTATGCCGTTTTATTACCATCTGAAAATTTTATGGGAGTATTATAGATACATAATAACCATGCACAAAAAATGTCAACAGTTTCAAACTTCATTTGTACCATTTTCCATTCGGATCAAACTTGTCGGTCAGTGTTCTTTTAGGATAGTGCCACTCTCCGAATTTTTAAAAATTCCTCACATGTGATAATTAGATGAAATTTTTGTGAGAATATTAGTTATGTATTATAACCATGCACAAAAAATTTCAACAGTTTATAACTTGATTTGTACCATTTTCAATTCGGATCAAACTTGTTGGTTAGTGTTTTATCAGGACAGTACCACTCTCCAAATTTTTACAAATTCCTCAGATTTGATAATCAGCTGAAATTGTTTTTAGAACATAAGCAATGTGTCAGGAACCTCCAAAAAAAATTTCACAATTTTTCGATAACGGTTAGACCACTTTTCAGCCATTGCAAAAAACCCGAAATTTGGGGGTTTTTCGCCGAATTTCGGAGTTTTATTTCCGGAATGGATCGGATTTGAATTTTCAAAATCAAATTTCATCCGAAATATTTCCGAAATTTCGCCGAAATTTCGTTACCCGGTCAGGGACGAAATTTATTCCGAAACCGAAATTTGAAACCTTGATCGAATGAGGTCTGTTGTGGGCCACAGGGATGATTAGACACACTAAACAATGACCATCGGATATAGGTGAGTAAAGCTGAGGAAATATCTGAGAGGTTAATTTTGATGGAGGTAAGTTTCTAGGAACGTTTTGCTGAGTGTACGAATGTTGGACCATCTCTAGTGAGATGCACTATTTGAAGTGGACGTAGAAAAATATATTTACGTGTATTATAAAGGGATATAGATAGAGGTATGATTCCCCGCATTTCAGGCCTATACACGGCGGCGAATGGGAGAGAAAACTGAAACTCCATTTACAGCTCGCACCATCAACCACCCTTCAGCTGTATACACACGAGATCTCATCCGTACACGTGGCATCTAATGTCCGGCATCCGTCTTCCCCAGAAATTCAAAACCTTTCGAAAACCCCGACCGGACGGACACCGTCCCACTCCCTCCCCTCGCAAATGGGCGCTCACCACCAAGCCAGAGAATAACCCTTTCACCGGCGCACGGACCCCATGATATGGCCCACCCGAAAGTGACTGTATGGGAGCACCTTCTCGTACGCGTAGCCGGCGACCCCGACCCGGAACCTACCGGTACCGGCTCCCCGTGCGAAACCGAACGAACAAAATGACGTTCGGCTCCTGACCTGATGCACTCCAAACTTCCCTCCTTTCTATTCCACCTCCATTTCCCACCTTCGAAAATCATTTTTTTTATTTCCCCTTCCCCCTCCTCTCTCTCTCCCCCACACTCCGATCCAGACTACCAACGAACGCCACCGCCCCAATTTGAAACCCTAGGCCGTCGCATCGATCCGGGGCGGTGGTTGCAGTGGGGGTCGTTGGGTTGTAGCGTTTCTTCGAGCGGAGGGGACGGTGGCGGTCGGCCATGTCGACGGAGGACGAGAAGCTCCTCAAGGAGGCGAAGAAGCTGCCGTGGGACGAGCGGCTGCAGCATAAGAACTGGAAGGTGCGGAACGACGCCAACATCGACCTCGCCGCCCTCTGCGACTCCATCACCGACCCCAAGGACGCTCGCCTCCGCGAGTTCGGTGAGATACGCTCCCACCACCTCCCGATCCATTTCGCTCTCGGATCTGCGTTATGCTTGATTCGTGCGGTTTCATTTCGATATTTCTGCGGGACTTTTTGATGTTAGATCTGAAGGGCGGTGCTTTTTTTTATGGTGGTTAGGGCCATTGTTTAAGAAGACGGTCGCGGATTCGAACGCGCCGGTGCAGGAGAAGGCGTTGGATGCCCTGCTCGCTTTCCAGCGAGCGGCTGATGCTGATGCAGCGAGGTGCGTGTCTACATGATGCTACGTCATTTGCTGTTGTGCTTCTGATTGTTTTTTCGAGTGATTTGTGGAGTTGGTCTTTCCCAGGTACGCCAAGGAGGTGTGCGATGCAATCGTTGCAAAGTGCCTCACTGGCCGGCCTAAGACTGTTGAGAAGGCTCAAGCTGCATTCCTCCTTTGGGTGGAGCTGGAGGCGGCAGAGGTCTTCCTTGTAAGTTGAACTGCAATTGGTGATTATTTTGGCTATTAATTATGGTAAATCGTATGGATTTATCACATAATGATGGTGTGGTGCATGAAGCCATGAATGAATGCCTGTAACAGCAAACACTAATTTCCCTCCTTTGCCCTTCAGTCTTCTACTTTGATTGTGGTATAGACGTATAGTAGACTGCACAAGTGCGCAGATAGTTTAGTTATTCTATTTTTTCTTTCATTTGTTAATAGGATTTTTTTTCTGTTAATTATTACAAGTATCCCTGGAGTGTGCTTCCTGAGTTTGCATTGCTGGGAAGCACTTGTTAGTTTGATTGATGGTGATGACAACTGTTTACATTTGTTCTCAGTCCCATCCATATTCATACTTAGATTATTTTGTTATCACCATTTGTAAGCAAGGCTGCCCACCCAAGTACTATGAAACCAGAGTTTTTTGTTCAACGAGATGCATTATGATGACGGTGGTGGTGGTCTAGAGGTGTACTGATCTAACTGGAGAAGCATTTGGATGGAGATGGCATATGTGTATTCATGCAATTACATGTGTTAATAACACCGTTGGGATGTAGACATTTTAAGATAAAAGTTTACCTTTTAGTAGAACTATTGATGTCAGCATATACATAGTAAAACTAGCTCCCACTCATTGATACATGCAAGCTTCGTACAATATCTCTGTTATCATTTCTTTGCCAATACCTTCTTGATTGCTTCAGCATTTTGAGGAGCCTGTTATTTAATCTCAATATTATTAAGAGAAGTATTTAGTCTAGTGATATGATCATATCTTGCTGCAAGGCATTGATTACTGGCCTTTGTTTAAGATTTTCTTCTTTAGTTGCTTACTCATCCCATCTAAAAGATTTCTCATCTCTTTCTATTACCGCATGTTCCTTCTAGTAATTAATATTTTTATAGAATGCTAACATGCTCAAACGTACTTCATATGGTTGTGCTACCAGGAATCTATGGAGAAGGCTGTAAAAAACAAAGTGGCTAAAGCTGTTGTACCTGCTATTGATGTGATGTTTCAAGCACTTAGGTAAGTTCCTAGCTTATATTTTGGCTCCCTGTTGTGACAAATTTTTATTGAACTACTCTTAACATCTTTTTTTCTTGCTAGTGAATTCGGAGCTAAGGTAGTACCACCAAAAAAAATTCTAAAGATGCTTGCTGAGCTTTTTGATCATCCAGACCAGAATGTTCGGGCTTCTTCCAAGGGTTTGACACTTGAGCTTTGTCGGTGGATTGGCAAAGAGCCTGTAAAAGCAATTTTATTTGAGAAGATGAGAGATACAATGGTGGGATTATTCGTACCAGTACAATACCTATATTGATCATGTGTATTGTGAGTGAATATTATAACCATGCTTCTTTTTGTTTGTAGAAAAAAGAGTTAGAAGCAGAGCTAGCAAACGTCTCAGGAATTGCTAAGCCAACTCGCAAGATAAGGTGATTTTCTTTTTTAGAGAAAATCTCTGTCTGATATGTTTGGCTTTACATGGATTTTCTGACCTAACCTTGGCAAATTGATATCTAAATTCTAGGTTCAGGCTGTATTATGATTCTACATGAACTATGATAAAATTCCACAGAATATGTTTTGTAGTGCTTTTATGTTTGTCTGATTGTTTTGTTAGAGTAGAGGGCCATATTGCAAGCTATTTGTTATTAACCCATTCTTAATTTGCCTTCTACTGTTCGACATAACAACAAGTATTATGTAATCATCTCATAATCTTATTGTATGGGATTTTACTGCCATCTTTTTACTTAAACTAGATACTTTTAAATATATGGGTATTTGGCTTGCAAACTAAATCTTGGATGCGGAACTTAAAGACTTCAGTTAAATTGAATATTCTGCCATCCAACAACGAATGTTAAAGTAATGCTATAGATAATTATATGAGTTGTTTGTTAGGTGTATAATCGATAAGTGAAATTCATTGAACCAACTTAAGTTAAACAAGATGTCAGGATTGATTGTATGATGTTATTTGTGCATGTGTTCTAGTTATGATCGTGGAAGCTTAAAAAGCTACTCCTCAATTCTCAAGCATAAGTCATCGTTTTTTATGGCCTTTAAGATACTACTTGATGACTTTTTTTGTTTACCACAATGTACTGGCAAGAAACTTAACTACAATATTATGAAATCACTGTTGAAAATGAGCACATCGATGTCTACATGTGGTTAATCTAGATGCTTTTGTATATAATAGTGGTTAAAGCTTAAAAGTTTGGCTACTCTTTTACCAAAAGGACTTATATTTGAGAATGGATTGATCAGATGAAATGTTTGATAGATCAGATGAAATGTTTGATATATTGGCCAAAGTATTTCTCATGCTTGCTGCATAAGACCAAACCAAATATAGAACCTGCTATGCTTTACTGTTTGGTTGCACCTAAGTGCTGTTTTCTTTGTTAGTTCTCTTTCTCATGCAGTAATAATGATTGTAAGTGTAGAGAAATCAACTACATATTTGCAATATGCTAGTTGTGGAATGATACTGATGTGAAGTGGACTTTCATAGGATGGTTCAACGGGGGCAAATCATGTGGTACATGCACAACTTGCTTAAAACCTTCTTCTGAGTGTCTAGGGGTACTGCAAAAAATATTAGTTTCTGGGCCCCAAGAAATATTTTGATGTTTTGGCTTGTCAAATACATTTTCGTCCCTAGGAGATGTGTTGATTTTTTTGACTTTCTGTGTATGTTGTTAAACATCTGTGGATCTCTAGGACAATCTACTGTGAGATTGTTTTGTTTTACCATGCTCATGCGGTGGCATGTACCATAGGTTTATATTTCTTCTACTTGGCTGATCATATATTGAAAGTGGATATGATTTAAACATTGTTAACTAGATCCGAACAAGAAAAGGAATTTGAGGAGGAAGCAGTGCCAGAGACAACAGGCGCTAACACTTCTGAAGAGGCAGTGCCAGATGGTCTGTTATTTTGAGGAGCAATTTTATTGTTATTTTCATTTCTATTGACAAGCTTGCTTCCTTTTACATTTACCATGAGAATACTGACATAATTGTACTTCCAGCCCCTATGGAGATCGATGAATATGATCTTGTTGATCCTGTAGATATTTTAACTCCACTTGAAAAGTCTGGATTTTGGGATGGCGTGGTATGTGATCTGATTTGCATACACATACTGTTGTTACCCCATCATAGCAAAATATTGTTATTATTTTTACTAATTTTGATGTCATTGTGTTGTATGTGATACCAGAAAGCAACTAAATGGTCCGAAAGAAGGGATGCTGTGGCGGAGCTAACTAAGCTTGCTTCAACGAAAAAAATTGCACCTGGTGATTTTCATGAAGTTTGTCGAACACTTAAAAAGGTTAATCTTAGCTTAAAGTCTTTATGATATTTTCATACATCCAAATTTGCACACAAATTTTACTTGTTCTTGGTTAGCATGACATGGTATATGATTTTGTTTCAAAGTTGCTTCCTTTCTCATAGGAGGAGCAAAAAAAATGGAAGTTTGCTGTGAATTGTGACTCATCTAATCGTCTTTATCTTTTTTTGTTTCCTTATATTTTATAAGAAAATTCTCTTTCCCCCCTCTAACCTGTATGCCCCCATGTTATTATTAACCTCCACAGGAAGCATTCTTCGGGAGATTGTATTATGTGGTTTTAGAAGTCTCTTGACTTATTGTGAGATCATTTTTTGATGGAAGTAGCCTTTTGTTTATTTTCTCATACTTCCATTTTCTTGCCCATCTTTTGTTGCTAGTTTGATCTACCAGAGAGGTATTCAGGAGCCTGGGTGCTATCATGAAGTTGTTGTTTCTAATCATGTTTGTACATTGTAAATTCTGATTCACTTGGCTTTCTGTGCTTTTTGGCTATTGCAGCTTGTTACAGATGTTAATTTGGCTGTTGCAGTGGAAGCTACTCAAGCTATAGGGAATTTAGCTAAAGGTTTAAGAACTCATTTTTCTGGAAGTTCACGGATTCTACTTCCTGTTTTACTTGTAAGTAGAATTACCTTTTTTTAATAACCATAAATTGCTAGCTAAATCATTTCATTGTTTGTGATATCTTCTAACTTATAAGATAAGATGTCCGACCTGCTTTTCACTGTAGATGGTTTTCCTTTGCCCTTCACTTTAGCCATAGGTCCGATGAGTGTTTTCAAACTTGCATGTGGATACGTGATCCACTTGAACTGTGAATTGTCTTTATTATGCGCAAGGTCCTTGGTGTTGGTGTAATCATAGTTGTCACTTGTCACGGTGTTGCCTAGGCAACCCTGGTTGCAGACTTGGCATCTGATGCGTGGCAAACGGACTCCAAGGCTTATCGCCTCGCTTGTGGTAGTTTGGCGCCCTCCTGGAAGCTCCAGGTGTGGTCCAGGGTGACTAGGCTCCAGGAAGGGGCTGGGAGAAAAAAACACTCACGGGTGGGATTCATTTAACTTAGCGGGGAGAAAGGGAAAGGGAGAGAGAGAGAGGGTGGTCTTGAACCATAGTGCTGCTGTCGCTGATCAGCTGAGCCTATAGGAGGGACTAGGGAAAGAGCTTGGGATAACACAGTAAAGGAGAGAGCAGAGTTGGAGAAGTCATACTATTATTTTTTATTTAGTAGTTTACCTTTTTTTTGCAGAAAAGTTGTGTTCTGGAACAGTGGGCTGCTGTTCCGTTTCATCCACTTTTCTCTCCAAGTGTGATTTGGGAGGGAAATACAAGGTTCTATATGAAAAAGAAGATCAATGGGGATCTTACGTGGCTGAAATGTATGGCCTAAGTATGTTAAATATAAATTGTACTCTTGTTATTATAATAAAATATTTAATTAATATATAATCTATTGCCTAATTATCACGCCTAGGTGTCCAGGCGGTACCGAGGCACCATGATAACCTTGGGTATGTACCAGTTCGTATAGAGTCAGTGCTTTATGATAGTAATAACATGCACACATTCCGAGAGAATCTCTGTGTAGGATGATATAGTGATTTACTCGTTTATGTGATATTCGAACCATATTTTTTTAGTGTAAAAAGCATATTTGGTGATTTAACTGTGCAATAGAATAGTTAGTTTTTGAAATTATTCTTTTCCAATGGATTGTATTCTTCCATGTTTCTGATTTTCAATTAATAATGCAACACCCACTGCCTTGTGTTCTAATTTAAAAGTTTACTTGGTTAACCGTAATCTTATATAAAATAACCTCTGGCTTGGCACCTGTGGATGTTTGTTGTTCGTCTTGTTGATTGATGCGATTCTTATGCTTCATTAACTTAAAATGCCGATCAAGTAAAGTTAAATGTCGCCCCATTTGTCCCTATTGTGTTAAACAGGAAAAACTGAAAGAGAAAAAGCCGACTATGACAGAAGCTCTGAGTCAAACACTTCAAGCAATCCATAAGTCTGGCTGTATTACTCTTCTTGATGTGATCGAAGGTTAGTATTCTTTTGGGTAGGCGTTGTATTTTTTATTTCGGTATCTGTCACTTTCTTAAAAATATTGTGATGGTTAGCCTGTGGTCCAAAAAATTGTGACAGGCTTGTTTAGTCTGCAGTAGGCCAGTATGTAATTGGCAGCATACTTTGTTTAAAAGTAATGGAGACATACCTGCAAAAAGTAAAAATGGAAGTGTTTCAACTTTTAAAGTAACGTGCTTTTGTGCTTGAAAATCCTGAACACCATCTTTGTATTTGGCTCCAAATGTGAATAAGAAAACGTTTTTTTTTGTGTTATTGCAGATGTTCGGGTGGCTGTAAAAAACAAAGTCCCCCTTGTTCGATCCTTAACATTGAATTGGGTTACATTTTGCATTGAAACAAGCAATAAAGCAACTGTCCTAAAGTTGCACAAGGATTATGTGCCTATCTGCATGGAGGTGAATAACCATTTTTCAGTTTGCTGCCTGCGATTCCTTCTTGTTGTATTTACTGTTATGTATCTGTACTTATCTTTATTTTCTATTGTTAGTGCTTGAATGATGGCACCCCAGAAGTGCGGGATGCTTCATTTTCCGCTTTGACTGGCATAGCTAAGGTTTGTTTCTTGTGTGCATGTTTTCCTCTTGACATCTTTCTATGCTTAAATTTTACTTACTGTCTATGGGATTTTTGGTACTTTTGCTGTCTGTATAGATGGTTGGTATGAAACCCTTGGAACGATCCCTGGAAAAATTAGATGATGTGAGGAAAAAGAAACTGTCAGATATGATTGGTTCCGCCAGTGATACTGTTCTAAGTTCAGGGACAGGTTAGAACTGCTATTACTTTCATAGTTTTCCATCTTTTAACATGTGATCCATATGCCTTTGTTTTGTACTGATTTCAGTACAAACTGTACCATTTCAGTGCCTATCTCAAATTCAGGAGCTCTCACATCAGCTCGAGAGGTACCTTGTCTATCTTTTGATTTTACTAGGATCTCAAATAATTGATACCATAAGTTCTAAACTGTCAATCAAAATAATCTGAGTTTCCCTACATCCGCGAGTTGGGTGCCCATGGGACTTGATTTTTTTTAACTAAATCAACATACTATAGCAACCATATTAAATCTATCGTGCACAGATAATTAACCTTAAATTTGGAAATTTCGTGAAAAATTCCCACCCTATAGACAAGCCGAATCACACCACTAATGCAGTTTTTTAAATAATACAATTTTAAAATAAAATTACAGAAAAAACATGTTGAAAAAAATTATTACATAAATATACCTCGGTCGCCAATTCATTTGGTGACAGAAGCCTATTGACCAAATAGACCTGTTTGCCAATTGAATCAACGACAAAGTCATTGTCTAAGTAAATTCCGTCACCAATTCATTTGGCGATAGAGGTATATTTAGGTAATTGTTTTTTATGTATTTTTCTGCATTTTTATTTTAAAAATGTATTATTTTAAAAAAACTATGCATACACATGTGTAGATGATCCCATGCTTCGTAGAATATCCTCCAAGGCACATGCATATGTATACATGGATCCATCCACAAAAGATCCTCAAGGTAGACCCACCATCGCCACCAACTCAAATATTTGTAGGAGTGAAGATTCTACAAGTTTACAACACATTACAGCCTGTAGTCTGTAGAGCTTCTCTTCAAAGGCTCAATCTGAGGTTGTTGTGCTGTGCTGCACTATGGAATCTAGTTTGTTACAATAATTTACCAATTCCAGTAAGATTCCGCTGTTATGGCTCCAAAAAAAGATGCCTTCAGGTTGTTATTACATCCAAAAATAGAAAACTAAAAGTGCTTTGAAAAGCCACCACAGTACTGCAAGAAGCATAAGGATTGGAAGTTTTTACCAGCCACGTTTATCATAATTACATCTTTTCATGACCAATGCTTAAAATGCCTGTATAAGTGTACCTTGATATAGCAATTGACAAACCAATTATGAATTACTCTGTGTTTGTGTAGGTTACAGATAGCTTATCGATGAGGAGATCTGCTGCAAGCATGCTTAGTGGAAAGAAGCCTGTCCAAGCAGTGGTTAGTATTGTTTTTTCCTGCTCTTGGATGTGCATACTGCATACCATGTCTGAGTTTCTAATCGTTGAATTTTGCCACCATGTTAATATTTGTGGGTTTTTCTTTTTCTTGTTTTAAGGCCGCTACTAAGAAATCTGGACCAGCAAAATCTACTGCTGCAAAAAAGACAGATGGTGGACCACAGTCAAAGACCTCTGCTTCTCCTGAGATTGAAGATGTCGAGGTGATTTGCTTATCTGAATCGAATATCTTTCCTTCTTACAAGCAAAGGCCTTCATGATTTGCTTGTTTATGCAATCTGTAAGATGTTTAGTTGCTAGTCTAGAGTACACATTCACATACCTTTGTCAATTGTCTCACCAGTTTTTCAGGAAAATTTGTAAATAGTCTACACTCGAAGTATAATGTCCAGACTCTAGTATTTGAATTTACCATAAGGATACTAAAACCACATATATTTAGCTGAAGATGTTTCCATAATGCCCTACTGATGTGAGTGACAATTATGAGATATTTTTTCTTACAAAGTAATAACTGAAAAATCATTAAACAAGGAACATAGATGCAAACTTACTTGTTTATTTATTTGATTTCTTGCAGCCAGCAGAGATGAGTTTGGAAGAAATTGAAGAGAGGTTAAATTCTTTTGTAAAAACAGAGACAATTTCCCAGTTAAAAAGCAGTGTCTGGAAAGAGCGCCTTGAAGGTTACCAAAGATCCTGTGCTGCCTGTTTTATTCTTTTTTTGCTTGGGTTGGAAGAATAAGCTTTGAGTTGTGTCTTTTACATTTATCATCTATGCTATACTTAAACAAGGAAATATTGTTGTAACAGTGTTTGATCTTATTACCATTTCTGTTCAATTCCTTTATATGCTATCTGGGTATTAAGGTTGTTCTAATAATTTCTTCTAAACCTTGGCTGCTGTGGTCTACAGTCAGACCCTAATATTGTACTATCTGGCAGCTATTGGCTTGCTAAAGCAGGACGTGGAAAATCATACAGAACTTGACAAATCTGCTGAACTCTTGGTTCGATTATTATGTGCTGTGCCTGGATGGAGTGAAAAGAATGTGCAGGTAATTACTAATAATTTTGAGTTGAGTGGAAAAATTCTTCCCTTTCCTTATGGAAGTAAAGTTCTGTATATTTTAACTGAAACAGGTTCAACAGCAAGTTATAGAGATCATCACCTACATTGCCTCAACTGTAAACAAATTTCCAAAGCGGTGTGTCGTTCTATGCCTCCTTGGTATGAGCTCTTACTTCAGTTTGTACTTTTTGGTTTGCTGGTGCTTCACCCTTGAAATGAGCATTAGCTTGTCTCAATTAGACCTGGTAACATTTCAACGACATAAAATAGCATCAGGGAGTTTGAGCTTGACACAAGCTCAAATTTGGCTTGTACTAAGCTTGGTGGCACTGCATAATTATTTAGTATAGTGCAATATATGCATAAATATACTAGGCTAGTCAAGTCAATCTCAAGCTTCAAGCTTGGCTTGATGAGGAGTTTGAGCTTTATTATTATTTCAAGCTCGGTCAATTTTTTGCCTACCAAGTTCGATTTTCTTGTTGCATACGAGTTTTTTTTTCCAGCTGTACTTTTGGTTATTGGGTTTATAAGTAAGCATGGACTATGTTCTCACTTCTGAGCTTAAGTCCCTGTTTGTGAAGGCTGAGCTTCTCTGAGAAGCTGGAGAGGGGCTTCGGCTTCTCACTAGAAATGGGGCCTAAGCTTCTCTGATAGTCCTGAGAAGGCTTCCCCAAACAGTGCCTATAATTTAAGGTGCTCATGTCTAAAGAAAAGCTGAAACTTGTTTTAACTACCTACTTGCACCTTATGCCAACAAAGATACAAATAGTTAGTTTGCACTGGTGCGAAATATTTTTGAGCAAAGTTGGCAACAAGGAAAATCTCTGAAAGAATTTTTATGTCGACCTTGGACAAACTTCATCATATGTTAGTTTTTAAACCAATAATTGTCAGAACATTTTTATGCAAATCCAATGTAGTTTCATCTCAAAATCTTGTTTATGTCCAGAATTTTATTCTATTGATCTTTACATTTTTTTCTTGGAGGTTTCTTGGTTTGTCTGCATAGCATATATGGTACATTATTTGAGATTACATGTAGCCTTCTTGTATTGATCATTCATTGTACCTCTTCATATCCTATTATTGCTTATGTCTTATAGAATGCTGATTATTGCAAATTTGCTATTTTCTCTCAGGCATAAGTGAAAGGGTTGCTGATATAAAAACTCGGGCCCATGCAATGAAATGTCTCACCGCCTTTTGCGAGGCAGTAGGTCCGGGATTTGTGTTTGAAAGGGTACGGGATAACATATCAATAAAGCCACCACTGCAGTTTTTTATGTCCTGTTATGCATGTTCACACTTTCATTGGTGTTGAGGTTATCATGTATGAATCTTAGTGCATGAACTGTAGAAATTTTTTCAATTTTATTTAGTGCTTCTAAGAGTAACATTTAGTTAAATGGACAGTGATACGAAATTGAATATTACAACAAACAATAGTTTACGTATCACTTTGTCCTGGTCTGCTCTTCAACTACTATAATTGTGCCTATCATTTTTTGTAGCTATGCAAAATAATGAAAGAGCACAAGAATCCAAAGGTTCTTAGTGAGGGTATTCTTTGGATAGTCTCTGCTGTAGAAGACTTCGGGATCTCCAATTTAAAGCTAAAGGTGTACTTGCTTTGTATATTTTCATTATACCTATGAAGTCACTGCACTCTTGTTCTTAAGTCTTCTTTATCGTTGCAGGATATGATTGATTTTTGCAAAGACATTGGTCTGCAATCTAGCGCTGCTGCAACAAGAAATTCAACTATCAAACTGATTGGGATGCTGCATAAGTTTGTAGGACCAGGTTGTTTACTCATTTCTTAATTTAAGTATGGCTTGATAAATGCACCGCTTGTATGTTTTTGAAATAAACCTTCCTGCAGATATCAAAGGCTTCTTAAGTGATGTCAAACCAGCCCTTCTTAGTGCTCTGGATGCTGAATATGAAAAGAATCCATTTGAGGTATGCCGTGTCTCAGTCATTGTTTGGACATTGTGTTCATTTCATGTTTTGTTTTTAAAAAAATTCATTAACATCAATTTGGTTCAATTAACAGGGTGCTGCTGCTGCTCCGAAGAGAACAGTAAGAGCTTTGGATACTGCATCTTCTACATCCGCTGCCTCATCTGATGGGCTGCCCAGGGAAGACATAAGTGCTAAGATAACACCTACTTTACTGAAAAATTTGGGGAGTCCAGACTGGAAGGTACTAGACAGTTATTTGGTTTCTCTTTAACCTCTTTGGTTGATTCTGTAAGTTTGCCTGCATTTATTTTGATATTGTTCTTATGGGAAATGGCAGCTACGGCTGGAGTCCATAGATGCAGTCAACAAAATTGTGGAGGAGGCTCATAAACGCATTCAGCCAACAGGCACAGGTTCATTGTTTTCTCAAACTACTGTTAAATTTGTTTTGTTGGGTTATATTCATCTAAGTTATACCATATTATCTTGGTCTTGGAACTGCAGTGGACCTGTTCACAACACTAAGAGGCCGTCTTTATGACAGCAACAAAAATTTAGTGATGGCGACCTTGTCAACGATTGGTGGTCTTGCATCTGCTATGGGCCCTTCTGTTGAAAAATCAAGCAAGGTTTGGAACCAAATCTACTTTTGTGTTTATATTTTCTTACTATTGTTCTTTTGCACCTATAGTAACTGGTAACTTTATGTTATGAAGGGTATTTTGGCAGATGTGCTAAAGTGTCTCAGTGACAATAAGAAGCACATGCGAGAGTGCACATTGACTGCTCTAGATTCATGGGTTGCTGCTGCTCAACTCGATAAGATGGTTCCATATATTATAGTGACTTTGGGTGATCAGAAAACTGGTTCAGAAGGGCGAAAAGATCTTTTTGATTGGTTGTCTAAGCATGTTTCAAAAATGAGTGATCCATCTGAAGCTTTGCCTTTATTGAAGCCATCTGCATCTTCTTTGATGGTATTAGTCAAATAATTGAATTATTTTATTGGTATTCATTTATTTATAGCTCATTTGAATTCTAACGATGGCTATATCCTTCTATTCAAAAGGATAAATCTTCTGAAGTCCGCAAATCTGCTGAATCCTTTATGAATGAAATTCTCAAAATTTGTGGCCAAGAAGTGGTATGGTTTAATCCTATATATTCTTTTTATTCAGTTGTCAATTTTCTCGAAACATTTTCCCTGTGACGGAATACATTGTTTGTTGTAGATTGCAAAGAACTTGAAAGATTTGCCATCACCTACTTTGGCCATTGTAGCAGAGCGGTTGAAACTGTCCACTGTACACGAAGGTGTCTTACAGAATCTTGTTTTACACTAGTTGTTTTTCTCAACTCTTGTTGGTATGTCTGTATTGATTTGGTATTACTGCATCATTTAAATAGGGATTTCTGATTCTGCGAAGATGGTGACAACAAGCATGAGCTTGGCATCCAAAGGAGGTTTGAAGAACGGCAAACATGGTCCGAATGATCGTGGGTCTCATGTTGGCAAAGCTGTATCTCAAGTGCGTGACTTCGTTGTCTGTGTCATTGTGGAAAATGATTCCCTTTTTCTGACTGTTATTTTTCATTATCAGAGAGGAGTTCCAGCAAGGGCCTCCGTTACTATGATTTCTGCTCAAGATTCATTACAATCTCAGGCGTTATTCAACATTAAGGACTCAAACAAGGTATGCAATCATCAAGCCCTGCAACCTCCCAAGGTCGTGCATTGAATTCTTATATTTTTATTTAATTGTTCAGGAAGAGCGAGAGAGACGCGTTTTGGTACGTAAATTCAAGTTTGAAGAACCACGCCGCGAGCAGATTGATGAACTGAAGGTTTGTGTTGTAGAAAGATAATTGTTTTAAGCTTGTTGCATTTGTTAGTTGCAACATAACCTGTTTAATAAGCAAAATCATACACCTAGCTGATACACAGTTAGGGATAATGGTGAGCAGAAGCTGGTAATACCAACTGTTATATGGTAAGCAAAACCCTCTGTTACATTTCGGTGATGCCGATTCAATTTCAATCAGAAATCTGTAAACAACAGTTGCATGCAACTTAATCCAATGCAATCAGTAGCAGATGCTATTCTGTACAATTGTATAGCAGGTTAATAAGAAGCAGAACCTAGCAGATGAGCTGGTATTCAAAACTGGTAACTGACTATTGTTGACTGGGGAGTAACATGCCCTATTATATCTAACTAATGTTGGCATGGAATTTATCTTAGAATCTGTTCTCACTAATGCTATTTTAGATTGAATCATGGAATCTATTCTTTTTTATCTCAAGCACCTTACCCTCCTTTCGTGAAGTTCTGTGGATGTTATATTCATACTATCCAGAAGTATGCGCATGGTCCTGCTGATATTAGTTTTTGTACCAAATATCTCCTGCTGTAATGCAGTGTAGAAGACTCTAGTGTTTCAATATGTTTTATACGTTTCTTAGACATGTCGATCTGATGTTTCCTGCACTTCTCTTTTTTTCCCACCTGTGTTCACTGGGCAGTTCATTTTGCTTATTGTGGTATTTAACATCATGTGAACAACTCATCTGATTTCTTTCAAATAAAATTTCATCCGCAGGTTGATTTATTTAAGCATTTCCGAGAAGATGTAAGCTTGCGATTATGGAACTCAGACTTTAAGAGGCAAATAGATGGTATTGAGTTGCTACAGAAGGTTGGAAATTGATGACAATCTTGAATGTTATCTCCATGCAACTTACTATGCAACCTAGCTCATATGAGTGTTTTGTTGTGATGCTATCCAATTGTGCAGGCACTGCCTTCAAGTGGGAAAGAAGTGATCGAGCTTCTTGATATACTATTACGATGGTTTGTCTTGCGCTTTTGTGAATCTAACACAACATGTTTGTTGAAGGTAAATAATTATCGTGCTAGTTAAGAGTTCGTATAAGCCTTATTTTCTTTTGTTGGAGCACTATAACTTTTTTGTTTTCTGTGTATTTTGTATTATTTTGACTTTTAGGTGCTTGACTTTCTTCCTGAGCTCTTTGATGTTCTGAAATATCAGTCTTATATGCTAACAGAAGCAGAAGCTGCAATCTTCCTTCCTTGCCTTATAGAGAAGGTACCATTGAATGTTAAGCTGTACAAAAAATTGTTTAGTTTTAGTATTGTTTCTTCACGTTAGAAACATGGGCTGGAGATATTTTGCCCATTTCATTTTTCTTTGGAACTTACATTTTTTTCTTATATGGTATTGCAATGTGTGATTGCAGTTTTTAACTACTTCCTTTCATGTCTAAACAACTGTTGTATTGCAGTCTGGTCACAACATTGAAAAAGTCAGGGAGAAGATGGGGGAGCTGATAAAGCAAATGGTCAACATGTATTCTCTTTCAAAACTGCTTCCGTATATTTTGGAGGGACTTCGCTCCAAGAATAACCGAACTAGGATAGAGTGTGTTGATATTATTGGATATTTCATGGACCATCTTGGCACTGAGGTCTGGATCACTATTTTTTCCCCCTTTGTGGTAGTTGGTAGATGGTCTTGCTTACTTGTAGGTCATGCTTTCTTGCAGGTTAGTGGGTTGTTGAAAATTTTGCCATCTGTTGCGGCATTAACAGCAGAGCGCGATGGTGAAATCAGGAAAGCTGCTCTTAATACACTTGCCACTGCTTATAAGAACCTTGGTCTGTCCTTTCCCCTTTTCTTCTGTAGAGATATTTCATGCTATATTCTAACTTTTTTTTGGTACTTATCTGGCCAATATTTGCAATATTTTCAAAACCTTAACCCTACTGCAAAATTAGATGTCCTCTTTTGTACTAATGAATGATGAAGTTTTATTTTATCTGTCGAACATGCATGCTTGCATATTTGCAGTGTCTAATCGCCACATGTTCACATTACACATTAGCTGTAGTTACGTGTTTGCAAAATGTTGCGATATTGATTTGCAAGAGCTTTAGTTTACTCTCTTTGGTGAAACAGGGGACGATGTATGGCGATATGTTGGAAAACTTTCAGATGCTCAAAGAAGTATGCTCGATGATAGGTTTAAATGGAAGGTTACTATCTATTCCCCCACAATACCTTTCTAGTATTTTTAGTGTAATATGACAAAATCACCTGATACAGTCAAGGGATGTATAATCATGTTGTTTGATGGTATAATGTTAGGCTCGAGAAATGGACAAGAGGAGAGAAGGAAGGCCTGGCGATGCTCGAGCAGCTTTGAGGCGTTCAGTTAGAGAGAACGGGTTAGTTATTTGTTTTTGAATCATGCCATTTGTTTTCCTGTGATGTGTAATATATTCTTTATCGCTTCCTTTTCCTACTTTGAGGACTGAAAAATGCAAGGTTAAATTTTTTGAGCGAAAACATATTTGTTTAACTTCTTGATTCTTTTGTGATGACATTGTGTTTTTATTTATTCATTTTCTCTCATTTTTGGGATATAGGTCTGATATAGCAGAACAAAGTGGGGAAGTGGTTTCCCGTCCAATGGCAGGATCTATGATCTCAAGGTGCTCCAGTTATCTTATTTCTCTGTTTATCATTCTTTCTGTATTTCACAGCGTAACTCTACTTGTGTGTGCTTGCCTATCAATAGGGAAAACTTTGGGTATGCTGATCCCCATATGGATAGGCATATGGTGCCGAGGCAGATGGCAACAGCAGCAACTGGTCCTGCGGACTGGCGTGAAGCTCTTGATATTGTTGCCTTAGGTTTGCCTGAGCAGGTCATGCTGTTGCTCACTTCCCATAGTTCTACCATGTCTTTGCCTCCTGTTGATGCACTGTGTTTTTTTTCAATGCTATATTATGGTATCTAGCTGTAAGAACCTACTTGCTTCAACATTTGTACATTAACTATAGTAGCGCAAACATTAGTCTGAGATGTTTGTGTATGCAGTCTGTTGAAGGAATGAAAGTCATATGCCATGAGCTAACTCAGGCTGTAGATCCTGAAAGCTGCGTGCTTGACGATCTCATCAAGGAAGCTGACAGATTAGTTTCATGCTTGTCTGTTATGGTAAGCCTTCATTGTTTTCTCAAAAGTCACTTTTGATGTTTGCTAACTCTTATAATGACGAATCTTTCAGGTTCCAAAAACCTTTAATTTCAGCCTATCTGGGGCTTCCTCAAGGTCTTGCAAATATGTTTTAAATACTCTCATGCAGGTTTGTTGATGAGTTTGTGTCCACCCATATTTTGTTTTTTATTTGGTTAAATGTTGTTTATAGATTCTTGGTTATTATACAGACTTTCCAGATCAAACGACTTGCTCATGCTGTGAAGGAGGGCACCCTAGATAACCTTATCACAGAGCTACTACTTTGGCTTTTAGATGAAAGAGTTCCTCTTATGGATGATGGCAGTCAACTACTTAAGGCTCTCAATGTCTTAATGCTTAAGATTCTGGTCTGTATATTTCTTTTCATGCTCAATTTTGCTTGCTACCTGCTCTTTGTATAATGATCCTATTTTGAGCAGGATAATGCCGAGAGAACATCCTCGTTTGTTGTGCTAATTACTTTACTGAGGCCTTTAGACCCTTCAAGATGGCCATCCCCTACTCCTTCAGAGTCCCTTGCTATAAAAAATCAGAAGTTTTCAGATTTAGTTGTTAAATGTTTAATTAAGTTGACGAAGGTATGTGATTATTTGTTTTCAATTGTCGTGAATCTCTACGGGACATTACTTCTGACGGCATATGCCATCTTTCAGGTTCTTCAGAATACAATATATGAAGTTGAACTTGATCGCATTCTTCAAAGCATTCATGTTTATTTACAAGAACTAGGAATGGAAGAGATACGGAGAAGGTTCGTGCTGTTATCTTGGAGTTAAATATTTAGCTGTTCAATTGATTTATTTTTGGATTTTAGATGCATTTTGATGCTTTGCATATTCTGTAGGGCTGGAGCCGATGACAAGCCACTAAGAATGGTCAAAACTGTGCTGCATGAGCTCGTAAAGCTTCGAGGTACAGCAATAAAAGGTCATCTTTCAATGGTTCCTATAGATGCTGAACCTCAGCCAATCATTCTGGCATACATTGACCTTAATCTTCAGGTAAAACTTGCAGTATCACGCATTTTAACTGTTCCATCAAAATCTTTTATGTGCACCCTTCTTTTCTCAACAGTATTATTGGGTCATCCTAGACCCTTGCAGCAGCTAGAATGTTGACGCCTTCTGGACCTACGGGCCAAACACACTGGGGTGATGCTGCATCGAACGGTCCAAATCCATCCACTCATTCAGCTGATGCACAATTGAAGGTACGGTCACTTTGCTCTTTTGACTACCTCACGCACGTGAAATGGCTACTTTCAACTTTTCACAGTGATTTGATTCTCTATTTCACCGTTCCTTTGGGTATGATCAGCAAGAGCTTGCTGCAGTATTCAAGAAAATCGGTGACAAACAAACATGTACAATTGGTCTTTATGAACTCTACCGGATAACCCAGCTGTACCCAAAGGTATTACTCCTTGTCAAGTTTGATACTTACTGTCCAGCTTTGGCCTGGCGGGTCAAGTGAATTGTAGAAGTGTCATGAACCTAAGTGTTGCTTTTAGGAATTATGTTGAATTAACTGGGTTTATGCCTTCGTGTTCAGAATTGTAATTGATGTTAGAGACTAGCACAGGTTGCTGCATACATTTTAATTCTTTGGAAAATTAAATCTGAAATACTGTAGTTTTAAGCTGTTAACTTGTTTCAGTTGATCACTTGTCATGTATGTTTCCCTTCAAAGGTGGTCATATTTCGAGCTGTCTTTTCCATTTGTGTGTGCCTGATTCAAGAATATGCTTTTCGCAGGTTGATATATTTGCTCAGCTTCAGAATGCAAGTGAAGCTTTTAGAACCTACATCAGAGATGGGCTCGCTCAGGTTTGTAATCTCACTCTTGGAGGGATTTAAGCTTGTTTTGATAATTTTGAACTAGATACAAGAAATCGTATTTTTGGTGCATGCAGGTGGAGAAGAATGCCGCAGCTGGAAGAACACCCTCTAGTCTTCCTTTATCGACGCCACCTCCAATAGCATCCATACCCTCTCCAAAATTTGCGCCTTCTCCTGTTCACACAAAATCATTAAATAGCAAAACAGATACTAATGAAGATTACGCTAGTGGTGACACACACCCCTTCAGAGGCCCAGGAGGCTTTGATTCTAGGTTACAATCTTCTGACCAACAAATTGATAGATACCAATCCTCAGGTCTCCCTCCCGCACTACCTCTTTGCACCTGCATATCTCACTATATATGGGTATCAACGTTGCTATTTTGTCATCTGACTTTTGGAATTATTATTTCTATGCCAACAGGGACGTTGGATGCTCTTAGGGAAAGGATGAAAAGCATTCAAGCTGCAGCAGTAGGAGGCAATTTTGATGGAGCTCAGACTCGTCCGTTGGCAAGTTTGAATGGTAATATGCTTCTTGGGTCAACACGATTGGAAGGTGAACCCCAAGCACAAATTAATATTCCACCCATGGATGAGAGAGCATTGTCTGGGCTGCAAGCACGAATGGAGAGGCTAAAGAGTGGGTCTATGGAACCACTCTAAATACCGTAACAGTACTATGAGAAATACCGACCATTATAATTCACTGTAAATTTGTGGCGTAGTCATGCTATTTGTAGATAGGTATGTCAGACGCACTACATGATGCGGGGCCGACATTTTGTAACACCCGTTTCTGGTCAACCCATTCTTGCAGAGTTTTTCGGTGCAGTTTTAAAGAAGCTAGCCAGATGCTTTGCTTGTAGTTTGCCTCTTGAGGGCCTGATTAGTATTTTGACACATTTTCCCGTCCAGTGTTGAGTTATTCTGTCTTGTACAGCAATATAATTGAGCGTTTTAAATTAACTGCAATTGCCATTTGTGAACTTTTGTTGCATTTATGTGCGACTGGGAGTATCCTATTTGAGCTATGATGTGATTTTTTAATAAATATTTGCAATGTCTTAACTTAGAGCCCGTGAAGACTAATCTGCCGGTCCTGTGCAATAATGTTTCGATCAGAGTTTCCTGAGTTTTTCATTGGAGATATGTTGCATTCTGTAATTGTCCTGGAATATATTCTCTTGCCCTCGAGGTAATCACAGAATTATGTGCTGGTCATCGCCGTGCTGACCGAACGTGAAGTGGTTTTTTTGAACAAGATAGCAAATGCCAATGGGTCAACACAACAGGCCACATTATTTTTGTACAGTAAATGGAAAGAGTATGGCACATTAGTACATAGGAATGTTGTATGACATGACGAACTAGGATGTACGACAGCATTCCACGCCATCCCATTCATTACTATGACTCGGGGGCAGGCTATATCTAACCAGATTAGCCTTGGCAAATTTTTAGGAGCATTTGTCTCAGTCTCGCAGCCAGCCAATGTCTTAGCCCATCCTACCGAGCTACTCAAACATTATATATTATAGTTAAGTGCCCGAGCGTTGCTACGAAAATTCTCAAACAACCTTATTACGAGAAGTTTTTCAAAGCAACAGTCAAGTTGGTTGATGAGAAAGACATGTATGAAGCGAACTTGTTAGCTAATTAAGAGTGCTTCAAATTATCAGTTAATCATTCATGCTATTATAATTTTAAAAAGCCTCAACATGATAGTACAACGGCAACTTTAAAGAATTTGGTCTTTTTTCTTTTTTTTTTCTCCTCCCTTTTGTCTCGAGTGTAGTCTTCTGTACCTTATAACTTTAAACTTTGTTTTCTATCTTTATAATTTAATCACAGCTTTAGCTGTCTTAAAAAGAGAGAGGAGCTATGGCCATGGCCTCCTTCTATATCATTTCTTGCGACCTCTTTGAATCTTTTGTATTGCTTCTTTCTCCTGTATGTGTATGAGCCTTCCTCTTCTCAGTCTCTTCCTGTATCTCTTCGTATGTCCTCTATGATAAAGATAAAGGTGGCCTTTTATAAGTGGAGGAGAGGGCAGCCAGGCGTGTGAGTGCTCAGCCTATATGATACGGTGCTTTGTGATCTCTGGGATTGACACGTGATTTGATTATGCAATTCTTGCCTTTTAATATCTGCATTTCCATCCGAATGAGATACAATGAAATAAGATTTTCATGTCATGGGATATGGTGAGTATGTCATTCCATCCAAGCGGGATATGATGAGGAAACTCTTTCATTTATAAGAGATATGAATAAAATCCCTCTATTTTAAGGAGATGTGATCAGTAATATTTTCATGAAATAGAGGGAATTCGGATCAGGTGAGGGGCGGGCTGAGCGAACCGAAGGAAAGGCTGAGCGAACAGAAAGAAAGGCTGAGCAAACAAAAGGAAAGGGGGTGGGGGCGGGCTGAACGAATAGAAGGAAAGAGAGGGTATGAAGAACAGACCGCTGCCACCAAGTCGTAATTAGAAGTAGTAGAGAAATTAATCCGTGTCAACCAGCGAATATGTAGTGGGCACTCAAGTGGGACGCATGGTGATCCTATACAGATTAAAAACTGCTTCCGCGTACGATGCTTGGATTACGATTTCTAACTCGTGTGGCCCCCGCCAATTCAGTAGGCCCCAACGCTACCCTCATCTTCTTTTTCCTCTGCCTTTTCTTTGTTCTTGTACGCCGCCACTGCCTGCACGCACTCTTACGCCTGATGTCACCGCCTCACAGCCACAGGCCGCGGTCGGTAGGATCGAGTTCCACGCCACCTCGGGATTGAGACCCACACCTCACCTAGAGCATGGAGACTCACTCGACATTGGGCGTGTGGGTTCGACATCGATCCTACGGCACCATACCACATTAAGCTCCTGGGATCTTCGCTCCACAAGTCCAACTTCTACGATCTTGGAGACCAATCACCCATGTGAATCTGCTAGTTCCTTTTCCTCCTATTATTTCGTTCTTCTTTGGTGAAGAAGAAACTCATACTTGCACTACGAGTGTAGTAGTGTAGTAGGATCATTGTAAGCTAAACCAGCTCCTAAGAATTTCATTGCGAGAGACCATGTGGTGGTCTACTCATGTTTGTGATGAGTAATTGACTGTATTCAAATTTGTGGTTTGAGTTTGAATTGTGTTTGCCTTGAATTGAAGCAATTTGAGCTGTTGTCAATTGAGGGCGGTACTACCGGCTAATGAAAGGCGGTACTATCGGAAACGCCGGTAGTATCGGCCAATGGTACTACCGGCTGATGAATGGTAGTAGTACCGACCAGGCAGTACTACCGGCCTCTAGTTGGCGGTATATTTTTTCCCAAAGCGAATTTTTGTGCACTGTCAACTGTGTTTATGTGACGTTTAATGCATATTTTGTTGAGCAATGCTACGTGATGTGGTTGCTTGTCTACGTTGGTTGCAGGACTTCAGAGCTAGGTCATGGTGAGGCGGAGGAGACCGGGACTAGGCTAGGAGAGTTGAGGTCCGGATGGAAAGGGCGACGCCAAAGATGACTGAGACTAGAGAGTTGTTGCAAGCCGAGAAGACAAGGAGCCGAAGCGTGAGCTATTGGTGAAGGACATGACGGGCAACAACAAGGTGGACCGGGACTAGGCTCAGGGAGGAGTCGAGGTCCAGAATGGTTAAGCCAGGGCCGTCATGGTCAATAGGTCAAGAACATGTAGTGCGCCAAATGAGTTGGGACCATTTGCAAGCGAGGATGGTTCAGGAGAGTCCGGACACGTGATAGACTTGGCGGGAAGTTATTGGAGCCACATAAAAAGTAACGAAGCATGGGCGATGCTTCGAGACGAAGGAAAGACCGGTCGTGGGGTAAGTTGGTAATTTGTTCATTACTGGGATCGAGGTGGTTTGAAAAACCGCAGCGCTGGCCTAAGTGGTTTAGGTCAAGCCAAGAAGGGTATGGATGCGAATTCGGGCTTGTTGAGCAAATTAGAGCGTCATGGAGAAAGTCGCTTTGAGAAGCGTGTGTGTGAGTGAGTAAAACCCGTTATGTATTGGGTTAACGGATTAGCCTATGTTAAGTGTGAGTTGTATCCACTTGTGTGTCTAGGTCTAGGGTTGCTCCCTCTATATAAGGGCTCGAGAGGTGTAAAGGGAGGTATGGAAGTTAAGAGAAGCAACTAGAGAGGGATTTGGGCACAAGGTGGTTTTGTGTGTGATTGCTCCTTGGGAGCTTTACCCTCTTTGGAGAGACTTTGTAATCACCATCCTTGATCTGAAATGAAAATCAATTTCATGCTCTTGTTTTGACCCTTTTCCTTCTTGAGTTCTTGATCTCTATTTGATTTCTTTTTCTCTTGTTCTTGTGTTACCAAGGATGAATGATTGATGGATGAATTCTCTGTAGATCATATACCAATCATCTAGGCAAGCTCTCACGTAATAATCAAGAGATTTCTCAAGAAACTAGTTTTTTGGCTTGAGAAGGAATGATTCGTGGCAGATCGTGTTCTTGAGCTTTTAAGGGCTTGTTTTTTGCTGTTCTTGATTGATGTGACATGTGGGAGATAATCTCAATCATTAAATCCCCAAAAGCAAGCTTAGGGTGAAGTTTTTGGATTTAACCTGATTTTGGTGCAACCTTCTCTAAATTTGAAAAAGATCACACTCTAACATCAATCTTTCCAGTTGATGGTTGGAATAGGTTTCTGACATTAATAGGAAGGTGCATGCAAAGTTTCATGAGTTTTTGATCATTCAATCAAAAGTTACATCAATTCTTAGATTTGAACTCGTGCTGATTTTAGTGTACATCTAGTACTACCGCCCCCTGTGATGCGGTAGTGCCACTCCAGACTGAGTTTCTCTGAAAATTTATATTTCCACTCATATTTGATCAAATGGGGCTTTAGGTTAGTTCTTTTTGGGGTGAAATTGTTTTTGATCATTCACCCCCCTCTGATCGCCTTTTCTGGTCCTTCACCTTGCCTTGTTTCTTGCAAGTAAATTGCATTTGTGATTTGTTACTTGTAATTCTCAGGTACCCATGTTGTTGTGGAGTTGGTATATGCCACCAGAACTGATAGAGATACATAATCTCAAAAGAGTCAGATGTATATGGTTTGGGTGTTATAATACTGGAAATAGTGATAGGATATAGGAAATAGCGTGACAGTACAACGACCCTGACATTCAGTTCTAGCCTTTCCAGGACTTCTTGAAAGTCTCGCGAATACGCCCTAAATGCTCTCATGCAAGTTTGCTAATCTGATTGTGTTTGTTCATTCCTTGGTTAAGTGATAGATAGTTTTTTTTTTAAAAAAAACTCGGCTATGTCACAGACTCTCCAGATCAAACGTCTTGCCCATGCTATGCATGGTACTCTAGAAAGCGTTATCACTTATCACAGAGATAATATTTTGGCTTCTAGATGAGAGGAGGTTCTACTACTTATGGATGATGGCAAACGACTACTTAAGGCTCTAATGCTTGAAATCCTGGGCTGTAAATTTCTTTTCAAGCTACTTTATTTTGTTGCATGCCTTTTAGTAAAGATCCCATTCTGAGCAGGAGAATGCAGAGAGAACATTCTCGTTTGTTGCGCTGATTAATTTACATATGCCCTTAGACCTTGCAAAATGGCCCTCAACTACATCAATGGAGCCCCTTGCTGTAAAAAATATAAAAAAAATCAGATCTAGTTGTGAAATGTTTAATTAAGTTGACCAAGGTTTGTGATCATTTCTTATGGCGGGAATCTCTATGTTGTGAACATTACTTATCATTTATCGCAACAGATGCTCATCTTTCAGGTTCTTCAGTGTACAATCGAGGAAGTAGACATTGGCCGCATCCTTCAAAACATTCATGTTTATTTACAAGAACTAGGAATATAAGAGATACGGATAAGGTCATTGCCACTTTCCTGATTCAATTGTTTTCCTTTTGTGTTCAGATAAATATAGATGCCTTGCTTACGCTGTAGAGCTGAAGCCGTCCATAAGCCACAGAGGATGGTTAAAACTGTGTTGCACGAACTTGTCAGCCTCCAAGGTGTAATGTTATGTAATGAAAATTACATAAGTAGCATCTAATGCTATGCTGCGTGCTCCATTCGGTATGTCCGTGGCATACGAAGAACTTGTCTTTTACGTTAGGCAGAATAAAATTAGCATTCTCTGTAATCAATTGCATCGAGAGAGATGGCAAATTCTAGAGTACACTCGAATACAACATCGTCTACCACAGGAGAGGTTGTTGAATCCGGCTTTAGATATGAACTAAATTCAACATACGCCGTTCATCCTTTTTGATCTAATAAATCATATTACCTAATATTTATTTATATTTCTTTTAGAAATAAAGTAGTATGAACAGTCTTAATAAATTAATTGCTATATCTGACTTTGCTACGTACCTTATACTACCAAGTACAATGGGCTGTAAAATATGCTGGCCTCCCATACTACATGCTTAATTTTTTGTTTGCTGCAGGAACTCACCGGTTAATCATGTGCACTACATGTTTTGCGATTAATCATGTGTACTATGTCAATATCTTATCAAGTACTTTTTTTTATTTTCAAGGAGCGTCTTATTTGGAGCATGCAGTTCAACTCACCTTGTTCTGTTCTGGTTGCTTCGTCATCTGCGCTTGAGAGGGGCAGATCCTCCTCTCCCATCTCATCAAGCAGCAACACTCGCCATGGATCTCCCAAACTCCTTTCTCTTGATTGTGATGTGATCTGATAGCTAGCATCAATGCAAATCCACTCTAGGTTAGTGGTAAATGCAATTGCTCCTTTTTCTTGCTCATTTTTTGTGATTTATGAATCATGCTCTCATATGTAGTTTTCTCCAAGATGCATGACTCCTTTGGTTCTTTCTCAATTTTGTGAAATGACAAGTTTATAGATATCCGCCAAAATAGTAAAACATAATGGATTAAATCTCATATGGTATGTCTAATCCTTCAGGATTATGAAGTGGTGTTTGGTTGGGTGGATGAGAATGGATAGGATATGGCAATCCATGGATTTGGAGTAATACAATTTTTTGAATGAGTGGATAGATGGGATATGGTCATCCAATTTTTTGGTATATTCCATCAAGATGTTGGATAAAACTATCCCACAAAAAAGGCCTGACGGGCTCATCCAGTTTATTGCATAAAGAGGTGTACTTGGTCAAATTCAACTTTCGCCAAAGTGTACTCGGTCAAATTTTGTCCAAAAATTCAAGTTTCGTTCAAATTTTGTTCAAAAAATTCAAACTTAAATTTGAAAGATTGATTACAACTAGCCCATCCATCACCATTCATCCAACTAAACAAAAAATTGGCTCATCCTATCCATTCTCATCCATCTAATTCTAACCAAACAAAAAATTTGCTCATCCCTATCCCACCTAACCAAACAACCACCTGGATGGCTCCATCCCATCTAGGTTGGATGGCCATATCCAGCTGAACTACTCACTCTCAATTTTGATATATGGGATGAAACACATCCCATACACGCTGCTTGGCCACTGCTGTGCTTGCGGCTTTGCACACACCCGGAGTGTAGTGGATGACTACAGCTGGAAGCTAGTTTTGGGATTATTTGTTTAAAATTTGATGTTGCAGTAAATATAGTTTTGCCACTTGTTTGAAGTATTGTCTAAATTTTGTCCTACTCTGGTTGTTTACACTATTAATTCTATGTTGTATTGTACTATACAAGTTATCTTATTTTGTTGGGAATTACAAACGGCTAGAGCAACTCATATGCTATGCTCTTTTATGTAGTATATTTCTGGTAACCAGAAATGGACGTTACGGGGAACAAGTTGCAACATCAAAGTTCGACATCAAAGAAAGTGGTTACAATATCTAAGAGCTATCACAAAGCAATTCTCCAAAGATCAAATACTTTGAAATGTGGGTTTGGAATAGTTTGCAAGGTATGACATTCTTAAATGGTCTATGTTTTAAGATTTCTACCACAAATGGCCAAAAACAAATCAATATTAAGAGAGTGAAACAGGGAGAGAAAGAAGATGGGGAGGTGGTTGCAGTGAAGAAGCTTATGAACATGGTAGGAATGGATGATAAGCAATTTTTGAATGAGGTTAAACATCTTATGGATCTCTGTCATCCTAATATAGTAAGGCTCGAAGGCTATTGTTACCATATAGAAAGGGAACTAACGTCCTACAATGGATTTTATAATTTTTTTGATGAGGTGTATAGATTGCTCTGTTTCGATTATCTGCTTAATGGAAGCCTCGACAAGCATCTTACTAGTATGATAATACAATGTGCTAACATATTTGTCTTCCTTTATCTCTTTATTTTTTTTAAGTTTACATTATTTGAAGTCCAGCTCTAGTATATATTGTGGCAAACTAAATTATAATGGTAATATCGATATATCATTGTAAGAGAGCTTAATCAAGTCACATAAACCACATATACCATTTCTATGCAAGGATATGGTACATCTCTAGAATTCTGATTTCATTGTTTTCTTATACAGATGAATTTTTCGGACTAGACTAACACAAGAGTTACAATATAATTGAGGGGATCTGCAAGGGTTTACATTATCTTCATAAGGGTAGGAAAGGTGCACCTATTCTTCATTTGGATCTAAAACAGAACATGGTACCCAAAATTGCGAATTTTGGTCTGTCAAGGCTCTTCGTTGATGAAAAGACTCATACTTGCACTATGAAATTAATCGGATCATTGTAAGACAAAGCACTTAAGAAATCCAATGATCTATTTTTCTCAACTAAAATGTGTTTTTTTTTGTGTATTCTCACTCAGGCACTCGTGTTGTTGTGCAGTGGATACATGCCACCAGAATACATACAGAAATGCATGATCTCAAAAGAGTCAAACATATTCAGTTTGGGTGTTATAATCATAGAGATAGTGATAGGACATAGGAAATACCCTGACAGTACAACTACTTAGGAATTTATTGAGGTTGTAAATAATTTTGTTAATGTACTTCACCGTTGAGATTCATTTTGACAGATTAACTATTTTACCTTATGCATGTAATCATTCTATCTCTCTTTCTAAGTGTTGTATGTACCTAGAAAATAGAGGAGAAGGTTGCAGACAACATCGAACTACACATCACTGGAAGAGGACTGCTGACAAGTAAAGCAATGCAATGAAGTAGGACTGAAATGCATGGAGAGATACCCAAAGAAAAGGCCCAATATAAGAGAAATAATTGAGATGCTTAATTAACGTGAAAACATGAATTCATGTTCAGTTAGAGAGGATGGGTTTGTTCTTTGTTCCCAAAACTACACGGTATTATTTCTTGTTTGTTCTTTTTGCCCCAACATTGAGCTCTGAGAAATAACAGAATGCCTCGACCTGAAAACAAGATGGAAAATCCTGAGCATAAAACATACGGTTCTTTCGTTGCTTTTTTGTGACAATCTTGCCTTTTTCTTAATATTTATACATACTCTTTCATTTCTGGGATGTAGTTCTGATGTAGAAGAACAAACCAGGGAAGTGGTACCTTCAGATTGGCGTGAAGCACTTGATATTATTGCATTATGTTTATCTGAGGAGGTCATCCCATAGTTCCCACATAGACTTTATCTCTTTTTTCGTTGACTAGATTTTTTATTTTTATTTGGTATATTGTTATAATTTAGCTGTAACAACCTACTTTGTTTTTCTATATTTGTACATTCATCTCATGATTTAAGAATAACATTGATCTGACAAGTGCCTTTGGTTTTTGCAGTCCATTGAAGGAACGAAAGTAATTATAGGCCATGAACTAGGCCAGATGTTTGATACTGAAAGCACTGTGCCTGAATATATCATCAATGACGCTGATAGATTAATTTCATACTTGGCTATTATGGTAAACTGTCACTGTCCCCCCCCCCCCAAAAAAACTGTCATTGTTTTCCTTCGGAGTTATTTTTTTCACCTGCTCACTCCTCTGATGACCTATTATTTCAGGTTCAGAAGGCCTTCAATTTAGGTCTTTCTGAGGTGTCTCAAGGTCATGCAAGTATACTTTAAATAGTCTCATGCAGGTAGGCCTTTCAGCCTATGCTTGCCCTATTTTTGGTTAGATGCTGTTTAAGAAAATTCTGGTTATGTTACAGACCTTCAGAATCACACGTATTGCTCATGCTGTGAAGAAGGATACTTTAGAAAACTTTATTGCCGAGCTACTAGTTTGGCTTGTGGTCGACAAGGTTCCTCAAATGAATGATGGCGTTCAACTACTTAAGGATCTATATGTTTTGATGTTTAAAATCCTGGTTTGTAAACACCTTTTCGTAATCTCCTTTTATTTTCTAGAAGCCCGTTCGTTAATAATTGCATTTCAAGAAGGATAATGCAGAGAGAACATCCTCGTTCATAATGCTAATTAATTTACTAAGGCTCTTGGACACTTCAAGATGGCCATCCTGTACACCATCAGAGCCCTTTGCTGTGAAAAATGTAAAGTTTTCAGATTTAGTTGTTAAATATTTAATTAAATTGACCAAGGTATGTGAGTATTTCCTGTGACGAATATCTACATTGTGAACATTAGTTCTACAGCATGTCCGTCCTTTAGGTTCTTCCGGGAACAATTGATGAAGCTGACCCTGATCGCATTCTCGAAAGCATTCATACTTATTTGCAAGAACTGGGAATGGAAGAGATACAGAGAAGGTTCGTGATGTTTTCTTGGAGTTGAATATTTAGCTAATTAATTGATTTCTTATTGGATTTTTTATTTATATAGATGCTTTGTATTTTCTTTAGGGCTGGAGCTGACGACAAGCCACTAAGAATGGTCAAAACCGTGTTGCATGAGCTTGTAAAGCTTCGAGCCTTCGAGGTGCAGCAATAAAAGGTCATTTTTCAATGGTTCCTATAGATGTTGAACCTCAGCCAATCATTCTGGCATACATTGAGCTTAATCGTCAGGTAATACTCGCTACATCACGTCTTTTTACTGTTCCATCAAAGCTTTTATTCACACCCTTTTAGATAAACAATATTATTTGGTCATCCTAGACTCTTGCAGCAGCTAGAATGTTGCCGCCATCTAGACCTATGGACCAAACTCACTGGGGTGATGCTGTATGCCTGCATCGAACTGTCCAAATTGATCCACTCATTCAGCTAACGCGTAATTGAAGGTGCAACTACTTGTTCTTTTTACTACATCACGTTTGTGAAATGGCTACATTCAACTTTACACAGTAATTTGACAAGCTATTTCACCTTTCTTTTGGGTATGATCAGCAAGAGCTAGCTGCAACATTCAACAAAATTGGTGACAGGCAAACATATAAAATTGGTCTATATGAACTCTAGCAGATCACCCAGCTGTACCCGAAGGTATTACTCCTTGTCAAGTACTATCTGATACTTGTCCAACTTTGAAATTTTGGGTCCAGTGAATTCTAAAAGCTTCATAAACCTAGTTGTTGCTTTTAGGAATTATGTTGAATTAACTGGTTGCATATGTTCGTGTTCAGATTTGTAAATGATCATGAGTTCTACACTAGCACAGGTTGCATATACTTTAATTGTTTCAAAAAGTAAATTTGAAACACACTAAGTTTAAGCTGTTAATTTGTTTCGGTTGCTCATTTATCTTGTATGATTCCTTTCAAACTAATAGAGTAGTGTAACACACAACAGCAAATGCCTAGAATGTCACCACTACCACATTCCTCTCTAAATTTAAACTATTTTACCAATAATATTGCTAGCAATTTTCTAACGATAATTTCTCAAAATAAGATACAAGGATAAATAGAGACTAAATAACAATAAGTAAAATAAATAGTGCACAATAATAAACTTGGAACTTCACACCCAAGAACGCTCGAGACCACGTGCTCAAGAATGCTCGGAACCAAACGTCCGGGAACAATCTTACCTTTGGCAACGACGAATCTTTAATAAATAATGTACAAGATAAATCAAATTATTTAAATCTTGTTGATGTGTGTGCGCACACACGCAATTTTCACACAACTATGGCTATGCTATAATTGTTCATCAACTAGTTCCAAATATATGAATTAAGTCTCTAAAAATGAACAAACTCTAAGAGGGAATGAAAAATAACTAAAAATATTCAATAAATTCTTGATGAACGTGATGTTCGTGCACAACTCCTATCCCATGCATGACATCTTTAACGATCACCTAAACAACAAATAAAGCAAGACTGGTTTCGAGACTCAACAAATACATAGTAAAGCAGTAACATAGCATACATTTTTACCACATTTAATATCATCATCATTCCATCTTTTTTGTTTGCAATGCTTGGCTATATTGCATGCTTAAAATGCACATCACATAACTTATACCAATATAGCTGAGTGTATGCCCGTCGATGTCAAACTATTTTGATCACTCTATCCTAGGTGCCTACCGAAGTAGATCTTTCACACCAACACAAAACACCTCTTCCTATCATGAATGTACATTATGCAAATGCAATGATTCTCTTAGCATTTATCATGCCTCAATATCATGATTTAATTCATCATCATATAAACATCAAAGTAAGCCAAAGTAATTACATAAATCAGCATGGTAAGAAATTTAGAAACATAAATAACAAGAGTAAGCCGTATGTTTACCGTTCTACCATGCACTTGCTTTTTTTCTTTCTTTTAACCACATGGTGTGGAGTGATGTGTGGACAACACTAACTCCAAAACTACTCCTACAGTGGAAAACAAACCTCAACAAAGTGCCACCATAGTATGTAAACATCAAATCAAAACAATACCGTTCCTATGCCCAACATTGGATCTAAACATTCCCTTCACCGGACAACTCCCCTCTACTGTCCCAGTGGTCAAATGATCACATCCCTTGGCCCAGGATTCTAAACATTAACCATGTGACTTCTGAAAAGTGGACAAAATTTCCTACAATTTTCTAGTTGCCTAGAGATCTTGATTAACCAATTTAAACTCTCGTTTTTAATCCCCAAAGACTGATATGTTGAACTACTAGGCAACATGCTTAACAATTTCGTATATTTTTTATGCAACATCAAAAGTAGCAAAGTATACCACTTCTATTAGGCAAAACAAGCAGATTAAACACAATTTCGACAAGCGGTGACTAAATTCTAGACAACATCCTTTCCAATGCCATAATGTTTAAACCGCTCAACCAAATTTAGAGTTCTTGCACTTTACAGAAACTTTAAACAATTATCTATATTATTCTAATATGGTCAGAACTAGTCCCGGACAACATACATCAAAGCCAATGGCTTAGCCGATAACGAAGCAACGAAAGGGGACTGCTTTTACATTTGGAGCAGGTCAACACAACAGGCTGCATTATTCCTGGACAGGAAAAGGAAAGAGTAGGCCCCGTTCGTTTCAACTTTTGCACAGCTTCTACTTAAAAAAAGTAGATTGTTTACCGAATGGGAGGATTCTGGACAGCTTCTCCCATAATCAGAAGCTGCCCTCTACATAGAATCGGTATCCGGTTGGAACCTGATTCTTGCTAGCCCGGTCCGAAACCTAGAAGTCGCAGCCAGTTCGACCCGATTCTCCCACAATCAAAAACATCTTCTCCCGTAATCCAGAATCTGAAACAAACTGGGCCTATAGCACGTTAGTACATAGGAATATAAATGTATGACATGACGAACTAGGCTGTATGGCAGCATTCCACGTGATCCCATCCAATACTATAACTCGGGGGCTGGCTATCAGCTAATCTAGCCAGATTAGCCCTGGCAAATTTTTAGGAGCATTTGTTGAGCTACTCAAACATTATATATTAAATTAATCTATGTTAGCCAGCGAATATGTAGTAGGCACTCAAGCGGGACGTATTGTGATCCTTTGCTGATTTAAAAATGCTTTCGCGTACGATGCTTGGGTTACAATAGAAGTACTATCCTTCTAACTCATGTGACCCACCAATTTAGTAGGCCCCATTACGCCGTTGCCCTCATCTTCCTTTTTCTCTGCCTTTTATTTGTTCTTATACGCCACCACACCCTGTATGTACTCTTACGTGAACTGTTCACTCATCTAGCCCTCCTTTACTCGTTTTTTTTTTACAAATATAGTTTCTTATGATTTTTTTTTAAAAATAACTTATTTCCTCACTACAGAAGAAGCTCCTTCGACACCCTGAGAGCACAGAAGCTCCGGTAACGCTGAAGGAGCTTCCCACGCCACCTTTACACAGAAGCAGCTCGGACGCTCACACCTCAGCAGTCAGCACACGCAGCGCGCCGACGCATGCTGTTGAAGCTTCTGCGGGAATGCAAGGCTAGCTCAGATCAGGAAGGCCATGTGCTCCGTGTCAAGCCCCTACTGGCCCTCCATTTTAATACCCTTATCTATTACAGCAACGCCGTCGCTAAATTCTCTTGTATACATCACAGCACCCGAGGTGAAGCATATGGCAACCATGCCATCGTATTAATGCAAGCTGGGAGGCGTGCGTGCTTTTTCCGCGTAAGGGTGGCGCGTAAAGATCAGGTGCGGAACGAGCATCCACGCTCCCTAAGCGCAGGTAGAGCTAACTACAGTCCTCTGCTTTTTTTCGCGACGAAAAAAGCAGTTATTTTTATAAAAACTTTCACAAAAGCTTAAATTTTTAAAAAATAATAGGACGTTAGATGAGCGAAAATTTCCTCTTATGCTCGAGGCCACTGCCTTACGGCCACACGCCGCTATCGGTAGGATCGATTTCCACACCACCTTGGGACCGAGACCCACGTCTCACCTGAAGCATGGAGACTCACTCGACGTTGGGCGCGTGGGCTTGGCATCGACCCCCATAGCACCATACCACATTAAGGCCTTGTTTAGAGGCTTTAAGCTAATTTCAGTTTTCGAAAAACTAATAAACTCTCTAAATAGCTCAGTTTTTAGAGGTTTTTGGCTTAAATTAGAAGTCATATATAACTGATAAAAGCTAAAAGATGAAGGATAGACTGGGCTTGCTTTACAGCTTATTGCTGAGAAAAATTAGCTATTTGTCAAACGGTATCTTATAAAAAGATATAACCTTTTTAGTCTTAAAAAATAATAAAAAATAGCTTTTCAAAAAACTATAGCTCTCACGTAACCTCTTGCACCTTCGGTCGACAAGTCCAACTTCTACGATTTTGGAGCCAAATCACCCATGTGAATCTGGCAGTTCCATTTCTTTCTGTTTTTTCTTTCTTCTTGTTGATCTTGGATAGGCACTTTTTTTATTTGGATATGAGAGGCTGGGAGCTTTCGAGAGATTTGGATGGGCTTTTGGAGAAATTTAAGGTAGATTCAGTGGGAACAGAGACCAATCGTGCAAATCTGAGGTAATTCGTGGCAAAAATCGATAGTAAGAGACGTATTCCTTGGGAATGAGCAAAAAATGTTGTAGTGGTATTTTCCCCTTTGTTTTTCGTCGCTATCTAGTTGTATTGGGACTTTGTTGAACGCTACTTTTGACTGTCAAATGTCAATCTCAGGAAGAAGCCTGAGGATTCGGCAGCGCGAGTGGAGCTCACCGAGCACCACACGTCACTTGGCAAGGAGGCCGGCGGTGACTAGCTCGTAGAGCGCGGATGAGGCTGCCTCGCGGTACTCCCACCCTCCGCCACGACGGAGCAGCCCGGGCCAGTGCAGCCACGGCAGACGACAGCCCGATGTGGAACTAGACATTTTTTTCCACAAGCATCAAGGCAATTTCACACGCGATGTCTTGCGTAGTAACGGGATCGTATGACAAAACGTCGTGTGCATAGGACGAGGTGCTCCCGCTTCCGCGAGGTTTCGAGCTCACCACTGCCGAGGAGGACAATATATCAGGCCAATTAACCGCCAGTGTGAATCAACCATCCAAGCTTAGGGCTTCTTTTTTTTTCGAACATGCAAAAGATTGGTGTGCCATTGCATTAAGATAGAAAACAAAGGAGCAAGTTTACTTACAAACCCGGGTCACTCCCTGAAAGAAAGAGGGAGATAAAAACAAAGCACAGAAACGAAAAAAACGGACTGAAGTTTGCTCCCTCTCCACGCATCGGATTAACAGTACCGTTTCGATTTTGATTTTCGATAAGCCAGCGCTACCGAAATTCATGAAAAATAGAATATTTTCGAAAGTCAAACGAATTTGAAATATAGTCAAACAGCGGAGCGAAATTCGAACGAAATATTCGAAAACCGCTCGAAAAGAAGTGAATTTTGAGCGGTTTTCTCGAAAATCGGCGACATGTTGAAAAATTGCAAAAAAAAAGCTGTAAAATTTGTAAAAAACCATTAAAGACCCCAAAATAGAAAAATGTTAGAAATATATAAACAAAAATATGGAAAAACACGAAAAAAAATTATGGCATTATCTTTCCTAAATATGGAAAAATTTTGACATTACCTTTTGCTATATTTTAGACAATTGCAAGCTGTAAAGTAGACATTTAGCAATAATTTGTCAACAAATAATCTTTCATTGCAATACTACTGACATATCAATCCAACAAGTGCAAAAATAGGCATTACATAATCACATACCAATACCATTCACATATCAATATCATTTACATTTCATTTGAAGTTGTCAAATAGGCATAGCTTCGTCGTCCTTCCATTGTCACACATATACTATGTTCAATCTACATGAACGGAATGTTAGTAAAAAAATTGAGCTGCAATGAAATAAAACATACAAATGAAACAAAATTTTGGCATGACCTTTGCTATATTTTAGACAATCTGAAGTTGTAAAGTAGGCATTTAGCAATAATATGTTAACAAATAACCTTTCATTCTAATACCATTCATATATCAATCCAACAAGTGAAGAAAATAGGCATCCACATATCAATACCATTCACATTTCGATACCTTTCATTTGAAGCGGTAAAGTAGATATATTTTCGCCGTCCTTCCCACACATATACCATGTTGGATCTGCAAGGACGCTATATTAGTAAAAAATCAAGTTGCAATGAAATAAAACATTATCTTCGGGGCTACGGGTAGTATTGTTGCATGTACACCTGGTTGGCCATGTTGTATTCTTCGGTGAACATCAAAGCCAATCCTTGTGTAGATAGCAACTCCGCTTTATAATCGTACCAGTTTTGCCCTGTTCATGGACTTGTCTTTTGCCATTTTTGGTACAACATGACATAAAACTCAGGGTTGTGCCACTCGTAAACCCATTGGGTAGGAGGATGTGCATGAGCATCGAGGATGACGTAGTCATAGCTGCCATATGAGCCACAACTCCGTTACATCTCGGTGACACCATAGGAGCTAGAGCTATCCTGTGGTACGTTATGGCTGTGTCGGTGGTCCTTTCCCTTCCCTCCAGAAGTTGTCCTCTGTGATTGGAGAGCGTCATTGTCTCTGTCCTATGTTGCATGAGTGAACTACGACTGCTCTATAAATTTAACGAGACGCTGCTCTTCTGATTGGTGCGTGAGAGGGATGGAGGCACTGGCACTGGACTCACCACCATCAGTGTCCGTCTTGGAGCAGCAATCATTGGACTCTTGGTATGGCGGACTCCGATGGTCCCCGCTCTCAGTGGAGTCATCACTCCCTACATAATATGGCTCATTTGTGAGATGCTTCCCCTTTCCTTTGGAGGATGCTCTCCTTTTTTTGTATCCTTTTTTGGCATTGATTGGTGCTTTTTCTTCTCTGTGCGAGTGTCTCTGACTGTCCTGTCTGCCCATTCGAGGATGCTTACATCCCCAATATCCTTTCTCAATATAGTAGGGTCAATCGGGTCTGTCATAAAGTGTGATGAGAGAGGGGTGTCACTCACTATGTCCTCCTCATAAAGTAATGGGTAACCATTGGACCTTCCTTTTTCCATTCACTGTCGGATCGGATTTGCATCATCGTATAGTGTAAGCTCCATAAGACGCTGGAATGGATCGTCTTCATCTAAACACCTTTGATTTTCTACGGCTTGAATTCGAAGCCGAAGATTGTAGTTGATGTACACCAGCTTATGGAGCACCGGAGAACGATCCACCCTTCCTTCTGAAAACTTCAGACTCATAAAGAGCTTGCGCGGTGCTATCAGTATCATCAGCAAGCACTTCAAAGGCATCCCGAAGATTTGACAAGAAGCTGTTGTTCATACCGTACACGTAGGCAATCTGAGGGTTTAAGACGGCATCTGCATGAAGTGAAATGAAACATGTCGGTATAAGTATGTAACGTATGTGCAACTGGAAGATATTGTGTTCCAAAGAAGAATATATTAACGGTGTTCATATAAGTGTGGCACGTTAAGTAGTCCATTCTTTGGTCCACCACCTCCACGTACATCTGATTTGTTGCTGGAGAGTAATGGAACAAACTATCATACTCCTGTCTTATTATGGTGTACCGTAGGATCGTCTCGCTCAATGTAGACACCTTATCTTGATCGACAAAGAGCAGAAAGGTGTACAGCGGTTTCACTGACTTGATAATATATCGAAGATTATCCCACCAGTCCAAACTCGAAAGGCAGGCGTACACGTACCTCCCCTCACTGGTATCAATAAAGCGAGAGCTTATAAATTCTTCAACAACCATCAATTGCATGAACTTGTCCTTGCGATGAAAGAAACTGTCCAAGAACATGTAATTAGTGTCGAAATAAGTTGTATTCCACTTGACCAACTCGCCTCTAATATGCTTCTTCATTATAACATGAATCTTGGAATGGTTATATATCCATCGAGAGATTTTTCTTGCACTCTCAATGACGGAGGCGTGATCAGAAAACTCTTCAATCTACTTCAGCATCAAATTAATGGTGTAGACCACACAAGGCTGCTACACAATATCGCGGAGCTGCCGTGCGATGAGTTGTACGCCTTCTTGTAGTTGGCACCATTATCCGTGATAATCTGCACCATATTATTCGGACCCACCTTGTCAACCACTGAATATATTTCCTGTGTGAACAAACAAAATAAAAACCTCCATTACATGATGCCTAAGTCAATTATATTTTACATGAGGAACAACAAAACTAAGTACCTTGAGCAAGTACGAGGCATCCTGAGATAGACCCATAGCATCAACGAACATGTGGAAGAACATAGTACCATTAAAATAAATTATGAAGTTAATTATGCTCATGCGTATCGGACCTGTCCAATAATCGCACATGATTGTTGCTCCGTACGTCGGCCATTCCTGCTTGAACTTGGTGAACTTCTCCTTTATGTCCGCCTCATTGGCGTCTAAATATTTTTCATCTATATCTCGCACAGTCGGGATAGGACACCTGACAAGGATTAAAAGCCTTTTTTGAACCCTCAATGGACAATGACCATACTCTATTAAATGGGCCTAAAAACATTTAAAGCCCATAATATAGAATGAAACCCATGCTTATCCGAACGGTCAAAGCTCCGACCAGTTCAGTCAAAGCAGCTCAATAGAATTGCTTCACACTGGTCATCCCCAACTAGTAAAATAGTCATCCCGATCAGAGAACTGGTCGTGGATAAGCGGTTGTACCCACACATGTATACGCACGGACAGTTTTCTGACAAATGCGCACAACTACCTGGAAGTTATCCCTAGAAAAGGTACCTCTTGACGAGAAGACACCGTTTGGTGGGAAGACACCCCTCGGTTCCACAACACTTTTTGGAGATCAACTGTCGCCTTTTCAACCGATATAAATAGGGGGCCAATTCATACTGTTAAGGATATTTGCAACTAGCATGCGCAATCAGAATAGATAATTGCAATCATTCTGTAATCTGTATACTCTGTGGAGCCGCTTGGATAATAAATAAGCAATCCTCATATATCGTTTTTGCTCATCTTGTTTACTATGAGCTCACAATCATATTTTCATAAGCTTGATTAAGGGACCCTAAGTCTTAGACATTGACAGGATACCCTCGCTGGCAAATGAAACAAAGTAAAAAAATGTTAGCTATGAATCGGTGTACAATTGAACGTATTTTTTCGTTTCCCTCACGGCGCTAATAAAGTATATATTATCTGCTTTCTGCCCCGCGATACCAGCAGTGTGGAAAATTTTGGTCCACGCCGAGCCAATGGCCTACTTCGCACTCTTCCCCTTCTGTGTCTATTGATGGATGTCAATCCTTGCTTGCACGAGACCATAGGATGTACCAACGTTGTAATCTCTGACCGCCCACGGTCTTTCCCGTTGCGAGGAACTCGAAAACATCCTCGGTAACACACTGCCGTCCCCTCCTGTAGCCCCACTAGAGGTGTCACTACCACCACCGTGCTCATACCTGGCACATGCCCAGCTCTTAAATTCTGCCTCCGCCCTAGTGGTATCCATGGCATACTGGAGTTGGTCCTCCTCATCATCATCACCCGTGTACTCTGAATATACACTTCTCCTCGACGGGGAATCTCTAGCTGCCGCTTCTTTCCTCAGCCTCTCCTCTCTCTTATCCTTCGTCCTGTTTAGTTCTTGTTGAAAGTACTCGCGAACTTCCGCAGGAACTTTACTACATGGACGACAATCGTACCACGCCCTGCCATATGTTGCTTTAGTCGGGTTGCACCACCCCTTTCTTCTCTTTGAGACAATGCTTTCATCGAAATCCTCCACCCAACTTCTCGCCGTACTCCCACATCACGTCGACATGGTTTACCATCTGCTAATAGAAAATAATAAGAAGTAAGCATGCATACAATTTATGTATAGAAATTGCTTTTGTAAATAATTTGCAGGAAATTGCTTGGGTCAAACTGCAGGCTGTAGAACAAAATAAGTACAGAATATAACTAATGGTATAGAGTACAACTTCCACACTAAAGTTTTTGTAGTTCATGCATGCATACAAAAAGAAGGAAGTTTGTCAATATTGGATAACATTAACATATTAAAATATGTCATAGCAAGATAGTTTCTGTACATACAAAAATTGCTACTTGAACAGATAGTACTATTTTCGGTTGTCGTCCATTGCTACTAAATATACTTCAACAAATATTGCTACTAAATATAATTGAACAAATATTGCTATTAAAATATGTTCAAGTAAATATTGCTACTAAATATATTTCAACAAATATTGCTACTTGAACAAATAGTTCTACTATTTTGAGGTGTCGTCCATTGCTACTTGACATACTTCAACAAATATTGCTACTAAAAATACTTGAACAAATAATGCTACTTGAACAAATAGTACCATTTTCGGCATGACCACAGTGAGCATTGCAGTAGCATTTTCCAACCAATTAAAATGCAAATACATGCATAAACAAGATATAGCTCCAAGTAATCAACCGAAAATCGAAAATGCCGAGCGAAAATCGAGCACTTTTCGACAAAAATCGAATGGATTTCGCGAAATTCGTTGCCGAGCTTGGAATTCGTTGTGGCTGTCGATTTTCGCTCAGATGGGTCGGATTTCAAAGCTTACCACTCGAAATTCGCTATGGTGATGGCAGAAAGACGACGAGCTGCTGCCAGATCTAAGCGGACGCGTCGGCTTTGTCGGCTCCAGAGATGGGGAATTTTGGGAATCCAATGAATGATTGTCGGAAGCATCATTACTAGTTAAAACGTGCCCCACTTCTTCGTAGGCCGGGATGGGCCGGAGGCGTCTCTGGCCTGTGGGTTCAAGCTTGCAGGCCGGCCTTTTTTTTTGCTTTTCTATTACTTACATTTTGAATGGCTCAAAAAGTCTCCAAACTTCTTTTTTTTTTAAATCGCACCGGAGGTCATAAAGTTATTAATACTAATTTTAGAGAAATTTTAGATAATTTTTTTAAAAAAAATCTGTATTTGAATTTGATTTCGAGCGGTAAACAGAATGGTATACTTTTCCAAACTAGCACAGTACGAGCGAAATTCGAGAAATCCGAGCCGTGTTCAACGAAATTTGAACCCCTGTCACGCACACAACGCCTGCCTCTTGGCCTAACTTGCATAGAGCTCCTTTATAACAGGGATTGCAAATTTGCAACCTATTCGCACCCGCTTGGTGCCAAGAAGCTCGTCAATCGTGTCAGATAGAATGGAAGGCAGACTCTGCTCCTATTGTCGAAAGCCCTGGCATTGCGTCTTCCAGGTCATCAAGACCACCAAGATGGCAGGGAACTCCGCTTGATATATGGATAGGAGTGAAAATGGTATCGGTAATTCCCCGAATTCCGGAAACCGTTTTCGGAATTTTTCGACCGAACATGTCGGTATCGGTAATGTTCAGAATCGAAATCGAAATCGAAATTTTTTGTCGGAAACGATAACAATAACGGTTTTGATCGGTTCCGACCGTTTCCTTCGGTTTTCGGAAAAAATCGGTAAATTTCGTCTGTAATTACCGGAACCATTCCAGCCCACAAATCACAAATACACCGATTCAAGCCCACATACACAAACCCTAAAGGCTAAAGCCCACAGCCCATCACTGAAAATCGAGACTTCTGAGCCGAGGCACGCAGTCACGCCCCTCTTCCAGTCTTCCTCGCAGGCACACTAGCACCCGCCCGGCCGCCCCTCCGCGCCGTCCACCGTTCCGCCCCCTCCGCGGTCCGCCCGTCCACGCCCCGCCCGATCCGCGCCATCCGCCGTCTGCGCCCTTCCGCACCCTCCGCCTCCACGCACTCCACGCCTCACCCGGTGGCGGCGGCTCCAACGCCTCGACGCGCGCCGTCGTCGGTCCGCCCGTCCGCGCCCTCCGTCGT